>JARHVA010002103.1:691666-1383333 GCA_037957365.1 Torreya grandis | reverse complement strand
CCTTAAAAATGTTTAAAATATGTTCATAAACTACGTCCTTGATTTTTCAACTTAGTTTTCATTCAATCCTATCTACACAGGGAGTCTGCTTAGTCCTTATTGCTTCATGCAGACAACAGGGCATACCACTTTTGGTCTTGAACTTCCTTTCCATATATCATAAAGCAACATCACAAAACTTAAGAACTTTCAAACATACAAGGGATTCACTTACCACCATTCCAAGAACAACAAAAAGCATGTCTTGATTAGAGTTCTATTTACACATTCTTGCTTGTACATCTAATCTTATTGCTCATACAGAAGACGCAGGTCTACAACAACATTCCTTTCCAACAAAGAACTATATATTCATTTTCTTGGGGTTTATGACATTGTATCTTTCAAATCCAAACCCCCCAGTCGTGCTTACTTTCTTGAATGACCTTTCTCACAAGCAACTCTCTATTTACAAAGACTCAAAATTTCATAACTACCTTCTAACTTACTACTAACTCCTCTTGTATGTTGATCTTAACTACCTTATCCTACTAACAAGTACAAAACAACACTAATTTCTCTTAAAGCCCCTAATGACACAAGGTTATAACACTTTTACCTCTTACAACATCCAAAATTAGAGAAACAATACAAACTATTTCAAATATTTGAATTGAACATTTAGGCGGGAAAATGCCTAATGGATCTAAATTCAAATTTGACAAAGTTCTACCACCTTATATTGACTCCTATAGACTTGTCATGACCTTAACAACCTACTAAGGACTCAAAACTTTCAAAATAGATCATATGTACAAGTGATAGGTGATGCTCTTGCATCATAGGTTTACAATCAAACATGTGAAATATTTCCAAAAGATCTAAGGCATACCTGGGTTGTGAAAAAATATCCTAGAGTCAGAGTGAGTGATCTCTAACACAAGGAAGTAGTGTAGAATGCCCAAGTCTTCCATCTTAAACTTCTAATGAAGGGAAGACTTCACATCTCAAAGATGTGAAAATCAATTACCTATCAGAATGGCAACAAAAGAACATTGAAGAGGGAAGGAATCCATCTTCTCATACCATACTCATGGGGCTTGCTTAAGGCCATTAAGGGATCTTTTTAACCTGCATACAAGGGAGAAGTCTTGGACAAAACTATAAGGTTTTTCCATGTAAATCTTCTCATGAAGGCCACCGTGAAGAGAAGCACTCTTCACATCCATTTTACGCATTGTCCATCTCTAAGATGCAACAATCAAAAGAACAAGGCAAATGGAGTTCATTTTAACAACGGCAAAGGTCTCAGATTAGTGAATGCCTTCTAATTGGATTTTTTTTTTTGACCAATCATGCTTTATATTTTTCGATACTACCATATGTTGCATATTTGGTTTGATAAATCCATCGGCAATGAACCATACTTATTCCTTTCGAAAGAGGAATTAAATCCCAAGTGTCATTCTTCATAAGATAACCATATGCTTCTTCTATGGTTGTGTCCCACTATGAGTTGCCACTAGTCTCAATGATGGATTGAGGATATGATGTTGTGGCAATGAGGGAGTTCACTGTAATATGCTTGGGTACACTGGGTATCGGTAAAATCACCACAAAGCGAACCAACTATTTATTGTGTCTTTCAAGCCCATCAAGGAAGACACTGAGGAGAAGGTGTAGGTGCAAGTGAAGTCTCATTAGCATGGTGCATGTCATCCTCAATAATACTACCAAAAATAGAAGTCATATAAAAAATGGAAGAGGTGGGACTAGATGGTGTGGCATGATTAGGACATTCATCAAAATGAACATTGTGACAAATGATCAACTTATAAGAATGTGATGCAATAGTCAATAGTCTTTGACATCATTAGGATATCCCACAAAGATGTAAGACTTGCTCTGAGGTTGCAAAGACTTGTGTTTGGCTTAAGGAATGTGTGCCCATCTAATGCATCCAAAAAATCTTAATTGTTAAATAAAAGATTTTTTGTTACTCTAAGCTTCTTCAAGTGCCATGTCCTTGATTGTTTTGTATAGAGTGTGATTGTAAAGATAAATTGCATAGTTAATAGCATCAGTACAAGATGAAGGAGAGAGACCCTTTGAATGAAGCATGCAAGTGGTCATTTATTTGAGTATGCAATTATTTCTTTTAGTAATGTCATTTTGTTGTTGACTATATGGTACTATATGTCATAGCTGGATGTCATGTAAGGCACAAAAGTTTATAAAGAAAAATTCACATATTATCTGCCACTATCCGTCTACAAACACTTGATGAACTTTATAGATTATCTTTCAACAGAGGTCTTGAAATTAACAAAAGTGAAAAAAGCCCTACTCTTGATTCTTTTAAAGATAGACCCATGTACACTTCGAGAAATCATCAATAAAGGTAAGCACATAACAAGCCTAATCTATGAGAAAGGGCCCTAAAATATCATTGTAAACCAGTTGAAGAACCTCATATGCTCTCCATGCTTTTCCTTTCACATAGTTCTCATATGAATGTTTACCAAGGGCACACCATTGATATACATCAAAAAAAAATTGTAATAGAAAGTTGACCAGTGTCCATGTTGTGCTAATGAAGCTGTTGAAGATAGTGGTAGTTCAAATGATCAAAGCGTTCATTCATAACTTTATCAATTTATATGTGTGAATAAGTAATACATGAGAACGAGAATCATGTACAAAATAAGAAAAAAATATACAATATTGCATGGTGTGTCTTTCTCATTGCAATGATTTGAGAAGGATCATTGTTCTCTCAAATTATCGTTGAATCAGATGTGAACTCAACTATCATGTTTGCCTAAGTGATCTAAAAGATAGAAGATTTGTTGAGAGAGAAAACTAAGACATTTGTGAAAGTGTCATTAATCATCTCAAGAGTCCCTTATCCCTGAATTTTCAAAGAAGAGTCACCCACAAAGATTGTTATTGAGAACAAGTATCAAGAGCATAAAACAAGTTTGTAGATCGAGTCATGTGATGAGTGGCTCCAGCGTCAAGTATCCATTTAGGATTAGATGATGCAGCAATAACAATCATGGTGAGAGTTTTTACCTTGCCCTTCCTAGAAGCAGAAGAAGCAGATGGAACATTGAGTTTGTGTTTCTTCATTTCCTCGCTAAGAATAACAAAATTCTTAAAACATGCAAATTCAAAATGTTCATTTATTCCATAAAAGCTACATTTTATCACACGAGTATTATTTTACTTAGAAACATTAGATGAAAAAGAATAATTGAGTGTTTTGACCTTGATTCTATTGTTTCTAAAGTGTTTTAGTAGTTTTTGTTTGGCTACAAAAACATGTAATTTTGTAGATTTAAAAATAATGCTCATTTGAATGAACTTGTCTTGTTCACGAGTCAACATTTTGACAAACTCACCAAATGTGGGCATTTTAATAGTAGCACCCTAAGAATCTTAGTTGGAGTTGCAGTTAGATACAAAAATAGAGCATTTATCATCTAATTTAGATAAACCCTGATAGATTAGTCATTCATCTTTTTCTCTATATTACAATCTTGAAGTTATAATTATAAAAAATGAATTTCTTAAATATAGTTTTGAAGGTTATCAAAGTTAGCTAGATTGAGAGCAATAAGCTCTGACTCAAGTTGATGCTCCAAGACCACACCCTTATAATGAGCCTCCCACAATATTCTCCAAAGCAAATTTGATACTCCATATTGTTGAAATGGATCAAAAGAGACTTTTTTATATAAAAACTTAACCAACATAATAGATATAGATAGTTGCATTAATAGAAGAGGTTGTATTAATGCAAATGGTTGTGAGAATCTAAAATCCACTTTTGTGTGTCAAATGAACTTTAGTTTAGTTTAACACGTGGGTGTGCAACTTTAACTAAATTGCATTTTGAAATACATTATTTACTAGAAAGAAAAAAAAATCTTTAAAAAAAAATCTAAGTAAACACTTTGAGAGTCCCATTGAGTCCTTGTCCTAGTAACATTGTTGTAAACAAACATGTTTACATGTATCAAAATATTTGTAATCATTTTGAGCTCCTAATTTGCATATTTCTTAAAACAAAATCATATTCATTCCTCCTTTTTTCCTTGGTTTTCAAAGAAATCGTTTTTGAGTCACACCAAGCCCTTGTATATTCCAATAGAGGATTTGCATGTGAATGTTGGATTTAGAGAGAATTGCTCCACTCCCTAATATAAGTGGTGGATCTTCAGTGTGGGTTTCCATGTTTGTCACTTCATGCTTTGTTGCTTTGTCAAGGAATCGGATTTCCTCGTCCATTTATTCTTCAATTATTTTCCTCTCTTATATTGTTTGTTAGTGTTTTGAGTTCCCATACTTTTGATATTTATAGGATGAAATTCCAAAAATATTAAAGGTCAGTATTTTCTTCTTTGAATTGAAATTTGCTTTAGAGGAGAAAGATATATGTAATGTTGCCTTACCTTTTTTGTCTTCTCCCTGACCTTGCAGTGGTTTCTTAGGTTGGCTTTGCTTGTAATTGCACTAGGAATTTAGAACAAATTTCATTTAATTTATAAAGGTATATATGACACAACAATCGATTGCACTAAATGTTGAGGTCTGAGTTGGAAGGGGAAGTTTTCCCTTCTCTCTCTGGGACACATTTGAAAACATTTTCTCCTCTTCCTTTGCCATCCAATATTGAGAATTTTGTGGTGTTGTTTGTCTAGTGTTTTTAGTCTATTGTTTTTGTCCATTGGAAAAATCATCATTTTTTCTCCATGATTAGTGTTGACTAGACTTGTTTCTCCCTATAAAGAGTGTACTCTTGCAGGTGGCCACATGCATGACATGAACGACATTTAAAAAGTATGTTCACATAATCAATAGAGTGTTCCCATTCTATCCCCCCAACATCTAGAATCAAGGGATCGGACAAAAGGATTATCAAGATTGAAATTGACATATAGATCCATGTATAGTTGACTTTAACGTTGTCGGTGACAACTGGGGATGCTGCATATTCCCCTATAGCATTTTTGCTAATCTAGAGAATATTTTCTTATCAATATTCACTCAATAGATGGGTGAGCCATATCCATACCAATATCATTATTGATGGCTATTAGTGGTATTGAACACCAGAGATCAATGTTTCATGAACATTGCAAATTTTCTTATAAACCATGTGCCTCCTTGAAATATATAATCTCTTTCCTATTTGGATGATAAGACCACCATGAAATATTGGGCATCATTAAAATATTCCCTGACCCTATTCCTCTCCAGTTCTCATTTACCCAGAGCTTTAAGGGTTTTTGGGCATGGAAATATACCCATAAACCTACTCAAACAAGGACTTTACCTATTGTGCCCAAAACTATTACTTCATTTCTTCGACAACAAATGAGACTTTGTAGGGGCATGTCTACCTCAAGAAAATATCCATTCTCTTTCTTGATTTGAAAATTTGGCCTTGTTATAAAAAATATATATGCAAATGAAGGAAAATTATCAAATTGTCTTTTTTCAAATTCAATTTTAATCATTTGGGATAATAAATTTGTAATTTTGTGGAAAGCCAAATAGTGGAGATGGGACGGCAGCTCTCACCTCCTCAAACCTCTTACCTAATCACCAATCAACATTTAATATGTGACAAAAGAAATGCAAATAGGTTTGGGAAGTTGAAAATGGAGTTTTGAGCAGTGATAGCATGAGCAAGAGCAGAGCAACAATTCTTTTCACATGTAAGAGCAGAGCAACAATTCTTTTCACATGTAAATGCTTTTGTTAGTTAATGGCAATGCCTTTGAGATCTCGACCTTAAACCAAAAACCTAGTTTTTAAGTGCTTGCATTCCATTGTTCTATTCTCTATGATATCACCTTGGATATCTTCCCTTTTCACTTTTATAAACAAGGATACCCTTCACTTTTACCTTGAGTATTGGTCAAATTTTGTACCCCTTGGTTTCAACTTCATGACCAAAAGCTTCAAAAGAAAATGAGCTTTTGCCTTCATAATTATTAGCTTTCCACACCTACCAAATCCATTTCACCAAATGAAATAAAAATTAAACTCAAAGTTATAAAGAGCCCTTGAGCAATATCATACCAACCTTGAAACTATATCCTCGAGTAGCTTTTACATTAAAACTTTAAAACAAGTATCTTTTGTCTCCAATATCATATAGATAGAGAGATGTATCAAAGCATGGAGAAAAATCCGTCACAGTTATTACAAATGTCATCCAACATACATCTGCATTCCAATAATTATCATGGCAAACACTATACGAAGATAAATTAGGGTGCTTTCACATGAACACATTCGCCATCAAGAACAATGTTTTTTCCCCCTCCAAAACAGCTTATAATTGGGCTTAATAGGGCACTTTTGTTCACTAACAAAAAATTATTTTGGCTATTTTCAAGAATCAAAAGAGAACTGAAACACCTAAGCCATAGTTTGTTGTGTGTCAAGGACAACAAAATGGGGATGAAGTAATTCTACAAACCTTTGACGGATGTCCTTGGAATCATATTGACAAGGGTTGATACAACCACGCTGAGGGCCCACGTTTAATCTTTTCAGCAGATATCTTATTGCGAATAATCCCAATGGCTTCAGAGGAGAAAGAGGCATTTACCTATTTCAGAGATGGTGTGATATTTTTTTTTCTCTCTGTTAATAGGCTTAGCAGTAACAAAGGCCTAACATACAATTGTATCCTCTTGTTGCTTGAAGCCTGAATAATGTCCAACTCTTTTGTTTGTTAGGAGGTACACTGGAGGGGTAAATAGCCATCATGTCATCATTGTTTCAAGAAAAACACCAGGGTAGAGGGAGTGAGATGAATGATGGTATCACCAGGTCAAAATCCCAAGTAGAAATTCTCTCATTCAGTCTATTCAACATTCTATAAAACAAAGTTGTAGCATGAAACAGAAAACACGCTAAAATAACAAGGGCAATCAAATTCTGGACATAGTTAGGCACCATACACTTTTGCACCTATACAAGAATATGTTTGCAGAACTAGCATCGAAATATACACTCATTCCCCAAGAGAGTCGAGTCAGGCATGCATGCATAAATCTAGTCTGCCATGAGAACAAACACTAGCCAACTCTGTTTGAATTTGGTGCAGAAAATTGGCAAGCTGCTATAAAAGGAGAGATTTTAAAAAGGCAAAAACATTGTTAAACCAGTACTCAACATACAAGACTATTACTAGAGATTTTGTAATTACAAACTGCTCCAATCTCATGTTCCTGCAGAGTAGGGTATTTACCAACCACTGACCATTACAAAGATGTAACATGATATTGACAATAGTTGAACACAGATATCCCTTAAAATAATAAGTTTAGAATGATATAAGTAACTTTCACAGATATTGATCGAATAATATTTGTTATCAACATTAATCTCCAATGCACGTGGCTTACGAAATTTAAGCGAAATTTAAGCTAGCTTTGATTGGACCTCAAATTGGTGTGACTCCAACCACACCTGCAAATGACACCAACAACCGCAGAGTCTAGTAAGAAATAAGGAATAACCAAACATTGAAACAAGTCCACAGAATGCGTAAAAATGGGAATTACAAAAAACCAGTAAAAATAGGAATTACATAGAACCAGAACATTTATTTAACACTAGTTTACTCACTTGACTCGAGAATCAACAAAAGAAAAAGATTAGCATGTGAAGCAGAAAACTCCAATTTGGTGACTGATGATTAAATACAAAAGCAAATGTGCCTTATGAATAAAATTTACAGATCATATGGTTAGCCACTAGAGAGACTAGGAGAAGCTATCCTGATATTTTCAAATCCCAGTAAGCTATGCAGCAGAAAATAGAAATATTATGATTCTTCATAGCTGTGTAGGGGAAAAAGTGAGTTTTTAAGAAAGCCAAGATGCACTCAGTTAAAATTTGTGCAAATAATGAAAGGTTAAATTTTGGTTGTTGCAAATACATTCACACGATCTCATCAGAAAAATCAAACTCACACCAAGATATCATGGTGTTCATATACAGTTCATTGTAGACAGTGAGTTCTAGTAGCCACAATGATCCCTCGGAAGATCTCTCAAAGACTAAATACCGGTCAACTGAATATCTGGGTGCCATGCTTCCCTAAAATAGTGGACAAATCAGGTTCACTTGGTTCTTCCCGCTGCACATAGACATATTTTTTAATATGCAAACATACAAAAATGTTTCAGCCTCTCCAAAGTAGATGATTTTGAACCCTGTACAGTAGCAAGATCTGATGATCACCCTGACAGCCATGGTGAGTTTCTATCACTTGACTCCATTTCTATACACAAGGGATAGCCGAATTAACGGTCTCTACCACCTTTACTTTGCCTAGGATAACTTGAATGTGATCACAAACTTCTACACAAATGTGACCTTGATTTGCTTGGTCTGGGTGTAATTCACTCCTGCAGAGGAGCTAAGTATTCTACCTCTTCAACCATGGCAGGATACAGTGAGTGGACTACATGGTGGTGAAGGTGAAGAGGCATCTTGCGTACCTCTTCCCGCATTCAAAATCTTTCAAGCAAAGTTCAACGCATTTTGACTATCATAGTACATGTCAGCTATTTGATTCTTCCTTGGACTGACATTTCCTGGTAGCATTTGAAGCTATACTGTCTCATTACATGTTTGAATTGCAGCCCTAGATTTAGCTTCAATGCTTTATATAACAACATATGCATCTTTCTTGCAACAATAGCCAACTGCAGCGTTAAATATAGACATACCTGATCATGGATCTTTTACTTTATATCCCACCAAACTTTTAGATCTCTGAATTTTTTGAAAAAAAAATTGATAATTTTTTTAGCTCAAAAATGTTCTCAATCTCTATTTTCTGGCAATAAAGAACTGCAATTTTAATTTTCTTCTCACAACTGAGAAATTGTTTAGTTAATCGAGTCATGAATGTCACTAGTCAATGATTTGTCATCCACATATAGCGAAAATTAACAAAAATTAGATACCATCAATCCGAGCCCAGGAGAAAACCCAGTGAATAAATATGCTATGGCAGAAGCGTATATGAAATAATAAAGGCTGAGATGTATAATCAGATTGCTAATAGATGGAGAAACAAAAAAAAAACAATAGACACCATGCTACAAGATTGTATTATGCAATAGTTATGTAAAATGATCTGAGATGTTGGATGTGCTACAAGATATCTTGCCACTACATCACTTCATATTCTATCTCTGCTTATTCAAAGAATGGAAGGAACACATTAATATATGAGAATATTTTTTTGGTTACAAGAATGGCAACCGCTCGCATCATGATGGTTCAAATTCTTTGTTTTGTCATTTTTGGGAAATGTTGCTGCACCTCTGTGCAGAACAGGGCTGAAACTGTCAGTTGTGTGGCATCAACGAAAAAAGAGTATGACCATGTATGCTTGGGATGGTCCTGAAGCTGATGATGAAGACAACACACATCACAGAGTACCACCATAATACCAAGTTGATCAAAGTCTCAGACCCTCTTGGATCAACCATTGTCTCATTGGTGATTGTTTAAAGACCATATAAATACTTTTGAAGCTCAGAACCCTTTTTTTCCTTCCCTTTTAAACCATAATCCACTGATTGTACCATACGTGTATATATATATATGTTCCTGCAGGGCTCTTTGTGCCCTAATCCCCTATGGTTATGGTTGTGGTAGGGAGAGAGGCATAAATGCTCTATTGGTTGGCCCTCTCATGGACTACTTAGACTTTAATTGAAGAAGCTCCATTGGCCCCTTCAAAATCAATGCCTTCCGTTTAAGAGTGTTGCCTTAGATGATAAGTTTGGCTTTATCTTATTCGTTTAAGTCCATTTACATGATAATTTCTTCTAAAAATTGCTTTCCAGCCCTTTGCCTCCTTGTTTAGAAAGATTCAAATTTCAGAGACAATGGTACTCCCCACAATGTATCCATCCATTTGTTTACATCCTTGTATAACTTCTTTCTTTGTAAAAAGACCATGCATCCAAAAATGTTAGGCCCAGTTATTACCTTCCTCCCGTTGGCTCTGTTATTGTGGACAAGAATTTCAATGATTTGAGGGCACGGAGTGTCGGTACCGTATTAGTAACACTTGAAGAGTTAGTTCATGAATGTGATGTTCCTAGTAAAACTAATTTGATTACATCAGTACTACTTACATGCACATTTTAAATGCTATTCCTAGTAGAACTAGTTGATCATTTCAATATTACTTATATGCATGTTTTGATGACTCTACTAGTTAAGCTAGCACACTGATATTATGTGATTTGAGTATACGGGTATTTAGACATATGACTTTTGGCATTACTCCATTTGATAGGTTGAAACTTTATGATTCATGAGATGCTTTGATATATATGTATTTTGTGATTATACATGTTGCTTGAGATTGCTTCCACTCTATTGCTTCGGCTATCTTAGGGTAGAACGTTTTTATGTGCGCAGTGATGTGCAACATTACAAGAGGCCATGCGAGGGAACTTGGACTACGTTGAAACAAGGGGTTGACCATACATTAGATGTGTGGTGTTCCAATTTGACACCTTGTATATTTTCTATTTGTAGTTTTGATATAGTTGTTAAATTGAAAAATTGGCAATTTTGGCCACTAACACTATTCACATCCCTTTACCCATGCCTTACATATTTCTAGAACCATCTAGGAAGTCGAGAGGGTTTAAGGAAGAGTCAACACGAGCAAGCAACTTGCAAAAATTCGAATGGATAAAGAATACCACTTTTAGAGTGGTGTAAGAAATATTTTTGAGATATTTGGAGATGGAATTAAATCCATTTGACCAAAAATGGTAAACGGGCTAGGAGAAAATTTAGAAGTCTTAGGAGGAATTTTTGGACAGCAAATACCCTCATTTATGACCTTGGATGGGGAGACATTTATTAAGTGTAAGTGAAGGACATGCTTGCCCATATCTCCATGTAAGAGAGTGTAGTGACTTTGTAAGAAAAGTAAATACTTGAAGACTTTTGGAAATGAGGCAAGGGAATGGGAAGGGATAAGTGTCACCTTCCCATTGATTAAAGAATTGTAAGTTTTCCCTATAAGAGAAGAGAAAGCCATCTTTCTGGGAACTTTTTGGCCATCATTCAAATTTGAGTGGAGAAGCTAAAGTTTGGAAGAGGAGAAACTTGGAGGAGCGGCTTGGAGGAGAGAGTGCATCCTTGTAGCAAGCCTTAGTGGAAGAGTTGTTGCTATTTTTTCAAGTGGAGGACCCAAGGTAGGAGGCCTTTACCACACCCGTTCATGTTTTCATTTGTTTTATTCAATATCTTGTTCTCTTCTTGTTGGTTGAAATTTTATGGGCCTGCTCCCTTGTTCTTTTACTTTTGCTATGGTTGGGCCTAAGGCCACCTTGTATTTTTATGACCCTCTAAGGGCATTTGAAGATATATCACTCCCTTTTACTACTTGTTTTTACAGCCGCTTCCTTGATTTAAAATTGTAAAGTGATGTAGCAACATGTAGGAATGTGTGCATGCTTCCTCAATTAGGAGTTGGGCAGAGGGATTAACATCCCAAGTCCTCCTAATGGATTCTTATAATAGGGTTTAGGCAAAGGAGATATAATACTTCCAAAGTCCTATTGTACTTGAGTGAAACTCCCAAAGTCGTCCTCCTCTATTCCATGATTGGAAAAATAGAACTGGTCCATTTGGGAGGTGTAAAAATCATTCTAAGATCCTCAAGATTGCTTGTGGTCCCTTTGTGGTATCTATGTGTAGGAATGTTTATTTCTTAGCTTGATTGCTTGTGTTTTTGTTTGGGTGATGGAAAGAGCCTCTTAGCTAGTAGGAAACGTTGACCAAGAGGAATCGCTTAGGAGTGCTTAGCTTCCTTCGTAAACTACGTTATACTTCGGCATTTTCATTGTTTTGGCAACACCCATGTTCAAAGTTGGGAGGCCTTGGCTTGGGGGATGTCTAGGGCAGCCACCTAATGATAGCACAATGAATGGAAGGTGAGCCCCTCATTGGCTTGGCCTTGCAAACACACATGGAGATCTTAGAGTTTATAACTTTTTCTTCTCATTTTATAAAATTGTTTTGCCTCTTTGAAGCCTTGAAAATGTGAATATTTTAGTTGGAAAAAGAGAAAATATATTATTTATCTAATGACAGCACAACGGATGGGAGATGAGCCCATCCTTGACTTGGCCTTCTAGACACATGTGGAGCTCTTGGATCTTAGAGTTTATACATCTTTATTCTCATTTTATAAATATCGTTTTTGGCTGTTGGTAGATTTTTAAATGTGGATATTTAAGTTGGGAGAAAAGTGAGAAAATGTATTATTTGTATAAGGGAAGTTTTTGGTGCTTAAGCACCCTCGCCACCTTGTACCTTATGAAAGTTGCCTTGTAATGTGAGCAAGAAGAAAATGCATAATATTGTTACCTTCCTTTCATTTATTTCAGCATTGAAAAGTGATTAAAAAATCATACATGTTTAGTAAAAAAATAAATTACAACAAATGGAACTCTTCTTGTAGCATGTTTAAAGGCCTAATGGGCCCATTACATCATCTGAAATTTTGGGTTAAATGAACTTACCTAAAATTCTCAAATTTAGTTTCATAAAAACCTATGTTACGCCACGATTTTGAAACATATCATGGAATTGAAAACAGACTTACAAAACTTCCACAATAACATGTTAAAGTTAAGATCTGATTTAATCTTTACTAAAAAACAAGGCTATTTTTCCCTCAAGAAATGTGTACGTTTTACAAGACAAAAAATGCCCGAGATAATTATAATGTGCTCCTTGGAGCTACCTTAATCATTGGTAATTTATTTGGAATTTTTAGAACCCTTGGGTAGTTATTTATGTATTTTGGAAGGAGAGGTCTTGAAAAGGGCTCATTTCCTTTGTAATTTAGGATCCTCTCATTTAAGTAATACACAAAGTATAAAGCACATATCATTGGAAATAATTTAATCGCATTCCCCTCAGTCTCTAGAACACCCAATAAATCTTTGGGAATTTTTGGAGCTTCTATGTATTTTTAACAAATTTTATAAGTTATATAACCTGTAGGGTAATTTTTACCACAAGCCCTTTAATTTGTAGGGCAGTGGACACTTTCGTAGGATAGGTTGCAGGTAAGGAGGTGGTCACCCTTATGACTGTGTCATGCCTTTAGAAGGGCCTAAGACCCAACATTCGAGATAATAGCGACGGTCTATGTTCTTTAGCCACGTGTAAAGCATATGAATGCCATTTTTATTAGTGGCAATCAAGTTAAATTCTGACAATATTTAAGCCTATGGCTTACTAATGTGAACAATGCATTATATTGTTGGCAATCTACTTTGTGAATAGTGGTTTCAAGGTGGGAGGTTGGAGTATTTGAGCAGCAGTGGTTTGCAGTAAGCCCATGGATATTCTAAACCGCCAAATTCTCTTCTACGCATGTGTTTTTTTCCTTAAAGCCATGGATTCATTTATGACTAGTGGCTTTTTCTTTTAGTCAGTTTCCTATTTTATAAGATTTTTGTTTATTTCTTTTGGCTATGGACCTGAAATCCTTAAGCCTTGAACCTTGTTGGGTTGTTTAAGGGCATGTGGTGGCCCAGGTGGGGGGATGGAGGGGAGAGGCCGAGGAGGAATGACCCCTAAGGGACTCTCCCAATTTTTTGACCTCTTTTGTGCCATGCAATTTTCAAAGCAAATTTCTGAAAATAAAATTCATATTTCATCCAAACCTAGATATTGGACCCTTGGCTTTGTTTGGTTCGTTGTGGCTGCTCGGTAGTCTAGAGGTAAGGTGACCCTTAAAGGACCCACTACACCTTCCCTCCCCCCCCCATATTTTCTATCCTCTTCCACATGGAAGAAAAATATAAAACATAACTCAAAATCATATAACTGTTTTTTGGAAAACCTTGGACAGCCATTAATGGTTGTAAGAAGCTCCCTTAACCTTTTTGCGCTCCGTGAGGGACCAGAACCTCCTAGAGGCTTTCTAAGAAACCTGAGATAGAAACATAGGCTTAGGAAGAGAAAACAAAATTGAAACTAATTCTTCTATTTTTTGGTTTTCAAGCTCCAAACGGCCATTAATGGTTGTCGAAGATCCCAAGGATGAAAACCGGAAAAGTCCCCAAAGTGACCGAGATGCTAGAGGACCCCTTGCTTCCCAAAATGCTTTGACTATTGTTGATATCACCCCAACGCAGCTATTCAGATTCCTCGACTCTTGAGGTGGCCATTGAAGTTTTTGCCCCCTTTGCCTTAGGCATCTATACGAGCATTTAGAATGTTGTAGAGACATTTCGTGAGGCCAATAGATTTAGAATTCATCCAACATCATATCACTGCTATCTAAAAGTAAGTCCTTGGACTATTTCGAAAAGCAAGATTTTCCAAGTGGCCCCACCAAGAGTGGCCGACAAGAGTCCTAACGGACAAAGGGGAAGGCCTAGAAATTAGTCCTCCCTTACCTAAACCTCAAATCATCTTTTCCTACAGCTTTTCCCTTTCTTGGTTGAAAATGGGAGACTATATATATCCATAAGGATATTTTGGACTTATGTGATCCGACATGATCCGACAATAGGGATAGGCGAAATTCAATGGTGGAGATTGGATGCTCCACCCATCAAGAGTCAACCTAGAATATTTAAGGCTCCCACTGAGATCACATGAGAATTTGCTGATTTGGTTTTAAGCCTTTTTTGAAAAAGTAAACCAGATTGGAATTAGAATTCCAATTGAGAATTTGGGCGCTCTAATTAGTCAAAACCGCTTAGGGTCCCATTTGAACCCCATTGAGTGCAAGAGTGGATCGTTCGACACTGGACCACACTAAAGTCCTTCCCATTTTATCTGAGAGTCCGAACCAAGGCCGCGAGGGGGAGGGGGTGGGGCCCACCAAACTCGTAGAAGCCTACATCCACCGGGTCATAGTGGGTCAGTTAGTGTAGGCAAGGTCAATATGGGCATTATGACAACCATGCAACAACCTATACATTGCTAATCACATCCGGTGTTTTATGCATCACGTTTTAGTGGATGCTTTTAGCGTTGCAAGTCACTTTGTTTGAGCATTGTACATTCTCAAAACAAAAACAAAATGACTTGTATTCGTGTGTTTTCTTCATGCAAAATATGGGCATCACAACTTTCGCATAGCCCTTGAAAAATATTGATAACTTATATTGCCTCATGGATCTTCAAAGTGTAGGTCGTTCATCTTCTTGTTATTTTTACTCTGATCGGCAAAAACTTCAATCTAGTTTTTTGTAGTCTCCACTCTCTCCACACGCCTTTTGCACATCATTGTGTAGTCCCAACTCATTTACACTTAGTTTTTTGTAATCTTCACTCTCCCCTCTAGTCATTGCACATAAACTTTACCAACGTTTGCACCTTCTTCAATTGAGTAAGACAAAACAGTTGGAGTATGAGAACTTCATGAAATACTAAATATTTGTTTTCTTCAAGATCACCCATTTCAATGTTTTTAAGCCTATACCCTTTAACTTTAGAATGTTTTTGCACTCCAAATTTGATTGTCACATCTCACAAAAGGGGACCTAAATAAATTATGTTAAGTTTGATTTTGATTTGTTTAAACTCCACTAAGTCCCGTTATACTTTGGACTCGAATGTCTTATATGCATGTTTGAATATCGTTTAACTCAAACTAATAATTGTTACTGTAAAATTATATGAATGAGTGAAAAATAATGATGAACAATAGTGTTTTGTGCTTATGGAATGGATGTTATTTTGATCATGGCAATTATTATGCTGTTATACTTGGATGAAATATTTAATCTATTAGTTGCACTAACATCATTAGCACAATCCAGCAATTGATAATGTTATTCGCATTAATATTGATTACGTTTGATGCATGTTACTACAGATTATACTTCTTATCGGTTTTGCAAGGACCAAACCACAAAACCCAGAGGAAATAGGGAGCAACGACGACAATGATTAATCACCACAACTTAGTATTACAAATAATGTACATAGGCCATAAGTTGCATTGCATTAATTTTATTAGTTTCATAATTGTTTGTTGCTTTCATATTTAGTTATTGTGCTTGCTCGAATGTTGGTGTGCCAAGTTAAGAATGGTTGCTAAATAGATATCTAGGTTGCACTTGATTCAACCTAGTAGACCAATAGCAACCCATTGGCAATCACCGTTATTAGTTTTCAAATTAAAGGATATAGGGTATTGGTGATGCAATACATAACCTTATACTGGATAGTCAGTGGACAGGGACCATCAATCATTTGGAAACCATGAGTTTGAAGGAAACGTTTGAGAACTTTGTTCAGATTGGCTTCTTCATGAATGGCTACTGGGTAATTAGGATAATATGTAAAAAATACAAGACCATCATGTAACCCAGTTTGAACAGCAGTTAACAGACAAGCAGCAAAGGACGTATGCCTATTATCAAGAGCACGACCTAAAAGACTGACATTCAAAACAAATCCATTATCAGATTTGCTCAATCAAAAACTAGACTCCAAGATCATTTGCAGAATATTCAATCTTCATCCCATCATATCTACTTTACATCAAATAAGGGTTCAGACCCTCAAATAGATGCAATCTTTTGTGTGGATTGTCAAAAGATCTTGAACCAGTCTATAAACATGGTGAAAGGAAAGAGAATCATATATGATGAACAAACTTTGAGTCTGTTAGCTAAAAATCAACAACTCTTAGCAGAACCAAGGATTATCCAAATGGAAGGAACTTCTACGAAAGAAGAAATAGAGAAAGAGCATGTGTGGAAAACTACTTTGGGAGATGAATCCTACACAGAGATAGTATTTCTTAGAGCTGATGATTTTAATCAATATTCAGCTGATGAAAAATATAAAGCTCAGATGTACTATCTGAGACAAACAGATAAAAATCTAGACCAATCTCCTGAGGTTAGATTGATGAACTGGAACAATTTGGCTACCAATTGCATAAATGATAAGATTTCAGATATTCAAAAATCCTTAGATCAGGCTAATAAGATGTTAAAATCCATTGATCTCTATCAAAAGGGACATCTTCATAAAGCCATAGGACATTTGCACGATTCCATGTCTACCAGTATCCATCAAAATACTCATCAGTTTCTAGAATCCATTAGCCAACAGCAGAGTCAAACAGAACAGAAGATATGAGATTTAGAACAGAAGAACACAAAAGTCAATAGTCAAACTGTCAAACAAATACAAGACTCAATGCAATAGGGATTGAACTTCATCTTCAAGTTCCTAAAATAGATACTTTTGTAAGAAATCAAGATGATACTCATAAAGAGGTGAGCCAAATCAGAAATATGTCTCAGATCCCAAATATTCTACAGAAGATAGACCACATTAGAGAATTCCCCGGAGAATCCTCTCAACCCAAAGTTGAGATAGATAAGTCTGAAATGAATACTTTTACATTTTGGGATAGTTTGAACTCTTGGAAAAATGTTCAGAAAATGCAAGCCTCGCTCAGAAGAGTAAAAGCTAAGTGTTTCCTAGATATTGAATCTCTCACAGATAAACCATTCCAAGTTGGCATGGCCAAAATAGAATTAGCTCATGAAGGAGAATCTGTTTACACTGATTATCAATCTTCCAATCAAACTCCTCTAGAAGGCCAAATGATTACTTTGAACCTCCAACCTTTTCTACAGAAATTTCATTGTCAACCTCCTGAGAAAAGGAAAGAGATGATTCATGCAATGCTGGCATGGGCAAATTCCCAAGTTATAACCTACAGAAAAAATCCCATAGATGTTACAGAAAATCTTGTAAATGAGTTTATTGGTATAGTAAAGGAATGGTGAGATTTACTTCATCCTGATACTCAAAGGGATATATTTGATCATGATCAACCTATAGTAGCACTCTATAATTCTTTGATCATAGAATTTGTTTGGACTCTAGCTAATGACAAAGAAATGAACAAAACAAAGTTTATGAAAACTCAACTCTGTGATATGAGTAGATTGGATGAATACGTGTTATATGGAAGGATTATTCTACAATTCTGGAGAAATTCACAATCCTGCATATAAAATCAGATACCTTGAATCTTTTCCTAAATATTTTGCAACCAAATACAAGGAAGGTATAGGGAATCAATTAAATGAAATGTCATTTGACAGGATTAATCAAAGCATAAAAGGAATTCATCTTAGGTTATACCTGGAAAGGAAAAAGCAAAAGGAAACTTTGAAGTTTTACAAAGAAATTGGTGCTAAGTTTTGTCACTGGCAAGAAGGTAAGATTGGATGTATGGATTCCAAAAGGTACAACAAGAATAGAAGAAAGAAAAAACAATCTGTTGTACCAGTTTTTGAACAATGATCAAAAAGCTAAAATGTTAATTCTTTTAACCACAAATGGTCAGAAAAGTCAATAAGTCAAAGTTGGTAAAAGTCACAATTCCTATATTCCAGAAAATTCATCTTCACAAGGTCAAATTATGCAAAAAGATTGAAAAATTCTAAGTCTGTGATTTTCTTTTGCAAATTCAAATTGTGTCAATGACCCTATCAGATTCTAATGCCCATGCAAGCACAACCCGCAGAACCCGAGAGGCCTGCCAACATCCTAGTTGGAGTCTGATAGTCTTGCTAGCACAACCATCGGAACCCGATAAGCATGTTAGCAACACCCCCGGAGTCCGATACCACTACCAACAACATCCGCAGAACCAGCGGCTTGTGTAGACACTCATCGAATCCCAACCTATCTACTAACAACATCATCAAATCCCAATTGAGAGCAAACCCTAGACTTACAGCCATTAATGGCGCTGACCCCTCTACACATGTGAGAATGTTTGTGATTTGGCTTTAGTTGTCCATTCTCATCGTTCTTCACATCCTATTGCAAATTTGTTCTCCTCATTAGCATCCCCTGCCCTTGTTTGTGAATTGCGGCCTTCATCAAATTTGGATCTTCTCGGTTAGTTACTAGGGTTTGCACATTTGGAGGATAAGGTAGGCTAAATTTGTTCATCTTATCATGTTCTCCTTTGCATTTAAATTCATGAAGCTTTTTATCTGTTGTTTTTTGCAAATCTACTCATACCACTATACCTGCTCTGGGATCCATTTTGTTTGGGTTTTCTTTGGATTTTGTTTAAGTCAGAAATACTTAGCCAAATCTCAGTTTTTCTCAACATCTCCATGGAATCCATTGCCCTTGCTAGCAACCAATCGGATCCCGCCCTGCTTGTTTGCAAACACACTAGGTCCCGGGTTTTCTGCTTTCAAACTAATCGGGTCCCGGCTCCTCTGTCAATAGACCTATCAAACTCTGAGAGGTATGTTTGCACAACCCACAGACTCCGAGAGGTGTGCCAATACCACACGCAGAACCCAACAGCTATGTCAGCACTAACTCGAAGCCTGATACCCCTACAAAAAACTATGTCAGACTCAGACAGCGATATTTGCAATATTTTGACAAACAAGCTTTTTGACTGATCACTTTCAAAATTTCATCTTCATCAGAGGCAATGCAGTGCAGGCTCTTCACTCAGGTGGTGTTCTCCCCTAGATGTCAACATCTAGGACTCCAATCAAGGGTACCCCAAAGAAAACTCCTCCAAAGAAGCCCCTAGGAGGAGAAGGATTAGACATGAAGTAACAATTCCAAGGTGTTGTTCCTACATCAAATCTGGATTCAAATGTTGAAAACATAACTGATACTAACTTAGGACATGTTGACATGGAAGACTTTTGGAACATAATCAATGGGGTACACAAAACTGATTATGGCCAAAGTACAAGATAGTGGATTGGCACATGCAGCTACATCCCCCACTTCAATAAAGTGTCCAGAATTACTCTTGACTATCACTGAGCACTATGACCCTAAGAAGAGAGAGGTCAAGAATTCAAAAGGAGAATATGTTATATGCTTGTCATCAGAACATATTGATAAATTACTTCAATTGCCAATAAACGAATCATGTGTTGATTTCACTCCTACGTCTACTCGGCAATTTTTGGCTAAGTATTTCTGACTTAAACAAAATCCAAAGAAATACTTAGCCAAAATGGGTGAACAAGCAATGGTTGATAAAACTTAAACATACAACAGGACTTCCAAAGAATCTTTCCAGGTTTGAATTCATGAATGAAGTCAATGATATGATCACATTATTGCACAGAGTAGTAAGAAACCCAACTGCAAGGAACTTCCAAACTTGGATGTATTGGTATATATGGATTATTCACCAAAATAAGCAATATATCAGAAGGGGTCAACTAATCAGTGATTCAATTCATAAGCAATTGTTGGATGTTGAAACAATTTCCAAGTTCTACATGACCTATTATCTTGTTTATGCAATTGCCAGAAGGAGATTTTACAGTGGGTTGAATCAAG
Organism: Torreya grandis; assembly: GCA_037957365.1. NCBI lineage: Eukaryota > Viridiplantae > Streptophyta > Pinopsida > Cupressales > Taxaceae > Torreya > Torreya grandis. The sequence continues at coordinate 1,362,939 of JARHVA010002103.1, read as the reverse complement.
TAAGAGATATCAAGACTGCAAAAATATATAAATTATATCCTCAACTTCCTCTGAAAGAAAGTACAAACCACTTTCAAAGAGTAAATGATGCATTCATATAGTTTGTGATTCAATTTTTTAAGCGAGATCACTATAACATGAGGATATTTGTAGAGGCATCAACAGAGATTGCTAAATGGGGAGCCTGGTTTATACAATTCCCCACTTTCACTCATCTGTGAATTTGTTGATAACAAATGGGCTTTGATGGAATTGGTGAGACAATTGGCTAAGATTCGCAAGTTCTTAGCAAATAAACACAAAGTTAGGATAAAGTTTCCTATCTCTATAGGCAGATACACGTGCATCATTGGCCAAAGCAAAATCAATTGAAGAAGAGATGACACGTGTTACTATGAAGCCATTTGAAAGCAGAGCTTCATTTGACATAAGGGCCTTAGTGGCAAGTATTCTTAGTTCTTCATATCAACATGTGCCACATTTTGAGGACTATTGGTTAGATTGTAATGATGAAAGAGACGTGAAAAACAAGGATTGCTCACAGTTCACGATAAAACAGGTCAATGCAATTGGCATTGAAAGTATCAAAGATGATTTTGGATGATGAAGACACTGGATCCTAATTACCAAAAAGAAAGAATTGAATCAGAACCACTCCATAAGTTTGACTAAAACAAGAAGGAATCAACTTCTCTTGTAAGCAGAACTTCGAGTGTGCTTGATAGAACATTGAGATGGTTGAAAAATAAGGGTCTTAATGTTGATAAAGCGGGATTTCCACCGCCACTAATGGAGACTGAATTGGAAAGTTTTCATAAGCAACAACAATTTGAAGTTGGTACATCACAAGCAATCGGTGTAAGTAAAGATACTGTAGAGGCAAAAGAAGAAACTGAAGTTCAAACTATTGCGGATGTTGCTCCAGTTCATAGGCCTCTCAAGCTAAAAATATAAAAAGGTGAGTAAAATCTTCTTGTTCTCCTAGCATTTCTATTTCTGAAAATGTTCCTCTTGATAGTCTTGTTCAGTCTCAGACACTAGTAACAAATACCACTCAACAATTTCCTGCATATAATACTTCATCGTTGCTTCCATCTTCTACTCAAGTTCTTTGTTTCCACCTCCTCCACCAGATTCTGAATTGCTTCTTGAATCTTCACCCAAAACTCCAATTGATATAGTAGAAAAAGTGAAAGATGAGATAGTAACATAAGTCTAACCCTCAAAAACTATTCTTCCATCTCTTGAGATTCTAACAAACCCTGATCCTACTCAAGTGCGACCTCTTCTTAATGCAAAAATTCCTAACTAATTTGATGAGGTTGAAGAAAAGGAAAAAAATTGTTGACCTTGAAGAAATTGACTTCAATACCTTTGCAGCGCTACCTTCCTGGACGATAAAGAAGCCCAAAACTATATCAAGAATAATCATAGATAATAACAGAGACAAGTATGCAGAAGTAGCAGTTCCTCCAACAGAAAAGGACAAAGACAGTGTCAATGCCTCTAACTATCAAATCTTGAAAATACATTTGGAGAAAGCTACAAGGGAAGGAATGACAAAAAATGTTCAATCAACAATTGGTACCTTGTTTGAAAGATGGATCATGATAAAATGACCAAGGATCAGATGTTGAGCAATTAACAACAGTGATCCAGACACTAATTAAACCAATTCAATCTTCTTCAACTGTGCATCAAATTTGACACAAAAACACTAAATGTAGCTGAAGAAATTGGTCATATGGGTAAGGCTACAAAAGAATGGTTGGAGAAATTTTTACAAGGCATCAATACCATTCATAAAATAATGACCATGTGTTCCGAAATTCAGTCAAAATATGATCAGGCAACTAAAGCAGAAGACAAGTATGCTGAAGTAGAAAAATGGGATGAATTGCTTCCCAAATTGGAAGATTTCTCTTATACTTGTCCAGATGACCTCATTCAAGAAAAGGTTCTTCAAAAAGAAGTGGTATACATCACTGAGTTTTTGGAGGCTGCCAAACTCAAAATCCACATTGTCAAGAAAAGTAGTAAAAAATTCAATGATTATAAATCAATAGGAGGTGATGCTCCCCTAGAAATGATGAGGGGAATAGTGAAATTGAATTGTACAAATACAAATGATGATGAAAAAATGGTTCTTGAGGAGATCATTGTCAATCAATTCAAAAAGAATATTGAAGAATATCTAACTCCCAAAACTACATTTGATTATGGGTCAATTCAAAAATTGATCAAATATGAAAATAATTTGGATAACCTCAAGCCGGTGCTAAAGAAACTTCAACGAATAGCTCAGAAGATGTTAGATCTATATTGTGATGCAGAGATAGCCTATGCATGTTCAGATGGCCCAGATGAAGACAAAGTGCTTGATCCTACAAAAGTTTGATGAATATCAAAGGAAGAAGCCACAACCAAAAGAAGAAAAGATTCAGATCGTTCTCAATGAAGACGAACAAGAATAGCTTGTCATCAAAATTTAACTTGTTTCCTGCCTTGAGCTTTTTGAGTCATTCTTGTAAATTTCCATTTGCACAGTTTTGTAATAGTAATTTGCACATTGTAGATTTTCTTTGCAAATTTCAAGTTGTGCAAATTTGCCAACGTGCTTTTTCAATTTGTGCAAATTTGTTATTGTCCTTTAACTGCAACTTCCAAAAAGGCATTGAAGATTGCCTTGGGACGTGTTGGTTGCTTATGAACATTTAGATCTCGCTCATCTCCTCATAAACTTGTTTGATCCAGTTAATTTTGGTGCCCAATTTTTGTAGCATAAGGTTGAGGAAATAAACAGCACAAGGTGCACAAACTATGTGCCCATACCTTGTCTCAATCAACATGCCAACAACATTGCATTTTTTTTAGTTGTTTATTATAGTTTGGACAACATTTTGAGGCCCAACCACCTCAATGAACTCTTTCAAGATGTTGGCATAAATTGTGCATTCTTCACTTGCCCCTCACAATCCACAACCTCAAAAGCATTGCCCCTTAAGGACACACTATGACCACATTAATCAATGGTCTATTTGTTGTATCTTTTCATCTATTAGAAACGATGGACACCCTTGTTTCTATCCATGAATCCCTAATGGGCTGCAATGCATCTTCAGCATGTTTTTTTTTCTTTGCTAACAAAGTGGTGCACACCTTTTCATAACTTGGGTGGGTTAACCCTTTAAGGTCTTCATTGATAGATTTCACCATATCACGTCAGTATGGTGATCTAACAATATTAAATGGCAGCCCATATGCGTAAACACAACGTGCAATGTTTAGCTCTGCTATGTCCCTACCATATCACGTCAGTATGGTGATCTAACAATATTAAATGGCAGCCCATATGCGTAAACACAACGTGCAATGTTTAGCTCTGCTATGTCCCTAGATTCATTATGGAATGTCTTTTTCGTGGGCTTGCATCTTTTGTTCTCTTGTGACTAAGAGGTAAATCCTCTTCCTCTACGGTCGCGATGGATGTAGCAAGAAATGGGTGTGATGGAATCACGATATTAACATGAGATGGAGCAATAGGTGGCTCGGTAGATCTAGATCCTTTCTTTTTCAAAGGATGCTTTGATCTTAGAGCAACAAAGGCATTCACTGCTTCTTGTTCTTTGATGTATGCAAGGGCCTTTGCAAGTGGCAAGCCATCCCCTGACTTTCCATTTCTGTTTGGCCTACCACAAGCTTCGACTCCAAGGCCAGAAATCACACACAAATGGGCTTTCACCTAACTATACAAGCTCTTATATTTCACCTTACACTCTAAGCAAACCCAAATGTAACATCCTCCACCTGGTGCATATTCTAACATCATCACATACTTCCAAAGAGGCGAGGAAGGATCAATTTTGAAGGTTGTCGCTTGGCCCACGGAACTAGCACTTGCAGAGCAAGACATTCTAACAAATGCCTATAGCCCCTAGTTATAAAAAATACTATTTCTATTAAAATTTAAGACATTTGGCATTTGTTGAAAGAATGTTTTAAAATACAGCAAAAACATTCGAAACCAGTTACAAATGTTTTTAAATTTGTAACTAAAAAAAAAACAATCATCTTATATCAACAATCCTATTCATTGTAAGTTCATTTAACTCCTTGATGCCAAATGGGGAGCTGTAATAGCGTAGGATTAACAAAAGGAAAGTGTTTCAATCCTAAGCAATTGAAAAAAATGAAGGTGAGAGAGCAGATGTGCAATGCGCAGTAAAAATACAATGAAAAGTAAACATGTTGTCATCATCGTTTTCTTTTGATAAAATTAGCATTAACGTTGCTTTTAGGGTTTTCCCTATTCTTTATTTTATTTTTAATTGTTTTTTGAAGTACATATTTGACGTTTTGTTAAAAGAAAACAAAAATAAATAAAAATAAAACGTTTCTGGCCATGGATCCTTCTTGGATATGGCCAGGAAATGCTGGGAGCACTAATAAATTTGAGGACTTTTAATAGGCTTCGCATGAATTACATTCACAAGATGAACTTTGCATTGTCTACATGCATCGCAACTTTTCTCCCTGCCTTACTTTCTCTTTGTAAAATAAATAGCGAAGTTGAGTGCATGTATCATATCTTGAGCATTCGCACTAGGAATGGTGAATGTGAATCAATCCTAGAAATTGTGGGGTTTAGCATAGGTAGAAGTCATGGTAGTTCTTTTAGCAGGGTCTTCCTCATCATGACTTCCAGCCTTCAGCTACATCATTCTTCCCACCACCTCCATCTTGTCCCCTTGTCAATCTTCCACACCATGTACAGCACTTGTGGAGAGCAACTATATGGGTTCCACCTTGAAATTGATCCCTTTCATACTTTCCCAATTCCTTACAAAGCATAAATGGTCACATATAATCGTCCATTCTAGGGAGAATTGTTTTCCAAATTAATTATATTTAATATGTTATTAAGTATCAATATGGCATGTCTTAACTCTTATCCATACCATCAGCATGCCAGTGTATTGGATAGGTGAAGGGATCTTTTGGAAATTCTTTTGCGCCACGGATATTGAAATCCACAGCGGCTTTATCAGAGACATGCCTTGCAACTTGCCACTGGTATAACATTTGCCTCTATTCGGGATTGTATAACCATCCATCAATTTGATCTGAATACTCCTTGAATACTGAACTGGTACTATAGGCTATCTATCTGTTACTTGTACAATTATTTGATTTATCTGCCCTGACCAATAGCTCCAAGCTTTGCTGAAGAATTTCTAGGTTAAGCTGAAACTGCATTGTAACATAACACTTACCTTTGCTAGAATGCAGAATATGTGATGAAGCTTATACTTTGTGTGCTCATTTGTGCTTGTATGTATGCTCACACAGGTAAACGTTGTTGATGGAAACACTTACTCAAGATATGGAATGACGAAATTCAAGAAATCCAAATTGATGGAAAATAACATAGTCTTCATGGGCAACTACACATTTGTCTTATCTCATTAATTTGTTCATGGCATCGTTGCAAGAAACGAGATGTAAAGGGGCCATTTTGTGTTAAAACATGAAGAAACAGGAACGTAACAATGACCTGTTTTCGAACGGTCATTTTCCATATTTTTATTGGCCACAACGTCCAGCATGCAAAACAGCTTCAACAGCCCCATTTCAGCATCATTATTCAATAGTTGCAGTAGTTGCCACCAGGGCAGAATGCAGCCATGCTTTAAAATTACGGTTTGTCATTGCATCCAAAATTGTAAATACCCATTTTCACGCACACTTATGCAAATGCTTTTTACATTCAAACTGTTATCCAATGATTAAATGGGAAATTAAACGGTGCAATTGTTTCCAAGGCTCACGGTAACTGAAATAATATTTTAGAAGTTTCACCTTAATTACACATGTTTCACCAAACAGAGTTTGTGATTTAACGATCACTCATTAATAAAGACTTAATTTATGTTAAAAAATCGTTAGTGTTGGAAGGCCTAAATTTGATGGCCATATTTACATTTTTTATCTGTAAATATAATCATTTCTTTTTTTTAAACATATTAGATGAAAGGACAAAATTTAGGCAGAACGTCAAAAACCATGAAAGATTATAATAAATATATATATTTTCTCTAATAGTTCTTCCTCCAATGAATCATATTAGCATTTGAAGGGCAACGATGAATAGATAACCGTCACCCAAAAAAAATTATGACATGGAGGGTTGACCATCAAATTTAGGCCGTAGTGTTGGAGATGACCTAAAATTGTTCATAATTTATTTTTATTTTAAATAACTTTAAAACATTCAACTTTATATTAAATTATTAAAATTTTCACTAAAAACATTAACCTTAATAAAATATTAAAACTTTTAAAAGTTATAATTTAACCATGAAAAAAAATTATTTAAATATTAAAACTAAAATTTATAAAAACTCTACCTTAAATAAATAAAATAACTACTATAACATCTTTTTTAAATATGCCAAATTTAAGGTCAAACATAATTATGAACAACTCATTATATGACATTCCACCCTGTTGTAATTGTTGGATGTCTATCGGTGTAATTAAATTAAAAACTTTCAATTTTATATTAAAAATTATAAAAAATTGTATGTATAAAAAATTTGTTTCTTATGCCCAACCTTTGCCAATGCCGATTCTCGTCGTGTTGTCATTGTGGTCACATCTTTAGCATCATTTCCCTACTCAAATAGCATCTACTCTTCACAAATTGTAACATCCAAACTCGGTCCAACATGTTTGTTTAACTTTTTCAGCAATGTTTCCCTTCTCACATAACTTCTACCGTTCTGATCCTCCAAGTTTAGGGTTTGCAAGGAGCTAATGCCTTCCCTCACTCTGATTTAGTTAAACCTCAACATAACACAGCAAATGCATATTTTAATTCCTCTAATACTCGCAGAGTTCCTTCAAATTAATAAACTAAACAAACATTGATACATTACTAAATGCTCAAATGAGGTGCTTAATCTAAGAAGGATTTGCTTAAATGGAAGTATATAGTGTCGAGGAATATGGACCTCACTCTAAATAAAGGGGGGTATGTAAGACCTGAGGAAAAGACTAGCAACAAAGTGCCCCCAAGTAAAACTGTAAGGCCTAAAGAAGTGTGAGAGGGAAAATCATTAGAATCGAAATTTAGAAAAAAAAATCCCTTATTGAAACAAAAGATAAAACGAGGCCTTAATGAAAGGGAAAGACGCTTGCCTCAGAAGATAGAACCAAAGGTACCAATCTCCTTAGAAAAAGGAGCCTACTGGGAGGAAACCATAGGAGGGGAACTCTCATTCCTCCCAGATGAGATAAAGTGTGATAGAACACAATATTTTGAAAGAAATAATTTATCTTAACACAACATGGAGATCATCGACTCTTGTTATTTCTTCCTCTTGGGTCCCCTATTAGTTTGTTGTACATGTAGCTGCTACAGCACACGGGTATTGAGCATTTTTGTTGTAAATTCATTCGATTTCTTCATTATCTTATAAGAGAATAGCATGTGAATTTCTAAATGGAGGAGATTGTAACACACTGTGTGAACATCCTGTGGCGTCGCTGAAAACTTGGTTTATAAAGGAGGAGAAACCACCCTGTTAGCATTGTAACCCTGTCTTGGTCGACGTGTAGTGGCTGACTTGTGGATTCATTAAGTGCCATGGGTCATCTCCAATGTTAGGGTTTATCTTTTTACATTTATGTTTGGAAATTTTCAACCAGATTATATCATCCAAGTTCCACATCAAACCCATTAGAGAATCCACTGCTACTTCAAAGTCAATATCTAAACTTAGGGCTTTACAGTTTCCAGGTAAGGTTAGGGGCCATCTAGCTCAGTGAATAGAAAGGACTTGACCATGTTTCTAACACATGAATTGTAAATAATTCCTTGATGGCAGGTCAATGAAAGCAAGATACTCGTTATTGAATTTAGCTATCAAATAGTGGAAACCAAATTCTCAAACTTTTTAATCGTCTAGCAAAACAGGGATCTAAACAGAATCACATATCGATTAAATACTTACTATTAATTATTTTCAATTACTTTTGAACCTAACGGCTTTCATCTATCTTAAGAATCATAGCATCTTTACAGAGTGATTGGGGCAAAGATGGATTAGTGTTTACCACAAGCCAACCTGCCCCCAGCATTTCCAGTGGTCAGACTAAGCTCATGCCCACCTGAAACCAAAGGAAAAATGTACAATTAACAATATATAAGTTGCATCTTTGACAATCAATAATTTTCTCTTCTTGCTCGGTAGAAAGGATAAGATAATAAGATGTGCACTGCCTGAACGATTGCATCCTTAATTCTTATCAGTCATACCATTTTCCAAAACTAAATTAATTCAAATTTACGTTTTAGTAGCCATAATATATTTAGTAATTACCAAAAAATACAGACTGATTTTCAAGAGCTATCTGCAATGGTAGTTCCTAATATACAAAATGGCTGCTGGACTTACAATGACTTGTTTGAGAAACAAAATTTTCAAATAGTTTTTCAAGAAGACCAATACATAATTTCTTCACTACATAGTAAAACAAACACAGGTTAACAATGCCCAGAAATAAAGCAGACAATGATAAGCACATCCTACCTTTCCCCAGGTCATCCTCTAGCTCGTGAACAACAAGCGCCCTACCTATAACTGCATTAGGTCCACTCAATGGAATCTGCAAGCATAAAACACGAAGTCACGTAAGATTTCTAAAGATGTCATCCCATCTTAGGCTAATTAATCAGTACAATGCAAGTCTTAAGCCAACAATGACCTTATCCCGTAGTTTAAAATGAGATAAACTTTTTTGAAGTAATTTAAAATGAGATAAACTTTGTTGGACTGTCAAATGGGGACATACTCAATAAAGGAACTGCTTGGACCATTTTACCTGTGAATCTACAATTGTTGCCTCGGCAACTCCTGTGAATAAACAACAAAATCTTTAGTTCAGCTCCCATTCATTAAACAACACCGGTATTTGTTACAATGAAATCACGAATGTGTATTACCATCTGAACCCGCAATTATGTTCCCCAGGTCACCCGCATGGCGTACATCATCCTCAGGAGCACCATGAGTCAAACTCTTTGGGTTATAATGTGCTCCTGGTCACCAAGTTGATGTAAAAATAATGAAAAAGAATAAAAACATGATAGGAGTAAAGCAAGTGAAACAATTAGGCATGCTAGGTATTGACAATTTGAAGAAAAAACGAAGCCCTCAAACAAACTATTTGCTAAACTGTGAAGCAAACTTAACCTGTTGACATGCATCCATTGGTAGTGTCACCAAACTCATGCTGTATGCAAAGGAAAAAGGCAAGTCATTAGGCATTAAAATAGCTCCTAAATTTTAATTTGAAGATAAAACCAAGCCTTCCATCTTTCACAAATTTATTTTCTCATAGTAAGCTTTAGTCACAGACAAGGAAAACGATTTTCCAATACAGGAGTTAATTAAAGAACACAATAATTTCATTTAAAATTTCACGTAATGCCCACCAGATGAAAGCCATGTTTCCCAGGTGCCAGTCCTGTCACACGGACCTTCACTGTTGTCGGACCTGTTGCAGTAAAACAACACTTTCAGTTGTGTGATATAGATTCCCAAAACAGTGGCAAAACATAAATTCCATGGCCTACCTTTGTATCTTAAAAGCATTGCTGTCAATTCCCAAAGGCATTTATCAATATCATACTGTAATTTCTTACATAATTATAGCAGGGATAAGAGTTGAACATTTAGAGCTGAATTATAGATCGCAATAATCAAAGCCATCCCTTGATCCATCAACCATGCCATGCCTAGACTGCACTAGAGAGTTTGACTTGCACGTTTTAATGCTGAACTGAAAATATTATAAAAAAAATGTAACTTGAATAATGAAACCATTAGAAAAGTCAGATGAACTAGATGAACTAGAAGTAGACTGCGACAACTCAGGGACATTCACTTGTACGCATGGGGAAGGCATGGTGATATCTACTTTTATGCAAAGAATAGCCTTGAAGATGTACTGGAACAGAATAAATTAGAGGCCCAGTTCATCATAGATATTCACTTTGAGCTTCAAATCCACTGTGTGCCTACAGAAGGCCGTTTCTGAAAGTCCACATACATTCAACCATATAAATCCAATTATGGTGCCCAATTCAAGTTGGACCAGTTCATTAGTAACAGGACGAAGGTCATGTTAACAATCCGCTTATGATAGATAGATCAATTAATATCTTAAATGTTAAAATGTTAGTTTATGTGCTCATTCTGTGTCAGTAAATAATATCTTAAATGTTAAAATGTTAGTTTATGTGTTCATTCTGTGTCAGCACATAATATCTTAAATGTTTAAATGTTAGTTTGTGTGTTTATTCTTTGTCAGAAACCATGTACCATTTTTGCCTTAAACCTACAAGGCAACAATGCATCCAACATACATGCTACCTTGGTGAATCATCAAGTGCAAGCTGAAACATGAAAGCATACTCTATGGAGCGCAACCTGGAAATATTTCAACAAATAATCAAAGAACCAATACCATTTCAAGCAATATCTTTGAAAGTGGCCAATAAGACCATGAGATAGTTTTCAGAGCAGAAAATAGATGCACCATACTGTTTCTTGTAGCAAATGGTATCATGCAAGCACAAAGACCAACTCATAGAACCCAAAATCAATAAGAGGGAGAGGGGCCAGTAGTTGCTCATCTTATGTTGATGGGTCCACGAAGCCTAGTTAGAACCACATCAGCCAACACAATTCACAAGATATGAAGTCTAGTATGTGCTAAAGCTAAGAATTTTGTTTCATATATTCTAGTGATCTGGAAAGTTATTTTCAAAGCCACTCACGACAAGGAGTTTTAATATTAAATATAAAGAAAAAACAGTTGCTCCATACCTTGTGCATTAAGCCATCCAATTATGGTATACTTATGTGTCGTGACATTATTTGATATTATAACCATGTTTTATTGACTAGTTTTTGTTCAATATTTGATGGGATTCCATTAGTTGTGAGGGTGTTCGAAAATTAGGGTGCCATTTAATATAATATGGAAACCTCTCCCCTATTATACAATCTATTTTTTTATCCAATCTAAACAATTTCTGGTGATACATATTTTGATTCCTAAATCTCCAATGAGCTTTAAAGATACCAAGAAAATCTTCTTCCAGAGACCAAAGCACTTCTCACTAATGCACAAGTAATTCTTTGAATGGTGAAAATACAACAATAATTGAGGGTCATGGATAGCTACCACCAACTAAACTACCTTTTGGTATGGTTATGTGATGAGGTTCTCATTATCTTATCATTAGGCCCGCATTTTCAACAAGGCCCTTCTAAATAGTTTCTAGGGCGCCTAGCTACCAGCTTTGCCGTATCCCACTTTGGATATTAGGTCCTAACCATAACTGTTGTCAGTCTTGTTTGTCATCTCTAAACCCAATAATCATCTAAAACACCCCCAATCTTTTTCTTATTAGCTTTTGCTGGAAGTTTTCCTTCCTTTGAGGGAAAACCTGGGCTGTAAGTGATTAATTGTTCCAAAGGTGAGGATAGGAACACTATTTTCTTCTACCAGGTAGCTTTGGCCAAATGTAGCTAGAGCTTCCCGGAATCTATTGATAACCCACAGGGAGTTGAACTCACCTCTCTTGAGGCTATACACCAAGAAGTTGTTAACTACTTCTCACGATCGTTTCATTGAGAGGAGGGCAATCTTAGGGATTCTAAGGATCAAATCCTTTAAAACATACCATCCCAAATTACAACGTAGCAGAATGATGATCTCCCCAAACACATTACATTGGAAGAAATGGAACAAGTGGTCTTTATGATGAAGATGGAGAAGTACCCCAAATTCCTGAAATCTATTGTCAACCCATAGGGGGTTGAACTCACTTCTCTTGAGGCTATATACCAAGAAATTGATAACTACTTCTATTGGTTGTTTCACCAAGAGGACGACAATATTAGAGATAGCCAAGATCAAATCCTTTGAAACATACCACCCCAAATTACAACAGAGCAGATGTAGAAATGTTCCTACATTTAGTAGAGCCAAAGCTCAAACACAAAGACAGAAAAGCTCAAATTTGGGTCATTCAATCAACCTATCTTATTCAATAGTTTATAGATTTTTATGCATGAATTTTCCTATAGAATAGGAGACCTATTCTATGTCCACAAACTGCTCTCACTTAAATAGGTGAGTTGTTCAAACAACTCACAACTCGTGCATAACTAATATGAGCTGTTTCTCAACAAATCGTTTACACTCAATATTATTTTACTGACATAATAAATTACTCACGCAAATATTCTAATGGAGCACTAATTCCTAAAATTGGTGAATACAAACCCCCCAACAAAATGGACGTCAAGTTTGCCCAATAATGTGTCTGTTACAAAAGAGGAGATATACCATTGAAGATCATGTTTTATTTGACAAGACATTTTCCTATAAACATAGGCTTATTTAATATTTTCGACAATAAATGATTGAAACATGATGACATTAGACACAAGATTGACAAAAAATAAATTTAACACAATTACTCACTATAGACCAAATACTTAAATCTTTAACAGAGCCCAAAATAACATAAAATACAGAATACCCAAAAACAACATAAACTAATCTAAAACACATATAATCACAAAATATTAAATACTTAAACTTAGAATTCTCAAAAAAACGAATACACAACTAAAAAGACTTATTAAAACTTTAAATACAATATTTAACAACTTAATTACAATTGATTTAATCTAAATAATGAAAACGAAAAAAATAGCAAATATAAAAAGATATTGATTATATAGCAAAATAGAAACCTAACTAATAACACAAACTATAATATCACATAAAATATAAACTAAAGACTTCAAAACAAACAAAAAACACGCTTACAAAACTAATAACAATAATAACTAATAAAAACCTACCTAAACAATTACAATATACACTTAAAAAAAAATTAACAATTATCGACAACCTAACACTTAACATATCAAAAACTAAACTAATGTCGACATGACTAAACGTAATCCACAATTTTAAATTTTAAATCCGCGGGCAATTGAACTGTCAAGCTCAAATGTAACAAATCTAATGTCATGACAATGGGATTAGGTGCAGCTCAGGAGTCCCAATGCAATGCGTTGGAAAATTGCATGCTTGTTGCGAGTGTCGAGGTGGGCGAAGATACCAATGCAACATTTGAACCATGCATTCACATATTAAATCCGCAACAAAGTCGGTGGCAAGGCAAGCTTCGAGCGAATGCAAGCAAGAGATAACCAGATGGTGGGAAATCAAATGGAAGTGGTGCAACTGTCGACGAGAAGGCAAACTGGTGTGTTGTACCTAATGCAAGCTCCAGATAAAGCACATTGCAGGATAGAAGAGCCGAACAATGTCTAAACCCTCAAACGCGGCCGACCTTACAAAACCGATGCAATGAGGTGTGATCGATGCGAAGGATGAATGTCGAACCAGTGCCAAAGCAAATTCAAATAACCCTTTAACGTAGGTATGTTTTCAACAAATCCAATGCAACTCTGATCAAACCCTACAACAAAGACCTCGAATGCAAGACTGCAAACAAATTTTCTTCGTTGTTCTTCTTGTTCCTCGGATCTTTCAAAAAAGCCAGCACACAGTACATATATACATATATATTATTTTTTTAATTTTTATATGCACACAAAACTATAATATAATCTAACATTCACACAAATGATAGCATAGTTGCACATGGTCTGCACTGCTCTTCTACCATCAACATGAATGAATAGCCTATTGAATGAGAAGACTTTCACACGTGATCTACACTGCTCAATCCTATTACAATCAAGGCCAATTTGCAAAGAGATCCCACAGGAACCTGCTCTGATACCAAATGTAGAAATGATCGTACATTTTAGTATTCAAGATCTTCATGTTATCTTGTAAGGACTCAAAGGATATATTACTGATTCTCAAAATAATTTTGTCAGTGATTTCTCTGATTTTCTGCTCTAACAATTCTTCCAAATCTTGCACAACTAGAAGAAACTCGGAATTTGATTCTTGTGTCCTCTGTAATATCAAACCCGGATTTATGTTTTAATTGTTTTTCATAACCTAACTCTTGCTTGAGCTCCTCTATGGCACACTTTGCATCCACTGTTTCATTTACAACAGTTTTATCTGCAACCTTATGTTTTTCATTGCCTATTCCTAAAGTCTTCAATTGCTCAAACTCTAGTTTGATGTTGTCATGCTCTATTTTAAGAGAGCAAATTTCCTTTGCAAACTCTTGCCCCTACTTAATCTCCTTTGCAAGTTGTTTCTTTAGCGTTTTCGTTTCCATGGCTAGTTCTTTTTCCTTCAAGAATGCATTCTTGGTTTCTTGCTCCTTGACCTCCATTAGGACATCATCTATAACCTTGTCTTCAAGTGTAGAACTTGGCTCTAAGGAGTGATCTATGAATCGTGAGCATTGATCCTCCACAAGTTTGTTAGAATGCACAACATACTCCATATGATTCTTCATGAACTTCTTTTCTATCCAAATGCATGGGATGAGGAATTCACTAGAAATAGCAATATTGATATCATCAAACCCTGTATCCTTGTATCTCAAAAGATCATCTGGATCCCATACGCAAAAACAATTTTGAACTTGAATCAAAGAATCTATATGCCCTATGCTGTGAGTTGTATCCTTGACCCTATCACCATTTTTATAATGATTTCCATGATAACAAGAATCTTGTAATGGCATAGTATAAAGCAAAAAATATGGAATATGACCATCATTTTCATACCTTAGGCTATAATCAAAGTGTACACCTTTTGCTGAATTAAATTTTTTTGAGATGTCCTCAACACCTCCATCCTTGTGACTCAAAAATTTTGAGTTAGGAACAACATTCTCCTCAATTGCATGCTTATCAACATGGCTATCCTAAAATTCAATCATATATGACAATGACTCACCTTTAGGAAGATCAATGGGTGGCTCATGGATTGGCACATCTATTTCCATCTTCAACTCGTTGCATTCAGCTAGTGATGTCTTTTCCTCCTTGATTTTTTGTAGGTGTTGTTTTGCTTGAGTGGCTATCAACTTGTCTTCCTTACTCTTTGTAGCCATTCATCACACCTTTTCTGGGTCCTCATTACATCCTCAACACTTGTCTACAATGTGGTTAGTTTCTCTTTCAACCGCATTCTCTAGTTCCTTTTCAAATAAGACATCCTTACCTTTGGCTTGCATGCTGAATTCCTTTTACTCCTTTGTAAATTTTTGATACTCCAATTTTGTCTCTTCCATCTTCTTTATTTTTGTCCATGCCTTTAGATCCTTCTGATATTCTTGCATGGCTTGCAACATCTCTAACATGGATTTTTGCATTATCCTCATGATTCACAAGCTAGCAAGATCACAGTGCTAATACCACTTTAATATCCCTTTTGTCAGGAATCTAGAACAACAAACATGCTCTGATCCCACTTGTCAGGATGCGAAACCGGAAACATACAATTGATTACCAAACTTCAAACAACTTAATATGCGGAAATAAACCAGATTCACCAAGTAACTAGAATTCAGAATAACACAGCATATGAGAGACAATACACAACTTGTATTAACACTTTATACAGAAAAGAATACAATAAAGAAAATGCCACTTCTTCTCCACCACCTTACAGAGGTTTCCCACACCTCAAGTGAACAGTACTTCTTCTCCCCAAAGCTCTCCCTCTCACAGGTCACAACACCCAACTCAAATACAGAGTTGGTGTTCACCTCCCATGCTCCACGCATAACACAAGTGCTCCACGCACTCCACAAGCACTCCACGTGCTCCACAAGTACTCAAGGTACTTCAAGTAGATCTCCCATGAATCTGCAACAACCTGCAATTCAACAGACCATACTTATGGAAGGAACTCCCTTGCCTTCCTCTTGCTCTATCCGAGTACACACCTGTACTCCAAGTAGATCCTGCCTGATACTGCTCCCTGTTGTGTTGCTGTCTGTATGACCTTGCACACCTGCAAATCAAACAATGGTTCTGCTCACCTGTGAACCTCGACCTTGCACACACATACACCTGCAGATCAACGATCTTACTTACCATGTAGATCTCCTATATAGGCCATGCAACTGTGACCAAGATCCTACACTCCTGAAGAACCCAGCTGGCTCTCCAATCCAGCACCAACACCCCTGGTACTGAGGCACTAGGAGGAACGCACCATTGCTCTACCTCACACACAGAAGGAGCTTATAATTATGCTCTCTTACTCCCTAGCACACTTTTCCAATACAACCATGAGTCTATTATATAGATCTCATCAAACAATAATTAGACATCTAATTACAATAATTAGATCCGCAGCTATGAGTCTAAAATTAGCACTCATCATGCAAACACTTGGTTCGTTAGCTAACTGCCCGTAAATAGCTCGCAGTCGAACCACACAGGCGACCGACGTCGGTCCCTGTCTGCCTGGAGGTGACCGACGTCGGCCGATATATGACCGACGTCGGTTTCTTCCCTTTGCTATCCTGCCGACGTCGGCTGATCAGACCGACCCCAACTTCTCTGCAATCTTCAGCAACCTCCTCTCCTGTTTGCATCAGTGAAGCTTTTAGCTCCACAATTCTAACAATCTCCCACTTGGAGATAAACAGCTGCACTGTACCTGTACCTGTACTCTGTCTAATCTGTTTCCTGGTTTGTATCCTTCTTCAAGCTCCCACCTGAAGACATCCCACCACACATCCCGTGGTGTACATCCTGTCATCCGAGTAACCTGCCACATCCGAACCTACAACACCTGTAGTGAAGTCCTGACCCTGCATAGCAACCCCTGCTGCCGGTCCCTCTCAGAAAACCTGAGAACCCACTTCCCCGAATTGGCTCCTAACTCTGACAGCTCCCACTGCATGGGAATACTCAGGTCTATACCAGACCTCATGTGATTTCGGACACTGTACCTGTCCAGCCCTTAGTGTGCTCCGGCTCTGCATCCCGAACCTCGCCAACACCTGATTCACATCAGCTCCCACTCGAGACAAAATCAACCTGTGATCTCCATGTCTCCCATGTCAAAGAATTCCGCTGCTCCGAACTCCTCATGACATGCCACTGAACTAATCTTACCCTTAGCTCAGCAAAACCTTGTATGTACTAACCTGCTATAGCAAAACATACCGTCCACATACAGTAACAGAATGATGTCATGACCATCATCCTCCTGGTAAGTCAAACCACAGTAGTTACCCTGACATCGACTGAAGCCATGCTTCGTCCTCCACCTGTCAAAACCTGTACCACTGTCCTGCAGCTTCCTCAAGACCATATGCCTGGTCTTCCGTCTCACGTATCCGTTCTCTCTATTCTTCTACTAAGGAATCCATTCGTCTCTGTGCTTTCATCCAGCTGGCAAACCTACCAAGACTCCCGTCTGGTTCTGCATCATAATCCTGCCTAACTCACCCCTGTTTCCTGGATCCTAAAATCAGCAACAAGTATGAAGAAGAGAAACACGAATTTGAGGGCCTACTTACGCCTTCAGTCCTCCGTATGGGTGTTTGAGACTCCTTGACAGCGTGCTGTCCACCCAAAATTCGTTACAGTGACCGACCTCGGTCACTCCACAGTCTGCATCCGATCGACGTCGGTTCCATGCGTCTGTACCTGACTACCAGCCTGCCAGCGCTGGTGTCCCTGCTGCCGACATCGGTCCTCCTGACCGACATCGGTCTTACATACTGCCGACGTCGGTCCCATGACCGACGCCGGTCTTACCCTGCCTGACACTGCCGGCTTCGGTCTGCACATGACCGACATCGGCACCTGTCTGTTCGACGCCGGTTCCTCCAGACCGACGCCGGTGTCTGTGTTCCCCTGTGAGTGATGACTTTTTACCCGCGAGCTCCTTTGGATCAAAACACATGTCCAAACTGCTCTGCTCAGATGTATCCAGCCTCATCCACTGAACTCTGTCCGCCATCTCCTCCAAGAACACCAAGGCTTTCCAGTTCTTAAGCCTATCAAATATATCTGTCTTCCGCTTAAGAACATGCATCTCCTTCCTGCTCATGTGACCAAGCCTACGAAGCCACGTCTCCGCATCAGAAGAAGAATCAGTAATATAAACAAGTAGATAAAGTATACCGATTTTCTTACCACCAGCTAATTCAAGTGCTACCGCTGTGAGAGTTCTTGTGCATCTCTCATCACCCAATCTTTCTGAAGAAATTAGCCATATCTCCAAACGTGGGACCTGCATGACCTTCATCAACACCTGTGTGTTGGCCGCCTGCAATTTCAGCTTCACTTCCCTTTTGCCAATTCTTTGGCAAGGCTTACCAGCTCCTCTACCTGGGGCTGCATGGAAAGAGGCAACCGAATCTTTTATCCAAGATTCAACTTTATCCAAGAAACCTGCAAACACATCCTGTGCAACAACACCTGCTACATCTGTATCTTCAGTTTCTTCATGCTGATCTGTTACCAACCAACAATCTTCTTTTACCTGCTCTTTCTTTCCATCGGACCGTGAGTAACCGTCTGTGTTTTTCAACTCCTCCATTCTTAGCTTACTTTGATCTGCCGTTGCTCTATTCCCACTCAATCAGAAACCCCTGAGAGTGCCCTGTAACCAAAACACAACCTGCTTCCTGCAACCTTAGCTCTGATACCACTTGTCAGGAATCTAGAACAACAAACATGCTCTGATCCCACTTGTCAGGATGCGAAACCGGAAACATACAATTGATTACCAAACTTCAAACAACTTAATATGCGGAAATAAACCAGATTCACCAAGTAACTAGAATTCAGAATAACACAGCATATGAGAGACAATACACAACTTGTATTAACACTTTATACAGAAAAGAATACAATAAAGAAGATGCCACTTCTTCTCCACCACCTTACAGAGGTTTCCCACACCTCAAGTGAACAGTACTTCTCCCCAAAGCTCTCCCTCTCACAGGTCACAACACCCAACTCAAATACAGAGTTGGTGTTCACCTCCCATGCTCCACGCATAACACAAGTGCTCCACGCACTCCACAAGCACTCCACGTGCTCCACAAGTACTCAAGGTACTTCAAGTAGATCTCCCATGAATCTGCAACAACCTGCAATTCAACAGACCATACTTATGGAAGGAACTCCCTTGCCTTCCTCTTGCTCTATCCGAGTACACACCTGTACTCCAAGTAGATCCTGCCTGATACTGCTCCCTGTTGTGTTGCTGTCTGTATGACCTTGCACACCTGCAAATCAAACAATGGTTCTGCTCACCTGTGAACCTCGACCTTGCACACACATACACCTGCAGATCAACGATCTTACTTACCATGTAGATCTCTTATATAGGCCATGCAACTGTGACCAAGATCCTACACTCCTGAAGAACCCAGCTGGCTCTCCAATCCAGCACCAACACACCTGGTACTGAGGCACTAGGAGGAACGCACCATTGCTCTACCTCACACACAGAAGGAGCTTATAATTATGCTCTCTTACTCCCTAGCACACTTTTCCAATACAACCATGAGTCTATTATATAGATCTCATCAAACAATAATTAGACATCTAATTACAATAATTAGATCCGCAGCTATGAGTCTAAAATTAGCACTCATCATGCAAACACTTGGTTCGTTAGCTAACTGCCCGTAAATAGCTCGCAGTCGAACCACACAGGCGACCGACGTCGGTCCCTGTCTGCCTGGAGGTGACCGACGTCGGCCGATATATGACCGACGTCGGTTTCTTCCCTTTGCTATCCTGCCGACGTCAGCTGATCAGACCGACCCCAACTTCTCTGCAATCTTCAGCAACCTCCTCTCCTGTTTGCATCAGTGAAGCTTTTAGCTCCACAATCCTAACACCTTTCAGGATAAAATATGAAATTCTGAAAATTCGTTCAAATCCCAAAACAATACATGCAATATGGAATACCAACAATTCACAAGTGTTCTCTATATTTCAATCAATTGCATACACAGAAAACATTATGAAAACGATTATGGAAGATACAAATAGCATAATAAAATCAGAATATTAGTTTTTCTTGACTTTACCACCAAACCCTAACCTGGATCAACATAAAGATAAAATCTTTCCTTGAAACCCTAATTGGAAATGCCTTGAAATAGGACATCAAAAGGCATAAAGATTGAATTTTTCCTGAAAACCCTAGTTGAAAATGACTCCGAAACAGTACAACAATATCAAACCCTAGTTGTAGCAGTACGACAACCCTTACAAATCGACCAGTACAACAAAGTCAAACCCTAGCTCAGAAAAGTCGATGTCCAGGTATGACAAGCCCTAAAAAGTCAATGCTCAATTGTTAGAAGGAAGATACAACGATCAAAATGCAGGTACAACAGTATGGCCAAACTCCAGGTGTAGCAATTTGCCCTGAAAGTGTGACAGCCTTGCCCTAGGGGCAACAATTTGCCCTAGAAGTGTGACGCCTAGCCCTTAGGTAATAGAAAAACTATTTTGTTGCTCTAAAACCCTTCTAGTAAATTCTGAAAATTGTTAACTCGCTTTTAGCCAACACTAATCTAAAAACCTCATGTTTATCCGCGCAATTGCAACCCCTGGATGGAGTCACCTCAAAAGGTTGGAGGTTTTTGTTCTCAAACCTGTTTGCAATGGAGGGTTTCCGTCCTCAAAAATAGAAGTTGAATCAATTATGAATCCAATTGTGAATAATGAAAAGCAAATGATGAATAATCAATCATCCTTTTGAGCCCATCTCTTTTTTTTATAATTTCATTTTTCATTCCAAAAACCCTAAAAGCGTTTTAAAACATTTTGAAATAATTATTACCTTTTTGGCTCGTTTAATAAATATCAATTTGACCCCTTTTATAATAATAATACATAAGTGTCATTTTTATGTTATAAAATAAAAAAGACTTAGGACAATTTAAAATATTAATCATTAATTATTTTCAAAATTAAATATTTCGACAAGGGGACATGACAGTGCAGCTCGGGAGTCCCAATGCAATGCGTTTGAAAATTGCGTGCTAGTTGCGAGCGTCAAGGTGGACAAGGATATCAATGCAACATTTGAACCCTACATTCACCTATGCAAACCATGACAAAGTCAATGGCAAGGCGAGCTTCGAGCAGATGCAAGCAAGAGAAAACCAAACGGTGGAAAATCCAATGCAAGTCGTGCAGTTGGCTATTGACGAGAAGACGAATCGATGTGTTGAACCTAATGCAAGCTTCAGGTAAACCACATTGCAAGACAGAAGAGCCGAACAATCTCTAAATCCTCAAACACGGCCAACCTTACAAAACCAATGCAATGAAGCATGATCGATGTGAAGGATGGATGCCAAACCGGTGCCAAAGCAAATTCAAAGAACCCTTTAATGTAGGCCTACTATCTAAAAATCCAATGCAACTTTGATCAAACCCTACAACAGAGATCTCAAATGCAAGACTACAAACAAATTTTTTTTGTGGTTCTTCTTCCTTACAGCCTTCAAAAAAGCCAGCACACAATACATATATACATATAAATAGATAGATATAGATATTATTTTTTATTTTATATGCACACAAAACTATAATATAATCTAACATTCACACAAATGGTAGCATAGTTGCGTGTGGTCGGCACTACTCTTCTACTGTCAACATGAATGAATAGCCTATCGAATGAGAAGACTTTCACACATGATCTACACTGCTCAATCCTATTACAATCAAGGCCAATTTGCAAAGAGGTCCCACAGGAAACCTGCTCTGATACCAAATTTAGAAATGGTCCTACATTTTAGTAGAGTCGAAGCTCGAACATAGAGAGAGTAAATCTCAAATTGGGGTCATTCAATCAACATGTCTTATCCAATAGTTTATGGCATAACTGAAGACCTTGTCGACAAATCCTCGATTTGTAGTGGCATTGCAGTAGGTTCTAATAGAACTCCCTCTTTCAATCAGAAGGGATTTCATTGCTAGACTTGCTGCCATCACCCCTACGTTCTGCATTTTTCAAGTCATTGTCACTACAGTCTTCTATCCTGAACACATGCCAAAGGTGGCACAACTAAAACTTAATGGTTGATTTTCAAGCATGAACTTCTTTCGAAATTGGACATAGAGGTGGACTTTTTGCAACCGACTTGACTCAAGGAGGAGCTTACCGAATGAAGCCCCACATTCTTTGACAAAGGGAAGGGTCTCATGATGGCTGAAATGATGTCATGGGAACAAATAATTTCTCAATTGGATGGAAAATGGAGCAGTTGGCTACCCAAGCCCATCTTGCAGCAGAGACTTCCATGCCTAATGCGAAGCAATGTCTTCGGCCTTATAAGTTAGTAATTGACTCTGCCTCAATCACTGCAACGCGAGGGAGAAGGAAACGTCCACCACAGACCATCTCTAGTGAAGACTAGATGTACAATTCCCATGATTCTCAAGGGACCCATGAAAACTCTTGACCAACTAATCATTGAATTTGACATGACCGCAGCTTTCACTCAAGAAGTTAGCTACATCCTAGTTGCAGATAAATCGCTAGTTGCGGATAAATCGCTTGGGGATTATGTGGAGTAAAAATCCAAACTCTTGGACAAGTATGCCCCCAAAAAGTTTGTTCCTACATTGTCCTTGTCCAAGGCCCAGAAGCAGTATTTGCCCTGTGTTTTCTTGGTTCTGGTCACAGGATGTTGCAGCAAAGTTTCGATTGTTGGTTATCTGGCTGATTGGTTTTGCTTTCTATGGATGCCCTGCCCTTCAGCTGTATTTTCCTGCTCTCTACTTTCAGTTGGTAGTTTGTAGGTAGTTTTTTAGTTAGTTATCAGTAAGTCCTCTTTTGGTACTTAGTGATAGCTAAATCTAGTACTTTTCGTTTATCTCCTACATTTTTCTTCTACTTATCCTTACTACTTTATTTCTTCTTGCAAATTATGAGAAAAAATATTAGAAAAAAAAGATGAGGGCCTCAATAGAATCCCTCAAATTAACAATCGAAAAGAAGAAACTAATAGAAGGTGAAGAGTCACTCATGGAAGAGCAGCTGTTTCATGTTTCATAACAGTTCTTTAGCCTTGGCAGCTTTGTGGCATTATGTTTACAGACAATTAGCAACACATTATGTTTAAATAGTTGAAGATAAACAGTCATACATCTCCCTTGAGAGTATGCCATGTACAATGAGTAGATAAGTAAAAACAATTGTTCCAATTCTATGATATTTCCTATGTTGCCCTTCTTTAAATATTATTTATCATTTATGAACCTTTATTTAATATTGCTTCCACATATAACACATATAGGTTTTATCAAATTTAGAGGGTTGTCCTGTGGATATCTCCTAGGATCTGGATCAAATATTGAGGGTAAAGGCTCCCCCATATGGGACTGCCTTAAGTTATGATTTGGCCTTAAAAAGAAAGAATTGTTTTGGATAACTAAATACAGGAGATTGTGACTTTTGGGATATTACATGGGATCAACATCCCCCTCTAATCTAGGAACAGCCTGAAGCACACTCTGCAAACATATATGTGGTCAAGGGTCCATCATTTCTGTTCCTATAAAGAAGTGGGAGGTATCAACAAATGTGAGTGGAAAATACCAACTGGAGATGGCGATCTCAAGTGACATCTTTGGGAGATACTACGGCAAAGGCCTTTTAATGTTTTGGATGGAAGGATTTTGGTTCCTTTTCTGCCAAAGTTGGGTACAAAAGCCTACTGGGAAACACTCTTTTGCTCAACAGGAGAAACAAATGTGGCAAACTATTTAGCAATCCCAGGGACGGTAGAATCTCAATACCTTTTTCTGGTTAACTATACATAACCAACTCATCTCACAATAAAATCTCCAAAACTGTAACTTTTGTGGTTTTTCTCAACGTTGTCTCTGCCTCCGGGAGGAATAAACGAGTTACCATCTTCTTCTTGAGTGTCAGCTTACCTGCACTTTCTAGCATCTATGGTTTCAGTTCTTTAATAAACCCTTCAAGATTTGCAAAGATGCTAAATGCCAATCTGAAACCTGAAAGTCTCCCTTCCAGATGGAAGCCTTGAGATTGCCTTGGCAACACAGCCCTTCCTATGGTGGCAACTGCCGCTCAAAAGAACCATGGGCATCTTTAAGGATCAAAGGAGAGCATTTTTCCTACGGCAAAATCCTATAAACCCCCAGGAAAAAAGTAAATCCAATGGGAATGCTATCAAATTTACTCAACACCTCAAAGTAATCCTTCTTCAAAAGTTAGGCCCATGGGACCATAAATGGATTGTCCCCATTGTGATGGGAGGTAAAAATGTTAATTGACAAGATAAATGGCAACCCATGGAAGAAGCGTGGGTTAAATTAAACTCGGATGGGGCCTCAATAGGTAATTCAGTCCCAACGAGGGCTAGAGGAATTATTCGCGACTTGAAAGGGGATACACTAATATGGTACCATAGCAGTCTAAGGTTACAGTCGAACAATGTTACGGAAGCCATTGGTATCCACCAATGGGTATGGATTGCCCAAAAAATGCCCTTACACTCATTGTCAATTGAAAATGACTTGCAAATTTTGGCTAACTTTCAACTACATATGATAAATTGCTTAAAGATTGGCGATTGAGAAATTTGGTGAACAAGATAAAAATAATTTGTTACAATTTCACTAGATTCCCAATTACCCAAATACGCCAGAAAAAATGGTGTTGTTAATTAATTGGCTTGCTATATTTACATTGTGGGCTAAGAAACTAGAGAAGACCCCCGATTCTATGCTCACTTAAAGGGGTTTATTTTGCAAGATTGTAGCCATGATGAAGTCACTTAGCAAGCTTGAAAATTATCCTGAGGGAAAAAATTATCACCTCATTTTGAGTCTATAGGGTGAAGTTTTCAAGGCAACCATCCTGCTTTTAAGTCTAGTCCTTGTAATCATATCCCCACCTTCCTGTTGATCTCAGCCACCTTAATCCCTTATCCCTCTTAGGTCCTTGGAAATATTATTATCCTCTCCTTCATGACATCTAACTTGCTTTGGAATTCAACTGAATGTGATAAACAACTTTAGATTGGTGATTGAAGAATTCAATGGACAAGATAAAAATGATCAATTACAATTTCATCAGATTCCCGATTACCCAAATCACCAAAAAACAATGGTGTTGCCAATCACTTGGCTTAGCATGCCTCCAAACAAAATGTGGACGAAAAAACTAAAGAAGACCCTCAATTCTATGCCCGCTTAGAGGGATTTATCTCACAAGACTGTGGCCATGATGAAGACACCTAGCAAACTTGGAAATTATCCTACGAGAAGAAATTATCACCTGAGGTATTGGGTGTTATGTTTTCATGGCAACCATCCCTCTTTTTGAGTCTAGAC
The DNA here is from genome assembly GCA_037957365.1 of Torreya grandis. Classification (NCBI taxonomy): domain Eukaryota; kingdom Viridiplantae; phylum Streptophyta; class Pinopsida; order Cupressales; family Taxaceae; genus Torreya; species Torreya grandis. Next base: position 1,337,533 of record JARHVA010002103.1, on the reverse strand, counting down.
CATGTTATTGTTTCCGCACTGCCCCGCCCCTTCATCCTTGCCACCTTAATCCCTTATCTGTCTTAGCTCCTTAGAAATATTATTATCCTCTCTCTCACGACATCTCACCTAACTTAGAATATTTGACACTTTGTTCTTTGTCCCAAGGTTCACAATCTTTCCCATTCTCATCTCATGTACTAACATAGTTGGCATCCTAACCATCACCCCATTGCCTTCAACGTCAATCACCACAACAATCATGCTAAACAATTACATCCTATTACTTTGTAAACAAAAACTTTCCTAGTTAATTCCCTTTGAACCTCAACTAGATGATGTGGGTTTGACTTAAATTATATTGCTCAAGTCTTATGGTCTTTTCCTATGCCTATGACTCATGGCTCCTCATCCAAGCAAGCAAGCTTGAGTGAATGCAAAGAATAAAGAATAAAACTGGGAAGGAGTCCAAAAGACTAAATTTGGCATAAAAGCCTTTGAAACGATGAAATATTTGGGGAAGGGCAAGGAGCCAATTGACAGTTACAATGACCTAGCTCTAGAAGAAATGGAATGGGAGGAAATTGAGGATGATTGCACAACCTATGGCCTCAACAATGTTTCCACAAAGGTCACCACTATTAATAAAGTTGTGAAATATATTGCCACTGGGACCAATACATACGTTGGGGAGGGTAAAATGAGGCTCAAAACCAACTCACTCTGAAAGTCTAGGATGGTATAAAGGGATAACTCACTAAATGGAGAACGGAGGCTATAGTAGCTTTGAAAATGGCTATTGTACAAGCTTTTTGTCAAGAGATAAAAAAATGTCTTGATGCTTGTGGCTCCCAATATTGGTGGTCCAGTGGCCATGCATCAAGGTGAGCTCTCTCCTAATCCTACTACTCATATTAAGAATATTGTGGGGGTGGTGTTTACTTCCAATGGCTTTGTTGGGCAACCAAAGTTTTTCCATGGTGGTAGTAGTTCCCATGCTACGCCTCAAGATGATGGAAGCCTAACTATGAAGGCCTTGGTTGATAAAATTAAGAACTTGAAGCAAGAAAGGGAATCCCTTAGGTGACAACAGCATGACCTATAAGAATCAAATAACACCCAAGTGAAGGTCATTTTGGAGCTTGGGGACTCCATCCACACTAAGACCATGCAAATTCAAAATATGGAGGCCCGTTTACTGCACTTGGGAAGAGGCAAGGCCAATGAAAGTACTCTGCAATCCCTTTAAAAGGAGGTAACAGTCCTGAAAAATTGGGCACGCCAGTTGTTCCTTGATTTCTTCAAATCTCTGCAGAAGATTGTGAATGAAGGTCCAGAACAGATCAATAAAGAGGATTTGAGGCTCAAAACTTCCACCTCCATGGGCCTTGCAGTTAGCCACCACCCACTACAACCCCGCTCCCACTCTCAATTAATTGTGTGGTTTCACAAAGGGCCCTGGTGACTTTATTGTTTCCAAATGTAAAGATAGTAATGGTGTCAAGACCGGTAGACATTAGGAGTATCCATGGAATTGAAAATGGCTAAGTGTGGAGGACGATCTGCAAATGCAGCATAATTTTGGTGTGGTTTATTGCTTTTAACACTAAACCTTTTGTTACTTTTTGTGAACTGAAATGTGTACAATGCATTTACAAATTTAGAGATATAGTATAAATGTAATGTCCCCGTTTTCAGCATGATCACTGAGATATGGTGGACTAGCTTATTCGTCATCTTCATAAGCTATTCAAGTTGGTAAGGAGATGAAATTGCAAAGGAAAATATCCAATATCAAATATCAAATTATCAATGCATCCACATGAACTTTAAAAATGCCTTTTTATTCTTTTTCCAACCTAGGCTCCAAATTCACTTTATTTTATTTCCTTTTCCAGTCCACCTCCTCTCAACATAGTAATATTTTATTTTATTTTTGCTTTTCAAGCCTAGGCGTCCCCTTGAAAAATAATAAAATAATATTTTATTAATATTAATTTTCTTTGTTTTTCTCAATTTTCACCTTATGACTCCCTCTCAAGTGGTTTGCTCCTTTTGGGGATGGCTCCATAAATTATTATTTAATTATTATAATATTATAAAAATATTATAATAATATTTCCCCAAGACAAATATTCATTTGACATATAAGAAGTCATTTTATAATAACTTTCCAAAAATAGAAAAAATTTCCCAACTTGATATTTTCCTTTGCAATTTCATCTCCTTACCAACTAGAATAGCTTACGAAGATGACGAATAAGCTAGTCCACCATATCTTACTAATCATGCCGAAAACAAGGACATTACAGTCCTCCCTTCCTGGGATTGCTTGCCCTCAAGCAATATTGAATGATACCAAAAAGAGGGTTTATGTTGCAGATTTTGACATTTTGTGGCAGCTAGGGTTTGTGGGTGTTGGATATTTTTGCATATTCTTCTATGGCAGTACCTTGGCTTCAATTGGTACCATTTTTATGGTGTTTTGAACAAGTTTTTATTGCTGGATATTTGTATGCATTGTGGTGCCTAGGGTTTAAAAGGAAAATGGGTTTTTGACCATATTTTAGGTCAAAAACAATTTATATAATTTTTCCAAAGTGGGCAACCAGCTTTGGAAGGGTTTTTGTTGGTTTGAAGTGAGTTTCAAATTTTGTTGAGCCCTGGAATAATTTATTTCAATATTTCCCTATTTGGGCAAAAGGGTTTGAAGGAGAAAATTACATTATTTGAGCAAGATGCACCTAGGGTTTCATTCTTCTTCATTGGGCATCAATATCATCAATTTTAGCAAGTTTTGACTTGCAGCCATCCTACATCAACTACAGCAGTTAAGGAGCTCATATCAGTCATTGGGAATCCATTTTTAGTCATCTCATATTGGTTGTGGTGTCATCCTAAGGAGAACTAACATAGGGTATGTCATAGATTACATTGCTATTTAAATATTTAATTTTAATAGGGTTTTCTTTCGATGTAACAGTCTGATATAACCTATATCAGACCTCTATAACTTTGTAATCAGCCCTGATTTAGTTGCAATAAAGTGGTTCTATTCGAGTACAATCATTATCTTTCATTTGTGCAATGTTTCCCTTTCATTTTCCATGCAATTCTATATGTTATGCAATGAAAACCAAAACAAACAATCAGCAAATAAAAATCAGACCTTGCATGACAACTGTTTGACAAATTGCCAAGAAGAGGAAATTGAAAATTTTGGGTCAAAATTGAAAGAGATATTTTAGTAGTATCAGAGCTTGAATCTTGCCAGCCTATTGGGTAAAATCAGTTGATTGCATTTCAGTTTGGGTCAATTTTAAGTTGTGGATAACAAGTTAGTAATTATGGGAAAGATGCCTAGCATGGAAAAGATCATGAAGGACTTTGCTCAAATACAGCGAAGGTTAGTTCATTATGAAGATTCTATTTTGAGACAATCTAGGCACTCTAGTGACTCATCCACATCTACAAGTAAAGGTTCAACACAGCAAAATAGAAGGGAAGAAATACTTAGCATGTTTGAGGAATATGATACTCTCTCTCAATATGTTAAGAAAGAATTACCTTTCATTGATTTCATAGACTTGCGTCCAAGGTAACACTACAAGACTGATTTGGCAAAGAAATAATACCATATGATAGCTCTTGATCTACTTGGACAAGAAGAGGATAGAAACAATACAAGTGACGTTTGCACAAATCTAAATGACGAATTTGTTAGGCATGCTGATTTGACTCAAGAGGACATGCGGACAGCCTTGGGTAATGATTTGTCTACATCATCCTTGCAAGAGGTTTCACAAGAGGATTCTACATTAGAGGCTAGCATTGAGCATGTTAGTGATATGGATAGCAATAGTATGGATTCTTTAGGTGATATCAATGCATCTTCTAGTGTGATAGTTGATTCCAATTATGTCACATCACCTACACATGATGAAAAATCAGACTATGGCAGCCAAAGATATTTGGAACAAAGCCTTTGGTTTGGGAAGACTTGCAACATCATTTGGTGCTGAAGGAAGACAAAATAACTCAAGCATTAACAAGGATGGATATTACTCATAAGCACATTGAAGACCTCATTTGGACAGCCCAAAGAGAAGAAAGACAAAAAAGAATGGGACAAGTATCTCTCATTCACATTTGCACTCTTTCAAGGAAGCATTGGAGCTGATGAAAAATGACTACTTGCAATTGCTTAGAGATAGAGACATGGTTGTCAAGTTGGTGAAAGATAAAGATAGCGAGATTGTTGATCTTTGTCCTTTTTTGAGTATGTCTAATCATTCCTTACATAATTCAGAAAATCAGTCATTTATAGCAACTACTCCTATGGTGAAAGATAACAAGGCAAATGGTGTAGGAGTTGAACAAGTTGAAGAAATGATTGAAGAGCCTCACAAAGACATAACGTGCAGCTTTGTGACATCTATTGATGAAGACTTCTTTCAGCCACTTCCACCTCTAATCACTTGGGAAGAACATGAGATAAATCAAGAATTGGTGGTGTTTGATGACTCCAACGAAAGCATAGAAGAGGATCCCAAAAATCTAATTTGGGATGGTGCTAATTTACTCTCTCATTCTCATGAGATTGCAGCCCTTCCACATGAAGAAATGAATGAAGAAGAGTCTACAAGTGTGGGCACTCAAAGTGCAAGTGATAGGCATGAAATTTTCAATGAAGATGCACTTGTAAAGGTGGAAGACATGACTCAAATATATCACAGCTATTCTGATTTTTATGACAGCAGTCATTCTTCTTTTCATCAACATGAGGTAACAACCTTGTTACATGAGGTTGATGGTATTATGGAATCTTCCTATGCTAGCACTCAAGTTGTGGGTGATAAACATGAGGAATATAATATGGATTCAAGCCACAAAGGTCATGCATTTGTTCATCATTCCAAGGAAGATTTCAAAGGCAAGGACAAAAAGGTTGAAATCAGTCCCTATTTTCTGTGCATGGACAGCAGCGGTATATCTTCTCTTTCTCATGATATGGCAGTCTTTAATCATGGGGAAAGGAGTGACATAAGTGTTACTTTGGTTGGTACACAAGATGCAAGTAGAGGACATGGAAATTTTGATGTTGCATCTCATTTCAGGACAGGTTTTAGACACTTTGGAGCAGCTGATATAGAGCAGTCCCAAAAGCTGAATGAAAGTTGGCTAGAAAGGGCAAAGCAAGCCAAGTTGATGGCTCAACAAGCCAAGCTCCATCTTCAACACATTCATGACATTCATCACTCCCTAGAAAATGATAAGCAAAGTCTGTCTAATTCTGAAAATTTTGTTGACGTAGATCATCTTTTTGAGGATGCTGATGATTTTTGTGATGGCACTCATAGTGGACCAGCCACTCAAGAGTTGTCCTTGGTTGGTAATGAAGACATCCACAATCCATCTGTGGATTTGCTACCCATTTCATATGATATGGCAGCTATCTACTTGTTGGTTGGTGATTTAACCCTCTCAGATTCTTCATTGGTTGATAGCTGTCCTACTTGGGTTTCCATTGCACATTCAGATTTGGCATGGTTTACGTCAGCTATTGAGTTGTTTGAAAGTGTGTGGAGACATGTCTACTTGGCGTACATTGCGTGTGAGATGGATTTCCTTCTTTTGCATGAGTACGTTGACACATATGACATCATTTTTATTGCTGGTCAAAGTTACAACAGCAGCATGGGGTGGCCTGGTATGTTGATTTCTAAACATGTGAGAGTTGCTTTTCACATCCTTTTGTTGGTCTATCTTCTTAGATGGATGATTCATAAGGATTTGGTGAGAGATTTCCACTTCATCTCATACCACAGGTTTGATAGATTGGTTTGAGATCCAGGTATTGACATGGATGATGCATTGGTACTCAATGATCGTGGTGAGTTGCTTCAGGTGTTATGGTTAGTATATCAGAGTGAAGCAACGGATTGGCATACGATTGCTTGAGGGCAAGCAATCCCGAGAAGGGAAGACTGTAATGTTCCCATTTTCGGCATGATCACTGAGATATGGTGGACTAGCTTATTCGTCATCTTCGTAAGCTATCCCAGTTGGTAAGGAGATGAAATTGCAAAGGATAATATCAAGTTGGGAAAAACTTTCTATTTGTGGAGAGTTATTATAAAATGACTTTTTATATGTCAAATGAATATTTGACTTGGGGAAATATTATTATAATATTATAATAATTAAATAACAATTTATGGAGCCATCCCCAAAAGGAGCGACCCACTTGAGAGGGAGTCATAAGGTGAAAATTGAGAAAAAACAAAGAAAATTAATATTAATAAAATATTATTATTTTATTATTTCTCAAGGGGACGCCTAGGCTTGAAAAGCAAAAATAAAATAAAATATTATTATGTTGAGAGGAGGTGGACTTGAAAAGAAAAGAAAATAAAGTGAATTTGGAGCCTAGGTTGGAAAAAGAATAAAAAGGCATATTTAGAGTTCATTTGGATGCATTGATAATTTGATATTGGATATTTTCCTTTTTGGCTGCAACTAGGGTTCTAGCTAATTCTAAGGACAAAAACTCTTAGGACTTGAGAGATTGGACGAAAACCCAATTCTCTTCTTGAGGTGAATTTACTTCAGAATTCACAATTGGGCTTCAACGCATTGTCCCACATTGCTTTTGTGTTGATATTGCTGGTTCATCATTGTAGCGGCCATGAAAGACGGTTTATGTTGCAGATTTTGACATTTCGTGGCAGCTAAGGTTTGTGGGTGTTGGAGATTTTTGCATATTCTTCTATGGCAGCACCTTGGCTTCAATTGGTACCATTTTTATGGTGTTTTGAACAGGTTTTTATTGCTGGATATTTGTATGCATTGTGGTGCCTAGGGTTTAAAGGGAAAAAAGGTTTTTGACCATATTTTAGGTTAAAAACAATTTATATAATTTTTCCAAAGTGGGCGACCAACTTTGGAAGGATTTTTGTTGGTTTGAAGTGAGTTTCAGATTTTGCTGAGGCCTGGAATAATTTATTTCAATATTTCCCTATTTGGGCGAAAGGGTTTGAAGGAGAAAATTACATTATTTGAGCAAGATGCACTTAGGGTTTCATTCTTCTTCATTGGGCATCAATATCATCAATTTTAGCACATTTTGACTTGCAGCCATCCTACATCAACTACAGCAGTTAAGGAGCTCATATCAGTCATTGGGAATCCATTTTTAGTCATCTCATATTGGTTGTGGAGCCATCCTAAGGAGAACTAACGTCGGGTATGTCATAGATTACATTGCTATTCAAATATTTAATTTGAATAGGGTTTTGTTTCGCTGTAACAGTCTGATATAACCTATATTAGACCTCTGTAACTTTGTAATCAGCCCTGATTTAGTTGCAATAAAGTGGTTCTATTGGAGTACAATCATTATCTTTCATTTGTCCAATGTTTCCCTTTCATTTTACATGCAATTCTATATGTTATGCAATGAAAACCAAAACAAACAATCAGAAAACAAAAATCAGACCTTGCATGACAACTGTTTGACAAATTGCCAAGAAGAGGAAATTGAAAATTTTGTGTCAGAATTGGAAGGGATATTTCAGTAAAGTTTAGCTTTTACAAAACTGGTGGTTGGGACTTGCAGATTGACTATGTTAATCCTTTCAGATACTGTTTGTTTGGCCTATGTGGGGGAATTTTACAGCCCACGTGGATGTAAAGAGTTATTAAGCTTGCTATGGCAATCTTGATCGGGAAATCATCCCGAACAAGATCCAAAACTGTGATTCTCATGTTGTAATGTTCGGAGATATTATGTCTTGACTCTATTATTATTATAAATGACAGCAATCAAAAGAAATGATGAAAAAATTAGCATGAAACACAAAATTCACGTAAAACTTAACAGATTGTCCTACAAATAAAACCAATTTTTCAAGAGACAGAAAAAATGTACCAAAAAAAATCTATAATTTAACAGAATGGATGTCACATGACAGGAAATTTAAGAAATCTTATTATCCTAACCTCAGGATTGCCATCAAAACTGAAACCTCAACTCCAGCTGCAGTACAATGATAGAAATAAGAGTAAATCATAGTAATTCAAGCAAATGAAAAAGAAACACAATTGACGTAAGATTTGACAGACTGTCCTGCAAATAGATCCATATCTTCAAAAGAATTAATGAAAACAAGAAAAGGGTGGAAACAGATGATAAAAGAAAAGTCTATACTTTCAACAAGACTCACATCGCATAACAGGACACTTAGCAAGAGTTATTATATTAACCTCTCATTTCTGTGAAAATTCAAAACCCTAACTTCAGATGACAGAATACCAAATAACTGATCAAAAATGAACAAGAAGCACCGAATCAACTGAAAAAATAACAGATTGTCCTACAAACAAAATCTATTCTTTACCCCGTATTGCAGTCAAAATTGAAGCCCTAACTCCAGGTGCAGTATAACTGACAGAAATCCAAGGAAACGATAGAGAAAATGAAAATTGGTGTCAATATTGACAGAAAAAAACATAGAAAACCCATATGCAGGTGCACTATAAATGACAAAAATCAAAACAAACAACAGAAATATGAATAACAACCCCCAAATTCACGTTAGATTTAACAATTTGTCATCCAAATAAAGCAATTCTTTAAAGAGTTGAGGTAATGGAAGGAAGAGAGAGAGAGAAAAAAAGACTTCAACAAAATGCACGTTGCATAAAGGAAAATTAACAGAGCTCACATTTTTAACCTAGCATTGCCATCAAAATGAAAACCCTGACTCTAGGTGCAGTATAAAAGACAGAAATTTAAAGAAATGAGGGGAAAATGTGTAATAAACATAAATACAGAAAAAATGAATAAGAAACACAAAGTTGAAGTAAAATTTAACAAATCGTCCTACAAATAAAACCAGTTATGCAAATGAATCGTGAATAAATGGAAAAAACTATAGGAAAAAAACACTTTATACCATACACAAGGAAATTTAGCAAAGCTTACCATTCTAAGTTTTAATCCCACATTGACGTCAAAATTGACCCAAAAAATTATAAAAAACACTAAATTCAAGTGCACTATAAACGAAATAAATTCAAACAAATAATGGAAAAATGAATAACAAAGCCCAAATTCATGTCCTCTAAATAAAACAATTGTCTTTAACCCCCGTTAATGGGTCAACTATAGTCCTTGGGAAAAAAGCAAGAAAAGGTAAATGTGCGTGGAATCCACCACCTGCAAGATGGTTTAAACTAAATTTTGATGGGGCATCCAAAGGTAATCCTGGGGCTTCAGGGGCTGGTTGTATTTCCGGGATTACAGAGGATTTTTAATCCGAGCAATGCCCAAAAAACTGCAAGACGGCACCAACAATGAAGCGGAAGCGCAAGCTCTTGCTAGTGGGATTGAATTAGAAGTCCAATGTGATATTGCTAAGCTAATTGTTGAAGGTGATTCGCAGATTATCATATCTGCATTCCAAAAAAAGGCTGCCACTTCCTGGCAATTAGAAAACACCCTGTCAGGTACCTGGGATAGATTGGCCCTCTTTACTTCTATTGATTCTAATCATTGTTACTGCAAAGCTAATTTGGCAGCAGATTTTTTAGCAAACTGTGTCATTGATCAAAGGGAGGCAGACTATACAGTCAACAAAATACACATCACATGAGAGGAAAAATCACAAGCTTTACTATCTCAACCTCGGTCAAAATCAAAACCTTAACTGCAAATGCAGTTTACATGACAGAAATCCAAGGAAATGTCAAAAAAATAACTGAAAAACATAGAAAATTTACATAAAGTTTAACAAGCTGTCCTGTGAAAAATATCATTGCTCTAGGAAAAAGGAAAGAATAGGGACAAAAAAGCATTCTATATTTCCAACAAAATGAGTGTCACTTAAGAGGAAACTTCACAAGTTTACTATCTTATCTTAACTGCAAATTGCAGTCAAAATAGAAATCCTAAATCCATATGTAGTATAAATGAGAGAAATTCAAAGAAACAACATATAAAATGAATAAGCAACTCAGAAAATTGACATAAATTTTAATGAAGTTTCTTGGGAATAAAACAAAATTTTCAAGGAAAAACGGGGAAAGCAGTCTATACTTCCAATAACAGGAAATTAAGAGATCTTAGTATCTTCTTTGCAGTCAAAATAGAAACCCTGACTCTGTACAGTATAAATGACATAATCCAAACAAATAACAGAAAAATGAATAAGAAACACCAAAACATAAAATTTTACATATTATTCCCCAAATAAAAAAATTCATGTTGCGTAACTGGAAATTTAACAAAGCTTATCTCTTAACCTCGTACTGCCATCAAAATGAAAATCTTAACTCGAGAAGTATAAATGACATAAATTTAAAGAAATGCAGGAAAAATGAATAAGAAACACAAAATTAAGGTAATTTTAACAGATCATCCTACATATAAAACCAGTTCTTCAAATGAATTGTGAACAAATGGAAAAATAACACTTTACACTGTGCATAAGAGGAAATTTAGCAAAGCTTACTATTTTACCCCGCATTGCAGTCAAAATTGAAGCCCTAACTCCAGGTGCAGTATAACTGACAGAAATCCAAGGAAACGATAGAGAAAATGAAAATTGGTGTCAATATTGACAGAAAAACATAGAAAACCCATATGCAGGTGCACTATAAATGACAAAAATCAAAACAAACAACAGAAATATGAATAACCCCCAAATTCACGTTAGATTTAACAATTTGTCATCCAAATAAAACAAGTCTTTAAAGAGTTGAGGTAATGGAAGGAAGAGAGAGAGAAAAAAAAGCTTCAACAAAATGCACGTTGCATAAAGAAAAATTAACAGAGCTCACATTTTTAACCTAGCATTGCCATCAAAATGAAAACCCTGACTCCAGGTGCAGTATAAAAGACAGAAATTTAAAGAAATGAGGGGAAAATGTATAAGAAATATAAATACAGAAAAAATGAATAAGAAACACAAAGTTAATGTAAAATTTAACAAATCATCATACAAATAAAACCAGTTATGCAAATGAATCGTGAATAAATGGAAAAAACTTTAGGAAAAAAAAACACTTTATACCATACACAAGGAAATTTAGCAAAGCTTACTATTCTAAGTTTTAATCCCACGTTGACGTCAAAATTGAAGCCCCAACTCCAAGTGCAATATAAATGACATAAATCAAACGAGATGACAGAGAAAACAAAAATTGACGTCAAAATTGACCCAAAAAATTATAAAAAACACTAAATTCAAGTGCACTATAAACGAAATAAATTCAAACAAATAATGGAAAAATGAATAACAAGCCCAAATTTATGTAAAATTTAACAAATTGTCCTCCAACTAAAACAATTGTCTTTAACCCACATTAATGGGTCAACTGTAGTCCTTCGGAAAAAAGCAAGAAAAGGTAAATGTGCGTGGAATCCACCACCTGTAGGATGGTTTAAACTAAATTTTGATAGGGCATCATCCAAAGGTAATCCTAGGGCTTCAGGGGCTGGTTGTATTTCCGGGATTACAATGTATCTTTAATCCAAGCAATGTCCAGAAAACTTCAGGAAGGCACCAACAATGAAGCGGAGGCGCAAGCTCTTCCCAGTGGGATTGAATTAGCAGTTCAATGTGATATTGCTAAGTTAATTGTTGAAGGTGATTCACAGATTATCATATCTACATTCCAAAACACTCTGTCAGGTACCTGGGATAGATTGGCCCTCTTTACTTCTATTGATTCTAATCATTGTTACCACAAAGCTAATTTGGCAGTAGATTTTTAGCAAACTATGGCATTGATCAAGTGGAAGTGAGTTGCGTGGACAGTGTGCAGGAGCCTTGGGAGGACTTACCATCATAGTTACCAGATTCGACCGAATCTAGCCGAAATTCGAAACGTTCTGCATTTTTGAAAGCTTCCGAATTAAAAAATTCGGTTCGCCATTTTTTTAACATTAAAATATAAAAAAAGTCAAAACCGTAAAAATCATCCACAAACCCTAAAAAGCAGCCGCAATCCCTATTTTTTTTAATTTATAGGCACTGTTGTGAAACAAAACGAAAACACAACGTCGTTGAGTCAATCGTCACTGTGAGTCAACAGGTGGAGTTTGCAATCGTCGTTTGAGCATAGAGGGTGGAGTGCAGGGGCGTTCAACGGTGGAATCACCATTGTCAAGACACAGTATAACCAAGACACAAAGTTGCACGTGGAGTCAGTCGCCAATGCCCGCATTCCATTCTATTTTGCTTGCCTGCGAGAGTGTCCGAGTGGAGAGTGGTCAAGTGGAGAGTGGCTGTAGTCGTGAAGAAAGTGTCGTCGAGAGCAACGTGGAGGAGCAACATAGCCAGGTGCAGCTTCAAGCAGCAGCAGTGAAGATTTTATTTCCCAGGTAGGGTCGACGTCCCTTTTTATTTTTGCATGGTTAAACTTAAAATTTAAAAAATAATTTAGGTTTATAATTAAAAAATAGTAATAATAATAAAATAAATAATTTAGGTGTATAATTTAAGTTTATAATTTAATAAATAATTTAGGGTTATAATTTAGGTTTAAATAATTTTATATTATAAATTTTAATTATAAAGTAAAATAAATTTATGATTTAAATATAAATAATTTTATATTATAAAATTTATTTAAAAATTAAATTATTTATAAATAAATTTATATTATAAATTTTAATTATAAAGTAAAATAAATTTATGATTTAAATATAAATAATTTTATATTATAAAATTTAATTATAAAGTAAAATATAAATTTAAAAAAAAAACATTAAAAAATTAAATTATTTAAAAAAAATTACAAGTTAATACTTTAAATCAAATTAATTTTAAATTAATTATAAACTAAAATTAAAAAACAAATAAAACTATTAATTAAAATTTAATATAAAATTAATAAATATTAAAAAAAAATGTTGTTAACCTAAACCTAAAAATTCAAAACTACATTTCTATAATATATATATATATATATAAAATAAAATTTAAATTTAAAAATAAATATAAAAAAAATTAAAATAAACATTATAATTTATAATATATTTTTAATTTATATTTTATAATATAAAATTATAAATAGATTCAAACTTTAAATATTATATAAATAAATTTAATAATAAAACTAAATATAGAATAAAAAGAAAATTATTTAAAACAAAAATTACAAAAAAATAAATTATAATTAGAAAATAAAATTTAAATATTTATTATAATTTTCTATTATATATATTTTTTATTTTTTAGAGTTATGTCATTTTATTTTTAAAAGTCATTTAAAATTAAATTTAATAATACTGTGATATGGTTTAATTTTTTATTATTTTTTAAAGTTTTATAAATTCATTTTATATATATCATTTAGTTAAATTTTAAAAAATATTTTTACATATTTTAAATGTGTAATAAAAAAATGTTTTTTAAACTTTTGCAGGGAAGCATATAATCATGGCAGGTCAATTGCTTGAGAAGAAATACATTATTCAGCGAGATGCAAATCCCAAAAATATGCAATGCACTCTTTGTGGTTCCAATATCACTAGGACTCTAATAAGGGTTCGAGACCATTATATTGGAGGTCCAGATTTGAAGATTTGCCCAATAGCGTCTCAGAATGCCATGTATGCACCATTTGTAAGTCAAATCCGAAGCAAATATGCAATAAAGACAGTTGCATCAACATCTGAATCTTCAAAATGGGCTAAAATTCAACGCATTCTGACACAGTGTGGTTCATTTTCTAGCTCAACGCATCCCCCAGCGTCTACCCAAGCTAGTGAAAGTGCACATCAAATGTCCTAATCCAAGTCTTCTTTGAAAGCTATGTGGAAGCCACAGGAAAAACATGAGGTAGACAGATTGGTGGCCCGTTTTGTTAATGCAAATGCCATCCCCTTCAATGCTATTTGAAATCCACATACGAAAGCAACGGTAGAGGGGATTGCCAATTTTGAGAAAGGGTATACAACGCTATCTTTTGAAACCCTGAGAACTGTTCTGCTAGAAGAAGAGGTGACATCTATATCTAGTGAACTAAATAAAATGAAAAGGCATTGGAAAAAACAGATTGCACTGTAATAAGTGATGGGCGGTCTGACACAAAGCAAAGACCCCTACTGAATATATTGATTCAATGTCCTAAAGGTTCTATGTTTATCAAATCAATTGATACAAGCAATGATGTGAAGACTGCAGATTTCATTTTCAAATGCATTGAATCTGTTATTTTGGAGATTGGAGAGGAATATGTTGTCCAAGTTATTACAGATAATGCAACAAATTGTAAAGCAACAGGAGAACTTCTAATGGGCAGGTTTTCTCATTTGTTTTGGACTCCATGTGCAGCGCATGTTTTAGATCTTTTGCTTGAAGATCTTGCAAAGTTGGAGTGGGTGAATAATGTTGTCAAAGAAGGGAAACAAATTTCAAAGTTTATACTTAATCACCGCTTGACTTTAAACTTGTATCGCTCATTTGCAAAGCGTGAACTTCTCTCTCCAGCTGAAACAAGGTTTGCATCTAATTTTATCACTTTGCAAAGGGAGGTGGAGGAGAGGACAGCATTGAGAACAGTTGTAGTCAGTGAAGAATGGGCACAATCTAAGCTTTCTAAGGAAAGCATTGCAAAGGACATTGAGAGAATTATCTTGAGTAGTTCATTTTGGGAGGGCACCGAAAAGACCCTAAAGGTTTTTGAGCTACTTATCCAATTATTGAGATTGGCTGATGGCATGAAACTTTGTATTAATTTTCTGTATGAAGGCATGGAGCAAGCAAAAGAGCAAATTAAAAAAGTACTGGCAGATGATGGTGATGAAGTTCAAAGAATTTGGGACATTGTGGACCTCCGATGGAACATGTTACATCGACCTATACATGCAACAGATTGTTATTTGAATCCAAAGTTGATAGAGGTGGATCATGATGCAGATGAGGAGATAAAGAATGGTGTATTGGCAACAATACACAGGTTGGTTCAAGATGAAGATAAGAAGGCTAAGGTGAAAAGGAAGTTAGCTACATTCAAGAACCAAGAAGGGTTGTTTTCCCTCAAGGAAGCACAAAAAGACATTGTTAGCATGGATCCCCATTTATGGTGGCAGACGTATGGTTCTTCTACTCCAGAGTTACAAAAACTTGCCGTGCGTATCCACAGTCAATGTGCCAGTGCTTCTGCATGCGAAAAAAATTGGAGCACGCATGATTTGATCCATGCTAATAAGAGAAACCTACTACGAGCCAAAAAGCTGTCAGATCTTGTGTTTGTTCATAGCAATTTAAGATTGCTTGAGCACAATCTTGCAAAAGAAGATGACAATCTTCATCTTGGAGAACCATCCTTTAAAGGAGTTGAGGAAAATATTGATAGTGTTGATGAGCTGGATGGAGGATTCGCTGATGATGCTAATGCTAGTGCTAGTTTTGATTTTGAAGCTGGGTTTGATGTTGCAATTGTTTGAAACTTAAGTTCTATATCAATTTTGAGCTTAGGCTCTAAACTATGAATACTTTGCTATCGTTTAATGTAATTCAAGTTTGAAATTCTTATGCATTTCTCATTTTTGCAATTGCTAAATTAATGTTCATTCCTTAGTAGATTGAAATATTTTACATATATATATATATATATATATATATATATATATATATATAATTTTATTTTCTGAACTGGATTTTATCAGATTTTTTCAAAAAATTTGCATTACGCATTTTTTCTACCTCCAGAACGCATTCAGATTTCCGAACCTGGTAACTATACTTACCATCCCTTTCCTTTATTGATCTGGGTTGATTTTCGATTTTCGATTTTCATTTCCTTTTTGTATTGTTTTTATTTTAAAAACAATCTCAAAAAGCGGACGTTTTAGCAATTGCTTTTTTGGCAGAACTATGGCAACTTTGGCACTGAATCTAGCGGGCAAAGCAAATCTTGGCAAAATCATCCATCATTGTCCCCCTCCATGATGATCATCACATAGTGGCTGCAATCATAAATGCAAAGGTTGAAGATTTGATTGGTCTTAGTGACGGTTTGTTCATGACACAAGGGAGTCAAGAGTTCTCCATTTTATTTCATGATCACCTGTTTTTCCTTTTGTTCATCCTTGTTGCTAGTTCTCTGTTGGCATTACACTTTGCTCTCTTCTTGGTTTGTTGCGGGCTATCAGTGGGAACGACTAGTCTAGGCATGGAAAGGATAATTGAAATTGCTCTTACCACCCCCTGTGTTTATGACGGAAGCACTACGCGTGAAATGGATTTCAAGGGCTCAATTTCACGGGCATGCCTGAAAATCATCTTTTGGATATCATCAGAGGAATTTCTCAAGCTTATATCGCTTATTCTTGGGTCGGATTTTCTGGAACAAGTGGTTCATTATCAGGTAAATTCCAAGGTGGTGGCGGTGTTTGCGTCAAATATATGGCTCTAGTCTCGGATTTTGAGGTGGTGGCAAATCTCGTATCATTCTACGTGAACCCAGACTACCGCATTGGGTTGGTTGAAAAGATTGGCTTGCATGACCTAGCCCCCTACCCAATTTGCCGTTCACAGGCTCGGACAGTTTGGGTCTGGTTCAAGTCTCTGCCTTTCAAGCCTTGGAAACGCACTTCATGATTCTTGTGGGCTTTGTGGAGGATATGCGGAAAAAGGTAAGTTTGTTTGATCCCTTGGAAGGGCAATTCCTAACATTGCCACCTATGTCAATTACAAAGTCAGATTCCTGAGATTTCGTAGTGGCGGATCGCCATAATAAGGTGAGGGTAGAAGCAATCAAGAAGTTATTGAAAATGGTCGCTCGCGATCTAGTAGCAGCGCCACAATGGTTCAGTTGTTCGCAAAAAATGAAGGTTTCCCAGGACATACCTGATACCCTCAAACCAAAGGCTCCTAAAGAAGATAGCAAAGGCCCGCACAAGCACCACAAATGCAAGGTTCTCAAGGAAGTCGACAACAATGTTGATGATCAGATGCAGACCTGTGTATATCTTTAATGGTCTCGCATGTTTTCTGGTTCTGGTTTTTTGTTTTTGCTGTTTCTCGGTTGGTGGTTGTTTTTTGGGTGTTTTCTCTTCCAACATGGTTGTTGTAATCCCCTGGTACGTTTTGGGGTTCTTCCTGTCAGCTTCGTTTTCGCCCTGTTGCGGTCTCTGTTGGTTTCTGATTTGTGCCTATGTTGGTTGTATCTTGTAAACTTTTATTTTGGCCGGAGGCCCTAAATAACACCGTAATTATCTTTAAAAAAATTGTCTTTAAAGCATTGGGCAAATCAATGGAAAAAACAGTATACTTGCAACAAAGTGCACATTGCATAAAGGAAAATTAACAAAGCTAACTATCCTAACCTCGCATTGCCATCAAAATGAAAAACCTAACTCCAGGTACAGTATAAATGACAGAAATGTACAAAAACAAGGGGGAAATGAATAAGAAACAGAAATCCAGAAAAGGGAATAAGAAACACATGCTTAAGATAAATTTTAACAGATCATCCTACAAATAAAACCAATCCTTCAAACAAATCGCGAACAAATGGAAAAAAAACAATAGGAAAAAAAAACACCTTATACACTGCATAAAAGAAAATTTAACAAAGCTTACTATCCTAAAGTAAAATTTAACAGATCAGTTCTCCAAATAAACCAACTGTTTAAATGAACTGCAAACACTACGCTGTGCATAAGAGGAAATTTAAAATGCTTACTATGTAAACCCACATTGTGGTCAAAATCAAAGCCCTAATTATAGATGCAGTATAAATGACAGAAATCCAATAAAATGGAAGAGAAAACAAAAATCAATATCAGTATTGACAGAAAAAACACAGAAATCCTAACTGCAGCAGGGCTATAATTAATAAATGACGGAAATCCAAACATATAATGAAAAAGAAATAATAAACCCCATATTCACATAAAATTTAACAAATTGTCCTCCAAGTATAACAATTCTTTTATAAAGTAAAGAAAAAAAAATTGGCACGGAAATGGCAGAGAAAACAAATATCGACATCAATATTGACAGAAAGAACGCAGAAATACTAACTAAAGCAGGGCTATAATTGATAAATGACAGAAATCCAAACATATAATGAAAAATAAATAAGGAACCCCATATTCACATAAAATTTAATAAATTGTCCTCCAAATATAGCAATTCTTTTAAAAACTTGAGAAAAAAAATAGGACAAAAAGGAAAAACATCAGTATGCTTCAACATAATACGCATTGCATAGCAAGAAACTTAACAAAGCTTAGTATCATAGCCACAAGTTGCCATCAAAATCAAAACCCTAGCTCCAGGTGCAGTATATAGGACAGATATTTGAACAAATGAGGGATAAATTAATAAGAAACAAAAATCCAGCAAAATGTATAAGAAACACAAAATTAAGGTAAAATTTAACAGATCGTCCCACGAATAAAATCAATTCTTCAAATGAATCATGAACAAACACAAAAGACTAGGAAAAAACACTTAATAATAAGCATAAGAGGAAATTTAACAAATCATACTATCTTAACCCCACATCACAGTCAAAATTGACTCCCTGACTACAGGTGCAGTATAATGACAGAAATCAAAGAAAATGACAAACCAAAACTTGCGAGAAAAGAGACAGGAAACCTAACCGCAGGTGCATTATAATGACAGAAATCCAAACAAATAATATAAAAATGAATAATAAACCCCAATTCGTGTAAACTTTTACAAATTGTCCAGGTGCACTATAATGACAGAAATCCAAATAAATAATGCAAAAATGAATAACAAACCCCAAATTCACATAAAATTTTATTAATTGTCCTCCAAATAAGACAATTATTTTCCAAATTGGGGACAAAAAAAGGAGGAAAAACAGACAAAATAACAATATACGTTCAGCAAAATGCATCTCACATAGCAGGAAATTTAACAAAGCTCATTATCTTGACCTTGCATTACCATCAACACTAGCTCCAAGTGCACTATTAGTGACATAAATTTGAAGAAATGCGGAAGAAATGACTAAGAAAAAGAAAGAGATACAAAATTAAGGTAAAATTTAACAGATCGTGCTACAAATCAAACAAAATTGTGAACAAATAGATAAAAACTATATAACAAAAAAAGCACTTTATGCAATGCATAAGAGGAAATTCAACAAAGCTTACCAGCGAAACACTGCATGGCAGTCGACATTGTAGCTTGCTATCGATTCTTAGTCTCACATTGCCATTAGAAAAAAAAACCCTAACTCCACATGCAGTATAAATGATATATTTGTTTTTTAAATGAACGTAAAAATGAACAAGTAACAGAAATACAGAAGAATGAGGTAGGGGAAAATGAATAAGAAACATAAAAATTAACTGATTGTCGTATAAAGAAAACCAAAACTCCATATGAATTGTGACCAGATAGGTAAAACCAAAGAAAAACGAATAAACTTCAACAGGAAATGTAGCAAGGATTACTATCAGAGATTTTAAGCTTCCACAGTCCATTATAGTTGAAACAGAATGTGTATGCCTTCTGGATAAATAACTGTGTTGCAGATTTCTGGTCAACGTAGAAACCCTAACTACATATGCAGAACAAATAACAGAAATCTAAGGAAATGACAGACATAATGATAACTGACGTCGATGTTGACAGAATAAATAAATAAAGGAAATTTTACCGTCATCTTCCTGACTGAGAGTTACGACTCCCTCGACCTTACTGGTTCCCTTGAGCACGGCAACAGCCTTTTGAGTCGCGGCAACTATGGTCAGCGCCCTGGCAGGAGGAGGCGCAAAAGAAAATAACGGGGTTTTTGCGATTCGAACCGGCGACCCCTTGATAGCGGGATGAAAAAATTGAGGAGTGAGAGAGACGTTGTTTACATTTAATGCTGCAGGGTTTGCCGCCATAATAGCTTGCACCGCCATTGCTGCTACTAAAGCTTGTTGCATTAGTGACGAGGAAAGGGGTTGCTGATAAGGTTGTTTAGAATCTCCGCTAAATTTAGCGAGAGGTTACCGTGAGTTAAATTTTGATTTTTTATTATTATTTTTTGGTAGCGATAAAGTGGAAAATGGGTTATATTTGGAGGTCGGTAGTGTGATTGACACGTGGGCGACAAGGACGACAAAATCTTTTGATACGTTGGAGGTTTAATAAACTTGGATTGTTGGTTCGCACTTAAACTCAAGGTTGATGATGTTTGTCGTTTGTATTTTTAGCATATTTTGAACAAGTTTATGAGATAAAATGTATTAATAAAATGAAATGAAATGGTTTCAATTATATCTATAATATTGAATAGTGCATTGTTCTAATTATCTAGACTCATGGATTTAATGATGTTTTTTGGAAGGTCGTTCTTCTTTTTATTAATTTGAGTTAACATTTCTCTTAATTTTTTTATTTTGATTTTTTAAATAGTTTTATCGTGAAGCTAACTTTTAATGTTTCAACATATTTGACTTGAATGTAT
This sequence comes from Torreya grandis, assembly GCA_037957365.1. NCBI lineage: Eukaryota > Viridiplantae > Streptophyta > Pinopsida > Cupressales > Taxaceae > Torreya > Torreya grandis. The sequence continues at coordinate 1,317,094 of JARHVA010002103.1, read as the reverse complement.
GTGTCCCTCGAATATTCTAGGATGAAATATCCCTCCATTTTGACCACCCTTGTGATGCATAAAATACAAACCCTCTCACTCCATTGTTCCTTAAGTGACATCCATCTCTTTGTTTCATATATGAGACTATGTGAGTTAGTCCTTGTTTGAGTAATGAGAATCTTGTTTTATCAATATTTGGGAAATAAAAATAAGATAATCTTAATTATGACAAATTGTTACGTAAAATAAGAATGAATAAAACAAGCATAAATTAAGTATTTCTGATTTGAAATCTGTTAAATGAGAGCCATAATGGAATTGAATTGAATTAACTAAAATTAACAAAAGCACTACAAGAGGTGCTTATTTATACAATACTAAGTGACATTAGATCTCCTAATGTGTAGAAGATTATGACTCACAACACAATTAATCACATCTAGGAAATACTCCTTCTAACTAACCTATGTCAATCAAATGTATAATTCCTTGAGACATTTATTACAATAAGCTAGGATTAATTAATTATTCTAACATTCCCCCCTTAAATGATCATAGTCTGAAGAGAAGAAAAGAGAGAATTTTTGAATGCCTCAAACTTATCATGTGCATGTGACTTCATGAAAACATCTGCACATTGATCCTTAGTGGGGCAATACTGAAGTTGTATGTTGTGTTGTTGAACATGTTCGCGTATGAAATGAATCTAAACCTCTATGTGCTTGATTATCTCATGAAACATTAGATTGAGAACAAGATGTAGAACACCCTAATTATCACAATTCAAAACTGTAGGTTGAGTTTGTGGAACTCCAAGTCTTGAAAGAATGTGATGTATCCATATCATTTCGCAGACAACTCTTGTTGTAGTGTGATGTTCTACCTCTATGAAAGATCTAGAAACACAATTATGCTTCTTACTTCCCCATGAAATCGAACCAGCGCCTAGAAAGAACACAAATCTAGAAGTGGATTTCATGTCATCAATAGAAGTTGCATGATTTGTATCCATGTATTTTGTCAACAAGAACTTATCATTCTTCTTGTACTTTAGGCCATACTAAAATATACCTCTGATGTATCTCAATACCCACTTTGTTGCTTTCCAATGTGTCACCTTTAGTTCTTGTATGAACTGAGAAAGATAATTAACAGCATAGCTAATATCTGGCCTAGTATATGTCAAGTAAATGAGACTCCCAATCAACTACTGATAGAGATTGCATTTACTTTTGGTGGTGGATTTGTACGAGATAGTTGAAGTCTTGCCTCCATAGGTGTTGCAATAGGCTTGCAGTCTATCATCTTGAATTTTTCAAGCAATGTTTTGGTATACTTCATTTATGAAACAAAAATGTAACAACCCAAGAGTTGTCATGTCAAACAATCGATTGAGATCATTCCTAGTTGCATCGATCATCTTCATTGTGCTACTAGTGATGACTAAATCATCGACATAAACAATCACTATAACAACCTCCCCCCCATGTTATTTGAGGTAGACATTAGGATCATATGGACTCTTGTTGAATCCATGTTGTACAAGATGCTCAACAATCTTGATGTACTAGGCTTGAGGAGCCTATTTTAGCCCATAAAGAGACTTGATAAGACTACACACTTTATGTTCCTGATTAGGTGCCACAAATCCTTTAGGTTGAGTCATATAGGCTGCCTATTTCAAATATCTATTGAGAAAGGCACTTTTTACGTCCATTTGATGGACTTTCCATCCAAACTATGTAGCCATAGCGAAAACCCTTATGATAGTCTTTATCTTAGTTGTTGGAGCAAAAGTCTCCTCATAGTCAATGCCTTCTTTGTGAGCATACCTTTTTACAACAATCCTTGCCTTGTACCTATCAATATTACTATCGACTTTGTACTTGGTCTTAAAGACCCATTTGCATCTAATAGGCTTCTTCTCTGGTGCAAGATCAACAAACTGCCAAGTGTTATTCTTCGTCAGTGACTGATATTTTGCATCCATGGCATCTTTCCAAGGTCTAGATTGTAGGGCTTCCATTGTTGCAAAGGGCTCATATGTTTCTTGCACAATACTCATAAGGGCCATATTAACCTCTTCTCGAGCCATGCTTCGAGTCCTCGATCTTGAAGTGGATGTATCTAGTACTTCATTCAAGTTAGCATCTCATATAGTACTTGTATACCACTCAGGCATACACTAAATTGTAGGTGGTGGTGTTGGAGGCCCTGTTTGACTATCTTCCTATTCACTTTCACCATCACTATCTGAAAAGATTACAAAACTTTTGCCTGTATCATTTGCTTGTGTAAAAGGTGGATTGATTCCACTATTTTCATCAAACACTACATCTCTGCTAACTAGTACCTTTTTTATTTTTGGATCAAGGAGCTTGTATGCCTTTGATTGTGCATTGTATCTCTCAAAAATACATTATTTTGTTTTTGTATCCAACTTCTATTTATTTTTAGGAACATGCACATATGCCTTGCAACGAAAAACTCAAAGGTGAGTAACATTTGGTTTATTCCCTAACAAAGCTTCATAAGGTGTGATTCCATCAAGAGCTTTGGTGTGTGAGCTGTTCAACAAGTAGACTACATTGTGACAAGCTTCTGCCCAATATGTATTCGACAATTTTACATCCTAAACCATGTTGCGAAACATTTCCACAATGAATCTTTGGAAATGACACCAATAGATAGAGAATAAAAAATACGCACTTTTGAAAAAAATGGATCTCAAATTGGAGTTACAATTAAAAATTTATAAGCATTTTGATTTCTCATAAAAATGGGTCAAATCAATTAAAAACACTACAAATTGATTTTGGAGGCCAAATCAAAAAAGAACATATTCGTGAAACCACTCGTTAGAACCAAAATTTAACCACAGATTTAGAAAATCTAATGAAAGTGAAAAAATAATTTTTGTAGTTACCTCGGGATGCATGTAAATGAGTTTGATTTCTTCTTTAAGCGAAAAATACAGCTAATAACAAAAAAAAAATCCAGCTATGCAAAGAGAGAATAAGGAAGATTACAGGTTGTTTTCCACCTAACAAGTGGTTGAGCAAGCAAGTCATACACCACCAAGAGAGTAGAATGCTGCCAAGATTGATTTCAATCCTCTAAATGCACTTTCACACACCACCAACACTGAAGGGTGAAGCTAATTCAATCTTCCAATGTTGGGGGATCAAACCAACAATAGATTACACTTGTGAAAGCAATAAACGCGAAAATAAATCAGATAGATAAGTAACTGAAATGATAAATAGCACAGAACAAGATATACAAGAAAACACCCTGAAAACTTGTATTGAAACTCTTTACAATAGGAATACAATTTGAAGAAACTTCATTCTTCCACACCTCTCTCAGATGCACACAAGATCTCTCACTAGATCTCTATTCCTCAAGAGCTCACTCTCAAGTACACTCAAATCCAACAACCTGGATTGATGCAACTCTGTACTGTCCTTCAAACATTCACAATGTTCTACTCTTACAGTTCTACACTTCTCTTACACACTACAATTCTAAGCTAAGAAGATCTTCCTACATATAGAAATAGGAAACTTGAGCATGCTCTTACAACAAACAGTTAAGCCTCTTGAACAAGGGCTCTAAAAATAATATTGCTAATAATAGAGACGCAAGCTTGAGTCCACGACTCAAATTTATCATGCAAACACTCGCTGCTGTCCACGAAAATAGATTTCTGGACACGCAGGTAACCGACGTCGGTCGCTCCTGACCGACACCAGCGTCTGTGTAGACCCGAACCTATTTTAAGTATGCTCCTTGGTGAATCTTTTAGCTCCACACCCTAACAATCTCCCACTTGGAGATAAACCAGCTGCACCAACCTGTACAGCATCATCTTCTAGCTCCTCCATCTTCAACTCAATTATGAAGACCAATAGAAGTTGAATGAAGATTCAACTTCTCCTTAGTAACCGGCTTTGTTAGCATATCAGCAGGATTCTTGTCTGTATGGATTTTCTCTAGCTTCAACTCACCATCTTCCAATACCTGTCGTATGAAGTGGTACCTTAGCTGTATGTGCTTGGTTCTAGAATGAAAGGCCGAGTTCTTGGCCAAATGGATTGCACTCTGACTGTCACTGTACAATCTGCAACTCCCATGCTCCCTTCCAAGCTCTTCCATGAACCGTGTCATCCATATCATCTCCTTGCTAGCTTCTGTAGCTGCAATATACTCTGCTTCTGTAGTTGACAAGGCTACAACCTTCTGCAACTTAGATATCCAACTAACCGTTGTTCCACCTACAGTAAAAACATAACCTGTGGTGCTCCTCCTGCCATCCAAATCCCCTGCCATATCTGAATCTACATAGCCATGTAGAGAAGTATCTGAACCTCCATAGCACAAATGCTTGCTGCTGGTTCCTCTCAGATATCTAAGCATCCATTGAACTACCTTCCAATGTTCCTTACCTGGATTGGCCATATACTTACTTACTACTCCCACTGCTTGGGCAATATCTGGTCTAGTACACACCATTACATTCATCAAACCCCCTACTGCAGAAGAATATGGAACCATACTCATGTACTCTACCTCATCATGTGAATTGGGACATTGTTCTTTGCTTAGCTTAAAATGTCCAGCCATAGGTGTACTTACCGGTTTTGCATCCTGCATATTAAACCTCTCCAACACCTTATTCACATAATCTTCTTGAGACAATATCAACCTATGATTTTTCCTGTCTCTCCTAATGCTCATGCCAAGGATCTTCTTCGCTGCTCCCAAATCCTTCATAGCAAACGTTTGAGCTAACTTCTCCTTAAGCTCAGAGATATCCTGCATGTGAGACCCTGCAACCAGCATGTCATCTACATACAACAATAGAATAATATATCTACCGTTATCAAATCTCTTGAAATACACACAATGGTCTGATTGACACCTACTGTAGCCATGCTCAGTCATAAACCTGTCAAATTTCAAGTACCATTGCCTTGGAGCTTGCTTGAGGCCATACAAGCTTTTCTTTAACCTGCACACAAACTTCTCCTTACCCTTGACCTCGAAACCTTCTGGTTGTTCCATATAAATTTCCTCATCCAAATCTCCATGAAGAAACGCTGTCTTAACATCTAGCTGCTCGAGATGCAAATCCTCAAAAGCAACCAAAGACAGTACAACCCTTATTGAAGTCATTTTAACAACCGGAGAAAAAATTTCACCAAAGTCAATACCTGGCTTTTGTGCAAATCCTTTTACCACTAATCTAGCCTTATATCGCATCTATCCATCCTCACTTTCCTTCAACCTGTAGGTCCATCTGTTCTTCAGTGTTCTCTTACCAGCTGGCAATTCAACCAAATCCCATGTTTGGTTCTCTCTTAAGGACTCCATCTCCTCAACCATGCCACGCTCCCACTTACTCCTGGACTCCACCTGTAATGCTTCTTCAAAACTCTCTGGTTCTCCACCATCAGTTAGCAATAAATAATATAAGGAAGGAGAATATCTAATTGGAGGCTTACTTACCCTTTCAGACCTCCTGGTGGGTGTCTTGGACTTGTTTTCAACAATCTGTCCACCCAAATTTTCTGACAGTGATCGACCTCGGCCACCTGTAGACCTGTCACTCGCCGTCGTCGGTTCTTCCTGACCGACCTCGGTGCCTGGTCTGCCGACGTCGGTCTCTGTATGACCGACATCGGTTTCTGTACTACCGACGCCAGTTCCTAACCTGCCGACGTCGGTCTCTGTGTTTTCCTGCAAGTGATTATTTCTTTTTTCCGCGAGCTCATTTTGGACCATAACTTCGTCCAATTCACTATTGCTCTGCCCAGATTGATCCAGCTTCCTTATCTGATCACTGTACATCACTCTTTCATTGAAAACAACATCACGGCTCCTGATTACCTTGTTAGTTCCTAGATTCCAAAATCTGAAACCAAAATCATCTGAGCCATAGCCTATAAACGTGCACCTCATAGACTTAGGATCAAGCTTCTTTCTATTTTCCTTATCTATATGCACAAAGGCTTCACTACCAAAAACTTTGAGATATGAGAGATCTACCTTTTTACCTGTCCATGCCTCTTCTGGAATTCCACCATCCAGAGCTGTAGAGGGTCCTCTGTTAATCAGGTACACTGCGGTGTCAACTGCTTCTGCCCAAAACTCTAGGGGCAACCCTGCATGCAATCTCATACATCTTGCACGCTCCATGATAGTTATGTTCATCCTTTCAGCAATACCATTCTGCTGAGGTGTCCTTGGAACCGTCCTTTGCCTATGGATTCCTTGTGTATAACAATACAATTTGAACTTAAGACTGCAGAACTCACCGCCATTATCAGATCTCAGGCACTTTAACTTTCTGCCTGTTTCATTCTCAACCATAGCCTTCCAAAACTTAAAAGTCTCAAAAACATCAGATTTCTTTTTAATACAGTAGATCCATACCTTTCTTGTGGCGTCATCTATGAATGTAACATAGTACCGTGATCCGCCAATAGAGGCTACCTGAGCCGGTCCCCACACGTCTGTGTGAACAAGCTGCAACTTCTGCCTTTTCTTAGTAGACCCGATCTTGAGAAAACTAACCCTTTTCTGTTTTCCAAATACACAATGCTCACAAAACTCTAGATCCATACTTTTCAAATCTAAAAGCATACCTTTAGACTTAAGTATTGACATCGCCTTCTCACTCATGTGGCCAAGCCTTGAGTGCCACAATTTACAATCCACACCTGAAGTAGATAAAACTGAAGGAGATTTGTTAGTAACACAATTACACAAATAGAGAGTACCTTCTCTCTTACCTCTGGCCATAACTAGTGCACCCTTGGTCACCTTCCAAGAATCTGCTGTGAGAGTTACTGTACAACCCTCATCACCTAGCTTACCTGCAGAAATCAAATTTCTCTTCAAACTAGGAACATGCATCACTTCTCTCAACACCCATGTGTTGCCATTCTGCATCTTCAGCTGCACTTTACCTTTGCCAGTAATCTTACAAGGCTCGTCATCCCCTAAGTACACTATTCCAAAATCTCCATGGATATAGTCACTGAAATATTCTCTGTTAGGGGTAGCATGGAAAGATGCACCAGAATCTAATACCCAAGATTCTATGTTATTATGCAAAGAGAAAATTAAAGCATCCTATGCAATACCTGCAACCTTGGCTTCTTCCTTTCCTTCGTGCTGGTTGTCCTCCTTAGGCTTTGACCAACAATCTCTGCTTATGTGCCCCATCTTTCCACAGTTCCAGCATTGTGGCTTCCTGCCATTTCTGGATTTGGATCTTCCTCTCACCTTAGACTTAGATCTTGATCTCCTCTTGCTCTTTTCTTTTTGCCTTCCCCTGCTCTCAAAATTTAAAGCATTCCCAGATGTCTCTTCTGTGCTTTTCCTGCGTATTTCCTCATTCAAGATAACACTAACCACATCCTCTACTTTCAAAATATTTGATGCAGATGCAGTATTAGAAACTGCCATTACTAAGCCATGCCAGCTTTCAGGCAAAGAACATAATATCAAAAGAGCTTTTATTTCATCTTCAAATACAATATTGACAGAACTTAACTGATTAACAATTCCATTGAAATCATTCAGATGAGTAGAAACAGATCCACCTTCATTCATATGCAAATTAAATAATTGCTTCATAAGATATACCTTATTTGAAGCTGAGGGTTTTTCATACATATTTGCTAACGTGGTCATCAACTCTACCGTTGTTTTTGCCTGTGACAAATTAGATATCACAGTGGAGGCCAGACTCAGTCTTATAGACCCAAGAGCCTTTCTGTCAAGAACTTCCCATTCTTCATCCTCCATGTCCTTGGGCTTCTTTGCTATCCCACCTAACGGTAAGTAGAGATCCTTCTGATACAGATAGTCCTCTATCTGCATTCTCCAATGTTGGTAGTTCTTGCCATTAAACTTTTCCATTCTCAGCTTACTTTCTTCTACCATTGCTTCTCCCACTCAAACAGAAATTCCTACAGAAACCCTGTGAGCAACCTGTAATCTGTAACCTGTAACCTGTAACCAAGGCTCTGATACCACTTGTTGGGGGATCAAACCAACAATAGATTACACTTGTGAAAGCAATAAACGCGGAAATAAATTAGATAGATAAGTAACTGAAATGATAAATAGCACAGAACAAGATATACAAGAAAACACCCTGAAAACTTGTATTGAAACTCTTTACAATAGGAATACAATTTGAAGAAACTTCGTTCTTCCACACCTCTCTCAGATGCACACAAGATCTCTCACTAGATCTCTATTCCTCAAGAGCTCACTCTCAAGTACACTCAAATCCAACAACCTGGATTGATGCAACTCTGTACTGTCCTTCAAACATTCACAATGTTCTACTCTTACAGTTCTACACTTCTCTTACACACTACAATTCTAAGCTAAGAAGATCTTCCTACATATAGAAATAGGAAACTTGAGCATGCTCTTACAACAAACAGTTAAGCCTCTTGAACAAGGGCTCTAAAAATAATATTGCTAATAATAGAGACGCAAGCTTGAGTCCACGACTCAAACTTATCATGCAAACACTCGCTGCTGTCCACGGAAATAGATTTCTGGACACGCAGGTAACCGACGTCGGTTCCTGCCTGTTCACCTGTGACCGTCGCCGGCCGACCTTACTGCCGACGTCGGCGCCTCAACTGCTACTAACCGACGTCGGTTGCTCCTGACCGATGCTGGCGTCTGTGTAGACTCGAACCTGTTTTAAGTATGCTCCTTGGTGAAGCTTTTAGCTCCACACCCTAACATCCAACGCACTATAAATAAAGTGTAGGATTTAAAAAATACGTCCAACGTTGCAAGATCCAATGCCTAGCAGCAAATAAGGATGTCAAAGTTGGTCAGATTTGCTAAGACACCAATATGTTGGGCATGACTTTGTTGGGCATGGATCTGATTTTTGCAAATAAAGTCTAAAAAATAAGGACACCTAGCAGCTAGAAACAACTTGATGCCAAAGTCTAGATTAGAAAACAACATATCCAAATGACAAATCATAGATGCACACTATGTTTAGATCATTCTCCTATGCAGCAACCCGAATGCCTTGTTGGTCTTGTGCTTTATTATTGGTCTAAATTGAAAACAACATATCCAAAATGCTACACTCCAAATGCAACGCTATCCAATAAATGAAAAAGTCCAGCTATCCTCTTCAAACCACCAGGTCCAATGCACAAGCAATGCAGCTCTTAGTCCAGAATGCAAACCAAAAAAATGAAAAAGATACCAAAGCTACTAAAGATGACACTAAGGGGGATGTAGATTTCAAATAAATTACAGGTTTGAAAGGACAAAGAATATCTCAAAGCAAAGGCAGAACAAAAACGTCAAATATAATAGGTCTAAAGCAAAACTTTATCACTAAAATATTTTATAAATATATTCCTCCATCGATTTAAAAAATAGAATTTGACCAGAAATAATGAAGGTAAATTTAAAGCTCTCAAACCTGATCTCAGATATTCTCAAGCACATGAAAAAACAAGTCTGAAATTTAGCCCAAATTTTAATACAAATATGTCTAAATTTTGCAAAACAAAAAAATATGCTTGCAAGACAACTATTTTCCTTTCGTAAAATTGGCTAGAATTATGGAAATGTTTCAGTTTGGGATGGCTGAAATTGGAGTAGCGTGATGCATCCAAAGATCGCACAAATCTTGCTCTCGATCTCCACCGAATCTCCAATGCTTCGAAAAAAATCCTCAAAATTTCTTGCTTTGGTACCAAATGAAAGCCAAAATGAAATTTAATTAACTTAAATTAACAAAAGCACTGCAAGAGGTGTTTATTTATACAATACTAAGTGAGATTAGATATCCTAATCTGTAGGAGATTATGACTCACAACACAACTAATCACACCTAAGAAATACCCCATCTAACTAACCTGTGTCAATCAAACGTGTAATACCTCGAGACATTTATTACAATAGGCTAAGATTAATTAATTATTTAACATTAAATTCATAAATACATTAAAAATGATAAGAACCAAAGAAATACAACTTAGATGGACATTGGATGTGCAGGTCTGTGAATACAACTATAAAATTGATTGTATGATTGTGTGACGACGATGTGAATCAGGAATAGATTTTCACTTAAATATGGGACAAGGCTGCTATAATCAGATAGGGGTGGGTTGTGCTAGTGTCCTTATGGCACACTAGCATCTGATAGAGTTTTAACAAACTATGAAAGTTTGGACCTATGCGCCTTCGCTTGTTGACTATTTATGTCTGATCGAATCTATGTAATTCATTGTGGAAATCGTTGTATACCTTCTTCTTTACTTGAAACTATAGCTCAATAGGTCATGAGGGGAAATGAAGTAAATTGAAAAAAGAGGTTATTGGTTGAATTTGTGCTTGACCTTAACACCCTTTGTGTTAAAAACTGCCTACATGTTGATACTATGAATAGGGATCAAACTCCATGTAGTTCTCCCATGATATGGTGGTGTATGTGAAAATTTTGTGTAATGCTAAATATCAGTGCAATCCTAGTGTGATTAAGTGTTTCAACAATGATTTGTGACTTTAAATATGTTTACAAACTTAGCTTAGGGCTACTAAGGGTTGTGGACTCTAAATTGGGAAAAATAGGTGTTTTTCTCTCAATGTGTAGTTAGATGCTATAGTGTTTTTCAATCATACAAGCCTCTGGTAGATAATGGTTAGAAAATGTGGCTTTATAGTGATCATTTTGGATTGAATTTGTGAAACATAAATGAACAACCCATTTGGTGAAATTAAATTTGAGCAAATAGTAATTATTTGATGGGAGGACACAACCGATGATTCAGACACTATCGACGAGTAGGATGGTCCTGAAGGAGCGACCGTATCCAAATGTGGATCAGTCTGATAATGAGTTTAGGATGCTTACAATGGTGAATAGGGGTATTTAGAATCAAAGTTTACTTACAAGGTAATGATCATCTACATAGAAGTGAAGGAATGATAATCAAAATACCATGGAATTAGGCATGAGTTGAGTGGATATCAAGAGTGGTCACAAGTACATTATTTTAGTGATAAATATTAATTTATGTGTCTACATTTGCCCTCCTTTTTTTATAATAATGCAATAAAGTGAAAGTACTAGAGTAAAATAAACAAAGATAAACGGTCTTGAATGTAGGCCAAAACATCGAATTGTGCTTCATGCAAACCTATAGTGAAGCACGTATAAATTAATGATTACTTAAAATGGAAATTTGAAATTAAAGACAATAGCTTAAGTATCTAATGACAAGAAACCAATACAGTTGATTGGGTATGTGAACCATTGTTTTTTTTGGTACAAAACTGGTGACTATAGAGGATAAGACCTTTGGAGATTTTCATTTCATTGAAACACTTAGATTAGATAGTGCATACCTTGATCCTCAATAATAAAATAGTGTGCTTAACAACTCAAAATGTTCTTGAATCCATTATTTCATACCCAATGTAGTGAATTTGCTGGGAATCTTTGTATGAATTTTAATGGATCATTTTGATGCAAATTTGGTGTAAAAGTAGTATGATCTAAATCTAGTGTATACATCATAGACAATAATATGAACTACCACTCCTTCAATGGAACTAGTGTAAAATTGAGCAAAGAGGTGGTCATGTGGCATGCACATGCCCCAAATCCAATATCTGGGTGCACATATATTATGGAACTAAGTAATATCATGTGATTTTATAAGCAAAAAAACTGTGCAAACTTTGGAACACATGCCACACGCGATGCCCCCTAATTTGAGACAAACTTGAAGATTCATTTGAAATAATTGTGTATGCATGTTGTAAATTATCTTGTAACTGACTATGATTCTAAGAATGTCTAGTTATCATTATTTTCTCTCTATTGGGACAATGGTGCACTATTATAGACATGACCAACCTGCACCCTTGTCTAATTGGAGTGTTGTTGTCTTAAACTACATTACAGGTGATTTTTAAGAAAGAACTATGATTAACTAAGCAAAAATCATATTTTCTTGTTTTTGTAGTGTGTTCTTCTAATTGAGTCTATAAGACAAGCCACTGTGTATGCCTCCTCTTTCAAGGTGAGTTGTGAAGTCTCTGCAGTAACTTAGCTCAAAATAAAAAGTTATGTGAATGATGTTATATAAAATTTTGAAATATGCATTAATAATGATAACATTGTAGAGCATGGCATCATCATAGATAAACCAAACAATATAGTAATGTGAGATGCATGTAGGAACAAACATACATAGTGTCATGTCAAGAAAGATGTTATCAATAGGAAATGCAATGAACATTGATCATATACTTAGCATTTTAAATTGATGTAGAGCAACTTGGGGAGGATGCATGATATCCATCATGACATCAAAATTTTGGAAAGATACATAATGTCCATTATGGCATAAAAAACCAAGTAAACTAAACAAATAAGTATCATAGTCACGATGCATACACAAATAACACACACAAAAGCACACAAAGTGCACAAAAAGGTTAAGCAGCCACATACAAGGGACATGTTCAAATGTCACTCACACACATATAAATATACAATTAAGACTTAGAGTCACAATCAAGGACATGTTAAAATGTCCACAATCTAAACAAGATGAATACACACAAAACATGAAACAAATGAAGCAAACACAAAAAACATGCATGAATAAGTGAAATTGATCTACATAAGCAACTTATAACATCATGACATTCAATAAAATTGAGTATCTAATAATATAGTAATGTAAAAATAATTGAACAAATAACCATGCAATGAAATGTATTGAAGTATGAACAATAGGGCTAATCATAAAACAAAAAAAACACGTGTTAAAGGATGATCTCGATGAACTTGCTATGATGTGAGCAAGTTGTAGAAGGCATGTCCCTGGTTTGAATATGAAAAAAGTATAAACTTGTTTCCTAGGATAAGTCTAGTGAAACTGGACAAGAGCACAATGTATTACTATCTAGATTAGAGCAGTTTTATCTGTGTAAGCTTTATGGGTCTGAGACAATATCACCACATTAAACTGCATCTGGAAATAATAACCTTTATGTTCTAAAACTCACTAAATTACACTTGTGAAACATATTTGATATAAAACTAAATACAAAGAAAGATTGCATATACTGAAGTAGAGACTTTGACTACTATACATGAATTAAACATAGCATGCATAGGTCCTGATTTTAAGAAATTTCTATAATATTTTAATTTTTTGGTAATTTTTTACATATATGAAAACTAAAAAGAAACATACTTACCAATTACTCTCACAAGAGCCTCACAATCAATAGGTCTTGTATATAGCATAAGAAAGATAACCTCTTTGAAATGGAAAGTATCATGCCACTATGAATGAACTCATCTCAACTCAAAAACTAATCTACCTCTATACCATAAGTGTCACTATCATGATAATGATCTATAACATGTTTAGTATGTTGCTTTGTATTATTAACTCCAGGACTCTTTGGAACCCATCATGGAGTGTAATAATAACTTTATGTTGGTATTCTTTGTGGAACACTCTTAGTGCTTTTCAATATCAATCTAGGACAACCTAGAGTAGAGAGTGGATCTCTATAATTTGTGACCAATCTTTGATTAAGTGTATTTTCAAGAACAAGTCTCCTTGAAAAGTCAATCACTTATTTTTGAATGATCTGATTAGGTTGAACCTTTTTTAGGTTATTCAATTGTAATCAAAAGGTTGTATCTTCAATTCACGTTGGGTTCACCAATATGTTTTATTCAAATTTGGAAAATAGAAATAAGTTAATCCTAATTATGACAAATTGATACATAAATTCTGTGGATACTAAAATATGATTCATACAACATCATAATCTTGTATACTTGACAAACATATTTCATGGCTCTACTCTTTGATTCTAAACCTTCATGTTTTCGAAAGGCTCTCATTCACCATCGAAAGGCTCGCATTTACCATCTCATTGTGCCTAACTATTTATTTTGTCATCTAACCCTATTATTTTTTATGACCCACACCTCCTACACCATACAAAAATCTTAAAACATGATATATATCCTTCATTATCAGTTTCAGATACTCAACAACTTCCTAGATTGTTAGACACTTATGTCCCACATAGGGATATGTCAGATTAGGCCACAATCAAGGTCTGAGTGACACAAAGCATATATCTTTGTAATATTCAAAAGCAAATTATGCATAAAAGATACATGTTATGGGAGTGAAATCAGAATGAGCCAAAAGAAGCTCTGCACTCAACAATTAAAAGATTGAAATATTAACATTTGAATCATTAGCCAAAACAACTCTATGAAAAGTGCATATATAGATGAAACATAGGCACGATCACACATCCTCATGAATATGGGATTATCTTCCCTAATAACCTAAAATAACACCTAAGCAAGCTAAACAACATGTGTCCCAGCACAAAGGTTTGATGAGGTACCCAAGTACAAAGAAAACACCCCTAGAGGAGGATGACAGAACTATTTGAACCACAATAAGATCTTGCAAATGAAGATACTTACTCTCATTGAAGGGTTTGGTGAATATATAAATAACTTGCTTTGTAGTCTAGATGTAGTGAAGATAAATGACTTGCTCATGAATAATCTCTCAAATGAAATGCATGTGAATCTTGATATACTTGGTCCATTGATGGAGGCCCATATTCCTACATATCTAGATTGTGTTTTGGTTATTACAAAATATGATAGTGGGTCATCGAAATTGGATATCAAGCTCAATGAGGATCCCCTAGAGCCAAATAATCTTAGTGGTGGTATTAACAACTCATATATATTCTACCATTGTAGAAGATAAAGCAATAACATTTTGCCTCTTTATTGACCAACTAATTGTACCTAAACTAAGGGAGAAATTATAGCCTGAAGTAGACTTACAATTCTAAAAATTGCCAACCTAATATGACTCTGTATAGCCAATCAAGTCAACATCGATGCCTGTTCCATAGTTAACCCTAAAACTATGAGCACCCTAAATGTAGTGGAGAATTTGTTTAGTTGCTTTTTAATGTAGCTCGTGCAATTCCTACATAAATATAGAGACCGTGTCCATTACATATGAAATGTTAGGTCTAGTGTGCGTAAGGTAGATGAGACTACTAACAAGTTGTCGATATGAGGTAGCGTCAATCAAAGAAGATGGACAATAAACCTCAAACATCACACTAGATAGAAAGGGAATTGGAGTTGGCTTATAGTCAACCATTTTATTTTATCCAAACAAATGAAAAACATACTTGGATTGTGTAATAATGATCTTAGAGCCAAACTAAAAAATTTCAATCCTGAGAAAGTAATGTAACAAACCCAAGTCAGTTATTGAGAACCGGTTAGACAAAACATTTTTCACTATTAAGATGGTGGATGAAGAACTCCATGTGATCAACAAATCATCCACAGAGAGCCATGATCAATAGTGAATCATCATGTTGTCAAATGTAAACATTTGAATCAGAATGGTATCTAGTGAACCCAATCGAAATAAGAAAGAAGTCCACCCTGACATACCAAACTCGAAGATCTTATTTTAGGCCATAAATAGATTTCTAAAATTTACAAATCAAGGAAGAATCTTTCACAAATCCTTGTGGTTGTTCCATACATATTTCCTGTTTGAGGTTACCATGAAGTAAATCATTCTTCACATCCCCTTGATGAACATCCCAGCGATGTGTTACCACAATAGAAAGAGTGAGTTAGATTAAGTTCATTTTGGCAATTAGGGCATGTGCCTCGATATTGTCCATGCTAAGTAATTGATAAAAACCCTTTGCTACCAAATGTTCTTTAAACTTGTTTATGAACACATCTAGTACAAATTATGTTTGATAGATCAACCTATATCAAATAAGTTTTTTTTCCTTAAGAAGAGGGACTAATAGCAAGGAACCATACTCCTCTTCCATAATAGTATCCCACTTAGGAGTGTTTGAGGCTTCATGAAATGTCTATGGATCAGAAGATGATGCAATTAATGCATGCAGGGAATTCTAGAATTATGAATGAGTTTCCCTAGTGTCTTATGGATCTCTAACCCAATGGCCAATACTTCGTAGTGTATATTTAGCCTAGATAGGACTAGATGTTAGAGAATCAAGAGGATATTCCTCATCCTCTAAAGGTATTGTTGGAAAAGGAGGAGGTGAGTCCCTATCACTACTCCCATCATTAGAATTAAAGGAAGGATTTAGATCATTAAGACACTGCTCAAGTAGATCTAAATTAATAAAATTGTCATCAAATCCTAATGCGTTTAAGGAAGAGGGTGAGGTGTTGAGTGTGGAATCCAAAATACCCTCTTGAAAATGAACACTTATCTCAATGAAAAGCTCATGACTGGTGGGGTGAAGAATCATGTATCCAATGAAGATGCAAGGTTGACTCTGAGGTTCTATTACCTTATGTTTCTTCTTAGTAATGCGAGCCATAGTAAGAGATCCAAACACTCAAAAGTGATTCAGTCTGGGTTTCTAAATGATCCAAGATGTAAAAAGAGTATCTCCCTTTAATGCTTTATGAGGAACTTGGTTGTATATATAACAAGCACAATTGATAGCCTCAACCCAATATTAAGGTACAAGAGACTTGGAGTATAACAACTTTATGGAACTATATGTTTTATTTAAATCCCTTCTAATGTGTAAATTTACTCAAAATGACTACTAACATACTCATCACCATTATCGGTGCACAAAATATTGATGGCTTTACCTGACTATTTTTCTACAAGCACCTTAAAATCCTAAAAATGATCAAACACCTAAGATTTATACTTAAGAAAATACACCCAAGTATATCTCAAGAAGTCATTAATGAGGGTAAGCATGTATTTATCCCTACTAAATAAAGGAATTAGAAATGGACCAATAATGTCACTGTGAACTAGCTCTAATATATGTGTAACTCTCCATGATTTGCCTTTGTCATACTTCTCTTCTAGATGCTTACCAAGTATGAAAATCTAGCAAACTCTGTCAGAAAAATGAACACGTGGTAACCCTAAAACCATGTCATTATGATTAAGTTACTCTAGGTAGTGATAGTCAAGATGGTTGAATTGCCCATGCCATATTTTACTCACCTTATCTAAATGAGTGAGCAGTGTAATAGAGGGTTGATCATGAACAAAATGTGAGAAAGTATACAATCATGACTAGTGATTTACTTTCCCAAATTCAACTATCGAGTCACTATCTCCTTCCCTAATGACCATTGAATTAGGTGTGAACTCAACTATCTTACCTGAACCGATGTGAGTGATCTAATAAATAGATAGGAAATTGGTGGATAATGAGGGAACACATAAAACATCATGAAATGTCCCATCATTCATATCAACATATCCTCTTCCACTAACTTCTACAAAAATATCATCACCCAACAAAATGAAAGGCATAAAACAAGACTCCAAGGATGAGAAAACATTATGTGATGAAGTTATGTGGTGCGAGACACCAAAATTAATTACCCATGTGGAATGTTGGGATGAAATTGTGACAAGTGCTTTGCCCTTACTACTATCTTTAACCTTTGAAGACTCTTGCACTGATGAACTCTAATTGGCTGAATCAGGGACATTGATATTGTGATTCTCAAGCATCTTTGTTAGTTGGTCAATTTATTTCTTCATGCACTTGGTTTTATCATGCCTAGTTTTTTGATAGTAGGCGCATGTGAGTCACTCTTTCTTGGGTTTCTTGTATGAAGAGGAGGACTATTTTGATTCTTTTGACTTAGCATCATATTTCTAACCCTTTCTTTACCATGGGTCCTTTTTGTTTTGTTTCTTCTCCTTGCTAATTCTAAAAGCCTTTTATTTGTCATGACTCATAATTAAGGCATGTGATTTGGAGGAATTTAATGTACCCATTTAAATAAGTTTGTCTTGCTCCTGAGTCAAGTCAACAACAAAATCGCCCAAAGATGCCATGGTCCATATAGCTCTAAGGATGCACTTGGTGGCATGGAAGGTAAAAACAATGACATAATAGTCTCGATCCAATTTAGCAAAGATGGAAAGAATTAATTGTTCATCTTTTTTATCAATGCCACAAAACTTCAACTGTAAGCTAAGTGATTTCAATTTAGTGGAGAAGTCATGTATAGTGTCAAAGTTGATTGGACTCAAGCTAATGATTTAATTCTCCAACTCATGACCCCTTATTATGTCTTAATTCCTAAAGTTGATTTTTAATATGGTCCAAACATCATTAGGAGACGTTGTTAATTCAATACAAAAGAGCAAGTTGGGAGACATGAACAGACATAGTAAACCATAGGCTTTGTCACTTTTGTTAAACCACTTCACCTTCTCTACATCGAGTGTCAGTTCTTTTTCTATACCCATCGTAATTTGGTGTAAACATTTGATCCTTAAAAGGATTTGAACTTTGATTTTCCACTCATGATTGTTGAATTTGTAAGAAGCAAAACTTGACTTTGATCTATGGTGTAGAAATGAAGTATGTATTAAATTGATTAGTGTGTGAAAGACAAGGATATATAACCCTCCTTAAACTACAATGGTTCAATTTTAGAAGGTATAATAATAAAACCTACATGAAGAGTTTGAAAACCTCATACTTTAAAAAATGGTGCTTGAAAAGGAGCTGTCCACTGAAAGTTATTGAATTTTGATAACCTTACAAAAAATCTTCACTTCACATATATTTTGGGTGTGCAAAAAAGTTGACTTAAGTTTTCATGGAAAAGTTAAGCCCCCTTAGGTTGATTGTGACCAAGGTCTAAACTCTCATATGACTAGGGGCTAAGGCTTAGGACAGGTGCATTCAAACTTAGGAAGGTATAATGCACCAAGCCAAAAATAAGAAATCCTTTTGCAGTCATCAAGATATTTCATCAGACTTGCAGTCATTGGAGATGCAATCCCTCTCTATAGTCATCAGAGTTGAGCATACTAAAGTAGTCAAAAGTTTAGGCATCAAAGTTGAGGGTTATTAGAGCAGTCAAAAGTCATGGCATCAAAAGTGGGAGTTGTTGGAGTATTCAAAAATTACAATGCTAAAATAATCAAATTTTTTGGCATTAGAGTTATGAGTTATTAGAGCAATCAAAAATTTCAACATCAAAGTTGAGGCTATTGGAGAAGTTGAAAGTTCTAGTGTCAGAGTTGTGGAGGTTGTTGGAGCAGTCAAACATTCTAACATCGGGGTTTAAGACTACCAACATAGTTCTAAGTTCCATTGTTAGAGATTTGAGCGGTCCTTGTAGGGGCTACAGATGTCTAGAGGTTTAGTAGGTAAAAACAAGGGATATAGCTTTGATTTAAACATGCATGTATGAAATTTATGCTTAGTCTAAAATCTTTAGATCTGGTACAACTATGGAAATTTTACAAAATACCCATTAATAATCTCGAGAAACACATAAAATAATTTTCTTTTGAAGACCCAGATGGTACAAATTTGCTTGAAATCAAGGGAAATACCTTCAAAGCCTCTAAAAATGGTTGAAATCAACTGTCATAAAACTAGGTCATGTTTACAACCAATCCTATTGACACTTTTTGAATCTAATGACACGAGTCATTTTTCATGAAAACCTACTAGATGATAGATGACTAGCAAGAATCAATTTTCCCTTGTTCTTTTTTTGAAGTTGCATCAACAAAGGACCCCATAAGAAAAGCAAAATTTGAGAGAGGATAAATCTTCAATGTGTTAAGTCAACAAATGGCCTATCTATTATATGCAAACTGAAACTCAATATTCCACAACAAGAATTTTGGCATTCATTTACCAAAAAACAAGCTCTGATGCCATGTCAAATTAGGCCTTAATCAAGATTTGAGTAACACAAAGATCAAATCTCTATAATATGCCAAAGGAAATTATGCAAAAATAGATACCTATTGTGGGAGTGAAATCAAACATTAGCCATAAGAATCTTTGCTCTCGATAATTGAAATATTAGTATTAACATCATTAGCCAAAATAACTTTAGGAAAAGTGCATATATAGGTAGAAAATAGGTATGATCGTACATCCTCCTAAACGTGGGATTATCTTCCCCAATGATCTAAAATAACACCTAAGCAAGTAAAATAACATGTGTAGGAAAAAAACATTAAATGGAATAAAAATCTATACTAACAAGAAAGTTGCATTGATGAAAGTGCCAAGATTCCTATCAAGTGTCTAGTCATCAAAAGTCATCTAATTTGTAAATCTTTCAAATTCTATAGGTTAACCCATTTGTCTTACTGAACCCTACCATGAGATATTTTCAAAAAGTGTCATAAAAATACAGATCTAAGCTTACTCGTTATAAATCTAACACATCCCAAATGTGTCATTAAGAAACTCAAAAAGCTATATTTTCATCATTATTAGTTTTTTGGTCTATCAAGAGCATAAAATCTAATGAAAACAAGTTTAGATCCTAAGACCTCGTAAATAACATAACAAGTTAGTCAATAATGCATTAGATTCAAACTTGAAATATACAAACCTCTAGTTAAGACTACTTTATATCTGATGTGGTTTGGATTTAGCTTTGAGTGTTCTTTGTCAATGCCAATTATGTGAGAACATCTCCATTTGAAACTATGGACCTTGTTGAATTGATCAAAAGTAAAAGATAGATGAACAAGTTAGCTTGATAAAATGATAGGGCTTCACTATATCGCTTGAACATGATCAAATTATAATGTAAATAGGTCTATTTATAATAAATATAGATCAATGAGGACCCTTCATCTTGAAATCAAGAAGAATGATTACAGATGAGTCCTCAATTGTGCACATAGATTAACATACAGATCATTAATGTGTGCCCTTCATCTCAATCAAGATGAAGGGTGGAAGATGATCTTGGAAAATATCAAATAAGCATTAATATAATCCTTTCATCTTGTTTCTAAGATGAAGGGTGGAGGATTCTCCTCGTAATATATTTGTGAGAGTCATTGTGGGCCTTTCATCTTATTTTCAAGATGAAGGGTGGAGAATCATTCCCGAGAAAGCATGTGGATAACTAATGTGGGACCTTCATCTTATCTCTAAGATGAAGAGTGGAGAATAATCTTGTATATTAATTCACTTTATCAAATTGATTTTAGCTCATAAAAACATATTCTAAATAATCTCAAGATCCTTTTTTGAATGAAGATGGCCACTTGGAGGAAAATAAGAACTAATTAATTATATGATAATTATAATTTTATTTGTATTAGAACTATAATTATAAGAATGATTTAGAGAAGGAGAATTAATACTACTGACAAAACAAAGTAATTGAATAGAGAAATTGATCAAATATTGATAATTAAATAGAGAAATTGACAAGAAAATGATGATTATATAGAGAAATTGACTAGAGAATATGATCAAATAGATATAATATAGTAAATTGGTTCACCTCGAGATGTCTTGAGGTGAATTCCAACATGCATATTAGATGAACAAATGATTTTGAACCAAATTATGTGAAACTACAAGAAGTCATTCCATTTTGCAATTTGTCAAAGAAGTGATAGAATTGGAGTGTCTACATTTTCCCCTATTTGAAAAGGTGTTGCAAGATGTAGATGAAACAATGACTTTTCAAAGAATAAAAAGTCATAAAAATGATTGTAGAGGAAAATTGGTAGATGTTAGTTTTGATGAATTTTTTACCAATATGCCCCAAAGTGACACTTGGTTTGGCCGAGTGAACCCTCGAAATGATGATCGAATGGTGTAGAAATGATAGAATAGGATAAAAAATGATGGAGATAGGCAAAAATGCAAAGAAAAAGGGATCCTGGGGCTAAAAATGAACTTCCAATGAAGAAAATTAGTGGAACGAGGGGGGGGGAATATTTGAAATAAAAGGCTATAAATTCATCTTGGGGTGAAAATTTGGTTCATTTTCACCCTCCCATTTCAAAATTCACTTCTCAAATTTTTTGCATGAGCGACCTATAGAAAATGGCTCACAGATCACAATCAAGGGCTCTTCTTGACTGGGTTTGATAGCACATGTGACCACAAGGGATGGAACCACCAGTTAGTATATTGATTTTTGTTGGTTAAGTTATAATTTATTGCATGTTGAAGTTATAAATTTGATGAATTATTATTTTCTAATCGACAAATTTATTGTTTTCTAATCGATGAATTCATCATTGAAAATAATGAATTGGTTTATATAGTAACAAATTTATCCATGTAATCAATGAATTGGTCCCCGTAATTGGAAAAATTACCAAACATCGAACGCATAATGATTTTGCCAAAAACGGTGAATTCATATAGTCAAATGATGAAGTTTCTTAATCAAACGATGAACTTGCCATAAAAAATGATGAAAATGTTAATAAAATTAGATGTCGTGAAAATGCTAAAATTGAATAGAGAACAACAAAATTGCCCATCTTATCATGAAAACAAAAAAATGGTCTAGAGACTTTTTAATAGTGAATTCATCATATAAACGATGAAATTGGCCTGTTAAATGGAGACTTCACCTAAAAATGGTGACAATGTTTGTTTTAACTTTTTAGGGTTATGGAGTTTAAGCCCTATATTGTTAAAGGTCTGAGTATAGTAAATCAAGGTAGAAATATGTAATAAATATAACCACTGATTTGTAACAAAATTGATTTAGTTTGACCTTTCTAAAAATTACAATAAATGATGCAAATAAATACATAGCTAAAAATTGATAGAGACATGAGATTTGGAGGGTGAAAATTGGGAAAAGAGTTGATCTGAGTGTCATAGACATGATCCAGGTGCCAAAACCCTTTTTAGACAATAATGCCATAATTAGACAGTAGTGCCATGTGGCACTAGTGTCCTTATTTTGATGTTAGTTTCCTCTATAAATAACTATTATGAGCTTGTAGATGCACCTGTGTTTGGGTCTACCAAGCCTGTTCCTATGTGCATGAGTTCTAATTCCCTATAGGTTACCTATTTTGATTGATTTGGTATGCAAAACCCTAAATGTCCATATTGTTAGTGCATTTGATTGACACAAATAGGAAAGTGTATTGTTAGTGGGGTAGGTTGGACATCCTCAACACCCCACTGTGATGAGATTTGCCTGCATACCAATACTGCAAAGAGAAATCAAGCCCGATGTAGTTCTCCCCACTGAAGTGTTGGTACAAGTGCAAGTGAAGCTAGTATGAATATCGATTTGACTGCTTTGAATGTTCTTTAAACTAAAAATCTAAGTAATCTAAGGTTAGGAGTGTTGTA
This sequence comes from Torreya grandis, assembly GCA_037957365.1. Lineage (NCBI taxonomy): Eukaryota > Viridiplantae > Streptophyta > Pinopsida > Cupressales > Taxaceae > Torreya > Torreya grandis. Next base: position 1,293,856 of record JARHVA010002103.1, on the reverse strand, counting down.
GATGGTTGTATATAGAAGTAGGGCATAATAGGAATTAATAACTTTGATTATGCACAACATGTTTGGAGTTTGTGTAATTTGCATATGATTTCCATCTAAAGGATAAAGGGCTAAAAGTCATGTATATATATTTTTATAGTGTTTGTGCAAGTCTTAAATGAGGTTTAGGCTGACCCTAGGTGGTTTTTAATTTGAAAATATATTTGTTGGTGACAAAATGAGGGAAAAGGACAATAATGCCCAAACTAAGACACTAAAGCCATAGGGTGCTACTATCCAAATTATGGCACTAGTGCCCAAGTGGCAGAACTTGAAGCACTAGGGGCCAAGATGTTAAAGTGAAGGTTTAGGACTACTTTTAGGTTATTTAGGGATGCATGTGGCCTACACAAAGGTTGGATAAGTTTCTAAATAGGCCCTGAGATAGGTCCAGGGGTAAGTTAGGGATGGATGGTCTCGAGTAACACTCTTAGCACTCAAGTGCCATTTTTACATGATTACACTTGTCCCCCCATTTATTCTGGAAATGTAGTAAAGTAAAATGATTGGGATAAAGGAAAATTAAGCATACGTGGACTTACTTAAGAGGTGAACCCTATGAATGTAGATCAGTGAAGCATGCTCTATTTCATGTCTTGTAAATGAAACATGCATAGATCAATCCTTACTTAAGAAATATCAAAAGTAAAAGATAAAACTAAGTATAGAGATAAAAGAGAGGAAAGGAATGAATCCACCTCACTAGGTATGTGAACTAATGCATAAACATGGTGACAACATATGTGTGTACATGTAGATAGTGATCAATCAATGAATAACTTGGACTGAGCTGATGGCTTGCTCAATCCCCATGTGAGGGTGGCTCAAGAACTCAATTCAATTTTAACTCCATCATTACCCACCTCTATTTGTTGGTTCTTGGTCTATGAATAGCTTGGTTTGGATTGATTGTGTGTCCAACCCTCTAATGTAGGTGGCTTAAGAACTCAAGTAGACTATGACTCCATCATTACCTACACGTGTATTAGATGCATCTGAATCTAAAACTGTGTGATGTAACTAAAGATGTGTAATTGTATTTAGAAATATATATGTCATCTCTATGGCTAATCAGGAATGTTGGGTAGCTCTAAGCCACTCAGGAATATTAGGTGACTCTGGGCCACTCAAAATGCCAACCACTACAAATGGAGTAAGGTATGAATCTAGTGTGTAACTTGAAACATGGTGTTTGATGTGTACAACGTAGAGAATGACATGGAGTTTGTCATTTCATCTAATCAACCAATGTATAAGTGAGCATACAAAAAGAATGTTATGTATACATGCCTCCAAATCAGATATCCAAGTATATGGATTTTGTATTGAGTTATAATAATTTGTATTTGAGCGTTTGAACTGAAACAAGAATGATCATGTCGTAAATGATGCCCCCAATTTGAGCCAATTGGTATGAATCTGAACTAAATTGAGCCAAAACTGGTAATCTATAATTTAATCTATGTAAACCTAAACTATACCTATTGCACCTTTCTATCCAATCTAGAATTTTTTGAAATTGAGGCTACTGGACAATAGTGCCATATATTGGATAGTAGTGTATTGTGGCACTAGTGTCCCAATTTGGGTGCTAATGTCCAACTATTTTGATTTCTATGCAATTGAAATTAAGTTTTGTATATTATGTGTATGTTTAAAACTATATTTTGAGTGCATTCAGATAGCCTAATCTTTGTGACAAACCTCTACGAATGCCCTATCTTTTGAGAGGAGTTGTACATGTGCAAGAACTATCCTTAAAAGAAAAAGCTCTATAAGATGTGTGTTAGTCAAAGCATATGTGATATCACATAATAAACCAATATGATGTGCATACATAACATCAAAATGTAAGTTAATTTGAGCATAAGTTATAATGTATGATTATGTTAGATCTAGCATTCACAAGGCTGTCAAGATAGATACAACAATGTTCATGAATAACAAATATGAGTAATAACATAGTAGCTACCTAGGGGGATGGGGAATGATGTCCATAACATCACCCAAGAAGGAAGGGGAGATGCATGAGGTTCCTCATTATTTATAAAACTAGAGTGTGTAAGTATGAGACAAAGTGTCGTGGCCATGATGCATACGAGAAAGCATACATACAACACACATGAGGCATGTAAAGTAGGCCAAGGGGCCACAATACAAGTGCCATGGACACATGTCACTAAATATGAGAAAGCAAGGCATAGAAGGACATGTTAAAATGTCCACATATGCAAACAACAAATAAGTTGGCTTAAAACCACATGGAAGGACATGTTCAAAAGTTTGCATACACAATCAGGAAGGCACAAACAAGGACATGGGCACATGTCCAAAGCATAGATATAATGAAAAGAAGTGGTGTATAACCATATAGCAAAGCAAAATTCAAATTCCCTCGAATAGAAGAAGCATAGAGACAAAATCAAGTCTGAACTAGGAAATTTAGAAATGAAATTATGCTTGAACATGTGGTACAAAATTGTATAAGAGCAAAGATGTACATAAGCTAAGTCTAAAGTAGTAGTAGTCAACAAAAAATATGAGTAGGTGTAGGATGATTAATATCAAGATATAACAAAGATAAATCTGCGATGTAGAGTTTAGTTATATGTAACATGGCAATAAAAATATGTATAGGATACCCCCAAATGGGTGAATGTATCAAATGAATAACCTGTGTATATGTGTATATGCCTCTAGTGGGTAGATAATAGCAAATATGGATCTATGTAGTGGACCTAGGTCCTGTAAGTATCTATGAACACTCTACATGAATAAGTGAAGCATGTACGTGTTATAAAAATTGACTATATTAAGATAGTTAACATATATAGTGTCCAGAAAATATAAGAGATGTAAACATGGAAATGTATGAAATCTATAATTTATGTTTTCGAAGTAAATATTTGAGTGTTTTGACATATTATATTATTTTTTTATTTATGGATATAAGCTATGTACAAGTAACATGAAAATGAAACTAGATACAAGGAGCAAGAGTGAATTAGATTGTGTACAAAAAGGGAGGAATATACTAACCGATGAGTCTCATGGGAGACTCATTATCAATGTGGCCTATGTCAAATAAATGAAAAATAATCATGTGTGTTGTGTGAAAAGGTAATGGAGGTCTGCTAACCTATTGTATTGAGTGATCTATAGCTGACACTGCCTAAGAAATGATGTTAGGAATCCATGAAACTGAATGGGGCGTCCTGTGAACTTTAGTGGTCTTAGGGACCCATATGGTAGAAGATGATATAACTGGCATGGGTGTCCTATGCTAAGAACCCTAGAAACTCAATAACATTGATCTCAGAAGGAAAGGGTAGAGGGAGGCCCTCTAGAATATACAACATATCTCTGATGCATGGATCTCTCTAGTAATGTTCTCCATGGGAGAGTATGCATACATGTTAACACTGTAAGAGTAGAGCTCACCTTCACTAGTGGCTCCACTGAACTTTATGGTGTAATGATGGGAGTTGTGCTCATAACTATAACTAGTAATTGCCTATGGGATAGGTAAAGGATACTCATATAAAAAACCCTCAATTGTGATTGCTTGATTAGTATGTATATACTTGAGGCATCTGTGCATGGTGGATGAAATGGGTCGTAGCTATTGTATTCATGGTCTACCAAATAACATGTCAAATTTACTAGGTACTATTAAGAATCTAGTGGCCACATGCGTTGGTCCAACTTGTAGTGGAAGTATAATCTTCACAATGGAGCTTTGAATATGGCCACTAAAACCACAAATAACTATGTTGGTTATAGAAATGTCATGCTCTAAATAACCCAAATGTCTTAGAAGTGTGATAGTGCACATGTTTATACTTGACCCATTGTAAACCATAACACTCTGAATAGGATGATGAACAATGTAGGCTCATACAAAGAGTGCATATAAATTTGAATCGTCATCAATGATTTCCTACTCAAAGAAAGTGATGAGTGGTTTAGCTGGTATTGTAGATGATACACACTAATGATATTGTGTAGGGGGTGTGCATCCTCTATAGTAGTGTGATATGATGCCAGTGGTGGATGTTCCTGATATGTATAGTGAACACTTGAAGTACCCCTACCTCATTAGCTATATGCTTTGTAAATAGATCCGATAATATTTTAAATGCCCGAGCTTTCATTTCTTGAACTTTGGGTGCCTCTATGGATGTTCCCACATCAATAATGTTGGCCTCTATCAAATCTTGTATCTTGTGTTTCAAGTTGATGCATTGGTTTGTAGTATGGCCTGGTGCCTTACGATAGTTGCAGAATGCTTTGGAATCATAACTCTTTTGAAGAGGTTGTGTCGTATCAACCTCATTAATGGGAGGCAGAGATATGACATTACATTCCAAAAGCTACTGTAAAACACTTGTCAATGTTTATGGAAGGTTGATGAAAACTCTTCATGGAGGAGCTAATAAAACCATGCGAGTAAATGGATATAAATCTATGTTAATTATGACCTTTTGATCACTCTTGTTTTTAGTGGCCCTTAATTTGTATGGAAGCTTATTGGAACTCTTAATAGTTGATTCTAATCCACTCGTATAGTTTAATTTGCCAATAGAGATAGTTTGACTTCACTTTTTTTCATTATGTGGCATAAATTTGTGAATGTTAGAAACTTCTTAAACAAAATAACTTCATGCAATGCTGATAGTAAGCTCTATTTGAATATGTCTTGGATCTCTCTATCTACCATGGGGCTAGTCATATTTTCCAATAGAGTTTTATATCGTAAGACATATTCTGCAATAGGCTCATTGTATTTTTGCTTTACTTTTGCTATTTGAGCATATGATATCTTATCAATGATGTTAATTGAAAAGTGTGTTAAACACATATCTGCCAATGGATTGAATGTGGTGATGGACTGATTTGGAAGATCATAGAACCACTATAAGGCATAGTCCTTTAGACTGCATGGGAATAACCTAGTAAGGAGCCAATCACTGGACACATAATTTAAACATGTCGTGTGGAAAGCTCATAGATGGTGCTCTAGGTCACCCTTCCCATCACACAATGTAAACTTAGGTGCCATGAATATAGATGACAAAGGAGTTACCGCTATGTGATGTGTCAAAGGTGTATGTAAAATAACATGAGAATCTAAGAAATGTGATAGCCTAATAGTTCCCTGCTCAATATGTAACACATTAGCATATAGAGAATGAATCTCATGCATAAGGGATTGTACATCTAGAGAGGAAGAACTAGACATAGGAGGTGCAACTACCATTGAAGGTTGTCAAGGTTAAATAGGTTTTTATACAAGCTGAGTTTCCCCTAAAGTAGGCATAGTAATATTTTTATCTGGGGGAGTAGAATATTGACCATTATTTTATTTGTTCTTTTATTCTTTATTTCCATTATGGCTTGTAGAATCTATGCATGATCATGGGGTTGTTCCTGAAGTCTATCTTTGAAACTCTGTAGAATCTCATTCTTACTAACTCTAAGATTTTCATTGTTAAGTGGGGGGAGTGTGTCTCAATTCCCATCCTATGTATTATTTTGATCTTGAATGTATTATTCATATCATACTTTATGATTTGGATATGAAGTGCTATGCACAACTTTGCTAGGTGTTGATGCATATACACGATGAACACTAGCATATTATGAAGAATTTGTACATGTATTTGATTTGTCAGTAATGGGACCTTTTCACTTAATAACTAATTTTGATTTTGTAATTCTAATATTAGCTTGCTCATATTGATATTTTGATCCTGTAGAGTCTCACAAGTGCAAATCCTGGTTGATTTTTATTAAACATGTATGCTAGAGGAGGGGTAGAGGCATGGATAGGCGAAGTATGGGCATTAGTAACAATAGTATAGGCTACGTCATATTGTCGAGGAGTGATAACATGGACCTGGTTAGAGGGAAAGTAGCTATCACCCTCATGGAGATGAGGAGGAGAATGAGATTCTTTCTTGTGCATAAGACATGACATTAAAACTGGAAACATGGTTGTTAGGGTGTTAAATATATATATTAAGTGCAATAAACTATATTGTAATTAATCCTTTATGTATGCAAGGATTTGTTTCTTAATTGAATTCTACATAAGATATTAATATGTTAGAGATATAATGAAATGTGGCATACATTTTAACTGATATAAAGGATCATATACATGTGTGTTTATGTCATCTTTGAATTCATTCCAAATGACAGGAAATAAGCATGCAAAGGAAGTTAGCAAACTTTATATTATAAAGTGATAAACTTCATCTGTCATTATTATCATGACTATATGAAATACAAATTAGAAAATACAAGGATCTAAAGTTTGAGGGTGGGTCTTAGAAGGCTAGAAACATAAAGCCTCGTGTTATCTAGGGTTAGGGTTTATGCAATATCCAAAGTAAGTAGGGTTTATCAAATGTTTTAGCTTTTCAAGGTTATGGAGTTTAAGCACTAGGTTGTTAAAAGTTTGAGTATAGTAAATCAGGGTAGAAATATGCAATAAAACAACCACTGATTTGTAACATAGTTGACTTGGTTTGAACTTTTTTAAAATAATAATAAAGGATATAAACAAATACTTAACTATAAATTGATTAAGATATGAGGTCCAAAGGTTAAAAATTGGGCTATAAGCTAATCTAAGGGTTGTAAACATGATCCAGGTGTCAAAATCCTTCTTGGATAGTAGTGCCCAAATTGGACAGTAGTGCCATGTGGTGTTTTTATCCTTATTATGGCTCTAGTGTCCTCTCTATAGAAGTGTTTAGAGCTTCTAGGTGCACTCGTGTCTGGGTCTACCAAGCTTGTTCTTATGCGCATGAGTTTTGATTCCTTATAGATGACCTATATTAATTGATTTTGTATGCAAAACTCTAACCTTCCATGTTATTAGGGCATCTTATTAGCACAAGTAGCTAAGTGTGTTGTTATTATGGTAGGTTGGACATCCTCAACACCTCATTATGATGAGAGTTGCCTACACATCGATACTTTAAAGAGAGATCAAGCCCGATGTAGTTCTCCCCACCTAAGTGCTAGTGCAAGTGTAAGTGAAGCTAGTAGAAATGTTAATTTGAGTGCTTTAAATGTTCTTGAGACTAGAAATCTACATAATCTAAGCTTAGGAATGTTGTAGATGGCTGTATGTAGAAATAGGGCAGACTAGGGATTGATAACCTTGATTATGCACAACTTGTTCTAAGTTTGTTTGTGTAATTTGTATATGATTTCCATCTAGTAGATAAAGGGATAAGAGTCATGTATATAAATTGTTCTAGTGCTTGTGTGGGTATTAAAAGAGGTCTAGGTCGACCCTAGGTGGTATTTTATTTTAAAATATATTCATCAGTAACAAAATGAGGGAAAAGGATAATATTACCTAAACTAGGACACTAGCGTCATGGGGCGCTGTTATCCAAATTATGGCATAAGTGTTTGGGTGGCAAAACTCAAGGCACTAGGGACTAGGATGTTAAAGTGAAGGTTTGTGACTGCTTTAGGGTTGTTTAAGGACGTGTGTGGCCTATACAAAGGGTGGAGAAGTGTCTAAATAGGCCTTAAGATAGGTTTAGGGCTAAGCTAGAGATGGGTGGTCTCAAGTAACACTCTTAACACTCAAGTGACATTTTTAGATGATTACAATGTCATAATTATTCAAATGAATAGAAATTAAATAGATAAATGGATAAAAAGGATCATAAAAAATTAAAATATGCCTAGATGACAAGATTTTGTTAGAAAAATAAACATGATTAGAATGTAGAAATGTGATTAGAATTAGAAACAAATGACTAATGGAGTGATTGTGACTATATTTCAAGAGTGAGTGGATGTGAACATAAGTCGAGAGCAACAGTTATACATTCTATGCTAGCCTGCTATATGGATAGGCAAGATGTCAGGCTTCTTCATTACAATTAGTCTACTTCACATAGTGTAAATGCTAGCCATTTGAGCAAATATGGTGCTATTTAGGGTCTTAGTAGAGTGGTGAAGGTCAAACACATCTACTTTTTAGCTACTAATAGGAGAGTTAATAGTTATCCTATAGGATGTATGGCACATGTTATGAGAGTCGATCATAGGTCATCCATTAGATTGGTTTGCCTCAAGAGATAAACACACGATACTTGAAGAGTTGATTGGACCCCTGGACATTGAGATGGTGTAGGGTTGTTATGTGGATATAGACATGATTGAGTTAGTTATGGATATACCTCAGGATGAGGCTATGGAGGAGGACCTTCCTATACACATTATTTATGACATAGTAGTGCTAGTTCTCATGGTTTTTGTTAGTGGCCTTTTATTGCCTGATAAGAGCTGTTAGTTCTTCCACAAGGGTTTGGGAGGTATAGTTAGAGACATGTTTTCAAATAGAATTATTTTTGCTTGGGGACTAGCTATTTTGTCATAGTTATATCATGATCTTCACTATGTGGTTCACCAAGGTGGATGCAACATTAACACATCAACCTTACTCTATATTTGGGTGTGGGAGCGCATATACATTGAGTGGGCTATGGGTAGATGACATCATAGGGGCCCAGATGAGCTAATGGTATATGGTTGGTATTAGGGAGAACCATGGCATAGGCCACATAGAGGAGTGCTCTGATACTATAAATAGGTGGTATATTATATGTCTGAAACTATTTTGACCTGGAGGCCCTATTAAGATATTCAAATTAAGTGGTTAAAGGATAGAGAGTACATGTTTACATGACCAATGCTTTCTACATTGTTGGTCGATAGGAGTATATTATTGAGTGATACAGGTTAGATAGGGTACGACCATTTTATGTTGTAATAGGATGTACCACCAAGTCCTTTTCAATTTGCATATGTAATGAGAGAGAGACATCAATGGGGACCAACTCTTGATTGGGTTGAGGTTGAAGTTAGCTTTGGATTGGTACCATAGGTGGCCTAGGTGTATGCAATTGGGCCAACAGATGCAAGAGTGTTAGAGGTATACACCACATGTTGGGCTTAACATCATCCTATTAGCTTTGGATTGGTATCACATGTGGCTTGGGTGTATGCAAATGTGTTAACAAATGTAGGAGTGATAGAGGCATACACCACACACTGGGCTCAACATCAGCCTTTGAGACTGACTACTCCATGAGATATAGATGATGGATAGGATATGATAGTTCCTTGAGCTAGATAATAGGTAAGGGAGTAACAAAGGATAGTGGATATGAATATTTAGAGGATATAGAGATAGATGAGGTAGATGATGTAGACATTTAGTACACAAAAGAGGAGTGGAGATAGGCACCAATGAAAAAATGATGAAGGTGGATGCAATAAGAGTTATTTAGAGTGCACAAAAGATAGGGGATGCAGGGTAGGCGGGCCCATTTAGACCATCCATATCTTTAAAGGCTCGTACGACCATTAATAGATTGAGATAGGAGATAATGTTAGAGAGACTGAGCTCACAAGTTTATGGGCTAAGTTAGATTGATGATCTCAATTGTTAACCTTGGTGCATGTGCAAATTAGTGCAGATTAGACAAAGATGTCTAGACCACATGCAAAGATAGTCAAGATGCTTCAGATATAGACACAACTCACTACAAAGAGAGACTTGAATAGATTAGAGAGGGATGTTATGGTATAGGGTTAAACTCATATTTTGCATAGAGAGACATAACTATAGCCGAGTGGGATGTAACACAGGTTAAGAGGGACATATCATAGCCTAGCATGGCTAGGATATAGATTGAATTGGATTAGGCTAGATTGGTTGTGACAGAGAGAGGTATGGTTTCAATCTGCAAAAAGAGCCTTTGGGTTAAGGATGAGGTTGTGTATTACAGGAGTTTATATGCTGTAGTGGTGGTAGCAGGAACCAGGAGACCTACATTTTTAGAGTACAATGCACAGAGGTCAGATTCTAGATCTTCTCAATCACACAAGACATTTACTTTAGCTAGATTAGTGGCACAACCTCATCCTAGATCATCTATTATGGGTCCTCTAGCATAACCACCTCTGCCACTTGATAGGATAGGAGAGAACAATCAGTAGGCAGATACATAAGATAGAAGCCACTAGTGATAGTCATAGCTAGAGTTGACTGCTTTGAGATAGTGTTGCACATTTTAATTCATGATATGTACTGATGTTATATGATGTACTCAGATGACTTGAGATATACTTGTACTATAACTTGATGTATATGCCCCATTTTTTTTATTTATATGGACATTGGACTCTTTGATATTTATGATACGTTATGATATTCAATATTATCTCATGTGAAGGTTTATTTTACTTATGTTTCTTTTTCACTTGATTTATAGATGTTCCTTTTTGTTAGTATTGATTAGACAAATGTGTGTTATGATCATGACGTTTGTTAGCTTAGATGATTTGATCAGATAAATAGAGATGTATGTGATTGATGGCATTAACATGGTAACCATTTTGAAACTAGATTTTTTAGATTATGCATGACAATATGCATCATAATCTAGGGAGGATCATGATAACATTTGTTTGTCAAAATGCATAACAATTTGAATTCAAAATGTAAATGTGTACAACTTAAAATAATATATGGATAATCAAGCTTTAAATGTAAAACATAATGCACTTAAATCAATTCTAATTCAAATATAATTGTTCACAACTTAAAATCATGATATGAATAATCAAGACTTAAGTGGAAAACATAATGTACTAAATTAAGGCACTCGAGAATCAAACAACATATTAATAAGCATACAAACAATTGACACAAACACACAAGTAAAAACGAGTAAACATTTAATTCAAAAGTCAATGTGTGTGGCAATAAGGTGTTACTCTTTGAGACCAAGGCTACAACAAAATAGCCATGACCAAGGGGGGATGGAAGAATAAAAAAGGGGTGGCTGAGCTGACTCCAAATGCCCCAAGCAATTGGACGTTGCCTATATAGTCCCATGGACATTGGATCCAACATGGACTTCAAGTCAATGTAGTTATCCCAAGGATTTGGGATTGAAGAAAATTAGTGACAAGTAAAGACGATAGATTATAGAAAAAAAAAGTAATAAAGATTCAAGAAATAAGGGATGGCCAAGTTTTCCATAGAAAAATGAGCATTGCCCACGTAGTCTAATTAGACCTCAAGCCATTGTAATTTTACTAGAAATTAAACACAAAAAGTGATAAGTATGATCAAGGATGAGAAAATGAACAATTTGAGATAGAGTGACTAAGATGTAAAAATGGTGAGAGCATCAGTTAAAATGCTTGTAAAATAATGAGAGCATAAATTAACTCACAAAATGGCAAGAACATGAAATTAATCACAAAATGGTGAGATCATAGAATTAGTTGATAAAATGACAAACGCATGGAAAGTTGGTCCCACTTTTTAAAATGTCATGCTCACAAGGAGATAAAAATCACTGATGAGGTACTTCAGTATGTGCCACCTAAATATAAGAAATTGAAACCAAGGTTGAGTAATGAGATTAAAACTAATCAATTGTGTGATAGTAGAGAGGGGTTCAAACTAGAAAAAATATAGGATACCGAGTTATGCCACTTTTTAGGGTTTTTGACATAAGGGAATATTTAGATTTTTATGGATTTTGGATATTTCAACTTTTTATGGATGTCTGGAATATTTGAACTATTTAGGGAATTTTAGAATCGGATATGAACAAGAGTATTTTGACTAGAGAATATATAGGAATGGGAATAGATAAATCTAGAAACACCTATCAAAAGAAAAGAGGTTTGTGGGTAAATGAAATTGATAATGAACAAGGAATAAGAAGAGGATTGTTCAGACAACAATAAATTAGGGAGGTTGATTCAATAATAATTTGGAATAGGATACAACTTGCTCTTTTGTAACAATGAATCAAGATGCAACGAGAGTGAAGGAATGAAAGAACATGCTCAAAAATTGATAACTCTAAGAAATAATAAAAGTCCTACAAGTTGAAAAGCCAATGCCATTCTATATTGTGACACTTCTTATGTCAAGAGATTCTTACTCAAGACCATTATTCATTGTTACTTTTCTCTTGTTGAATGTTGCACTGATTTACCCATGGTACCTATAGAATCATAATCAGACCAGGTTGGCAATAAAAAAAGGGAGTGAGGAACAATGTAAAGATTTCTCTGAACTAGGACTAAAAGGAATAAGGAAATATAGAATGGGATAAACATGCCCCCAAGTAGGAACATTTATAGACCATAGTGTGGCAAATTTAAGCATGAAAGTGCTTAAGATGCATAATATTCATTGGTTCATCTAATTTATCACCTTCTTCAGTAGCTAATATGTATGCATCAGACCCAAAGATAGTTATAATAACAAAGGGGCCTAACCAATTTGTTTCAAACTTACCTTTCTTTTCCCTTTCAGCATTGGTATTCTTTTGATTCTCCTTGAGGAAAAGGTTACCAAGCTCAAACTCTCAGGAAATATCCTCTTTTTATAACCTCAACGTAGCCAATTTTGATAAGACTTTAGGTGATTGAGGCTGGCTATCCTCTTCTCATATAGAATTTCCAACTTTACTAATCTACCCATTCATTAGTCTTCTTCATCAAGCACACTTGCAATGAAATGCACAATGAGGGTAGCTTGATCTCAATAGGTTAAATAGCTTCAAATCCATAAACTAGAGATTAAAGAGTTGTACCAGTAGGAGGGTGAACATTAGCAAGATATACCCATAAGGCTAGGAATATTTTCATGTGTTAATCGCGACCAAAGACATTGACAAGGATTTTGATCAACATCTTGTTAGAAGTTTCTCCTTGGCCATTACCTTGAGGTTAATAAGGGGTGGAAAACTCATATTTGATGTGGAACTTGTAACAAAAGGTGGTGATGTAATTATTTTTAAAGGATGTACCATTATCTAAGATGATGGTGGAAGGGATGTTATAATGGTAAATGTCATGATTTAGAATGAATTTTGAAATTTATTTATCAGTTATATAGTTAAGAGTGATTGCCTCTACTCATTTGGTAAAATACTCAGTAATAATAAGGATATGTTTATGACTATCTGAAAAAGTAGGGTTAATATTGCCTATGAGATCAAATCCCCATATTGAAAATGGCCAAGGACTTGTGACTGGTTGTAGTGCATGTGTTAGAAAATGAATTAAATTACTATGTTTTTGACATGGTATACATTTATTAGCATATGCACATGCATCTACTTCAATGGTAGGTGAATAGTAACCAATACGGAGGAAATTCTTTGCTAGGACCATACCGTTAGTGTGTGCCCCACAAATCCCTTCATATACTTCCCTAAGTGCTAAGTCAGATTCTCTTATATTTAAATAATGAAACAGAGTTTTATCATAGCCTATACAACATAACAAGCTACCAATTATAGTGTAACAAGAAGTGTTTTGGATAAAATATTTCTTTTGGTTTTGGGATATATTACGTGGAAGGATGTGATCATGGAGATATGAGAAGATGTCAAGGTACCAAGGGGAATTAGGACCAACTATGACACATATCGTCTAAGAATGTGAATAGATATAAGCTAGAGCAAGAAGATGCTTGATGAGACACTTGTATTCTAGGGCAGAAGAAGAAAGTGTGATCATTGAATCAATAATAGCCATAACATCAGTTAATTTATTATTAGCTCCAGGGATCTTCTCAAACTGAATGGTTTCAAACTTGACTTTGAGAGCATCCACCATAGTTTTATAAGGCAATAAATTTTAATCCTTTATTTGATTTTGATTAGTGATCTGATTGATAATAAATTGAGAATCATCATACACTTGTAGATGTTGAATTTCCCATTACACAACAAGACACATCCTAACAAGAAAAGCCTCATATTTGGTGATATTGTTTGTGCATGTAAAGCCAATGTGAAAAGCTTTAGGAATAATAAAGCCCTATGGCATGATGAACAATAATCCTACTTCTAAACCATGTGATGTGTAAGAACTGTTGAAATAGATCTTCCATTATTTATCTTCGGTTAGAGTCATAAAAAACTCATTAAGAAAACTCACTATGATAGGAACAGAGTCTTGTATAGCTGCCTCAACAAGTTGATCAATGATAACTTGTCCTTTGATTATTTTTTGATGTGTGTACCCAATATCGAATTAGCTAATCAACATGACCCATTTTACCATTCAATTTGTGAGTTACTTTTACCAATAAATACTTCAATGGATCCACTTTATAAATCAATAGTGTTTTGTTATTCAACATGTAATGTCTAAGCTTTTGGGAAGCAAAGACTAATGAAATATATGTTTTTTCAATTAGACTATAGTTTTACTCATAAGACACTAATGTTATGCTCAAATAATAAATAACTCATTGTTTACCTTGATCATCATGCTAAACAAGGAGTGCCCCCAAGGCACTATTAGTTGTAGAAAGGTACAACAAGAAAGGATTTACTAGCACAGGTGGAATAAGTGTAAGAGGATTAGCTAGATATTGCTTGAGTTGATCAAAATCCTCTTGGCATTCAACATTCCTTTGAAATGTAATGCCTTTCTGTATCAATTGAGTGAATGGATGGCAATGATTAGCAAGTTGAGAGACAAAGTGTCTAATAGCATATATTTTTCCTTGTAGACTACATAGTTATGTCAGATTGGAAGGAAATGGCATTTCATTGATTGCTTAAACTTTGGTTGGGTCAACTTCAATACCTCTAGAAGAGACAATGAAGCCTACCAATTTACTAGACATAACCACAAAAATGCATTTCTTAGGGTTTAAACATACTTTATACTCGTGGAGATATTCAAATATTTTGCATAGCAATATTCGATGCTCCGTGTGAATTTTAGATTTGCCCAAGATATCATCCACATGGTCTTCAATAATATCATACATGAGCTTAGGAAATATTATGGTCATTTCTCATTGATAAGTAACCCCTAAATTTTGAAGCTAAATGGCATGACTTGATAATAGAATGTGTCCCAAGGGGTTGTAAATGCTATCTTGACTTGATCCTCTAAAGCAATTTTAATTTGATTATAGCCTAAAAAGCCATTCATCAGAGATAGCATTTTGTAACCCGCTATTGAATACACAATCATATTTATATTCAACATTAAAAATTCATATTTAGGACAAGCTTTATTTAGATCTCTGAAATCTATATAAATTTAGATGTTGACTAGTTTCTTGATAACATGAACAATGTTAGAAATCTAATCTACATATGGAATGGGTTTGATGAAACCTACTACCAATAATTTTTATAGATCAAATTTGACCAAGAGAGTAATATGTGAATGCATATTTCATATCTTTTAATTAATAGGCTTAGCATCTAGATGCATGACCAAGTGATGAACAACTAATTATGGATCTAGACCCAACATATTTGAATAAGCCCAACCATATATCTCAATGAATGTTGTGAGAAGGGCAATGATCAATTCATGTTCCTCTACAGTTAGGGACACATCGAGATTTATTATATTCAGATCATCATATGTACCAATGTTGACCTCTAACATGTCTTCTAATATAATGTGGAACCATTGTCCAGAATAAGAGGAAAAAAGGTAATTGAGCATCAGACTCATAATGTGAACTTTTAGATGGACCCATGTAAGAAGATCCATAATAATTCCCTTTAGGTAATGGCTAATGACCTACCAAGTGGGGATTCTCTAAAACCATATACTCAAATTCACAATGATCTTCTAGCTTGATTTTATCACTGTATGATAAACATGGACTTGTGTACTCCAAAGCTTCCAATGAGGAAGAAGAAACTTCCTCGTCTAATGGCGTCTGAAATAGGATTTCACCCAAAGAACACATCTTTATATTTTCTTTAAGGATATCGATGTTTCATTTTTATTTTGACTGTGGAAGTTTAGTTGCTCCCCGAAGTAGGCTATAAGATCCAAAGTGAAGATAAATCCTTATTTGTTGTCACCTGTGGTAAACCATCTCTTAGGCCCAATAACTCTGATAGTGTTTCTTCATTTTTGAGTTCATCTAGAGTGATATCATTGTCTTTTTGGTTAGTGAATAAGGTTGAGATATTGGAGGGTATGAGGGATGTTAGGAACAATGGAAATGGTAAGAACATAGAAGGAATTGAATAGGTTTGTGTTATTGAGCTCATCATATATACTATAGTAGGACTATGTGTCGTTGTTAAGAGCATCAGCATTTAAAACACATATTAAACCACTTTAGGATGTTTGAAGACTACCCTAGGATGTTTGTATCTTAAACCTTGTTTCTTTAAATGTTTCATAGGAAGAATAGGATCCAATCGACCTTGCTCTTTTTCCCCCAATCCCTTGCCTTTATAAGTATTATGAGCCATAATTCTATTGGGAACAGGGTATTTTTTATTCTAAAAACAATATTCTAGATCCTCATTATATAGCCATGACTTGTCTTCTGGCTTAAAATATAAATGACTAAAATCCTTTCCTAAAACAAATGGGAGAGGTTTTGTAAGAGAAGATGTTATCCCCTTTTTGTGCCACTCCATCTTCGTCTAGTCACAAGACTCAGGTGATATAGGTAATTTGGGCACATTAAATGCATCTTCCATACTATACGTGCCTAGACCTTTGTTATGAATGTTAAAATGAGATGAATTTAATGACGGGAAATGTGCTTTAGAAGAAGAAGCAATGGTTTCAAGATCGACATAATTTGATGGAGGTCCTTAAGAGATTATTTGTTTGTCCTTTTTTTATGGGAGTGATAGCAATATGACAATAAATATACTAACTATTTTCTGCTTTGAGATGTTTAAAATATTGATATGGCTGCAAATCTTGAGGAATAGTCACCTTCAATCTAGTATGAGGGAACTTAATGCATTGATAAAGAGTAAAAGGTACCACATGCATCTCATGAATTGATGCAGGGGCATCATGAAAAAAATTATAAACTAGTCATAAGTGGGTGCCTTGAGTCTTATACTATGCCTTATAAGGCATTATAATCATCAAAGTAGTCTCAGAGTGTGTCTAGGTGTCCCTTTGGCATTTTCCCACCAAATTGGGCATTTAAAAGTTTGAAATGTTATTAGAGAGTTAGGAACATTTTGGTGAATTTTCAAGATAGGTCAAATTGTCAAATGTGGTTGTTGGGTCTTAAGTGAGTTTAGGTAGATTATAAAGGTGTTTTCTACGTACATGTCTTAGATGAGATGACATATAGCAAGAAGAGTGAATGTAACATCCATGTCAAAACAATTTCCAAGTAAGTGGGTAGTTAGAAAGGTAGTTTCTTGTTTTTAACAAGATTTTGGATTGTTATGGGAGTGGAGTTTCATGGAAGGTTGTGTAGGAGCTTAGAGAAGTTAGTTAAGATTTTTTAAAGACAAAGGTACAGAGGGATTGAATGTGGAGTGAAGATGGTGGAAGAATTTTGTGCCATGTCCATAATGACAGTGGTGCCTATGTACAAAAAAAAATATTAATAAATAAAAGCCTCTTAGAAACAATATGTCCATACATTTGTGTTATTTTAATATTGTGGATGATCTATTTGGGAGCCCTTGATGGCCTAGAATAATATTTTGTTTTGGTAAATGCAATACAGTTGGTGTCCTACTAGACTAAGTCAATTTTTTGTGTTGATTCTGAGAAATCAGTATTGGAGAAACCCTTTTTGATATGTTGTTGGATTATATTCTTATGATAGTTAGGTTTAAATTCATTGTCTTGGATAAATATATAAACTACATTCATACCTAATCTAAATAGGAGTTCAATTTGCCCACTTATGTATGTTTTGTTTTCAAATACAGTTGAGGTATGTTTGTGTGTGACTTCAACATGTATTGAGCATGTGGGAGTTAGAGTAACAACTGGAATGGAGTGATTACAGTGGATAAAATCATCTTTGGATCATTAAAATAAATTAAGGAGATGTTAATATAACCAATAATTATTCATACTTTATTCTAGTTGCATGTCAGGCAGGCATAATGGTAAAATACTATAGGATTCAAGGCAAGAACATGATTATAAGTGAATCAAGCAAAGATGATTGTTTAGAGAGTTATATTACTATTAAGCAGACATTGTTGTAACCTTTGGAGTGTCAAAAACCATTTTTAAGGTATAAAATCTTCTAAATCCCTGTTGTGAATGGAACATAGTCAGACTATGTTAGGGAAAACCACTGTGTAATTCATTGTTTGAGAGAAATAAACATTCGTCAAGAGAAGATAAGCCTTCGAAAAGTTAAAAGAACATTAAATAGACCTTAATTTGATCATTAGGTGGATTTAAACCCCATATTTAATCAAGAAACTTAGTTAGAACCCTCTCAGGTAGAGACAGTCCACAAGAAACCCTAATTTTAGGGCAAAATACAAAAGTTGGAATATCTAGCAAATGAACTAGTCAAAATTGTTGAAATTTTGTAATCTGATGGTATTGGACCTAAGGAAAGATTTTTTTAGGTTTTTGAGTTGGTACAGAGCCATACAGGTGTAATAAAGCTGATTGAGTTGTTAACATACCCTAAAAGACCTAAAGGGCTGATTGGAGAGATGGAAGGACCTAAAAAAGTGATCAAATGAATGAGATAGGCTTGGTAACTTTGAGGAGATATTAAAGACAATAAAGGATATCTATAAATATCATCACTTTTACAAGATTCTATGTTACATTACCGTACATAAGGAATTGTCAGAAGAAAAACAAGAATAATCAATAAATCAAGCCATAAACATCATAGAGAGATTGATATCAAACCAAGAGTGGATATTGACAGTGAAAAAAAGTTGTGCAAATTGAATGCATGAGTTTGATTTTTCACATATAAGAGAGGGGTATGGAAAAGTAAGAGTATGATGCTCTACATCATTCAGTATCAGAGCTTAAAGATTCTTTAGGAAGAGTAATGACAATAACAAGTAGCCAAGATAAATGGTTTTGTTTTGATTTTTATTTGAGTTTTGATGCATTGATGAGATAAGTGTGAAGTGTGCAAGAAGGAAGAATATGGTAGTAAGCCCTAAGCCAGTTAAGATTGTGAAGAAGAGTGATAGATTTGTTGATAAATATCAAAGAGGAGCTCATAAGTGAGCTTGAGGAGAGAAAGTGTCATAGTGAAAGGACAAGAAGAGAGACTTAGTTGAGGTCAAGAGGGAGAGATAAATCAAGTGAAAGGTAAAGATGTGGAAACTGAGAGAAATATTATCAGAAAGAGGTATAGGTTTAGATGAGTCCAAATAATTTTTAGACATCTTCAAGGAGATGAAGAAAGAGAGAGAAATAAAAAGATATGGCATAGTTGATGAGAGAAACTACGACAAGAAGAAGATGGTACAAGATGACACCAAGAAGAGAGAGATGAAGAGAGATCACAGAGATGAGGCAGTAGATGGATAAGTTTTTGGTCATGCTAGAGAAAATAAGAGAAATGGGAAGCCCATACTGTGGATGGGTCATGATAAAGAAGACATGTAAGTGGCCAATAAGGGAGCAAATAAAGAAAAGAAGGATGCAAGCAAAGATAGAGGAGAGAGAACAAAATAAGTTGTTATGCAATCAACTAAAAAGATAAATGCAAATGTTTTGGTTGAGAGGACAACATAGGGAACAAAAGGATGAACAACACTTTAAAGAGGATACGATGAATTTGAGTAAATAAAAAGTAGATAGTGGTAGCCAGCTAGGTGTTAAGAAGGACAAATAAGTGGATTAGCTTGAAGGCCTCATTAAAGGCTTGGATAGAGAAGTACAAAACCATAAGGAAGGTGAGAAATCTGATTTCCAATTTGTATATGTGATTAATGAATAGTTGTAAATAGAACTAGCAGCCATAGAGAGAGCATTGCAAGGTGAAGTGATGGTGAATAAAGAGGAAGAACAGGTTGCAGCAGTTGAGCAGCTTGAAAAAGTGGATAAAGAACCTGAAGAAGTAAAGATGATAATGGTACAATAGCATTTTGAAGAAGGTATGCATGAAATATTCATTTTTCTTGTTAAAAACATGGTAATGATAGCATTAGAAGATGCAAGTATAGGTGCAATAATGTTTAGGGCATATATAACCCATGTGATAGAGGTAAAGAGCAAGAAGTGAGTGCACATGGAGTGCAAGTTGATGATGAAAGAAAGAAAGGGCATAAGACAAGTAGAATAGTGCTTGATTGAAGCAAGCATTAAATAATGGGAGTAGCCAAAGGTGATCCCAGAAGCATGAATTGGAAGAAAAGGAAGACAAAACAATAGTTGCATTTGTTGAGTTTAATTCCTTTCTCCCCTGGGAGTATGATGCAGGGGCACAATGAAACAATGATAAATTAGTCATAAGTGGTTGTATTGAGTCTTATACAATGACTTATAAGTCATTATAATCATAAAATTAGTCTTAGATTGTGTCTAGGTGGCCCTTTAGCATTTTCCCTCCAAATTGGGCATTTGAAAATTTGAAATGTTATTAGAGTTAAGAACATTTTGGTTAATTTTAAAGAAAGATCAAGTTGTCAAATGTGGTTTTTGGGTCTTAAGTGAGTTTAGGTATATTATAAAGGTGTTTTTATATGTACATGTCTTAGATGAGATGACATATAACAAGAAGAGTGAATGTAACATCCATGTGAAAATAATTGCCAAGCAAGTGGGTAGTTAGAAAGCCAGTTTATTGTTTTTAACAAGATTTTGGATTGTTATTGGAGTGGAGTCTCATCGAAGGTTGGGTAGGAGCTTAGAGAAGTCAATTAAGGTTTTTTAAAGACAAAGTTATGGAGGGATTGAATGTGGAGTGAAGATGGTGGAAGAATTTTGTGCCCTGTCCATAATGACAATGGTGACTATGTACAAAAAAATATTAAAAAACCAAAGCCTCTTAGAAACAATATGTCCATACCTTTGTGTTATTTTAATATTGTGGATGATTTGTTTGGGAGCCCTTGATGGCTTAGAATAATATTTTGTTTTGGTAAATGCAATACAGTTGGTGTCCTATTAGACTAAGTCAATTTTATATGTTGATTCTAAGAAATTAGTATTGGAGGAACCCTTTTTGATATGTTGTTTGATTATATTCTCGTGTTAGTTAGGTTTAAATTCATTGTCTTGGATAAATATATAAATTATATTCATTCCTAATCTGAATGGGAGTTCAAGTTTCCCACTTGTGTATGTTTTATTTTCAAATACAATCAAGGTATGTTTGTGTGTGACTTCAACAACATCTATTAAGCGTGTGGGAGTTAAAGTAATGGTTGAAATGGAGTTAGTACAGTGGACAAAATCATGTTTGGAGTATTCAAATAAATTAAAAATACATTAAGAGAACCAATAATTATTCATACTCTGTTCTAGTTGTATCTTAGGTAGGTAAAATGGTAGAACACTACAGGATTCAATGGAAGAACATGATTATAAGTGAATCAAGTAGAGATGAGTGTTTGGAGTGTTGTATTACTATTAAGCAGGCATTATTTTAACCTTTGGAGTGTCAAAAACCATTGGTAAGTAATACAAGCTTCTAAACCCCTATTGTGAATGGAACACAGTCAGACTGTGTTAGGGAAAATCACTATGTAATTTATTGTTTAAGAGAAATAAACATTCGTCAAGAGATGATAAGAATTTGGAAAGTTATAGAAACATTAAATAGACCTTAATCTAGTAATTAAGTGGATTGAAACCATGTATTGAATTAATAAACTTAGATAGAACCCTCTCGGGTAGAGACAGTCTGTAGGAAACCCTAGTTTTAGGGCAAAATACAAAAGTTGGATTATCTAGCAAATGAACTTGTCAAAATTGTTGAAATTTTGTAATCTAATGGTATTGGACCTAATGAAATATATTTTTAGGTTTTTGAGTTGGTACAGAGCTGTAAAGGTGAAATAAAGCTGACTGAGTTGTTAACAGACCCTAAAAGACTTAAAGGGCTAATTGGAGAGATATAAAGACCTAGAAAAGTGATTAAATGAATGAGATAGGCTTGGAAACTTTGAGGAGAGGTTAAATATAATAAATGGTATCTACAAATATCATCACTTCTTCAAGATTATGTGGTACATGATTGTACATAAGGAATTCTTATAAGAGAAACAAGAGTAGAAGTGTTATGGACTAGAGAAGCCATAACTTAGTGCAAGTTTGTGGAATTTAATAAAGATCAGAGGTAATAGTGTTATTAAAATGAGTTAGATGGATGGATATGAGGTATTTAATAGTTTCAAAAGGTAGGGAAAGAGTAGTCAATAAATCTGGCCATAAACATCATAGAGAGATTGATATCAAACCAAGAGTGGATGTTGAGAGTGAAAAGAAGTTGTGCAAATTGAATGCATTAGTTTGGTTTTGTAGGTATAAGAGAGGTGTACAACAGAGTAAGAGTATGATGCTCTGCATCATGAATCCATAGACAACCAAGAAGGATATTTTATGGTAGATCAAGATCAATTATATGATTAAGGGTGTTATGGATAATGGACCCAACTTGAATAGGCAAGGAAAAGATTCTTACTAATTTACAATCAATATTGTCATATCCCTTGATAGTAATAATATCAATTTTTAGATCTGCTAAAGCATAGCTAAGATTTTGAATTAAATTTAGTAAAATAATATTAAGACCTGATCCATTGTCGATGAGTGCTCTCTTGATCTTGTGATGAGTAATTATAACCTCAATGTACAAAGAATTAGTATGAGCTTCTCACCTAGAGATGATATATCATTCTAATCAAACACCAATTACAGACCAGGAGACAAGTGTTCGACCATTGCTTGAAATTTATGTAGTGGAATATTGTTCATCACCTGAGATTGACTTAAAATGACATATAAGACATCTTTTTGTAGTTGAGATGTACATAAAAGATCCAAAATGGAAATATATGATGGCATTTTGTTCAGATGATCCTCAAGATCATATGGCTTCTTGATATGTGCATATATAGGCTTATATTGATCTTGAGTAGGATTTGAATGAGAAGGTAGATTATAATTAGTAGAGGAAGATACATGACCTTGAAGGGTGATCTTAGCACATCGATTTGTAGCAACACAATATCAATTGGGAATTGAAATACCAGTGTTTAAAGCATAATAAATAGGTCAAGGAGGAGGAACTCCCAAAGTAGATGGACCTAATCCTAAGATAGAAGTATTTGTTTGTTAGGGGTGATGGGAAAGGGTATTGTTTGTAATTATAGCTATGTGATGTTCCATGACATGTCCCACTACATTATAATAATAGGGAGTAGCATGGTAATCAACATTATGAGTTTGGCAATCCTGGTTATGATTACAATTATTGTTTGGTCAATGTTGTTGGTAATGATATTGATTGATGTTATTATAAGGGAAAAGGTTTTTGTATATCCCCATATTCATGCCATAATTTGAGAATGAAGTATTGTTCAACTCAATTTCTCCTCTTTCAAGCATGTTCTGAATGAGATGTCATAATTATACATGTATGTGAATTGCATGTCCTTTGATTCGATGGTATTCATAATATTTATTATCCCTATACTAGACTAATTTAGGTTGACTCTCATCAATAAAATTTGTATTTGGGTAGTTAATCATGTTCACAGTAAGTAGTTTGCAAACCACATTCTCAACAGGCTCTCCCAGATCAACAATCATCTAGTAAACTTATTTCTTTAAGGAATATACCTTTGAAATGTAATAGGTTATAGTTGTGGTACCTTTTGAACTGGTGGAGGTTGTATGATTTGAATGTGTCTAGCCTCCATGACTCCATTACCTACCATATTCTTGTTACAGTTGAAAGGCTTGGGCTTGTTTGCCACTATTACTAGATTTTGAGAAACATGTTGGTTCTGATTTTGGTTCAAACTTTGGGATTGATGTTGAGACCAATGTTAAGATTGATTTTAACCCTATGAACATATCTTAATCAATCCTTCATAAATTATATATTTCTCTATCTAAACACCTTTTACAATGATGTCATCAAAAAAAATTTGACGTTGTAATATGAGACTAAGTGTCAGTTCTAAATTTAGATTTGTCATAAAGATGTTTACCAACTCAATGTCAAGAAGTGCATGAGGAAACATGTTGGGTAATTATCGCCATCTTTAAAGATATGCAACAAAGATCTCACCCCCTTTTTATTTAATAGCACATATGTTAACCATGGTTAACTCATGCTCAATGTTATAAGAGAAGTGTTTAATGAATTTCTCCCACAAGTCATCAAAAGTAGTAACAAAACCCTTTGGCATATGTGTAAACCACTCTAAGGTAGGACCAACCAAACTTCATGAAAATAATTGAAGTAAAAAATTAGATTTATAGCTAACCTCTTGACAGGCAATAAAGAATAGGCTTAGGTGCTCTCTTGGGTCATCCTTTCCTTTATACTTATCAAACTTCAAAATCTCAAATTGAGATGGAAGTGATATTTGGAAAATACTTGAATCAAAGGGATATTAATATATATTATCCAGTTTGTACTTTTGACTTTGATTTCTAACTTGCAATCCTGACATTATATCTTTTATAACATGTGATTTCTAAGACAAGGCAATATCTTGAGAAGTGGGTGGGTAATTATTTGCTTGATAATAGAATTAGGATTTTTTCAAAGTATTTGGAAATCTTTATCCTAACCAATTAGAAGTATTATTTCTATTTATATGGTTTGACTGGTAAGGTGAAATTTGGTATTGAATGGAAAAAGGAATGTATACATGTTGTTGTGTAGGAGAAAACTGGTATTGAGTGCGATTAGATCATGGGATGGAAATATGTTGTTGTTTAGAATGAAGTTGTTGTGTTTGCCCAAGGGCTTACTACTGAGTGGCAGGGACTTGTTTCTATGTAGAAGCAACCTGTTGGACTAGGGGAACCTATTGTTGTGTTTTAAAAGTAACTTTAGCATAATTGCATTGGGGAACATGGGCATTAGAATAAATGTTTTGTATAAGGAATTGTTGGAGAGAATTTGATCTTTGTAACTGTTTGGAGGGAATTTGAACAGATGAAATTTGACACATGAGATTATTATCCACTTGGTGAGGATTGGGATATGTATGTTGGAGATCTTCTATAACTGGTTGTAAAGGATCTTTAGGTGTAAGTTATTCAAGAACAATGATTTTCTTAGCATTGGGCAATGGTTAAATCAATGTATCTTTGCTTGAATGTTTAAGTGGAGGAATAACTCATGCATTAAGTACCAAAATAGAAAGATCACTGAATATTTTATGCATTATCATACTTGAGTTTAGACATTAGGCAAGACTTGAGGTGAGGCTATAAGTAGCTCCTTCCCTTTTGTATACATTTCTAGATTTGTGGACATTCAAATAATTGGGGGATCATGACTAGAAGATGGTTCATCATCATTCCACTTGGTAATTTGGATAGTAATTGGTGGTGGTGATCTTTGACACATTTTCTAGAGGAAAATCATGAGGAGCTTTGACACCTAACTCTAATAAATACACACAGATGTATTCTCTATTATCAAATAAATGTTGCTCAAAATCATGTTGAAATGGATCATGCATCAGTTCCACTTCCTCATACGTACTTTGGTTAGTTTCTATATTGTTTGGATTCAGAAAATCTTCGTGTTCATGGGGAGAAGTAGGTTCATATGTGAATGGATCAGTTTGACCTTGAGCCCAATGATCCTCATAAGTGGCATTATAGGTCATTCTGCTTCATGTATAATGAGGCATATTGGACATGAAATTTGGAATAGACCTAGATATAAATGGGAAAATATGGAATTTTTAGAAACTAACACAAGAAAGCTTATATTTGAACAGAGTTGACCTGAACACAAGGGACTAAAATGGAATCTCGATTAGAAATGATCTTAGAATGGGAACTTAAGAATAATACTATAATAGGTTCAAACTCTCATGGATAGAGTCATAATATGATATCAAATAAGAGAGGTTGGGTTTGAGACACAATTTGGACACAAGTGGTTGAAATACCAATTCAGACATAGAACGTGGATAAAGTAACAATACAATTTCACATAAAGGAGGTATAAAATGTAAAAGTTTTGAACAAGATTGGACTAAGAATATGGATAAAGTAACACCTGTTTGTATAGGTGTATGAAAATTAGGCAAAAAGTTTTGACAACATAATTAGTCAAGTTAATACTCAATCTATCGACCCTATTTTAGTGACTAATGGGATTACTCCAAATTCATTGAGTCTTTTGATATACTTGCCTTGAGAGAGGATAAAATTTAATATTATTTAAAGTAATTATTGAAATTATTGGTAGGGTTTTTACACCCCCTTCTCTCAAAATGTTCGTACGCAAAATATACCCTCAGGGGTTATTAACCTCTTCACCCCTACATCATTTTATGTGTCACAACCAAAAAGTATTAAGTTAATGTTTTCAGGGACCTACTAGATGGTGCATATATACCTTGCAGTACGTGGGCACTTTAAAATAATTTGTCAATTAGATGTCAAGGAACCTAGCTTATTATAAGATGGTATTGTCCCTTTCACAACCACTTCATCCATTAAATTTCTCAATGAAGTATGATGCCTAGAACTTGCATGCTTCAAGGATTTATTCGACTTATCAGGTTAATCGCTCAACCATTTTTTATTGAATAACATGCTTAATTTATATACCCCATTAGATTAGTGGGTTTGCTATGATGTTAGGAGTTGAAACCCAAAGTCAACACACCCGTGGAGAACTTGTGATGAGGCGATAAACTCCCGTTCGCTAAGCCAAAAGAAAAAGGAAGGTATTGTTATTCTTATTCACATAACTCCCATTAAGGGCAAGCGAATAACATAATAGGCAAATCTTTGAGATTTAAAATAAATATAATATTTAAGTTTACGAGTCACCCAAAAGGGAGAGTATATGTATAAAATATCCCCACAACACACTCGAGTAGCAACAAGAACCAAATAATACTTGCATGAAATGAGAAAGCTTTGAAAAATAAGTAAGTGTTTTAGTACCCAAAATGAGATGTGACTTAATTTCTAAGCACTCAAAATGAAATGTGAATTAAATTTTAAGCACTTAAAATGAAATGTGAATTGAAAACGTGATTTTTTTGAATAGATCACCCCACTTTTAGAACCTACAAGAAAAAAAGGTGAGTAGTTTTGCTCGATAAGTCTTTAACAAGCAAAGGAGGTCAATTTTAGAGGTTTTTCCAACTCTCAGATTCTAACATAGAAATGAATTAATCATTTATCAATAAATAATTTTGTCAATTCTAGAAAACCTACAAAACAACAAAAAATAGAACATAGATAAAGAGTGATTTGAATGATTATTGGATGATTTCACTGATTAGACGAGCAATTTCACTAATAATAAGAAAATTTCACTAATGGAAGGACAATTTCAATGATGAACATAAAACCATACAAATATATACCTGAGATTAATTTCGTCGATATAGAAACAAATTCATTGATACTATAACTATTTGATCGATGAAGGTGACAATTTTACAGAGATGTAAAATAGTGAACAAAGATGATTTCACTAATAATAAAGTCAATTTTACTGAATATAATGTCAAATTCACTGATAGTAAAAATGTTTTCACCAATATCAAAAACCTACATAGAGGATAGAGAATAGAGAATAAAAACAATGATGATTTCTCCAATTACCAAGTGATTTCATCGATTGGTGGAAAAAACAAAATGATTTCATTATTTTCATGAATGAATTCATCAAAATCCAAAAATATAAAAAATAATGGAAATTTAGAAAATAAAAGAGCCAAAATATTCAAATATTCTACAAAGAAAGGCAATAAATAGACTCAAAAGAATAATATGGGTTATTGGTCCCACCGAACATGCCATATGTGTCGTTAAAAAACTTGACAAGCTATATTTTCATCATTCTTATTTTTTTGTCAATCAAGATCATAAAAACCAATGAAAATAAGTTTAGAGCATAAGACATTATGAGCAATACAAAAGGTTAGGTAATAATACATTAGATTCAAACTTTAAATATGCAGAACTCCATTAAAGTCTTCTTTGTATGGGATATGGCTCGGATTTAACTTTGAGTGGTCTTTGTCAATGCCAATTATGTGAGGACATCTCCATTTGAAACTATGGACCTTGTTGAATTGATAAAAAATAGAAGATTGATGAAAAAGTTAGCTCGATAAAGTGTGAGGGATTTTTTATATCACTTGAACATGATCAAATTACAATGTAAAGAGGTCTATTTATAACAAATATGGATCAAGGAGGACCCTTCATCTTGAAATCAAGATGAACAGTTGTAAATGAGTACTCAAGTGTGCACATGGATCACTAATGTGAACCTTTCATCTCAATCAAGATGAAGGGTGGAAGATAGTATTTGAAAATATCAAATAAGAATTAATATACGTCCTTAATCTTGTTTCCAAGATGAAGGGTGTAGGATTCTCCTCATAATAACTTTGTGAGAGTCATTGTGGCCCTTCATCTTCAAGATGAAGGGTGGAGAATCATTCCAAAGAAAGCACATGGATAACCAATGTGGGCCCTTCATCTTGTCTCGAAGATGAAGCGTGGATAATAATCTTGTATATTAATTCACTTTATCAAATTAATTTTAGCTCACAAAATCATATTTTAAAGAATCTCAAGGTCCTTTCTTGAATGAAGATGTCCACTTAGAGGAAAATAAGAATTAAGTAATTGTAAGATAATTATAATTCTATTTTCAATAGAACTATAGTTAGAAGAATGATTTAGAGAAGGGGAACTAATAGTATTGACCAAATTAGAGTAGTTAAACAGAGAAATTGACCAAAGTAGATAATTGAACAAATAAATTGATTAGATAATGATAATCGAACAAATAAATTGACTAGAGAATGATGATTGAATATATAATTTAACCAAATAATAATGATTTAACAAATAAATTGACTAGAGAATTACAATTAAATAGATCTAATACGACGACTTGGCTCACCTAGAGATGCCCTAAGGTGAAATTGAACACATACATTAGACGAGTAAATGATTTTAGACAAGCTTGTGTGAAAATGTGAGAAGTCAATCCATTTTGAAATTTGACACAAAAGTGATAAAATTGGAGTGTCTACACCAAGCAGACACTTATTCAATCTCAACAAATCAATTACTCAATTGAGTTCTATTGCCTTATTCTTCCCTATTTCGTATCAGCCATAGGAGCAGTCATAATATAGGTCTGAAACACTCAAGGAACAATTTGTGAGTAGTATTTGTCAAGTTATAAGATAGCTCAATACATGCCCTTGCACATAGTATATTTCACCCTTGTGCACACATAGGCCAACACCTAGGGGAAAACTACATAAGTTTGAGGCCTTCCTTGGAGTATTGGCTATGTAGGCAATGCTCATTAATAGAGGGGTCTTTCAAGTCAACTCGATACCATGAACCACTAACCCATTTTTGGTAAGGTACAAATACCTAAAGTGAAGAGCTAGGATTTAATCCATATAGAATCATTGACAACATGTGAGCTCAAATAAAATACATTATCAAAAAGGTGATAGAAAACCCAAAAGGTTCTAGGTGGTCGCTTCACAATACAGTGAATATTATGCACATGATAGTTATGTTGAGATTAGGGTAAAAGCATTGACGTAAGTATCCCAAGGCTGACACAATTGTCCATGCCTCTAGAAACAACATTTCCATAATTTAACAACAAGATATTGATCTTGTCCTTACATGTTTCCATCTCTATATTTCTTAGATCTACCTACACATTTACAAATAGGCTAAGAATTATCCTTTCTTCATGTTTATGAAATCGAACTATTATTTTGAGTATACTTTATATATTTAATATAACTCAATATTTTAATTTAGAATATTCATTTACTTGAGTCTTTTAATTAATTGGTCTTCTCTAGAATAGTTCTGTTCATCCTTGTGTGTAGGCTATTATACCCCCTTAACCCTACACATAATCTAAAAAGTGTTAAACAAAAACAAAATGAATATTGACAATAAAAAAAATAAGCCTATTTTATTTGAAACTTGTTAAATTTAGATATAAGCTAAAAAGGAAAGGTGACAAGGAAATACAACTTGGCTAGAATCAAATGTGTAGGAATGTGAATAGAACTATAAAATTGACTATATGACACTGTGATGATGTTGTGAATTAGGAACAGGGCTTCACTTAAATTTGGGATAAGGCCATTGTAATTAGATAGGGGTGACCTAGGTTGGTGTCCTTTAGGCATGACAACATCTAATAGGGTTTTAATAATCTATGAAAGTTTGAACTTGTGTGCCTTCACCTATTGACTATGTGTGTGTGATCAGATATATGCGGTTCGCTATGGAAGTCGATTTATACCTTCTTTTTCACTTGAAATCCTAGCTCAATAGGTCATGCAATAAAACATAATAAGTTGAAAAAAATGGTTATTGCTTGAAGTTGTGTTTGACCTCAACACCTCTTATGTTAATCATTGCCTATAAACCAATACTTCAAAGAGGAATCAAACTCCATGTAGTTCTCCCATGTTATGGTGTTATAAGTGAAATACTAGTGTAATGCTAACTTCTCGTGTAATCCTAATGTAATTAAGTGCTTCAACAATGACTTGTGACCTTGGAGATGTATGCATACTTAGCTCAGGGCTATTAGGGTTGTGTGGACTTTGAATTAGTGAAAATAGGTGTTTTTCTCTTAATGTGTAGTTAAATATTTTTAGTGATTTGCAATCATATGAGCCTCTAGTGGATAATGGTTATAAATGTGGCTTTATAGTGATCATTTTGTAATTATTTTGAATGAGACTTGTGAAATGTGTAAGATGACTCATTTGGTAAATTTGAGTTCGATGCTGATAGATTCAAACACTACCAGTGAACGAGATAAGTCTGATAATGCTTTTAGGATACTTAAGATGGTGAATAGGGATATTTAAATTTATAAATCGCTTAAGAGGTAAGGGTCATCTGCATAGAAGTGAATGATTGATGGCTAAAAGACATTGAAATTAGGCACGAGATAAGTGGTTATAATAAGTGGTTACAAGTGTATTGGTTTAGTGATAAGTGTTAATTTATGTGTTTACTGATTATTTTCCTCCATTTAATTTCAGTCCCTATATAAGTTTTTTTGTAATACTCATAAATCAGGGTGAACTTTGTAATTTAGAGTTGTTGCTTCTTGCTTGTTTTCTTCCTCCACATCACTATTTTGAACTCTACCATTTTCATAAATACGAGATTTGATTTTTTCAAGATTGGGTAAGGTCATGATAGGAATAGGATAATGTGATTTAATTGATTGGAGGATGATGTGGTGAGAGTGGGATGGTCAGGGATGTGTTGAAGATGAGATTAAAGTTATAGAATTATGGGATTAGGGTAGTAGTAGGATGTGATTATAAAAGTATGGATGAGTTAGAGATGAATAGTGATTATCAGGGATGAATTAGGGATAATATTAGTGCAAGGTGTAAAAAATGTTGAAAGTGGGTTGTCGAAAGTAGAATGTCCAAATTTGAGTGTCTAGACAAGTATCTCGTCCTCAAGTTTCACAACAAGAAATGACAATTGGGCATTTCATTCTTACACAACATGGGCCTTGGATATTCATCATCATCCTTCATCACCCCCTCATCAGTCATCCTTAATTATCCATAAATACCAACTTGAATCCTTCCACTATTCCATCCACTGCCACTTCCATTCATAGTGCTAGAATGGGTTTTGCCTTTACTGGTAACCCATTTTCATTAACCGTAAAAAGCTGAAAAATATACAAATTATATAAAATCTGGAAATCCAAAAATAATAGCCAAGTCCAAAACCCCCTAAAAATAATGTAACTTGCCCTTAGTTTAGTTAAAATCCTTGTTCACTTTCACTCAATCATCGCAACTTCATCTTGATACAATGTTCCCAAATCAAAGCTTTCAACTTTATTAGGATACATTGTTCCCAATCCTATTAGTATAATCAATCACTAGTTCTTAAGGGTTTTAACTTGATAGAGGACAAAACATAACTTTATTCATATTTGTGTTACTAGCTTGTTTGTTATTCATTATTTGTGTGTTTTTTATTTGTTGCATCTGTATCAGTCCTATCACATTTGGCCACAACATCATCATGGTACATAATATCATATGTTATATCAATAAGATTTCTCAAATAATCATAGTTCCTATGCAATAATGGCAACATGTTATGTCACACCATCGCATACATCTATAACAACATATCAAATTCATGACATCCATGACCATGATCCTTCATCATCACATCATCTATCCATGCAATCAGTTAACCCCTTGATTTATGATTGCACATCAATCAACAATATATCAAATCCAATTTTACATCTTTACTAGGATATATCGTTCGCATTCTCCCCCTTGCATACATTGTTACTTGGGGCACATCAAAATTTGTAGATTTATCGAGATATATCATTCCCATTCCAACCTCCTCACATATATCATTGCTTGGGGAAAATCAAAATAAATCAAAACATGCAAGCCTTGTATCAAGTGCATTATTATCCTCCATCCATAACATCCATACAAACACTTATATCCATAATTATCACACTATGAATGATACCCCACCCTTAGGCTATTCAATATTTGACCCCCACCCTTATAGTTTAACCCTCACTATTCCATTTCAACCTCTTTTTTCATTTAGAGAGGCCATCTATGTCCTTCATCCCTGCATGCCCTCTCGAGGGGGCATAATCTTTGACCAAATCATCACTCAATTTCATCCATCTCCCAAACCATCATACCACTAGGGGCATCTCAATGCACCCATCTTTCTTCCTCTACATTCTTTAAAAAAAAATTACTTCTTCTAGTCACAATGCCATTTCAAAGAGGGTCAAAATGTAGACATTCCACTTTCAACACCCCATTTTTGATAACTCGCACTGACATTATCCCTGAATTGTAACCAATCATTACAATTCATCTTTAACTCATCCCTAATCCTATCATTGCATCTTATTGCCACCCTAATCCCATTTTTAACACATTCTTATCTATCTCGTTCTAACTACATCACCCCAAGTCAATTAAATCACACTATCTTATTCCTATCACGACCTTTCCCAATACCACCAAAATGAAATATCGGATTAATCAACTAATTAATCACACTAGCTAGTTGATTAGTCTTGATAATAAAATCCATACACAATATAAAATCCAAATTTTGAAATAAAATAAAACCAATAAATCACATCATCTATCTCAAATCAAATCACCCAAAATCCAAGACAAGAAGGCAAATCAATCAATCCCATACCTTTGTAACCTCTCTCATTTAATATCCAACCCCCCTCATTGAATGAGGATGTTGACTCAATCCTAGCCCTCCATCTCAAATCAAATCTAACCATCCATTTTTCCTATAAAAATTATATAAATTGATCCCCTCTCCCTCATTTCCAACAAGCCTAAAGAGCTTAAGGATATTCTGCTAGAGTGAGACCAAGTAATCTTCAACATCATCCAAGAATTCTTCATCACTCTAATGGGACATGTTGTCAAAATGCTTACACATGTCCAATTGAGCAACCACATTCATTTACAATCCAAGCAAATTAACACAACAAGGAGTTCTTCATGGTAAGTAAAGGTGTGGTTCTTTCCCTTCTCACTCAATCAAAGATATTTTACTTAATTAGATCATGAATTTCATGTTGTTTTGAATTATAAATGCATTTATTCTAGTTTTGCATGTGTATAATTTGTATTCTGGCACCACTTATAGAGGCTCTTCTACAAACATAAATCCAAGATGTTGTTTAGTCTTTTTCATCGATAAGATCATGATTTTGGTTTTATCGATGTTCTCCTACATCCCTACTTCTTTGCAAAAGAGCTCTAAGGCCCGAAGATGTTCTCTTAGACCTTGTATTATCTTTACCATTAGAATTAGGTCATCGACATAAAGCAAAATTTTCACCACATATTTGGCTAAGTATACCCCTTTCCCTCTAAAATTATATATTTAATATTATAGTTTGTTAATGCATAACCCAAATAAATTTGGAGATAGAGGGAAACCATGTTTGACACCTATATCACTCCTAAAACATTTTGACAACCCTTCCTGTGTTTTGATTTTAGCATTGATTTGATCATGTAATATGTGAACTATTGTTATGTAGTGGACTAGGACTCTTAACTCCTCCATTTTTCTCCTTAATTGGCTCCTCGGTACCATGTCCAATAGATTTTTTGAATTCTACAAAGCAACAATATGCATCCTCTTTGTTATCTTAAACTTTTTCATCTAGGCATTTAAACATGACAATGATCAATAGTTGAGTGTTTGGTTTTGAAGCTTGCTTGCCTTTTTGCTCTCTTTCATTTTTACTCCACCCAATTTCTAATCCTCTACTTTATCATACTCCCAAATAGCTGTGGAGAAATAAGATTGACCATGATAATATGATCATTTGAGGGTTTATTTACATCTCTGCTCCAAACAAGGGCACTATTAGGCTAGTTGCCTGCCCTATCGAGAAGCCATTTTTGATGGCCTCGTTAAAATATTCTTTGATTCAAGGTGATAAGGGATCCTTTTCCCCCATTTTAGATATCCTTAATAAGAGTTTTTTGATATAATCATTTGATATAAAGGTTGTCTTATTTTACAAAATGTTCATTACTTTTTGGATGTTAGATCTTCTATTATGAATCCTAGTAAAAAAAAATGATATTTTGTCTATCCTCGCCTCCTCAAATAGGATAGTTAAGTTGTCCACTTTTAGGATGTCACTGTAATTGATTCTAATGTCATTATAGGTTATGCACGTCATGATGTAGTGTCACTTTGTCTTCATCACCTTCTTGTCACAAAACAAAGAAATTTTAATTTCCCACTCTTCTTTAGGTATTGTCCACCTACCAATTTCACACCTAATATGATGTGAGGTAGTCTTTCATTGAGCCATCAACATGTTCACTTTTCACTTGATTTCTACTCCTATGTAGGAATTTTCATCGCAATCCCACATGGAATTAAATTCTTTGACATAGTATTTATTATTCCATCGAAGTTACTTTGTCCACATGGCTATCCTTAATTTCTCTCTCACGTATTTTTTTATTTCCTCGACAGTGTTTTGGCACTCTTCCATGTTAAAACCACATTTACTCATTCACTTATTTTCATGTTTCATCCACATATTCTTCCCCCTGCTTAGTTCTTCTTCTACCACCATTATGAGCCTCTAACGAGTCTTCATACTATGTGTTTTCTACGGCTAATTTAACATCAGAGTAATCATTAATGATTCTAATTAGAAAGTATATGCATTGACAAATAAAATCTCATACGAAACTAATGTTTTAATTTTGAGGTTGCTTATGATTATATGTTTTTCGATTGTCTTTATTTTTCTCCATTTTAATAGAGTGTAAGTATTTGGGATTTTAAAATTTTAATTACATCCACAAGTGTAACTTAAAATTAAAGTATTGGTGGATTGTAATAGTAGGAGATGCTAATAAAAATGAATGATGTTATATTTGACATCTATTTAACCATCGTAGGAAAGTCAATGCTTTAAATTTGATTTCCATTCGACAACTTATGCTTTGAATTTGGCATCTATTTGATTTTTGTTCAAGAGTTTTTCTTTTTGGTTGTGTAGTCACTCAATTTTGGTCATAAGTACTTAATAATGTTAGTTTTGGTGCTATTTCACTTTAATTTACTTGAGCATTAAAGTTGGACTTATTTCTTCAACCCACCATATCCTAAACACATATGTGGACTTATTTATTTTCTAACTTTTTATATGACACCTATATAAATGTTTTAGAGGTTAAAAATCCCTCTAAGAATTTGTATAGACATCCATGGATCCAAATGTTGCACGATTCCCTTAAGCACAAAAATGTTTATTAAGGAAAAATAGTGTCAAATGTTCTTGTCCCCTGTGGGAAGTTCTTGTCCTTAGCTCTTTTAAAAGTCAAATTTTAGATTTAGACCCTATCTTATAGTTTGGTTCATATTTCTAGGATAGATAATGCGAGGGTTTCCCCTTTTATATTACTGTAAAAGGCACGCTTAAGTTACTATCCTACCACTTGGAAATTTTAATACAGGCACATACTTACACTATTGCACATTAAGCAAAACTTCATTATTCTTCCCAATTCTAATTCTAAGCATTTGAAGTTATCATCAACAAAGTATAAATCCTTTTTTATACAATCCAAAGCATTCAAGTATTCAAGTCATCTCTACATGCATTCACATAGTCAAAGGAGCACAAAATGCGTAAAGCACTCTAAGTGGGATAACTATGAGGGCTTGACTTACCTTTCTAGAGTATTGGATACATAGGCAATGTTCAGTCATCACGAGGGTGATTGAGGTCAGCTCAACCCATTACACTCCCCCATTTTCTATTTGTAGGTTTTTAGTTACTATAATCCATGTTAAGGTTTCAACATTGAAGAAGTTGTTTGTGTTGGAACGAGCGTCAATACTCACCCGTAGAGTTAAGCTTGATTGGGAGTTAATTAATTTTTATGTCTCAAATATTTGCATACCTATTTTGTACGAGCAAATATTCTATATCAACTAATATTGGTTTTACACAACAAATTATTTGTTGTGTGTAACATCCTATTATGCCTATTTAATAGGCACTCCTATTACTTCTCCTAGATCGATGGAGAGAGATATATCCAAATTATATTATTTTTGTGAGGAAACAATGCAAAATGGCTTGTGCATAATTCATTTTGTTTGTGTATAATGTTTGAGATGAATTTTATGTGGTAATAGCCTACAAAAGTGATCATGTGGTTACATGAGTGCATACAACACTCTATCATGGTATCAGAGCAATCTTCTTGCAACCATTGCTCAATTGTTTGGTCTTATCCTTTAAATATGTGTTTATTTTATGTTTCAACCCACAAACTATAATTTTGATGTCATCAGTGTTGATAGGAATTATTTTGATTCTGTAATAAAGATATGGCTTGGAATTTATTTGTCTAGGTTGTTGATCAAACACATTGACCTAAGATCCTCTCAATGTGGATAACATTGGTCTATTTTTTTATCCCCTTGTCATGGTCTTCACCTGCCATAATATCTATGCAGATCCTTCTTCACTCAGTGTTGGTGTGTACTTGGATCAATTTTAGATTGCTTTCAAAGTTTCAACATTGGAGAGATCCATCTTGTGGAGTGCCTTACAATATTTTGATTTGCTTAACCTATAAGTCAGCTCTTTCCATGACCTGATCACAACTTGTTTCTCTGCCCACGGCTTACTTCTTCTCTTGTAATCTTGTCAATTGGTTAGGCCTCCACTCACCTTTCTTTCCACCTAGTTCGAAGTTGATTACTTTTTGGCACCATTTTTTGACCCTCTCTTGCACTTTATTGACAAAGTCGTGATTATCATGATCGGTCACTCTGATTCAAGGTTATAATCAATCGATGAAATTTTTTATTTGTTAAATTTTTACATGTGTTAAGCAAGGATCAACCTTCTTCTGAGCACCTAGCCATGAGATGAGTATTGATTTATGTTAGGTTGTATGTCTTATGATGCCTAATTTTTGGTTCTATTCATCTAAATATCATATTCACATCATGTTATAGCTCTTCCATGAGTTGCTCCTATTTTATCCTACACGTAGCTAATTTCTGCCTACTATCCCAACTGATTAGTTCCTTGCCATGAATCCACTGTGAAGTCTTTCCTTAAATGACCACATCCTATGGTAGGACTTTCTACCGTCGATCAAAGACAAGCTGTCTCCAACTCAAAAAAATGGATTTAACATTTGACATGCCAAATTTTAGCTTTGTATGATTTATAAGTGATGTTGGCTTTTGCATTGCATGTGTTAACTTGCTCGTATGTCATACACCATCACCCCACTCTACCAATCGGACATCCATGACCAAAGCCTCCCTTGCTATGTGGTTGTGTTAGTATGCAACTAAAGACGTTCTTTTTATTTGTTTTGAATTTTTAATCATTTTAAAATTTTAAATGAAATACAATTGGTGTGAATGGGTAAAGATATTCAATTATGTGATGGAAAAATGTGTTTTTTTGTTAAAGTTATCATATTGCTAAAGGTCAAAGGGTCAAATCCCTCTCTCCTTCCTTCAGTAATTTTTTTCTAGCCTTATGTAATAATGATGGTGGCAGATTTTATAAAAGGGAGATAGAATTATTTTCTATACGGGGTTTATTTTATGAAGGCAAATTATTAAGTGGAGGGGTCATTTAAAAGTGGTGGCTTGTCACCTTATTGGGGGGTGACTTTATTAAAGATGATGAACATTTTCTAATACTTAGAGAGTGTTTTTTAATTTATTAAAAATAATATTGTAAAGAAGAATTTAATTGTTTGGCCACTCCACTTTATTCCAATCTCATTTGTCAAAGACCAGAGGGTGAGGATTGATCTAACATGAGGTCAAACCCCTTTACAAGCAAACAAACCCTCTCCTTCTTTGCTTTTGCCATCTTGATTGTACTCGTGGATGCATTTTTTGTGGAAACTAACATCCTTATTTGTCTATTTTTTTACCATTATTAATTTTTTACATCTTTGGGCATGGATTCTCATAGCATTGAACCCCTTAGTTCTTCCAACTACACCACTTGAAAAATTAAAATGCAGATGCACTTGCAGATTAAGGTATTGTGGAGAGTTAAAATTGGTGAATTTCCCATATTTAAAGATGACAATGATATTGTATGGATTACATCCTTGAAAAAGGAGGAACTTTTATTTATTCACACCCATGTTTCTGAAAGTTTGCAAACTCATATTGAGCATGACACATCACCTAAAAGAGCTTGGGACATTATTTCAGCATTGTTTGATGAGGTCACTTCACCTCTTCATGTTTCCCTTCATTCATCTTCCTCTTGTAGTGAGGATTTATCTATTGGTGACATTATGTTTCCATCATCTTCTCCTATTTATGTGGGTGTGATTCTTGACAGTGATTTACATGAGGACTCTTTGGCATCTTCGTTTCCTCTTATTAGTTCTTGTCCGCTTTCTAGTGTTTGTGAGGACACATTTTCTAAGGATGAGACACTTATACCACCTCTTCCTATTGATCATGATGTAGATTTGATTACTAGGGGTCACTTGGATGAGGTACCTTCACCTTCTCCACTTACTAATGCACATTCTGATACAATGGTTGTTGTTTCTTTTTTTTATCTTGGTATGACTATCGACAGTACCTTACCATGCCCTAAGCAATCCATTCATCCTATGGCCTCTTTCCTATCACTTCAAGAAGAAAATAGGAAATTCACGATGCATAATTCTCTTTTGAACTCCTTGATTCATGGAAAGGATGCCCTCATATGTTCTCTATAGAAGAAACTCATTGTCATACAACATAATTAGAATACCCCATCATGTATTGAATTTGGTATTCATCCACTTGATGCACTTCTATAATGTGATTTATCAGATCTTGACCAGTGCATTGTTCATGTTACTCCTATTATTGTAGGTGATATTTCTATGCCTACTATTATTACACACTATGCACATCCCACTTTAGTTCTACCTAGACATATGCCTGCTTATTTTGAGCAGCATACTACCAGCTTTGGCTCCTGCATGCTTTGTTCCATGGGTCACACTACCAGACTTGTAGGCATTGGGAAGCATTTATAGGGCATTGCTCACCCTATTCAACTTGTTATGTGTATTGCTTGACATGGCATTGGTTATGATGCATGTGTTTCATCTCCATTAGGATCTATTGATAGAGATCCATCTTTTGTTCACTCCACTCTTCATGAGGATTTTGAGCTACATATAGGCTCTTTTGCATCTTTAATCGAGCATGAGAAACCTGAGATTATAATGGTCATACTACCTAACACTTATTTGGATGTTACCTCACATATTCTACTATGGAATTTGTACCCACTCATATGCAAACATCTTCATCCTCCATTCATGTTCATTTGTGGTGGATTTACGATCGTTCTTGATGGCATTGACATCATACTTTAAGAAGAATCTACAAGAGACGTTCCTCCTCCACTTAGCTTCTTCGACTGCACATTGCTCTGCATGCCTTTTAATGCTCCTTTGTTATTTGAGCTCTTTGTTAGGCATATGTGTTTTTTACATTATACATCTCTCATTTCATAGATGTCATCTACCTCACATTGACTACATTGTGGACTTTCTTGCGTCACTTGGTGATAATTTTGTTGTATGGGACCTTTATTTTTAGTCATATTGAGAGTCATAGAGTCTTTTTCTTCATGTTTGTATGCTTCATGTTAAGCACTTTAATCTTTAGTTGTTGACTATCCCATCACCACTAGGGACATATTACTGAGAGATATGTATATATATCTTTGATGTTGACAATCTCCTCTAGATTATTGTGGAGTTTGATCTCCCTCTAAAGAGTAGCTAGTTTGGTGCATCTCAGTGTCAACATTTCAATGTTTTATAGTGGGATTGGCTCACTCATACATATGTGTTTTTTGAGTCGCTACACCCAATTCAACATTATGGGCTTCATTCCATCAAGTGCACCTACTACAAGATTGTGTTGAGATTTTTTGAGTCATACTTCCTGGGATGCATTGTAGCATATGTTATCTTCTTCACTCTCACTATGGTTTTATTATTTTTGGGTACCTTGTGGTGATACATTTCATCGATAGTAACTCTTTTTCCCTAGTTTATGATCAGTGCTTTTTATATATTTAGCCTCGTACAGATTACCAATTCTTATTTGACTTGTTGGTTATAGCAACTTGACATCCATGTACTCTTGTGAGATGGATTGGTCACCACAGAGACACTTTGTATTTCCCTATGATTTATACATGGGTACCTAATTAGGCCTTATTTCTGAGACCCCTTCAGTCTCTTTACTTTCTTTATTCTTACTCCTTGTTTTGTGCTTAAGGGAGGGTGTTGGAGTGAGTGTTAACATTCACTCATGGAGTTAATCTTGATTAGGAGTTAGTTCATTAGTTATTACGTGTCAAGTATTTGCACACTTATTTTGTGCGTGCAAATATTCTATATCAACTAATATTGGTTTCACATAACAAATTATTTGTTATGCATAACAACCTATTATGACTAGTTAATAGCTACTCATATTACTTCTCCTAGATTGGTGGAGAAAGAGATATCCAGATTGTATTATTCTTGTGAGGAAATAATGCAGAGACTGACTTGTGCATAATTCATTTTGTGTGTGCATAATTTCTTAGATGAAATTTCTATGGTAATGGCCTGTAGGAGTGATCTTATGATTGCATGAGTGCATACAACACTCCATCAGTTTACAAGTCTTCTATAAATATATGAATATCAAATATCTACACACAAACCTAATTTAAGTTATTGTAAATGATCATGACCCAAGTTTTTGATTTTCAAGAAAGAATGAGATCAACCAACTCAAGACTATAGTGACACTCAATCATGTCTTGATATGGATGATTATGTCCTTCATCATTTTTAATCCTAGTCTCTATGAAACTGTAGAGTTAGTTATTGTCTGTTAATTTCAATTATATGTCAACTTCACATAATCATTTCTAAAAAAACAAGTAAGTTTTGTCATTTCATTTATAGGTAGTCTTGTTTCATTCAATTACACTTTGTCAAATTCAGTATTTTGCTTTCATTATGTCTATCACAAGTTCATTTACAACATTTGTTATATTTCCTTCAATTTATATGAATT
This sequence comes from Torreya grandis, assembly GCA_037957365.1. Classification (NCBI taxonomy): domain Eukaryota; kingdom Viridiplantae; phylum Streptophyta; class Pinopsida; order Cupressales; family Taxaceae; genus Torreya; species Torreya grandis. The sequence goes on along the minus strand of JARHVA010002103.1, from coordinate 1,252,123 downwards.
AGGCTTAATAAACTAATTAATTCAATTGTTTGTAAAATGTATTGGTGAACCCACTTTTTATTTGATCATTTTTTCAAAAAAACCTATCTCAGTGTTTAGATAAATTCTTACACATTAAAAGAATTATTTCCAACTTTAATCTAAATTTGACACTATAATAACTTGTTTTCTACCTCAAATCTAATTATAGACATTGAAATCACTTTTTTTAAACCTAAGACCTGATATTTGACACTGAAAACTCTTTATTTTGACATTGGATATGATATCTTACAATGAAAACACTTTATTTTAACCCTAAATTTGAGGAGAATCTACTAATATCGATACACAAAGAATTCCTTTTTTAGGATACATGTTTTAGTGTTCTATTATTCTCATTTGTAAACAATTCTATATCTATGTTGGATGAGATTTTTTGTTTGAAACATCCTTAATTTTAATTACACGTAGTAGTCCCATAATAATTAAAATCGTTCACACTCATGTAATAAAATGAATCAAGTCATAAGCTAACACACATAAACTATTAATGCAATTTTTTGTAAAGTCAAGCATGACATATGAATAAAAGTGGTTATACATTCAAGATGATGCAAGTCTTACTTTACACCTTCTTGACAAACTTATTATGGCCATAGAAAATGAAAAAACCCATGAATTTGATTCTACTAAGAACAATATATTTGAGCATGTTGATGCAAAATAATTCAATGAATTCCTTGATATCCACCTAGATGAAATTGATTCTTTGCTATTTGTCATTAGACAAGAATACAATAAAATTGATCATGCTAGCACATATAAAAAACCAAATGATTTCATTAAACAACCTCTTGTTAACCCTACCATAGGTGTTGCTTCTTCTATTGTTGATATGTTATTTCACCTACACCTTTGGATTTGGGGGCAACTAAAGACTTCTAACTGATCTTTATACCCATGCATAACTTAAAAGATTCAATACACTGATTAACATTGATCAAATATGAAGGTTACATGTATATGATCCATGATCCATAATCCATCACACTTAACACACAAAGGTGATGAAAATTATTTTATGTCTCCAACTGCCCTTATTTACTAATACACTAATTATTTAATATTCAGTGCATGTACAGCCTCCTGGACAATGAGCTAGTAATTTATTATTCTAATAGTCCCCCCTTAATGGATCATAATATTAAGGTTGAAAGAGAGTATTTTTAAATGTCTCAAACTTGTCATATGTAAGTGACCTTGCGAAGACATTTGCACATTGATATTCAGTTGGGAAATAGTGGAGCTTCATGTTGTGTTGCTAAACTTATTCATGTTTGAAATGTATATCAACTTCAATGTGTTTCATGTGTTTGTGAAATACCAAGTTATGAACAAGTTGAAAAACACCTTGGTTGTCATACTACATAACTATATATTGAGCTTGTGTTATTCCCAGTCTACAAGAATGCAATGTGTAACATAGGATTTTGAAGGAGATCATTGGTCTTCTCCTATTTGTGGAATAAAAGCCCTGATCAAACAACTCAATGAAAATAATAACTACCTTGCCTAAGTACTTGGGTGATAAATATTGTAACTAGATCAAATACAATTAAAAGACAAGGAAAAGACTACCTTTGCCTTCTTATCAAATGGAGCTTGTTCCTTGGCATATAAGAGTGTTCATGCTCAACTTTTGTGTCTAGTGAAGTCCTTTGTCAATGCATTTGATTTTTGAGCAACACATATCCTTGTCTATTTCAAGCTTGGCTTGGCATGTGATAACAAAATGAAGCTTTTTAGAGACAACTTAGATTGTTTCTTTGCACAAGAAAGCTTTTTGTCTCTAAAAAATTTAACATTATAAGTTTGGATTGACATCTTGATGGAATAATGGGGATGACACATATTCATAAGTTCTCCAACTAAACCTAACTCCATTGTAGTCAGGTTAGATTTAACCATTGTTAGGTTAGGTAGGGGACAAGCAGTTAATATTTGGGATAGAGATCCCATTTACTAAGCATGGCTAACCATTTCTGAATTTAATGCTTTTATAGAGATATTTTTAATTCCTTAACTTTGAGGATAATGACATCATCATGGTCTAATTTTTATTGGAATTTCATTTCTAGAAAATAGGCATTCATTTAAATAGTTAATTGGATTTGGTTGTTTAATTATTTTTGCTTAGGGTTTTGGCATTTTAGGAATTGGTTTAAGTGCCCCACTTAATGAGTCAAAAGGTCAATTAGTCAATTTGCAAGGTCATAATTTGACTGGGGATGAATCCATGGGAGGTTATCATTGTATACATGCTAATACCCCAAATAGGGATGCCTCAACATGATTTTGGGCACTAATGTCTGATGTGCTGACAAAATTAGGACATCCAATGACTTATAGGCTTAATTTGTGTTGGTTGGTAGAAATCAATCTAAAGTCTGGTTGTGGCCAAAATGGGGTGGCAAGGCATTGGCACAGTAACATCTTGTCAAAAAATGAAAAAACTATTAATACTTTGGCTAATGCCCCAGAGGATGATGGATGAGCCCTGGATGCCCCATCGAGGGATCGAGTGGTAAATAGTGTCATCAAATGGGCCCTCAAAAAGAGGAAAATGACATGACCTAATGGTAACAGGGGTGGAAATACTAATTTGACCAAAGGTGGTTATAATAAGTGGCATAGTTATTTGCCCTAGTAGAGCAGATGGAGTAGAATAATGATTTTCCTGAAGGTGGTTATAATCATTATCATAGTGAAAATGTTCTAGTAAGGTGGGTAGGTAAAATAATGATGATTTTCCCAAAGGCTGTTATAATCATTGGCACAGTTATTTGCCCCATTATGGTGGATACAATCAGCGAAGGTCTAAATATTTTTCCCCATTGTGGCAAATTGGCAAAAGGGAGTGCATGCAATAGAACCGTAATCACAGATTAATGGTGAGTTGGCACAAAGGACATGTATGAATTCGGGTTACCTGCTAGTACAGAGATGCACATCCTAACTAATAATGATTACTATTCATTTGTGGTTTAATTACTCTATGTTTGGGATATATCAGTTGTAAATAAGGAAAAGTACTACCCACTACATTGTTTGATAGATCCATTGGCCTGATTTTTGTTGTAGCTTGTGATATTATGCATCATAGTTGTATACAACTATAATAACAATGTGTTTCATAAGCATGAAAAAATCAATTTAAATGTAAATATAAATCATGTAGGTTTAAGATATGGACAATCAAATCTCAAGTGAATATAATGCAATAAATCAAGTGTAGTAATGAACACAAAATCACAAATCAAGTACGAGATATGGTTGATCAAGACTCTAGTGTAAACTAAAGTGTAAGAATCCTATAACAAATGAGGGGAAGGGAAACACAAAAACACAATCTAACTTCAAAATTTAAATAAATCGAGCCCAAGTTATGAGCAAAACTCAAGTGTAAACTAATTATCCTTAGCGACACAATACTCAAAAGGAAGAACCAAAAAATAATAAATAAATTACTCTAAGATACATGAAACAAACAAGCTAATGCAATAAATAAATGAGTTCAAGCAAGAGAGATAGACAACCTATGTTAAGGCAAAAAAATAAACACCCAATTTAAAGCAAATTAACAAACACCTTATCTAACTATTTGTGCACGTGTAATATGAGTGTTATGCTTGACACAAAAGGTTACCCCTTGGTTGTAGGGATCAACGACAAAGGTAGGATGACAAATGTTACCCCTAGGGTATAGGGAACAATAACATTAGAACTATCATGGGGAATAAAAGAAATAAGAAGGGGTGGTCAAGTTGACTCTAGATGCACTAGGCAAGTAGACGATGTCTACATAGTCCCATTTACACAAGGTCCAACATGGACTTTATGCCAAATATAGTTCTCCCAAGATATGGGATAGAAGAAATTTGATGATAAGGACAAGAGAGTGATTATATAAGAACATAGAAATGGTCTCATAAAATAATGAGTGTGTAGAGTAAAGAGGAGGCAACACTCGTAATCATGAAAGCGTTAAACACAAAAAACTCATGAAATTTTGAGAATATGGGTTAAGGTGAAAACTACATGAAAAAATAAGAGAAACGCATTCACCAATGAACTTGGTTTAAATGTTCACTATGTCTAAAGTTTAAAAATAAAATAAGCTCACAAAATGGTGAGAGCATAAATAACTCGCAGAACGGTGAGAGTTTAAATAACTCACAAAATGATGAGAGTGTATGGAGAAAAACCTAGAGGAAGGAATGATCAAAGAGAATGGTGAATGAAATCAATCATCCAAACTAGCCAAAGTGACTCTATATGCACTAGGTAATCGGACGCTACCTACATAGTCCTAGGGACACAAGGTCAACATAGAACTCATGCCGAATGTAGTTTTCACAAAAATGGGATGAAACACTGTCATAAAATTAATTAGGCAAATGGAAATGGTCATGAAAAAATCCATGTGAATACTTCAGTTATATCTACTGAATAGGAGATGCACATCATTAGTGGTATAAATACAATCTAAATAGCCTAATGTTAAAGGCTTTTTTTGGGTTTTTTTGACATATATCTATGTTTTTATGTTTTTCTAGGCATCTCAACTCAATGGAGAATTATGAGACATAAAATGGGTTGACTCACAAAATGGTGAGAGTGTGGCAAAAGGGGTGACTGAGTTGACCTCAATGTAAATTGAGTGATGCCTACATAGTCCCGAAAGACCTCAACTCAATGAAGTTTCACCCTACAGTGAAGGATCCAACTAGATAATAAGAAGTTTGTAAAATACATAAATGGCAATGTATAAAACAGTGATGTGACAATGTGGGTAAAATGGGTTGCTCCTAGGTTATAGGAAATAACAAGGGTATGTAATACTAATTTTTCCAAAGTCAGTTAAAATCAGTAGCACATGTAATGAGATAAAATGTGACAAGGAAGGATGCCGTTGTCAAACCACTATCATACTGACCCAAGATATTATCTCTTTCTAAAATAATGTACTCAAAGAATCTCAAGATTGGATCAACCACTGAAACCTAATATGAATCTAATCACTGAAGGTACATGAAGTACCAATGGACCGAATCCAAGTTTAAAAAGGGAATAGGGGAAGGTAAACAAGCTTTATCCAATAGAAAAGGTATGAGAGGAATGATATATGGTATGGTATAAGAAAGATGATGTTACAGTATAATTTAAATGATCTTCATAGACAATACTTTAGGTCTCTCAAGTGAAGTAATGCTTGAGATGTATTATGTTCATTGGTTGTCAAGTTCATCTCCTTCTAGCATAGCCAACCTATATGCCCTAGAGCCATAATTAACAACAATCACATAAGGTCCTATCCAATTAGACTTGAACTTGCCTTTTTTTCTTTTTCTCAACAATGGTGTTTTTCTAATTTTCTTTGAGTATAATATCACCAAACTCAAACTCTTCGTGCTTCACATGCCTATTATACTAACCATGTAACTAGCTTTAGTATGCTTGAAATCTATTCATAACAACCATGCATTCTTCATCTAATAGTTCTAGCTCTTATAGATAAACTGCTTTATAACCCTCATCATCAAGGATGTGTTTCAATGAAATTCACAAAGAAGATAACTCGACCTTCATAAGAAGAATAGCCTTAGTGCCATAAATAAGGGAATACGATGTGGCTCTTGTTGAAGTGTGAAAATTAGTATGGTAGGCCTAAAGGGCACATAAGATTTGCAAGTGCCAAGAACAACCATCATCATTGATGATCTACTTAAAAATATTGGTAATGGTCTTGTTATATGCCTCTACTTGGTCATTACCTTATGGGTAATATGTTGTGTAAAAATGTTGGGTAATGTTAAACTCAACACAAATTATTTTGACATCCTTATTTTTAAATGAAGTGCCATTATCAGATTTAATATCGGAGGGGACACCATAACGGCAAATGAGATGGTTGAAGATGAATTTGAAAATTTGCTTACCTATCTCATAAGTGAGGGGAATGGCTTCAACCCACTTAGTGAAGTACTTGATGGCAGTAAGGATATGCTTATGGCCATCTAAGAAGGTAAGGTTAATCTTCCCTAAGAGATTGAGTCTCCATATTGAAAATGACCAAGGTGTAGTCATTGACTTGAGTTTTTGTGCTAGAGCATGGATCAAATTAACATGCCTTTGACATTGTTTACATATTTTAACATAAGTAATTGCATTTACTTCTATGGTCAGCCAATAATAACCAGTATGTAGGAATTTTTTGGCAAGGATGGCCCCACTAATGTGGGCCCCACAAACTCCTTTATGAACTTCCCTCAATGCTAATCCAGATTCTACCAAATTTAAGCAATAAAGTAGAGTTACATCAAAACTTCTACAATAAAGTGTAGGTCTAAGTGAAGTATAATGAGAGGCTTACTGTGTGAATGTATTTTGTTTCTTACGAGAAAGGTTTGGTGGTAGGACTTGGTCATGGAGGTAATTATATAATTCAACATACCAGATAGAACTGGGACCAACAATATCACATACCATTTCAACGGTTGAGGGTTCATGAGCAGATGCTAGAAGATGTTTAACGAGGAATTGATAGTCTATGGCATTGTCGGTGTTGTGGATCAAAGGACGAATTATAGCCATGGCATCTATTATTCAATAATTGGCCCAAGGATTGTGTTCAAACTGAATGTGAGTAATTTATTGCTTAAAAGTATCCACCATGGATTTATAAGGTACCAACTTATCAACTTTGGTTTGAAATTGGTATATAACCTGATCAATGATAAGTTGTGAATCACCGTAAACTAGTAGATGTTGAATGTTCCATTTTACCACTAGATAAAGCCCCATAATGAGTGATTCGTACTCAACCATGCTATTCATACAAGGAAATTTGATACAAAATGATTTGGGAATGAGATCCCACTATGTTGTTATGAATAACTGTAGACACCTAAATTTCATTTAGTGTCGAAATGCACCTAAAATCGTATTAATAATTATGCTTAAAATAATTCATCACATCTCTCTCTAAATTAAAATAATTGAATAAGTCAAATTAATCAATTGTGCACACTTTAAATCCTTATTTTAAATATAAATTCCAGATTTTACACCTCATCCAACATCTTGTACCATTTTCTCCTTCATCCCAACCAAACCCACAACTTTCTCAACCTCGTATCAGTCACCCCTAAGTTGTCAATAAGTTTGACTCATTCTTGTTGACTCATCTAAACAATCCTATCATTCTTTCAATCATTTAAAATGTTCTTCTTACTCATGGGTGAGGACTCATTAGCCACTATTGATTATTTGGATCATTTAATAAATCCAAATAATTCTCTACCATTGGATCTTCCTCAAAATATATATATATATATATATATATATATATATATATATATATATATATATATATATATATATATATATATATATATATACTTGAAAACCTTCATTATAAAAAATCCTAGAAATCATAATCCTGACTTATGCTAAAGAAGTTCTATTCACAAATGAATCCAAGTGAATCAAAACATACAAAAAATCCTTTTGCATTAAAATGTTATCTGTTCTCCTTTAAATTGGAAAAGTGACCACCACATTTTCGAAGAGCAAATCAAGTTTACATTGCAATGGAGAAAGCTTGCACATTTAAGGCATGAGTTTGTGTTTTCTATTTTATTTGTTTGTTGCTCTATCTTACGTTGAATTTAGCTTATATTAAGATTAGTTGATTTATTAACACTTTTAAATTTAGTTCACTTATTTCTGGCACTCATAGTGGGACTTTCCCTCATCTTTTTCATCTTTTTGATCATTATATTTGCATTTAGAGTGCATTTTTCATTTAATTTTTATTATTTATATTTGCATATGTGTTTAATCTTATCTTTTTGAGTGTTGGTATAAGCTACAAGTTGTTATATTTCCTGTTCCACTGTGTACGTCTATTACATAATAGCAAATTCAGAAGCATCAATAGCAAAAATGTACCTTGTAATAGCAAAATCATTTTTGACCTATTTTTAATCTTTTTTCCCTTATTTTCTTTACATCATTGATTTTTTGTTTATTTTATGCTTCTATCTATATTTTTGGTTTTTTGTAACTCTTTGCAACATGTGAAGTGCAAAATTGGTACATTTTTAGTGAAACTGTTGTGTTTAAGAGTGAAATTATTATTCTTAGGAGTGACATTGTTCAACTAAATAGTGAAATCATTCTATTAGCCCTTTTATGTTTTTTATTTTATATCTACATATTCAACAATGAATTTATTTTAAAATAATTAAATTGTCCTTTCTAGTAGTGAAATCATCTTTTCCAAAAGCAAATTTATCTTTTTGTGCAATGAAATTGTCTTTTCTGATAGCAAAATCACGTTTTCTAGTAGTGAATTCATCTTTCACTATAGATAAATTGTTATACAAGGTAGTGAAATCATTCTGTAAGCATAAATTTATTTGTTCTCTACTTTTTGTATTCTATCTTTTTATGTGTTTGTTTTATCACAATTTCACTTTCCTGTCTTTTTGCGTAATTGTAAATTTGTCACAGATAAGTGGTTTTCACTTTATTTTTATAATTTTTACTTATTCTATCGCAGGTTGCCTTGATCCAAGCCTAAATAAATATTCTAATCACTTATTTGCAGATAATTTATCAAATATAATTAGCAAAAAGGATAAACAAAAATCAATTTTTTTTACTTATGCTTTTAATCTTTCAAAGTTTTTAGTAATTACATCATATTTTATTTCAATATTATGTTTGTAATGCTCTTCCCTTGGCATCACATTGGTGATGATACTTAAAAATTACAAATATTTTTATAATTTTTTATGTTATCTAAGTAGTGCCCATGTATGCTCTTTCTTTGGTGTCACATTGGTGATGATAATTGAAAATCAGAAACAGATATTTACTTTTTATTTTTATTTTTTAGGGGCTATATTGATCGTGGATTTTAGCACCACATAGTAGGCCAAACCTCATTTATCAAAGGGGTATATAAATTAAGATTTAGTTATTTCAATTATCTGAGCAGTCGTGTATTTTAATCACACCTTGACATGAGGGACTTTCATGCTCCAATACTCAGGGTTTTAATATATACCTCAAAATAAGATATCATCGATTGTCAATACACTGAGACTCCTACAATTAAGTTTAGAACTTTAGAACAAGACCTAACAGTGTGCATTCAGTTTATCTATCTCTTCCATGATTTTTTCTTTCATAGATAATTTTATTTAAATCTTAAACTTGGGATAACCTCTTTTACTGTTTGACTTTGGTGCATCAGTTAGCGTTTAGCACCGACAACCTACCTTACACACACCCTCAAAATCAGACTGAATGAACCATGAGAACAATAAGATCCTCCATGGTCAATGCCTTAAAAAATTAAGCTACAATTGAGAGTATAGACGAGTCAATGACATCAAAGGCCCAACAATTGCTCACGATCGTTATCCTAGTTTTTAACCTTTCATGTGCAATTTCTTGACCATTTAGAATATTATTTTGTTTGTTGTTTCCTTGTGTTTACCACATGATACAAAATCTTCATTTGTAAATAAATTCTTTTGAGTTTAAAAAATATCATTAAATCAATATTTTTTCTCTAAAAAGCTAAAAAATATTTAGTTGGCAATCAAACTTTTAGTCACTTTGGTATTTTACTTTACTAGAGTCTAGTTTCAAATACTTTTTGTTTGTTGAGTCAATTTTTTTCCTTAATAATGTCACCCATTTCAATATGCATGGCTATGTGGAATAATCCCTTGATCAATTCGATCATAAATCCAAATCCAAATCCAAATAATCCTCGTCTTAACCTAGGATTTTATCCAACCAATTTTAATTCAAACACATATTTGAATCAATATGAAATCAATCATCCAACAAATCTAAATCAAAGTTTCAATGTCATTACAAACTCACCAATAAATCATCCAAAAAATCCAAATTTAAGTTTGAATATGTGTTCATCCTCATCCACCAATCAATCAAATCCAACCTTGAATAGTCATTCAAGTTTACCAATCAACCAATTCAACCCAAACATCAATCAATCAATTTCAAACTTGAATCCTTATTCATGTTTACCAATAGATCGACATCCATAATTTACTTTAAAGTCAACATCAAATCAATATTTCAGCTTTGATAATCAAAATTCTTTGAATTATTTCACAAGTTCCACCCCATCCACAATTCAAGAGTCACCAGTCACAAATCAAAACACATCCACCAATCCATCTAGTTCCAACTTTAGCATCAATTTAAATCAAACTTTTGATTCACTTTCACCACCACTTTCATATCTATATTCAAGCCAAAATCCATTAACAAATCCAAATATCTTCCTTCCAAATCAACCTTTCAACTCCTACACCCTTCAAAACCAACCTTTCCACATTCATTAAAATCAACCATTTGATTCTACATTCAACCCATTCCCAAACAGGAACTAAACTATATCAAATTCATATTTTGTCACATCTCGATTTCATGATACGAATTATAACCTTTGAATTCATAGATTAGTATGTTGATTATCTGTCTATTATTATTTTGATTTGAAATTTATGACATATACTATATTGGGACAGTGATATTATTGATTAGTATACTTGATATGCTAACAATATTTTATTATTTTGTACATTATGGATATGTATTTATTATTTTTATATTATTAGTTGATATTTATGGTGACCTAGACTAACTACCTACTTGTTACAAGGTGGATGTAGGATTAATCCTACCTTCAGAGTTTGATGAGGGAGAACATCATTGAAGAGGATGAACTAGATGGGACGATTGGAGGGATGAGAGAGGAATTGCTAATGACCCTACTTACACACACGCACATTAGATTTTAAATGTTATATGCCTAAAATGTTAGTGCGTAATTAAGAAAATATTGTTTATGATTATATTTGTATGTGGATTTAGTTTTGATTACATTAGATTCCTTTAATTTAATTGTCTTGATTTTCGAGAATAAATCAGGAAAATAGATGTTTAATTCTTATATATGAATAATAATTAATTATTAAGTTATCTTATTTTGAAAATAACTAAAAAACTATCTATCCCTTACTTAAATAAATAACTACCTTTATTTTAATTGATTTTAAAGAGTTTGAAATATCCTAGAAGGATAACTTAGAGTAAGTTGAGCTAAATTTAGTCCTTTTAAAAACATGCATGAGATTGCATTAAAATTGAAATCAAATATCTTTATTTAATTAAGTCAACCTAGTCTTATGTTGAGATAACATAGAAAAATATGGTGTAGTGTTTTAAAATAAACAAATTAAATATTTTAAACATTAATTAAGAAAGTTGAGTTAAGGAAGAGTACAAATTTATTAAAAGGATAACTGCACTTAGTAGAAGAGTTGGATGATACGCATGGTGAAGCAAGCTAAGAGATTTGGCATGTAAGAGAGAGAGCATAGAAGGTAAAAAGGATGATAATTTATAAATTCAGGGGGAGAGTGGAGAAAAGGGAGTCATGTAAAGAAGGGGAAAAAAATAGAAAGGTGAATTGGAGAGAGTTAGAAGAAGCAAGTTGAGAGGCGTCTTTATTTTTTTAGTAAATCCGTAAAATGTTGGTTCTGTTTTAATATTTATGAGTGTAGTGTGGATATGAGATTTAAGTATTTTTTATGGTCAATATTTACATAGCCTTATTTTTATTTTAAGACCAATTCAATATTGAAACCCCTCACAAATTAGCTATATGTATATTTTCTAAGTCTCATTATATTAGACTACATAATTTAGCATTAGATAAACCCCAACGCCTAAATTCATATTGGTCAACATCCCAGTTTTCATTGAAACATGTCACATATGTTGACCACATCTCAAATATGTTGGTTGCATCTTATATTAAGGGGTTGTGTTTCAAAATTGGATTGCACTTCTTTCAACCTAGGTCTACATCTTATTCATTTTAACTTGCATTTTATATTATAGGTATGTGTTTCATTGCTAGACCTATGTTTCATTCTTTTGAGACCTACATTTTATTACATAGGCAACGTTTTATCCTAAAAAATAGAGCCTTAAAATTGAAACACTATATCATAATTTGAAATGTTATTTTCATTAATTTAAAATGTTAAGTTTTTTCAATTAAAACATTAAGTCTAAATAAGGAGACATTGGCCTTAGATTTTCGTATTGCCTAATAAACCATGTAGTAGTTTGTAAAAATAAATATATAATGGCTGAGTATACTCGATTCTGAAAGAAACAAGAAAATATTATAAAAGCAAACATCAACTCATTTATTACAGTTAATATTTAAATAAACATAAAAAGATCGTTGATTAAAATAAATCATTGAAATTATAGTGAAGTCAATGAGTTTTATAAAAAATAATAATGGTTGAGTATAAAGATTAGAAATGCGTAGCTTCATAACAAAATGGCGTCATTGTGTTATAAGGAAATTGCAAAGTCATTATTTTTGAAACACTGAGTCAAATAATAAAATGTTGTGTCTATGATTAAAATTTTGAGTCCTTACTTTTAACTGCAACAATATATCCTCTTTAATGCAAGATCAAATGTTCGATGGAACTTTAATTTTGCCTTAGATTTTTGAGTTGTGTTGCCAACTCGAGTTGCATTTTAATTAATGAGTGTGGTTATCATGTGATCCGTAAAAAAAACTTAAATGGTTGTTGATTATTTGTTATTAATATCTTGAGGAATTCATTTTGATATGATATGTTCAAAATACCAAGATATTAAAATGGGTTGTGTAAACTCAATGGTATGTATAGGGTTCGTCCTTAGTAATAAACTAAGATTGAGTCCATTCCTTATTAATCTTTGAGCGTTACTATAGAGACTAGGAAATGTAATGAAATAATTTTATGGTGTTGCCATGTAATTGTGTATTTTACATTTATCATCTTAGTTACACCTATAGGTACAATTATAAAAAGGTAGAGTGATATTAATAATGACATCAATATGTAACAAGGCAGATCATTTACCCACATTTTATTTGGCCAACGTGCCTAGATTCAATGTATCTAGGTTACTAGGTAAGTCTAAAATAAATAGTCTATCTCGTGAAAAATAGGCATCATAATGTCTGCCTAGATATGAGACACCTTGTATTATAGGATAATTTCCTCCTTATGAACTAATATTTTTATAGAGGATCTTATTCATGCAATTTTGACACGTTATTAATAAAAATTGTGTTCATGCAACATAATGCAAAGATTATGAGATGATTGTTTCACAAACTTATTTTGATTCTCTAATATGTGTCAGATTAATTAAATTGAGTTTTATAGTTTTTGGTGTATCGCTTTACATTATGAAATCAATAACAAAGATATACCTTTACATGGAATGTTACCATACTCTTGTTTAATTAATATTATATCCTAAAGTGATATAATTATATGTGTAGACACTAAAAAATTGCACACTACGATTCTAATTGTCGAAACACCCCTAGACCACCTCAAGACCCCTATGGACCCAATCTTGACCTTTCAACCGACAACCAAACCTAACTCCAATTAGCTTGACCTACTATCTAAACCCACCTTTTTAACCCAACTTGACCTTGACCCTCGACCATTGATGGTCACCCTAACTGTAGATGGTCACCCTGATTGTCGATGGTTAGGTTCCACCGTCTAAACCACTAACTACCACATCACTCCAACTTACTTTTTTATAATTAGATTGTTTAATTCATGTGCAAGCTAATGCATTCGAGAGTTAAATTTAAACAACAATTTAGACCCCTTGTTAACATATTGTTGTACCTCTCCTTCCTTCCTATAAAGCAAGAGGAAGAGAAAGTGAGTCTAGATATAGGATCAATAATCATCATCAAAACTTCTTGGGCAAGATATCAGAGCTTCTTATGCAGGTATTTTTTTAGCTTCCAACGTCCCAACTCTAGGTCTTCTTCAAGCCATCAACTATCAACCACAAGTTAAGTATATTATTCTTGTTTTAAGTTTCAATTATTTATTTTTAATAATTCAACAACTCCATATATTATCTCTTTCATCGGAACACCCTCTGGCCATTCTCAACTACCTAAGCACCAAACCTTTACCCTTGATACCTTTGAGGCTCCCTCTTTCCCTCACGACCATTAACCAACCTCCAAAAACCTATATAACCTTTATGTAACCAATCCATAACCTATTATGGTCAAAACCAATAACTTGTCCAAATGTACAGTAACCGTTAATGGTCACCCTGACCACTGACAGTCACCCTAATTGTCGATGGTCACCCTAATCGTCGACGGTCATATCCAACCACCAATGGTCACTGTGTAGATCACTTCTACCCAAAACAACAAGCTCATTACACCTCTCAACCTCAACCAAAACCTTTTTTTCTTGACCTTTGTCACTACGCAGACCAGAAACAATGCCTTGACCACACCCGAACCTACTTTTGATAGTTTAACATTTCTTTTAATGTTATTTTGTTAAAATAAGTGTCTCTTTTGAAAAGAATTTATTTCCTTTGCTTAAATACTTTCATTTATGTTATTTAACGTCTTTTATTAGTAACTTTATCATGATTGACTTGTCTTAAAAGGTGGATTGACAACCTCCAAGAAAGTCATGTACTTCTTGGATCTAGCTTGCTAGGCAATCCACCTAGCTACCCAATTAATCAACCATTTATTTTAGTGTATTTTAATTTGTAGTTCATTCCTCCCAAGCCAAAGATGAGTATCTACAACAATATAGATCACGAAGTGCAAACGAAATCCAGATTCTACTAGCCTTACCCTTCTTTCAAGTTTTACTCTTTATTCTTAAGAAATAAATTAAAATTTTAGTGAAACATTCTGGCATGCCTAATGGGATCCCAAGTTTTTTTTATTGGGTTCATAGTTGCATCTAGGTGTTTCTTCTTCTTATTTTCTGCTCATACAATGGAATCAAAATTTATTTTGAGCTCAAAATTAATTGCATACATTAGTTGTTTGCAAGTTTAGCTCACATAGTTTAAATTAAAGCAAAGCAATTCAATCATAGATTCATTCTTGTCACACACACAAGACCAAACCACTCAGATATAATCAAGCATCAAACATTGACATAAGGTCTGACTAGGATTTCATCACCTAGCAGTCACCTTTTTTGGCTATCCCACTTGGATTTCATCACCAAGGGGAGAACCAACTCAGCTTTCTATTTGAGTATAAACTCTGACAATTGATATATCTTGGATAAGCACCTGACACCCTTATCGCTATAGTGTGTTAAGTGATGGGATAGGACCCAACATCAAGCCATGTACTAATTTATAATACAAAACCCTTTGAGAGACTAAACACAACTTTAAACCAACCATAGACTTATTTTCTAGTACCCACTCTACAAACTAAGTGAGGTCACATATTATTTCTAACTTAAGGCATAAGCCACAAATGAGACAAAAAGAACCTTAGGATTTAATGTGCTTTAGTGTGTGTTTTATCTTCTTTGACTTTTTTCTTGTCTTCTCTTTGTTTGAATTTTGAGAAATCTAACCCCCTTGGAAAAACCTTCTACCATCTTGCCTTCACCCAGCTCATCTCCATTGCCTTGTTCAATGGGTAACACTCCTATATTTTTTCCTAGATATCTCATTTTTTTAAAACTCCTAAAAGACAACCCTCTTGCCTTATAGCATTACCTTACATCAAGAGCCACTTGTGCTCCCAACCTTACCTACAATCAACACAACCACACCTAAAATCAACCCAACCTCACCCACAATCAACCCAACTTCACCTATAACCAACCCAATCTCACCTATAACCAACTCGACCTCGCTTAGAATCAATCCAACCTCGTCTACAACTAGCCAATAACCTTTCAACACTTATTTGACCATAATCATAACCCACCTCAACTTCAACTATCTCAACCTCACCAATCTTTAGGCTACCTATCTCAGTCATCATATCAGCCACCTCAACCTTATCAAACTTTTTATTATCTACCCCAACCATCATATAAATTATCTAAACCCCCTTTGTGGCAACCCTGTTTATCTCAAAACCAAATCCAACCAATCACTATCAACCCTATTTACCTACCTTATCAAATCCAACCAACCACTATCAAACCACCTTATCAACCTTGTCCAACCTCTCAAACCAACCTACCTTATCAACCTTACTTACATTAGCAATCTTATCCAACCTCTCAAACCAACCCATATTATCAACCTTATCCACTTTATCAGCCTTATGAACCTCCCCAAATCAAACCAACATCTACCAACCAAACCTTTCAAAATCAATAATTTATCAAACCTACCCAACCTATCAACTTCATCAACCATGTCAAACCAACCAATTAGCTCACAACTCCAAGAGCCATGGGTACACCCTCTTCCTAGGTAGCATACCCTGCTAGGAGAATCATATGCCTCAATCATTCACAAACTCTTAGAGGCTTCAGTCATTAGACTTCCTCTAGACAAACCCATCAATCATTCTCTTCCAAAGCCCATTTGGTTTATAGAGAACGAGTTATTATTTATCATCGCACAAACAAACATGTGATAGATAAATGTGGGTCTTTTAAGATGTTTGTCCAAAATATTATTGATCAAAAAGAGGTTTCAAAGGATATTCTTCATATTCCCCCCAACCTAACCTTGAATATCATCAAACAGTCCATGATTGAACCTCTTTCTTCACTCATTATTATGCAAACCTGTGAATAAATCTTTCAACATAATGAGACCCCTTCATTAGATTTGATCCTAAGTGAACCCATAACTAAAGAAACCATAATTAAAACCTCAACTAATCCACTTTTTAACCAAGCAGAACCTTCTTAACTTTCTTTTAAAACCAAAATTAAGGAAATCAACCCACCTCTTCGACTTCCCCTTTTAGTGGATCAACCTCGAATCAACCTACTTATTCCACTCTCTCAAAAAGTGGAATCACCTCCAACAACCATACTTATTCCACCTTCCCTTTTGGTGGACCCAATCAAAGCTACCTTACCTTTTCCACTTCCTATTTTAGTGGAGAAAACATCAAACCAACCCAACCTACCTCTTTCACCTCCCCTTTTTGTAGAGCTAATCCAAAACACCTCACCTATGACTAATCCAACCTCACTTCAAATCAACCCAACCCCAACCTTTCAGTTCCTCTATAATGTACTTATTTTCATCTATTTAATGAAATTATCTTTGATTCCATTCCCTTTTGAGCATGGTCAAATCTTTGTCACCTTACCTTACTAATCAAACAAACAAATCCAACCAACAAACCAAATTAACCACCCATCCTGTCTTCCCTAAACAATAAAACTAACCTCTAAACCAACTCAATCAACCATGATTAACCCAAATTTTGATCCAACCATAACCAACTTATTTATCAACCCAAACCAACATCAACCCTTCATTTAAGATTTCTTGAATCTCGACTACCCTTTTATCCAAGCTACCCACACCTCACCTGAGATCCCTCATTGGGATAATCCAACACTCTTGTCCAACCCACATTTATTCTAAGATTATGTTCTCAACATCATTTCTAAACCCCAACCCTACCCAAATTTGACCCAACAATGCTCCCCTCGTCATAACACCATAAGGAGGCAAATGTGGTCATATTCATCCTTCTTAAACCCTCTTTACTAACCAACATCTTTACTTGGAAATTTTTTCCTCACCTCAATATTCATGGAAAGAGAATTTGGGAGAATTCTCCCTCCAAAAATCTTTGACCAAGTAATAACCTGAACATTGACCAATAATTGAACCGAACTTTAACCTTTTTCCTACCAACTTTAACCAATGACCAAACCAACCCTTGACACTTATGCCTCAACCTACACCTAGCCTAACACCAAACCAACCTTAAACTTAAACAAACCTTGACCTTGACCAACCTTTCATCAATAACCCAAACCAACCTAGACTAAAACCTAAACCATTACCAACCACCATTAAGCCTAAAAGCCAACTTAAAGCCTAATTATCATCACCTAACTAAACTTGCATCTTGCTCTATTAACTGTCCATCGAAGGAGAAAATTGGGGGAGTTCTCCGTCTAGGAGGCTTTGTCCATTTTATCAACTCAAAACCTCACCTTAAAAAAATGACCAAACCAACCCTTAGTATTTTCTTACCTCAACCTACACCTAACCTTGACCTTAGTCCAACCTTTTAACTCTAACCTAAGCAAACCTTCAACTTCAATCATTTTTCTAAGGCCTTTTTTGGTCTTTAAACCTCGTAACCTTACCTTTTCACCCAACTACCCAATCAACCTAGCAACATAAACCTACCTAATCAAACCAAAAACCAATCAACATTATAATCCAACTAATGCCTAACATTTATCACCTAACCAACCTTAGCTTTGACCAATCTCAATCCAACATTTTATTTTCCACATCTAATCTAGTGTTCGAAAGTAACTAAGGGACATCTTCACTCATTGGCTCAAACCATTTACTTGTAAATGTGGATCCGGGCCATATCAGAACCTAAGCCTCTAAATGCTTTGCATTTATGCCATGTTTTTTTATTAAACCTAGTTATTAGTCATCTTGTGTCTAACTTAAGCTCATCCCTTATTTTCAACCACCTTCATCTCCTTATTTTAAAGACAACTAATTAAAATAGGATCATGTGATTATTCGTCACAACCTTAGCCTAATCCTAAGCATGGGTACCATGGCTCTACCTATGGCATGATTTTCATGGTACTTTTTGACCTTTATAGGATGGATCCCTATGGTTGTTGTCACTTAAACTTATTTTACCCATCATCAACCTTCTTATGCTATGGTTTTGCCTATGTAAAGGAAAGAATTCACACCTATATAGACTTGTCTATGTCTAAACCAACATGAAATCAATTTGGGATACCAAATATCACTTGGATCAAAAATCTCTAGCATTGCAGACTGCTCCCCTTAAGGATAGCTGCCCAAAACTACTAAGCATTGCTTAAAAAGGTAGATTGCTCCCTTGAAGGATAGTTATCGCATATAAACAAATCCAAAGCTTAGGCCAATCCCTTTAAGGATGGTTAAACCAAACATTTGTCAAGTAAACAATAACTAGAAGCTTCCCGCATCGATAAACTTCCCAAAACCATCAACTTAAAGAAATCAAATGACCTCAAGTCAAATGTAAAAAAGAAAACAATCCCCCAAAAAGCTTCCGTCAGCTTTCACACATCATTTTTAGACTTCCTACATCGATCAATCTACACCAAAATTAGAACATGAACTTGTCTATAATGGTTCCTGGGTTACTTATAAAAGGGGTAAGCCATCCCCATGAGAAGGTTACAGTACCATCCATTCACCTATTTAATTTGTCTCTTCTTTTACACTTTAGAAATCAAGGGATTTTGAGCTTACTTGGCACTACATGATCAAACTACTTATTTTAACCAATGAACTAACACCAATGGCATGCATGAAAGGGGTTTGTGTTCTTAAACCCACCCATCTTACCATTTTGGTCTTTTCCAATCAGAGCATTTTCAACCTTCTTCTACTTTCATGACCACTTGAGAAGACGTGTGTGTTACATCTTTGAGTCATTGAAACCCCAACCACCTAATTTGCACCCTTCCACCAAATGGGGCAACCTATTTGAACACCAACTAACCTACCAATCATGTACCCATTGGAGATCACCTTATTCTCCACCACCCAACCAAACTCAACTTGGCCATCTTAACCCACCTTTTGCACTTTTTGTAACCCAACTTTGCCTTCTTCATTTTCATCCCATCATTTATCTTGCCATTTTTTTTATGATCTTGTTTTATTTTTGTGCATCAACCATTTAGGTATTTCAGAGAATGACCCTTTGCAGTCCTAACACCTACAACCATTTATCTTCTCATGATCACATCCTACCTTGAATACCTTCAAATACATCGACCTTACTTAAGAGATTTAAGTTTATAAGAGTAACCCATATCAACCATGTCTAATGTTATGGCCTAGTTACCCTGTCACTTATCCTTTTAATACCGACCTTATTTCACTACCTTACCCAAACCCCTTAACTATTAGAGATTACCCTTCTCCACTGACAATCATAACCAACCACATTACTTCATCATGGGTCCTTTTAGCCTAACTAGTGCATGTTTTATGATGACCTTGCCTTGGTCCTTTTAACCATGTCAATAACAATTACCATGTTGAACTTTTTAAAACTTGGAATACCTTGCACATACCCAATCAACCTATGTCTTCTCGGGAGCACTTCCTACCTCAGATATTTGTGACTGCACCAAACCAATTTATGTTTTTCTCGAGAGCACTTCATGCCTTGGATACCCATGAAAACATAGACCTTGCCTAGGAGACTTGCATTTATGAGTGTTCGCAACCACCACACCTAAATGAGATCACATGGTCACTTGTCCTTCTAGCACTAACCTCAATTTTTACCAACTATGACAACCTAGTCAATGTGTGATCTTGGATATTGCACTTTTGTTGTACTTTGTGTGTGTGTTCATGTTTTAGTGCCCAACCTATGACACACCTTTTATCATCACCTTCACCACTTATCAAACTTGCACCTAATTCTATTTCACCTCATCAATTTTTAATTTGAGGGGGAACACCTCCTCCTATGCTCGGGACAAGCTAACCTTTAACCAACAATCTATTTTTTGTTTTGCCATTTGCTCATATAAACTACATAATAAAAATAGGCAAAACATAGACACTGAAAAATCACACACTACAGTTTCGAGTGTCAAAACACCCCTAAACCACCTCAGGACCCCCTTGGACCCAATCTTGACCTTTAGATCGACAACTAGACCTAACTCTAGTCAGCTTGACCTACTAGCTCAACCCACCATTTAAACCCAACTTGACCTTGACCCTTGATGATCACCCTGATCATTGATGGTCAGGTTCCACCATCTGAACCACTAACTACCACATCACTCTGACTTGCTTTTTTATAATTAGATTACCCAATTCACGTGTGATCTAATGCATACGAGAGTAAAATTTAGACAAGTTAGACCTCTTGTTAACGTATTATTATACCTCTCTTTCCTTCATATAAAGAGAGAGGAGGAGAGAGTGAATCCATATCTAGGATCAAAAATCATCATCATAATCTTTTGAGTAAGAGATCAAAGATTATTGTGTAGGTATTCTTTTAGCTTCCAGCATCCCAACTCTAGGACTTCTTCAAGCCATCAAATATCAACTGGAAGACAAGTATATTATTCTTATTTTAAGTTTTAGTTATTTATTTTTAATAGTTTTACAACTCCATTTATTACCTCTTCCACCAGAACACCCTTCGACCATTTTCAACTCCTTGAGCACCAAAATTTTACCCTTGATACCTTTGAGGATCCCTCTTGCCCTCACGACCATTAACCAACCTCCAACAACTTATAGAACCTTTCTATAACCAACCCATAACCTATTCTGGCTAAAACTAATAACCTGTCCAAACTCACATTAACTGCTGATGGTTACCCTGATTGCTGACAATTAGCCTAACTATTGACGATCACATTTAATCATTGATGATCACTATGTAGATCACTTTTACCCAAAATAACAAGTTTATACCACCTCTCAACCTCAACCAAAACCCTATTTTCTTGACCTCTGTCACTACACAGACCAAAAACAATACCCTGACCACACTTGAACCTACTTTTGATAGTTTAGAATTTCTTTTAATATTATTTTGTTAAAATAAGCATTTCTTTTGAAAATAATTTAATTCCTTTGCTAAAGTACTTGTGTTTATGTTATGCAACCTCTTTAATCAACAACTTTATCAGCATTGATTTATCTTAAAAGGTGGATTGACAACCTCCAAGGAAGTTGTGTACATCTTGGATCTAGCTTGCTAGGCAATCCACCCACATACCCAACTAATCAACCATTTATTTGAGTATTTTCTTATCTACAGGTTATTCCTCCTAATCCAAAGAGGAGTATCTATAATCATCAAGATCACAGAGTGCAAAACAAATATAAGTTCTACTAACCTTACCCTTCTTTCAAGTTTTACTCTTTTTTCTTGAAAAATTAAAAAAAAATCAGTAAAACAATATGATCTAAATCTATACTATGAATTTGCTTGAATATTCGTAGAGGCCAAGTAGTATTTTTGAAAGCATAATAGTGTTATACAACATGAGGACAGGGTCAAATTATGTAACATCATGTAAAGATGAAAACTTGTGTGCAGTATATTTATGAGAGTATTTTATGTGCAAGTGATTGGACATTTTTAGAATAAAATAGTGCATCATGATGTAGGCCTAGAGATTATGTCTTCATCTGATTATAATTGTGTAGTATAAACTAGGGTATACACGGGTGTATAATCCTATACTTGTTTTTTTACTAATTATATTATAAGATTGATTATTCATGTTTGAGTAGGGAGTTCATACACAATGAACTATGATGGTATGGGATATCATAAAATACTTCAGGTTAAATGTATATGCTCAAATGGTATATACTGTAGTTGTATATATAGACTCTCACCTACGTTGATGAGTAAATGTATGTGTTGGTTATTACTTGATGATTATTCTTGTAATAGTTAGTAAGACATCATGTATGCATGCATACAACCTTGAAAGTGTAGATGAATGTTAAGTTATAATTTTATGTGTTTGTATGACTTGTTTTGTTATATATACTTGCTTGAATAAAAGTTCAAGATTCTATGTATTTATGACTACTTTGTATGACTGGTTGTGGAAAAACCAATAGTTATGATATTATGGGATATCATGGGGTGTAGTTACATGGATCTTATTGTAATAGTTAGAAAACTGTAGTTTAACATGAATTTTACCTGGATGGTATAAATTGTAGGCATTATTTTTGGTTTGAGATAGATAATAATGTAAGTTTTATTCATGCGTTGGTGGAATAATTATACACTTTGTTTACTCCTAAGTTTAGCATGTAATGTGATATGATTTCTAAGAGAATGTAGTTAGTATGAATCTTGTAGTTAAATAATGTCTAGTGAAACATTATCTTATAGTATATATGATTTACATGTCAATGAGATATCTTGCAATAAAACGGGTTTTCTATGATACACTGCATGTTTGGTTTTTAATAATCATATACACTTGGGTACTTGTTTGTTTTCTAGATTCCCACACTATTCTACCTACCTATTCGTGAAGGGATGCTCGTTCCTTGAGGGATTGTGCGGGGAATCCTTCATCCATGGTTGGTATGAAAAAACACTTAGAATATGCTCTTCCTCCTCATTGCAGTACTTACTTGGAGACTACACTTGAGATTATCAATGTTACACGAGTTGGTTTAACTTGAGCTCCGAAGGGCTTGACATCTATTTATTATATTAAGGTTGAAGGCCTAATGGAAATGTAATCATATTTCATTGGTATATACTTGAATAACAATTTATATATTAATGGATTAGCCATGGTTGAGTCCTAATGTATTTACTTTCCTTGCAGTTGTAAAAAGTTATATTACAATCAACATTTGAATTTTAGAAATGTTATTATCTAAAGTTTATGATTGGATAAGTTGTTGAGTTTTTTTCTATGGAATGAATGTTAAGTAATTAAAAAAAAATCACTACATTATTTTAAATGTAATTAGAGGGGTTGTAACACGTTTGTTCATAAACCCAATAAATTTAAGTATATCAACCTTCACAGATCCACCAAATCTGAATACTTTCACCTTCAACACAAATCCAACAAATCCATCCTTCCAAGCTCAAACTATTTTTCTATCCCACTTCATTACTAGGGAATCCCAAAACATTCCACATCAACATCTCCCTGCCACTAGTAAATGTATTTTACAAATTCCACCAAGTCTATTCTCCACTAATTATAGTCTTAATTCTAACATCCCTCATTACACTAGCAAAGGGAATCTAATTCTAGCACCCCTACCATATAATATCACTCCACCCCGAAGGTTATAATAGATTAAAAACTCCCAACCTATCAACAACATTACCTTGCCTATTAAGAAAAAATTCACTCCTTTAGGGGAACCTTATGATGTATTCTTTCTAAACTTGGTCGTTACAAAATTAGTCATATTTCCAAACACCAAACACTTTGAGCCAAATGTCCCAAAACCTGAGTGGTATAGACCTAATGAATATAATGATTATCACAAAATTGAAGGTTATTATACAAACCATTGTATGAGACTAAAGCACTATATCCAAGATTTTATTAATAAAGGGTACATCAAGGTAGAGCCAAGTGTATCCACATCTAAAAATCATAGCTTGGGGATATGCCAATATGTCTTTCCTGAGCTTGATCAAGCCACACTACTTCCAACTCAAGGTTATAACCTTCCATCCATTTCTCAAGATCCCATTTCTGACACATTCATTTTTAACCAATCCATAGTGGATTGGTGTACCTTTGACAACCATGGTTTACCATCCATTTTTGATGAAGAACCCATCTTTGTTGAAGAGCCAATCTTCAACCAAAAACTTATATTTGATCAAGATCCCAATTTTTTACAAAGATCCTATTTCTAACCAAGATCCTATTTTGGACAAAACCTCCTTCAACCAACATAGCCTATCACCCATTAGCTAAACACCCAAACCCTTATCACCTATTGAATCTTCCATCATCCCATAACATGTACCCCAAGTGATAGAGGTACTTATAGGCAAAATATTCCATGATCAAGGAATTATCAAACCCATCCATTTCGAAGTAAACATTAGATCCCATAACATCAACTACAAACCATTTGAAAGTCAATGTAAAGATGTTAGTGATACTTTTGTGGTTTCTAAGGGAACTTCATCCATAATCAAAATAGGGTCCATTCATAGTCTCTACAAGGATTGTGCTTCCACCACTTCTTTCATTAACATCACCAATCATACCTTCCATCTTGCAAGCTAGTATCCTACACATATTGATTGGGACCAATGATCTTACTTACATTTAACTTCCTTCTATGATAATAAAATAATGCAGACTTCCTGGTTGGTCTCCTGCCAGAAGAGCATCAAGAAACATCTACACATTATGAGCAACAATAAGTGTACCTCAATCAAAATGAATCCTACAATCTAAATATAAAACTGATATCTCACAGTGAAAACCTTTTTGAGGCATTGTCGGATGATCAAAATATAAATTCAGTTAAAATCCAAATCAAAATATAGAAAATAAAAAATATGAGTCCCTTAGTGAAAACCTCTTTGAGGTGCTATTAGACAATCTAAATCTAAATCCCATTCAAAACAATTAAGAAGAATCCTTTGGTGAAAACCTTTCTATGACACTAATGGATAAGAAAATTAATATATCATCTACATTAGCATAATTACAGGATGGATCCCCATCACAAATTGAAGATATCATTGAAGAAGCATTGAATTCTCAAATCATCTAACTTGCAGTTACTCCCAATCTTACTAAACACGTGATTATTTATCTCATTCACCCTTTACATTGTGACACATATACTTGTACCCACTATAATTCCATCCTTTCAAATCCTTAATGCACTCAAAACACATCCTTAAATCAACATACTTGTCATTTCACCTTGTTTGGCAACACCCTCTATTATAGGGGCTATGACTATATCCTGGTAAATTTGGAAGAAACCAACTTAGAAATCAATGAAGTTACTAAAGACATCTCTCGAGCGCATATTTGAAAGATCAATAGTGGTAAGCATCATGCATCTCAAACCCTTTTATAATTAAGATGCCAAAAAAAAGTAAACAAAAATAAATAAATAAATAAATAAGAGAGAGAGAGAGAGAAAAATAAATTTGTCTAAAGGTGAAAACCATTTCTATGGCATATTGGGAAAGTACCATGACAAAAACCAATTTTTGGCATCTTGTGTAAAATAATCAGTTGTCTACAAGTACCCTACACTTGGGGCAAGCTCAGTCTATTTCAATTCTATGCATTCTAAATCATCCCTCTATACTTACCCATCCTACAACTTTTTTAATCCCATCCTTTACTATCATATGCTTACCCTAAACCATTATTACATATCCTAAACTATCCTAAAACATGCTTACCCATACTATGCCCATCTTATCCATCCCAAACTCATCCTCAACAATCATACACCATCTTTTAGTACCCTTACCTATCCAATCCCATCCTTATGCATTTAACCCCAAACCCATTAAAACCCATGCTTATTAATCCAGTCTTTACCATCGTTAAACCATCTTTATTCCCATTTTGACCTTGATAAGGAAGTGGAAACATCTTGAGACATGTTCTTAGAAACATCTTGGTGTATCCTTGCAAGGCTATTTTGATGACTAGACACTTGGTTCTTATGTCATGTGTTCCCTAGAGTTGTCATCTTAATTCCAATCCATTCTTATTCATCCATACTCCATATATAATGTATTCCTTCCATCGCCTACCACTCCTTTTTCAGTGCTAAAATATGGTTTTCCCATTATTGGTATTCTTTGGATATACACCTACAAATATAATGGAATCCAAAAACATTACAAACTCCAACAAAAACCAAAACATTAGAAATATCCAACAAAATACAAAAACAAGATCCAAGCAACAATAAAAAAATATCATCTTTAGTTATGTACCCTAGTCATCCCTTATGTGGATTACTCCTCGGATAGTTTAACATTGTCAAAAAATCGCATATGCCAAAAGGTTTTACTTTAGCCAAGGACAGCCAAAAAAAAGCCATTTACATAGTTATTTCTTTTTTCATTTACTTTGTCCATTGTGACCATTTTTTATTGTTATAATTACTCTTTGTTTGTTTATTTGTGTATCATTCTTGCTTAGTATTGTTGCAATTATCATTATGTGTGTGTTTAAAGTCATTTAGATTACTATTATTTTGACATCTTCTTGTTGATTTTTGTTTTCTGTGTGTTTAAAAGGATTATTTTGTGAAATGCACAATAGTATGGTTATGGTTTTACTATATCACGATGTACTTTATTTTTACACAATTTATTGTTTCTTTTATTCGTATACTTAAAACATCAACATTCATCATGATTGTTCAATATCACGAGTGGCAATGTGTTTTATGCTATATTAAAAATCAGGGTGCTCAAAACTCAAATATTGTTGAAAATCCAATGCAAATAACAAAAACACATGTAATGCAATTATGTCACATTCTAAATCCATACAAACCACTCGATCATACATAGGTCATACATCCATAATAAATAAGCTAAAATAATTAAAACATGTTATCATAAATCAAAATGTAGAAAATATAAATCAATGCTACAAATATATCCATAATCTGTCAATCATGTATAAAGTCCATATAAACCAATAAAAAGTCCATCAATGTCCAATCAACATAGTATAAATTATCATAAATCATCATCATCATCATGTGTGTGTGTGTGTGTGTGTGTGTGTGTGTGTGTGTGTGTGTGTGTGTGTGTGTGTGTGTGTGTAAAAGATACATCTCAAAATATGTATACATCGATGTGTAAATCTCTCACCCATCTCCATCATGTCTTCAATCACATTTAGAAGACCAATAGGACATAACCTCCCACTCTTGTTAGGTAGCATAATGCCATTGAAAATAGGCATTAGTACAATAGTTAAAGAGTTCATCTCCAATTTAGTGGAATAATCTACATCAACTCCACATTGAATAAGAGGAATTAACCCATCCCCAAAAATCCTAAATAATGTGATCTCCTATGGCCCCTGTCTCCAATATACACATTTCCCTCGTATCAGAATACTTAGAATCTGATACATGTCCTCCAATGTGATAGTCATCTCCCTTATCGACAAGTGAAATGTACTAGTCTCACAATGCTATCTCTCAACAAGTATTGTAATAAGTACTATATCCATTCGAATCTTAGGCATTTGTGCAATGAATGATAAGTCACTTGCCTCTAGCATGCCAAACTTATACTCTATGAAGCTTGCCATCTGTGCCATAGCTCCAGGTCTCCACTCTTGATTCACAAGCATTGGTACTACCTCCTTCAAATCACATATGTTAGCATTTAATTAACTTTACTCAACATTACATTCACATTAAAAATAACAAAAATCAAACAAACATATTCAATTCATTCTTAATAGAACGTTTTTGCTTCTATGTTTAGCATTTTTTCTCCTACATTATGCAAATTCACTATCAATCCCTACAAATTCACATTTGGCTCCCTTAAATGAATTCGCTTCTCCCTTGAATGAATGCACTTATCTGACCAATGATTTCACTCCCCTGTTTCATGATTTTGTCGCTACTAAACAACAAATTCATCTTTTTAACCTAACGTGATTTTGCTTCTATGTTTTACAAAATCGCTACTCTATTTTGTCAATTTGTAGTTACCTATAATGAATTCACAAATTTTGATGTCAAACTCACCATTTTGGCAATCGTGAATTAATTTTCTCTCACTTTCCACCCTCATTAATGACCATAAATGTAAAAAAATTCAAATTTAAACTAAATTACTAGAGGTTGGCTCCTCTTAGGTCTCTGGAACCTCTTCACTTGCCCCGTTGGTACTCGTGGTGTGGAATATGATCCATATTTCCTCTAAGGTCTTAGAGCAAAACTCTCAAATCATTTTTCTTAGCAAATAACTTTGAAAATCAAATTTGCACAAATGAATTGCTATAACCCATTTGTTCTACTTAAATTTTTATCCCCTATAAAATGTTTCCCCCATCCCTTCTTCATCCATTTTTCAAAATTTATGGGATACATTAAATCATTTTATTTCACATTTGTTTTCAAAATCTTGCAACAATCTATCTGCATAAAATAAACAAAATCTTTTACAATTCAATTTTGTTTTCTATTTTTAGTTTCATAGCTTATTATCGCTAGGATATATCATTCCCACAACTTCTCAATTGACCCCTATGTCATCAGCAAAACATTAAGCATGCAATCTTTCAATAGTTAAACTATTGTTTTTTAGATCCATACTTTAGTTTTAATTACTTAGGGGTAACCTTTTTACACAACTAAAACCTTGCAAGTTTGACATCAATTCTACAATAAGTTGATTTGTCATTCATCCACATCACTTTGTCCATTTCCTCTTTGTCAATTTTGAGCATTTGTACATTTTCTCGCACAAACCCTTGAGGGGGCATCATCACACTCATTTTCATTTAATTGAGGTCATTTTTTCCTTCTTAATCATCAACACTTTACTTCTACAATTCTTTGAAACAATATTACTTCGCAAGACTTTTTCAAAGAGGGGCAAATGTAGACACCTAAATCTCATTTAGTGTCAAAATGCACCTAAAATCCTATTAATAATTATTTTAAAAATAATTCATCACATCTCTCTCCAAATTCAAATAACTGAATAAGTCAAATTAGTCAATTATGCACACTTTAAATCCTTATTTTAAATATAAAATTCATATTTTACACCTCGTCCAACATCTTCCACCCTTTTCTCTCTCATCCCAACCAAACCCACAACTTTCTCAACCTTCTACGAGTCATCCCCTGAGTTGTCAAGAAGTTTGACTCATTCCTGATGACTCAGCTAATTAATCCCATTCTTCTCTCAACCATTTGAAATGGTCTTCATCCTCATGGGTGAGAACTCATTAGCCATTGTTGATTATTTGGATCATTTAATAAATCCAAATAATCCTCAACCATTGGATCTTCCTCTAAAAATCTGTAAATAAACTTGAAAACCTTCATTTTCAAAAATCTTATAAATCATAATCCTGACTTATGCTAACGAAGTTCTATTCACAAGTGAATACAATTGAATCAAAGTGAATCAAAGCATATACAAACTCCTTTTGCACAAAAAAACTACCCGTTCTTTTTTGCATTACATTTTCAAAGAACAAATCAAGTTTACATTGTAATGGAGAAAGCTTGCACATTTGAAGCACAAGTTTGTGTTTTCTATTTTCTTTGTTTGTTATTATATCTTAGGTTGAATTTATCTTAGATTAAGATTAGTTGATTTCTTATCACTTATAAATTTAGTTCACATAATAACAATCCTGATCCTGATCCATGAGATGTGAAGGAACCGTCAAAATAAAGTTTTCATTACTTCTCTTCAGGAGGTGTTCCTACTATGGTCATGATAGACTCATCTAGAAATGCAAAAGTAAGTGGTTGAGTATCTGATATGGGAGATTCAACAAGCCGGTCTACAAGTACTTATCCTTTAATGGCCTTTTGGTTGACACATTCAATCTCAAACTCACTCAGGAACATGATCCACATGTGGTCCTGTAAAGCTATTTTTGATAGTAGATACTTGAATGGATCTACTTTGGCAATGTTTATGGTCTTGTTGTTGAGCATGCAATGACACAACTTTTGGGCTATAAATATCATAGCTAAACAAGCTTTCTCAATCGACGTATAATTATATTTATACACTACTGATATATGACTTATATATGATACTGCATGTTCTTTCTCGTGCTCAGCAGTGCCCCCAAGGCATTTTTAGTGGAAGATAGGTCAAGCAAGGATAGATTTCCTAGCATAGGTGGTATTAGAACAAGCAGATTGGCCAAGTATTCTTTCAGGTGCTCAAAGGCCTTCTGATAGTCTTCATTCCATGAAATGGTGGTGCCTTTCTTCAATAAATGAGTGAATGGGTGACATTTGTCCACCAACCATGAAATGAAGCATCTAATAGACTGTATTTTGCCCTACAAACTATACAGTTGCTTCAAAGTAAAAGGTAGTGGCATCTCAGTAGTGGCTTTAACTTTGGCAAGATCAACTTCAATGCCTCAGTGAGAGATAATAAAGCCTAACATTTGCCCGAAGCAACACCAAAGATGCACTTTTTGGGAATAAGCCTAACTTTATACCTGCGAAGCTTTTCAAAGATTCTTTGTAGTACTATTGGATGGTCAACATGGTTCTTAAATTTACCTAACATGACATTAACATAGTCTTCAATAATATCATGCATCATATCATGGAATATAATAGTCATGGCCCTTTGGTATGTTGCCCCTGCATTCTTGAGGTCAAAAGGCATGACCTAATAGTAAAACATTCCCCAAGGATTGATAAACATTGTCTTGTGTTTGTCTTTAGGTGCAATTTTGATATGGTTATATCATTTAAAATTGTCCACGAGGGAAAGTGTTTCATACCCGCTGTAGAATCAACAATCATGTTGATGTGCAGTAAAGGAAAGTCATCCTTTGGGAAAGCCTTATTCATGTCTAAAAAATCTATGCACAATCTGATATCTTCTATCTTGTTGTTGATTAACATGATATTATAGATCCACTCTAAATAATAAACATGACTAATACATCATGTATCTAAGAGTTTCTCCAATTCTTTCTTGACCAAGATGGCAATATGAGGATGCATTTTCCTTAGTTTTTGCTTAACCGACTTAGCACTT
This sequence comes from Torreya grandis, assembly GCA_037957365.1. Classification (NCBI taxonomy): domain Eukaryota; kingdom Viridiplantae; phylum Streptophyta; class Pinopsida; order Cupressales; family Taxaceae; genus Torreya; species Torreya grandis. The sequence goes on along the minus strand of JARHVA010002103.1, from coordinate 1,220,679 downwards.
ACATGAACTGCGAGATGGTGTGGAACCAATGATGGATCCAAACCTAGCATATCAGAGTAAACCCATGCAAAAATGTTTATAAACTCTCTAAGAATAGTTATAATAACTTCATGTTCCTCTTTAATGAGTGATGCAGCTAGTTTTATCCACTTGGGATCATCTGAAATCTCAATGTTTTCTTCTGAAGTATCCTCTAAAATGAGGGTAGAATCATCTTCCAGGATAGTCGATAAAGATGTAGATTGATTGGAAATGGCAAAGTCCTCTAGTCTGACTAGTTCTTTGAGTTCCCCCAAACAAGATGAATCAAAATACCTAATGGTGGCAAGGGCCATGTAATAAACACTTTTGGGCACTCTTGTATAATTTGTTCAAAAGCATGTTGCTCCTCTATATTGAGTTCAAACCCAAATGTAAGTTCGTTGTTGGTGCTCTCTTGAGCTTCATTCGAGGAAGGGTGAACATCCTCGTCTAGTGGCACCTAAAATAGGTTTTCACCAATAAACTGACATTTTTATTTACTTTTTCCCCAGTCTAAAAGTGCCTCAAAGAGGTTTTCACTTTGGCCCCTCAATGTTTTATTTTTTTGCTTTTGGCTAAAGGTGTTCACCTGCTCTCTGAAATAGGCAACAAGATCCTATTTGATAGAGAATCCTTGCTTATGATCTCCCAAAGGAACATTGTCTCTCAGGCCTATGAAATTATAAAAAGCCTCATCATTCTTGAACTCATCTAGAGGTACTATGGATTCTTGTTGGTCCCAATCTATGAGTTGAGGGCGATAAAGGATAAGTGGGAAATGGCAAATTACTGAGGTGATGGTACAAATGGTGTAAGGGTCAAATAGGTTGGTACTAACTAGGTCTTCTTATATATTATAATCAGACTTTGCTTCATTACCAACATCATCATTGTTATTTGTTAGTGTAGGAACATGAATGAGATAGGTGTGGTCACCCCCAAGAGTTTTAAATCCAATATCGTGAGTTCCTTCATACTTGGTTATAGAAATAGGCTTAATAGTACCCTACTAATTTACTAGCCTTCATAAGCTTGGTTATCCATAATCCTGTTAGGGATGGGATACTTTTTAGTTTGGTAACAATCAACCAAATCATCATGGTACAACCAAGAATTAACTTCAGATAGTGTGTCTTGCTCTTAGCTAGTGGTCGGTGTGAAAAAATAGGCATTAGGCTATGAAGTTTTCCTTTTCCTTTTTGTTGCCATTCCATACAAATTGGCTTGGATTTGGGCCTTCTGTAAGTCTAAGGGTTTTGTGGAAGCTTGGTTATATGGAAGGTATTATGTGTAAAGTATCGTCTTAGATCATTGTTTGAAATATTAAAATGATTGGTAATTTCAATAAGAGGCGTACGTGAAGTAGAGGCAAGGTTGTCAACGTCTATACAATTGGACTCTGGTAATTCAACAAGTATGTTCTTATCCTTGTCCTTCTTTGGTACAGGGTCTAGGCCAAAACAATAATTATATCTCTCGTACTCTGCCTCCAAATGCTTGCAGTACTAATATGGCTATAAGTCTCCATAGATAGTTACCTCCATGCTTGAATGAGGAAACTTTATACACTAGTGCAAAGTTGAAGGTATTGCACATATTTCATGTATCCATGGTCTGCCTATAAGTAAATTAAATGATAGATCTAGATCCAAGATGTGGCAAAGTGTGTCGTGGGTCAAAGGCCCAATGACAATTGACAAATAAATGGTTCCTTGTGATTCTCGTTCTTCATTGTCATAGGCCTTGATGGTAATGGTCATGGTCCAAGCTTTCTATTTTGTTGAAATTCTATAAATTGATGAAGTAATGCTTCACCTTATTTTTTTCCATTTATGTAAATTGATTTTGTTATAAGGAGTCTCTCATTATATAAGCCCTATGTTTTATGAGTAATTTTATATACCTAAGTAGTTTGAATATTTGTCCAAGTCATGAAAAACACTAGTGATAAGGAGCATAAGTCATGGAGATTTGAGGTCTCACAAGACTAGGAAAAGGCTATCAATCTACAGTCCAACATGTAGTAGGATTTGTATAACAACTAAAAAGATCCCCTCACTATGTCTTGCCATATGATATTGGATTCATTATGTGTTGCACAATTATATATTTAACACATGTTTTTGTATCAATTATTTACTGTGATCTATGGAACATTTCTCTTAAATGAATAATTAATGTTTTGTGTAATGACTGAAGCTATTCATACATATTAGTTACATGGTCTATTTTAAATTCATGTAAATTGCGTTTTAGGTATTTCTTTGCAAAATAAATCTTTAATTTCTCTAGTTCTGACTTTGTTTCCCAATGGATAAAAAGGTTTTAACCTTGGTAATATGATTAATCTTTTATACATTCATTTAATTTTGTCGAGAATTTTAAAGTTTAAATAGACAAATCATTTTGAATTCTCTATGATTCAAAGAAATCATGCATTATTTTTTTTAATCATGAGCTTCTTTCATTGATGCAATACACTCTACCCAAATCATATATTTACCTTAAACAATGTGTATTTACGTAATCTTGGCTGGGAGTGAGCTGAACTTGTAAATTTTTAGCCTCCCTTTGTATAGATATTAATTGTGTGTTGTAAATTATAGTGAGATAATTTATGAATAGTTCAGACCTAGGTATGCAATTACATGAGATCAGTTGCATTTGTTTAAATTCATATATATTCATTTTTTGTCCCATTATGTTGTCATTTTAATACAAATGTTTATTGGCCATAACATCTATTTTCAATCGCTACATTCACATTTTGTACTCCAATTTGTGGGGAGTCCCGAGTATATTTTATTTCACCTTACTTAAATTCCCCTTGTGCTTCATTATTTAGGTGATTCATTAATTCATTACGGGTTTAATAAATGTGCATGCAGACTTGCGAAGCCATTATTAATCTATTATTAGGTTATGATTTATAGTTTGTTGATTGTGAGCAACTATTTATGTGTTAGTGATACTTAATTAGGCATATAGGCATGGTGGGTTTTGTTCACTTGTCCAGATCTGGTGCATAAGTGTATTTTATAAAAAAATACATATAATAGTCTCACAGGGAAGCCCCCTTTCATATTGTAGAGCCTAAAGTATGAAGGGTAGACCCCCTAGCTTGGTTGTTTTTGTTTGAATCTAATTTAGATATGAAAATAGTTGATGAAAAACATTGCTAAAAGTCCCATCTATCTTTCTCTTTTATAATAAAATATGGGGTGCGTAATGAGCATCAAAAAGTCAAGTTTCTTAGTCTTCCTCTTCCCCTTTCGGGTTTCATTAACTAGTTTATTAAGCCCTTAATTTTTTTTTCTATGAGTAAATTAAATTTTATGTTGTTAGGCTATAAAAATGAGTGTGTCAAGGCATACCTTTCTAGGGATCTCAAGGAAACAATAAATATTTAGATAGGTGATAAATGCATCTCTCAACATGTTTTATATATCAACATGCATAGCACTTATTTTAGCTATCAAGCCATAGGCCACAAGATCCCTGAATGCCCTCTTATGGCTAACTCACGTCCAATTTCTTGACCTAAAACCTCACTAGACGTGGCCAAAAAAGTTACATTCTCATAAGATGGGTGGAGTACGGTCACCGATAATAAATATAACGATCAAGCTTGCAAAGTGGGCAAAGCATCAACTAATATGTGCAAACCCATAGGTGGTTCAAATGTGGCGAGAAAATAATTAGTTCTTGTTGCTTCTCAAGTGGCACCTCCCATTTCTCACACCCCACAAGCTACGACAATTTTCTCAGATCAAAATTAGGTTTCCATTTCTCAACTATCACAACCTTCTTATGAGGCATAAGAATTGAGATCGATTGATAATTTGGTGAATCACGAATGCACAATGGTTATGTGCCTCTCTTGTACTGCATCACCACCTCCAAAGATGGTGAATACATACCAAAAAATAATGTACTTTCAAACCCAATGATTACATGAGGGGCAATAAACCATCACACCTATCTAACAACTTTACCATTTTATATGACATTGATAATGGGACAAACATGAACCTTGATATTTCCCCACGATAGTTTATTCTTGGAATTTATGCAGCCTTACTGACTCATCCCTTAAGTATTTGGGTAGGGACATTTCTTAGTTTTTTCTAATATGAAGGTGTTGTGTCTGCAAAAAGTTAAGATCTATGGGTTTTTATTTCTTTCTTATACCAAATTTATTTGATTAGGAGTGTAATACCATGTGTCTAACCATGATAATGGATGTATTAGAGTGGCCATGTTTATTATGCCCAACTTGGCTCCTCGTATTTTCAGTTTGGGGTCTACATTGGCGTAGTTAGTATAACACCATATTAATTAAGCTTACTTAAGTAGGTTAGAATATTTCCATTTTAGAAATAATGAAGTTTGGGATATGCAGTTTGTAGTTTTATAAAGTTCAAGTTGCACATCCACATGGGACATGTACTTGGTCGTCCACCTCACATGGATCTTTTGACCACATGGGCTTTGGGAAACTACTCTCATTTAATATCATATGTCAATCGACAATATTTATGAGGGCAAGCTTTTGTTATAAAAAGACTACATCTCTTCCTTATTTGAACTTGTACGATGTGTGTAAAATCTCCACAAGAGTAGATTAACATAATAGGACTTGTTTTTTTCTTGTATGGTTTCATGTGGAGTATTGCTCTAGGGTTGGTTTGAATAAGTTCTTACGGACTTGAGAGACATCATATATTCATTTTTCATATAGTCTGACCTCCCTTATCGGATGATGTGGATACTTTTCGATTCTGGTGGCTGCTCCCTTGGCATTATCAACATTTACGCCTCTGATAATTTTGTTGAGAGGCCAACGTTTTGGCGATGGATTGATGACACACTTCTTTACTCTAATTGGATGCTTTGTGGCTATTTCAACATTGTTGAATCCATGGAATACAAAGAGGGGCTTCTCTCGATACAGTGGTGTCTTAGTAAGAGAGAGGTGTGGTTTTACATGTGGAATCAATTTGAGCTGTTTGATCCCAACTACCTTGAGTTCAGAGCCTCCAATTCACATTAGTTTCCCTGGTCCAACCATTAAAAAGGAAATGACAAGGTTTTGAAACAACAAGATAGAGCATTATTAACAAAAGAAGATCTTTATTTTATAAACAATTCAAATCCCCTTGTTAGTGTAGTTTTGGGCCTTATGTTATTTGATCATCTCCCCATCTAATTTTGTATTAAGTGGTTTATGCCTCATATTAAAAAAAATTAAGCCTCCCTTAACAATGCTCATCTCACCATGAACATGTATATTCTCACATCAAGTAAATTTGTAGTCTTTCTTCACATCCCTTTGGGGAGCTGCGATTTAATATGTGTGAAGGTCTAAAAATCGACTATATATTATTTTTGTTATTTATAAAATTATAATGTCATGAATATGATAAGTAGACAAGAAATCTACATTTCATTAATGTTTTAAGTAAATAATATTTTAGTTTGACGGAATGAAAGATGAGATCGGGATCATATCTAAAACAACTTTAACAAATGGATACCAATATGAATCCTTAATTATTAATTTAAAATTACCTCATAAAACAATCATCACCAACCCAAAAAAATAAAAATAAAAATAAATATTATATATATATATACCGTATATGATTTTTACGTCACAAACCTTCCATTACAAGATCTTTTCCTAAACTGACAATTCGGCACACCTCCGTTGGTTGGATAAAACTGACAAACATTTTTATCAATTAATTCTTGGGTATGGTCTAGCCATTAACGAGTTTCACTCACTGTGATGCCGTGCAAGTTGATGTGTTCTGGGTAACATGGATATCTACGGCCTTTCTCAGCTCCACGGCCTTTTCGTTGTTCGTTGGTTGATTGATCGAACCAGCTCTGACGGTGAGAAGCACAGAGAACGATCGGCCTTTTCTCGCACCTCTTTCAACGATTTCTTCATACAATACCCTTCATTAGCAATGCAACGCTGAGACTCGACCCTCGAACGTCTGGTTTACCGGTTCGATGAGTTGGAACGACTAGGTTTCGAAGGCGAGTTAGGGTTTTTATGGGTTCTCGCAACACATCTTAATATAAGCTTATCGAGGCTTCGTCTTTCTGGTAAACTCGAGCCAGCGAGCGACATGTAGCAGAGAAAGCAGAGATCCTGATGCCTAACCATATGTTGAACAGGAAGATCGTCAAGAAGCGTGTGAAGAGGTTTAAGAGGCCGCAGAGCGACCCCAAGAGCACTGTCAAGGTATTTGCGCCTCCAAGTCTCTCTAACTACTGATTTTTTTTTAAACAATCAGCACAGGTTTGAAGGATCAGACTAATCTGCTGTGAAAATAGTTTTTTTTTTTTAATGGCATGTCGCTTTTCCCTTTATTTTCGGGCTCGATAAAGGTACGCAGATGTTATTTCCCCAAACTCAAATTTTGTGTGAATCTTTTCCGATTTAGGGGTTTTTATCTTAGGATTTTCCTCTGCAAGTAATTTTGAGCTTTACTTTACGGTAGTTCTTCGTTATTTTTCTTCAACTTAGGATTTTCAGCTTTTGTTTTAGTATATAATTGGTCATACATACGATGATATTTTAAGCATTTACTTGATGCTATGCAGTGTGTGCAGATGAATCCAGACTTGAGCGTACATATGAATAGCGTTGTTGATGCAATTGACCAGGTTTCTACGTCTCTCCCCTGAGATTTTAGGAAACTGTATTTGAAGTAAAGAAATAAGCAATATACAACAGACAATCAATTCTCAAGGAAAGAGTTTAGAAGAGCTTAAGCTTTCCCCTTTTCCGGCAGTCAAGAGGATCTGCTCCTCATCAGTAATATCCTCTTTCAAGCTTTCATTTTCGATCTCTTTTTCATTCTCCCCAATTCTGGAGAAGGTACCCTGTGCCCTCCCAAGTTTTGACAGGAATGAAATACCTTAGTACATGAATAAGGCCTCAACAACACCATTATCAGGGCTTTTGGGCTCAGGTGAGGGCATTAACTTCCTTTAATAGCCTCCTGATCCAGAATTGGCCGACTCCTTCGCTCCACCAGGCTTCAGCCTCTGATAACAAGTGTCCACCCCGCTTGAGTATAGTTGAATATATTCGCTTCTAACTATGATATTCTGAATACTAGCGTTTCCAATATCATTCAAGGCCAATCTAGAGTTGTTGTTGCAGCATGGGGCCTTGTCAAAGTACAGGTTTTCAAAAGTGAAGAATCCGAATTTGTATCACTATTTCGGATCAGATGGGACTTAGTTGCTGTACTTGATGAGTCTAAGTCGGCAGGCCCCTAGGAGATTTGAACCTGCAACCCTCATCTGCCATGCCTAGAATTTACATCTTGGACACACACAACACACTATATATACATTTTTTGCCTTGTAAATAACACGGTGATGCAAGCACTTATTACGTGAGCCTAAGACCGTCGTACCCATAACCAACCTTTTTACATTTAGGAAGTGCATTATGTAAAACAAACGAATCATACAATGACAAAGATACCAAAAAATAAGTACAAACTGATTTTAGCAACACACTTCACAACTTATGCTGAGCACAATCATTCGCCTACAATATGGTGATGGATAAAATATCTCCATTAAGAGAAATGACTATCAGACTAATCCATCCATTTATATTAGATACCAATTAAGGAATCCACGTCACCAATCCTGAATTATTAAAATGCCCTAAACAATTGTGAGATTAGGCTAGAATATAACAGATCTAGGGAAACACGTAGACTAGGGAAAGAATTAAGAGAAATGACTATTAGACTAATCCATCCATTTATATTAGATACCAAGGAACTCACATTACCAACCCTGGATTATTAAAATGCCCTAAACAACTGTGAGATTATGTTAAATCTAACAGATCTAGGATAGCACTTGGACTAGGGAAAGAAGGTCAAATGAGGAATAAATTATATTCATTCAATAGATGAAACTATATGCAACACGTGCATTGGAATGAATTAGTTCAAATAAACTTATAAATAAGGGTATTTATATGAAATAGTCCTTACCAACTTTGCACGGGATTGTGACAAGTGTCGCGATCCTGTGAGGTAAGGAAAACATTTAAAACACTTTAGGAAACTTAATCAGATAAAATGTGAACGAAATCAAACAGTGAAACCGGCCAGGGAGATGACCTTATTCACACTTGAAAGTGGAACTAGATAGAAAATAACCTTGTTCACATCAACACCCTCCTAAATGCAACTTAGGAGGAATGAGTAATGCAAATATGCAAAATACAATGGGTCCTAACTGTAAGCCCTGATGAAATACCTATGTCAAGATCTGTGAAGACTAGAGAAAAGGAACCGTCTACTGACGCGATAAAAAGAATGGTATCAGAGCCAATTAAAGGTCAAGACTGGAGTTAGTTTCAAGTTTGTACTGTAAGTTGTGATTATTTTCCTATTTCGTGGATCAGATATTTTGAGTTCTCTGCTCTGTAAATTTCTTTGGGAAGTCATTGCATCGAGTCACAGGCCGTTTACCCATATTGTCATAGGCCGCTTTTATCTCTGCATATTCTTTTCCCTGACCAGAAATTTCTCGCATTCCAGAACCCAAATCTCCCCACAATGGAATTTGGAAAAGTACCATCCACATCTACCGTAGAACTTGTTAATGAGTCTGAACTTGAAAGAATGTATGAGTTACCTCCTTTTGTCTCAGATCAAATAGCAGACTGTCCAGATATTGAAGTCACAGAAACTGATCTTGAAAAAAGAAACCAGTATGTTTAAGCCTCCGGCTCTCAAGGCTTCTAGTGTGTATAAACAATCTGAGTTAGTTAAGTCTAAGTTTTTATATACTTCCACTTATCTTTCATTTGTTAAGCCCAGGATCAAGTCTGTTGAACTTACTCTCTGTTATCAGCCTAAAAAGACTTATCAGACAAATTTACTTCCTCTATTGCCCGAAAAAGAAATCATGTATATTAGATCACATGGAGATGTAAAGTTTGTCCATTTTGGTTTGATTAGAGTCTATATTAAACCTTTGATACCTGTTAATATAAAACCAGTATTGTATCTAGCCTTGTGTGATCGTCGCCAAGTTAGTTTTAAACATTCATGTCAATTATCTAGTCTTGGTCGGCTTAATGATGATATAATTTGTTTTGAGTTTTGTCCAAACCTTTCAGTCGCAGTCCACAACAAAGGATGTAAAGAAGTTAAGCATGGATCATTAGATTGTTGGGGTCTATTCACTTCTTTGTACGGCCTTAATATGTTTGGAGAATTTCAGTATGCATCCATATATATTTCTGTCCTGTATAGCATGACTAATACAAACCACCCCAAAATCTTAAAAAATCTGCCTTTTGCCAGAAGATTGAGTGGTACAGTTCAGTTACAGAAGGGACATATAGAAACTATCGAAGTTCCATCTGAATGGAAACTCGATTGGCTTAAGCATGTTTCCCCCAGAATGAAAAGCCAAGCCACTGTTCACCAAAGTGATGGCAGATCTGTAAATATATTACCCAGATCCTTATCCATGCAGTCTTTTAGTCTTTCTCCTTCTAGACCATCTACGTCTTCATCCCATAGATCTGTAAAAACTGGTCATATTCTTATAGAGGATGAAGAGGTAAATTTTGACAATGATTTACCAGATACACTAATGAGTCTTCCTCGCGAAGACAGTCTTGAATTCTTAACAGAAGATACAGTTACTTTCTACAGAGGTGGAAGATGGCTGCCGCCAAAAGGTGTTTACAGACAAGCCGCTGGAGTTTTGCACTATTTTTCAGCTGCTTATGATAATCCATCCAATGAGTTCAAACAAAGAAATTATGTCTCCAGGTTTAATGCTCATTTCTCTGAAAATTTTGATGATTTATGTAGAGATGTATTGTCCATCAAAGATACTGTCACTAACATTCAAAAGAAAATAGATTCTATTGATTCCAAGCTTGACAACCTAGATGATAGTCTTAGCTGGTTATCTAAAGAAGACCAAAAGGCCGAATCCTCCTCAAGACCTCTTTGTTCAATATCTTTTGGCCCTTCTTTTAAAACAGTTAAAAAATCCCCAAGTCATTCTCTTATGCAACGCACACATGTCTATTTACAACTTTGGTACCTAAATATAGATGACCTGTTGAACCCTTTAGATGAAATTGCTGTCTGGTGTAATACCATGCGAGTCCTTACCATACAGGCCCATTTTGACCAAGTTGGCACTTCATGCTTTGCAGTCAAATATTTATGGGGAATCACTAACTTCTGGTGGGATGCTATCCCAGAAGCACAGCAATTTGCTCGTGTTCACAACCAGCCAGATTCTTTAAATGCTTTGTACAGATTACTAATTGATGAGTTTGCTCCTCTTGTCGGCAATCGACAGCTTGAGTCTAAAAAGTGGTTGATGAAAATGGAACTGTGTGATTTGAAGCAATTTGAAGCCTTTGCAAAACAATTCAGGAAGCTTGCATATGAAAGTCGCTGCTCTACTTCTACAGAAGTAAAGTTAAAATTCTTGCATGCCATGCCTTATAATCTGATTGATAGAGTTCTCTCATATATTGATCTGAAAGGTTTTACTATTGAAGAACTTGCTCTATCAGATATCATTGATTTTACGCAGCAGAATATAATGACTTTAGTCTCTGAGACTAAGTCCATTCAAAAGCTCAGCAAGCACCAAGCTGCTAATATTGCTCCAATGTTCCCTGAAACAGCCCCATTCGGCTGTAGACCTTATGTACAACCACGTCATCATCAGAAGCAGCGTCGCCGGCATATCTCGTTTAAGCGTCGCTCCTTCTCCAAGAAGCATTTCTATGCACCTCCTCATCGTTTTCTAAGAAAACGTCCTTCTGCTCGTCCTGCTTCCCATAAACCCATTTGCTATATTTGCCGTAAGCCTGGCCATATTGCTCCTAACTGCTCTTGTAAAAATCCTGCAGTTAAAGCTGTTTTCTCCTCCAACGCAGCAGCGTGGTGGGATCTTATAGATGCTGATGAAGATCTTTATCTTCAAGAAGACATTTATGAACCAGTTCTCGACGATCTTCCAGATGAAGCATCCGATGATGAACAAGATGCAGCAGAGCTCGAATCTCTCGCCGATGATTTTGAACAACCAATGTCAAACATGCAGCGAGGATCACGTCCCTACAGGCCTAGAAGCTCAAATCCTTCTTATGAAGCATATGGACCCTGGTCAAGAGCTCACCATGAAGTTCCAGAAAGACCAGAAAAGCCTAGAGGAAGAGGCATCTCAAGAGAACCATCTAGAGGGAGACAGCCCTCTCAGCCGAGACAACCACCAACAATGCACAGACCACAGCATCCTCCTGTGCATTATCCAAGTCAATTCAAGCCAAGCGACTCCTGGGTCAAAAACAAATTCACCAGCAGAGAGCCGCCAAAGGAGATCAGAGAACCCATTTGAGAACAAATCATGCCTGCAGAAGACCCTGTACTTGCAGCAGACCCACGATGGGACGATGGCTATGAAGAAGAGGATGAAGTCGGCAGTATTTTTTACTCCGACCAAGATTACTGCCTTGGTAAATGCAGTAACCAAGAAGAAGCAGAACCAGAACCTGAAGAAGTCTACTCAGAGCCAATCATTGTGCAAGACCCAAGAAGACAAAAGCTGGTATGCACTAGCATTCCTTCCCTGGAATTACCACAACCTGCCTATCTAAACCATTTAATTAATGGTAGATTTGCTTAGTTCTTCACTTTAAAAATAAATGGCAGATATGTTGATGCACAAGTAGACACAAGTGCTTCTTTATCTTTTGCTAAACCACAACTCATTAGTGATTGGGAGACACTAAATGAAAAACTTGCTTATAAGAGCATAGATATTCAGGGGAACAGTTTTATCTGCAATAAGTATAAACATCAGCAGCCCCTACGTATTCAAAATAAAATCTTCCATTGTGATTTCTTTGCTTTAGAGAAGATGCCAATAGACATCCTTTTAGGAGGATCGTTTATAGATAGATATACTCCCTATGGTGCCACAGCAAAAAGTATAATGTTCACCATAGATAATGAAAGACTCAGAATACTTCGGCTCATTTATGCCACAGAACAATTTCCTAGTGCTATGACTCAAAGTCCTGAGATAATCTCTGCTGAAATATTAGAAATTGGTGAAAGGATCAAGTCTTCTATTTGTTCGGATAATCCGCAACAATTTTGGTCCAAGACTATGCCTGAAATGGAGATAAAAATCCTTGAAGGCAAGCACATAAAAATTGGGAAAAAAATTCCCATTCCAGCACAGGATTATAGTGATATGGAGGCACAGATCAAAGATCTGGAAGCCAATGGTTTTATAGAAAAATCAACCTTTCCATACTGCTGTTATGCCTTCATGGTAAACAAGCATTCAGAACAAAAGAGGGGTAAAAAGAGAATGGTCATCAATTACCGACCATTAAATGCAATTACTGAACCATATCCATATCCCATACCTGATAAGAGCTACCTGCTAGAAAAGGTTGCAGCCTGCAGATACTTTTCACAGTTTGACTGTAAATCCGGCTTTTATCAAATAAGAGTCAAGGAAGAAGACAGAGCCAAAACAGCATTTAGTTGCCCCTTTGGCCACTACCAATGGACTGTCATGCCTTTCGGCTTGATGAATGTGCCAGCATACTATCAGGCGCATATGGACAAAATCTTTGAAGGCACTTCTCAGTTTTTATGTGTATATATAGATGATATTCTTATTTTCAGCAATTCTTTAGAAGAACATACTACTCATCTCTCCACCTTCTTTCAGCTGGCTTCAGATGCAGGAATTGTATTGTCAGAAACAAAGATTCAGTTATGTACAACTGAATGTAATTTCTTCGGAATGGTGATTCGAGACTCTAAACTGCAGATCCAGCCGCACATAAAAGAAAAGGTTATCGGTTTTCCTGAGCAACTTGATAAATCAAAGTTGCAAGCATTTTTGGGATTATTGAATTATTTAAATAGTTTTTATCCTAACGCTGGTGAAGACAGATTTCTATTACAAGAACTTCTCCAGAAGAAGAAAGCTTTCCGTTGAGAAAAAAGACATACAGAGGCAGTCCAGAAGATCAAAGCTAAAGTTTCTGTCTTACCAGACCTGCACATCCCAAAGTCCCAAAACATGAAAGTATATACCGATGCCTCAGACTTCTCATGGGGAGGAGTACTGTTTCAATTGTAAATAATATTGAGTATGTGTGTGAGTTTGCTAGTGGAGTGTTTAGCTCAGATGTATTGAAATGGATCTCTTCTGATAAAGAGATCTATGCTGTTAAAAAGTGCTTAAAAAAGTTTATACTTAAACTCCTGCACCTGCCACATTTTGTTGTTGTAACTGATTGTACTCGATTCTTAACCTTTCGAGAAAAGGATCATGGTAGGAAGGATGGTCGAGGAAAGTATATTAGGTGGCAAGCATTTTTTACCCAGTTTAAGTTTTCAGTTGAGCATATTATAGGTAAGAATAATGTAGTTGCAGATTGGCTTAGTAGGAATCCTCCAGCCACTTTAATGCATCAGCCTGCACCAGGACTCAATCTCACAAGGATACTCAACCAAGCATTTGATTCCTTGAATCCTCTGGTCCAAGAACAAATTTTGAGAGAAGGCATGCATCCCCGAGCTCATCTGCATCTTGTTCATCATCGGATGCTTCCTCTGGAAGATCGTTGAGAACTGGTTCATAAATGTCTTCTTGAAGATAAAGATCTTCATCAGCATCTATAAGATCTCACCACGCTGCTGCGTTGGAGGAGAAAACAACTTTAACTGCAAGATTTTTACAGGAGCAGTTAGGAGCAATATGGCCAGGCTTACGGCAAATATAGCAAATGGGTTTATGGGAAGCAGGACGAGCAGAAGGACGTTTTCTTAGAAAACGATGAGGAGGTGCATAGAAATGCTTCTTGGAGAAGGAGCGACGCTTAAACGAGATATGCCGGCGACGCTGCTTCTGATGATGACGTGGTTGTACATAAGGTCTACAGCCGAATGGGGCTGTTTCAGGGAACATTGGAGCAATATTAGCAGCTTGGTGCTTGCTGAGCTTTTGAATGGACTTAGTCTCAGAGACTAAAGTCATTATATTCTGCTGCGTAAAATCAATGATATCTGATAGAGCAAGTTCTTCAATAGTAAGACCTTTCAGATCAATATATGAGAGAACTCTATCAATCAGATTATAAGGCATGGCATGCAAGAATTTTAACTTTACTTCTGTAGAAGTAGAGCAGCGACTTTCATATGCAAGCTTCCTGAATTGTTTTGCAAAGGCTTCAAATTGCTTCAAATCACACAGTTTCATTTTCATCAACCACTTTTTAGACTCAAGCTGTCGATTGCCGACAGGAGGAGCAAACTCATCAATTAGTAATCTGTACAAAGCATTTAAAGAATCTGGCTGGTTGTGAACACGAGCAAATTGCTGTGCTTCTGGGATAGCATCCCACCAGAAGTTAGTGATTCCCCATAAATATTTGACTGCAAAGCATGAAGTGCCAACTTGGTCAAGATGGGCCTGTATGGTAAGGACTCGCATGGTATTACACCAGGCAGCAATTTCATCTAAAGGGTTCAACAGGTCATCTATATTTAGGTACCAAGGTTGTAAATGGACATGCGTGCGTTGCATAAGAGAATGACTTGGGGATTTTTTAACTGTTTTAAAAGAAGGGCCAAAAGATACTGAACAAAGAGGTCTTGAGGAGGATTCGGCCTTTTGGTCTTCTTTAGATAACCAGCTAAGACTATCATTTACGCTGTCAAGCTTGGAATCAATAGAATCTATTTTCTTTTGAATGTTAGTGACAGTATCTTTGATGGACAATACATCTCTACATAAATCATCAAAATTTTCAGAGAAATGAGCATTAAACCTGGAAACATAATTTCTCTGTTTGAACTCATTGGATGGATTATCATAAGCAGTTGAAAAATAGTGCAAAACTCCAGCGGCTTGTCTGTAAACACCTTTTGGCGGCGGCCATCTTCCACCTCTGTAGAAAGTAACTGTATCTTCTGTTAAGAATTCAAGACTGTCTTCGCGAGGAAGACTCATTAGTGTATGTGGTAAATCATTGCCAAGATTTACCTCTTCATCCTCTATAAGAATATGACCAGTTTTTACAGATTTACGGGATGAGGACGTAGATGGTCTAGAAGGAGAAAGTCTAGAGGACTGCATGGATAAGGATCTGGGTAATATATTTACAGCTCTGCCATCACTTTGGTGAACAGTGGCTTGGCTTTTCATTCTGGGGGAAACATGCTTAAGCCAATCGAGTTTCCATTCAGATGGAACTTCGATAGTTTCTATATGTCCCTTCTGTAACTGAACTGTACCACTCAATCTTCTGGCAAAAGACAGATTTTCTAAGATTTTGGGGTGGTTTGTATTAGTCATGCTATACAGGACAGAAATATGTATGGATGCATACTGAAATTCTCCAAACATATTAAGGCCGTATGTACAAAATAATCCCTTCAAGCACAAGAGAGGAGAAAATCTGTAGGAACAAATTCCCGCTATGAGAGGATGGAAGAAAGTCGTAGACTCTCAAAAGGAGAAAATCTGTAGGAAAAAACTCCCCCTTATGAGAGGATGGAAAAAAGTCGTAGATTCTCCCTGAAGCAGTGTTGAAGTTGAGTGTCCCTATGGACGCCAATCCATCTTATTGGAATGCATGGATGTCGAGTCGCTGCAACCGCCAAGCGATGTAAGAAATGGTGTTGAGTACACGAATCATTCAAATGAAACATTGAATGCCAAAGAAATGGGTAGTGAGATGAATCTGAGGAAGCATTTCCTGAACACCCCCCTCAATGCAGAACTAGAAAAAGGTAGCAATGCATGTCTCTGCTAATGTAGTTGGTGTAAGTGGTGATTAGTGAACACAAAGATGGTGTCACTGAACAAAGGTCACCAAGCTGTGGACATCAAGGCACAATGGATCCATAACATGGTCGAAGAAACTGCACCGTAAATCTAATCAAAAATCAATGAATGCCAAGAAGTACACAAACCAAGATATGTATGAGTGGATGGAACCACTATTGGAACATCACCTTGTGAATATTGGTACAAACCAGAATAACTTCGAAATTGTCAGAGACTTTCAACATGTGATAGAGATGCCAAAGATACAACCAAGAAAAATACAGCTGAAAAATATGCTAATGAGACATGAAATGGTTTTCAGATGGGTTCCGGCATACAAGTGCCTAATAAGATACCCATTTACAATGGAAGAGTAATTTTTTTTGTCATGAGAAAAATTACAAAAAAATTCAAGGTGCTAAGGGTCCTGAAAGAGACAAACTTTGCAGAAATGCGATAAACGAAGGATAGTCCGACAGAATGTGAGCATGTTGGATGAAGTCGACAATGGCAATGGGGCATGTAGACTAAGTAGGAACATTGATGTGAGAAAATACAAGTTTTTCTATGAGGGTTCTGACCACTTGTCAGATCAGGCCTCACCCATCGGGCTTCAACGAAATGATGTCACAGAGTTTAGCAGTACTTGCCACCATGAGTGATCGAATGAGGTGGCTATAGAGTTATTTTCTATGTAGTTTCACTGTCAAGTGTGAACACGGTCATCTTCTTAACCAGTTTCATTGTTTGATTTCGTTCACACCTTATCTAGTTAAGTTTATTAAGGTGTTTTAAATGTTTTTCTTACTTCATAGGATCTTGACACTTTTCACAATTCTATGCAAAGTTGGTGAGGTGTATTTTATATAAATACTTTGTTTTGTAAGTTTATTTGAATTAATTTATTTCAATGCATGTGTTGCATATGGTTCTATCTATTGAGTGAATACAATTTATTATTCATTTGATCTTCTTTCTTTAGTGTAAGTGTTTTTCTAGATGTGTTAGATTTTAGCTTAATCTCACATAGTATCAGAGCTGGTTAAGGTATCTAGGGTAGCCTAGTAGGGTAATTAATCTGTGAATTTTTTCTATTATTCGTATGCTCTTTTCTTCCATTCGTAGGATGGTCTTAAGAATAAAAAACTTTCAAGAAAGAACCCTCAGAATCTGGTTATTCTTTTCACGTCTTTTTGATTTTCAAGACTATTTTACGAATACAAGAGAAGAGCATACAGACAATGGAAGAAATTTACACATTGATTACTTTACTAAGGTATTTTAGGTACTTTAACTAGCTCTGATATCATGTGAGATTACACTCGAATCTAACAGGGCTAAGAAAACACTTAGATTAGATAAAAAAATCAAATAAGGAATAAATTGCATTCACTTAATAGATGAAACATATGCAACACACATACATATTTAAATATTTAATTATGATTCTTATCACTACAGGTTTCATAAAAATTACATATTAATCATAAGATAAAATAACTACATATTACACAATAAATAATAATATATTAGACATAATTATTAATATATTTTATTTTTCATTTAATTTTTATAATAAATAATAACAATTATTTTGCTCAAATATCCATAGAGATGTATAGATGAATTCACAAATATTGTGAAAGATCAATAAGAAATCAAAGTTAATAATGGATATTATTACATTCTTTCATGAGTAAAAGTTAATCCGATATATAAAATTTAGCATATATTTATTGCTTTACAGTATCTGCATTGGTGGTGATAAAGTTATCTTAGTTTATGTTGATAAATGAGCTTTAACTCGACAGGTGGGTATCAAGTACTCAAAATTATGATCATAATAAAACGAGATGTTACATCTTCTACATGAAAAAATATTGGTTCGATGACTATTAACAGATAATTAAATAAATACATACGAATTTTTTTTGAAGATTTTATAAAAACTTATGAAACCATGAATCGTTTAGGTATTAAGTAAATACAATGAGTTCAAACAAATTATGTAACACCATTAAATACATTAAAGTATGAGAAATTGCCCACACACTCATACATATTGGTGTAAACATTAAACACATCATTACTAACATATCGTTTAGTGACGTATCATTACACATAAGCAATCAGTTGGTTGGCTTTTTACTCTTTAAGCTTATCGTTTTGGTTTAGTAGCTCTGTCAAAATTAAGTTGATTATCTGTTGACTTTGAATTAAAATCAAGCCATCATCTTTGTCGATTTTTTATCGAGCCAACATTTGTTATATTCCTTCTTAGACAGATTTGCCTTGCGTGGTCAGATTCTTTGCAGTAATCGCACAAGACTATATACTGAGTTGTCTGATTCATATTTTTCACTGCTTTGAAGGCTATCAATAGATGTATTCCACTTACATTCTCTTTATTGTGGTGAACTTGTGCGAACAATATTTATTGTTGCTTCATCGCACATCCCCTTGAACAACTACCAGATTGTCATAGAGGCGACGACAAACATTGTTCGCACATGCTTATCACAATAAAAAAATTGAGTGGAATACGTCCATCGATAGCCTCCAAAGTAGTGAGAAATGCGAGTCAGACAGTACAACCTATAGTCTTGTGTGACTATTGCGAAGAACCTAACCATGCAAGTCGAATCTACTTGAAGAGGAATATAACAGATGCTGACTCCACAGAAAATCGACAGAGATGATGACTTGATATTAATTCGGAGTCAGTGAATAATCAATCTAACTTTGAGAGAGCTATCAGAGTAAAACAACAAGCTTAAAGGGCAAGAAGTCGAATCAACTTAACTTTGAGAGAGCTACTAGACCAAAACGACAAACTTAAGGGGCAAGAAGTCAACTGACTGATTGTATGCGTGTAATGATATGCCACTAAGCAATATGTTCGTAATGCTCTGTTTGGTGTTTACACCAATATATATGAGTGTGGGAGATTTTTCATACTTTAATGTATTTAATAGTGTTATATAATTTGTTTGAGTTCATTGTATTTAATTAATATCTAAACAATTCATGATTTCATATAAAACTTTTCATGATGAAGTCTTTAAATATTTTCTGTATGTATTTATTTAATTATTTGTGAATAGTCATCGAGTCGATGTCTTTTTTTGGTGAGGGAAGTATATAACATCTTGTTTTGTCGTGATTATAATTTTGGGCACTCGATATTCGTCTATTGAGTTGAAGTTCTTTTGTCGGCTTAAACTAAGATAGTTTTATCACCACCAATGCAGGATTGTAAAACAATAAATGTCTGATAAATTTTATATATCAAGTTAAACCTTGTCCATGAGAGAATATAGTGATATCCGTTATTAACTTGGGTTCTTTGTTGATTTTTCACAACATTTATGAATTTATCTATACGTCTTTGTAGATATTTGAACAAAGTGGTTGTAATTATTTATTATAAAAATAAAATAAAAAACTAAATATAATAATAATAATTATGTCTAATATATTATTATTTATTGTGTAATATGTAGTTATTTTATTTTATGATTAATGTGTAATCTTTATTAAACATATAGTGATAAGAATCATAATTATATATTTAATGATATTTTATATATATAGATATACATATTGAATCGTCTATGAATCATAATTAAATATTTATAAATGATGCATTTACTATAGGGTTATTCAATAATCGTAACAATAATAAAAAAAGAAGAAATTAGAATTCAAACAAATATGTTAAAAATAACATTTCTTATTGGTGAAATAAAGTGGAGATTGACGTCATAATGATGAAAAATTATTTTGAGTGTGAGGGGCAAATACAAAGCATTGGTCATTTAGATGCATCGTTCATTTGAAGGTATAAAATAAAATAAAATCTATTAAATACATGTAAGTGGATTGTCCAATAAAGCAAGTGGCGGCCAAGATAAGATTGAGCATCTTATTTTGGTCAATTAAATATTTTTGTTATGTAAATATTGAAAAGAAAATGATGGTATGGTGGTGGCAGACAAGCTTTTTCCGTGGAGAACTAATTTTGGTGAGTAATGTGTAGTAGTGGAGTGACCAACATTGATGATGGAAGCTGTCGAAAGATAAATCCTTCTTGTTGGACTCAATGCTGTTGTGCTTATCTGCATTATGCCACATAAGTCTGTCATTCTTGGAGGCAACGGGTGGAGAAGAAGCTGGAGGAGGTTGTTGACCAATAAAAAGAGAGAAGATTGGCGTTTTATTGCTTAGGCAAGTTGAATTTTATTGTTTTGCCTTTTTTTTGCGTTTATTCCAACAATTTGAATTGATTAGTTACACACACATATGGGTATGTCTATTGTATTAATTTTGAAATAGAAAATGAATTCTATCGTTGAAAAATGTTTGATAAAGCCTTGAATGACGTAACACTAGATAAAAATCTTTTTGTTTTAGATGGCACCAGCTCTGTGCCTTAGTATTGCGTTTTGCATTCTATTTAATTTATTTTGTAGTCTGGGGATTTTTATAAATAAGTTGGGCTCCGATAAATTAAGGTGCAGTTCGAATAGATTTATTGTAATAGTTTTATAATAACTAAGTATTATTATATATAATTCAGATTCAAGGATTGTGTTAGAGTTTTGCTATAGAAATCAACCATTGACTGAAAACTTACCCTGAACCAGGACAGATTTGCGCTTCCTGAAACATGGAAACTATAAACTTGCTTGGCATTTCAAATTCCGTCGTAAAACACCATCTTCACTTTTGTTTGGTTGCAAGTGTGGGGCGTAGTGTAGTAGGAGAGACTCCACATGGCCTTGAGGGCTCCAACCTAGATTATCATGCCTTTTGGTCTTTGTATTGGGATACATAAGCCAATTATATGATATTACGACATGCACAATAAAATATGTTTTGCGCCATAGGAGTACTTGTCTAATTTGAGCCATTTGGGGGGGTTTGTCCTTTACCATGTTGGACGCAAAATGGCTAGGTCTAAGACCTTAACGACATGCACAATAATATTTGCATCGAGCTATAGTGTAACAGTTGTTTTGTCCTCCGAAACTGGAGTTAATTATTAGTGGATAGGTGTAAGGCGTTCTAAAAGTATATGCAAGCCACACAAGCTAGTTGTATGGGATTGTGAACCCTTAGGATGCAACTGCATAGAATGTACATCTATTGAGCCTTGGCATAGGCCTTTCCTTTGGAGTTATTTTGATGACATAGGGAGTGGTGTGATCCATTTACACATAATGTAAATGTTGTCAAGCATTGCAAATTAAGTTTCAAATTGTGGAAAGTTCTACTCTATTATTCCTTAACTAATTTTTGTGAGTTTAGTGTGCATAATTTATTCTTAACACTGTTGGCCAATTAAAAAGGAATCAAGTGTTTGATGTGGAATTCTTTTGCTCATGTTGTTACCTCTAGAATCATGAAGCTCCTTGGAGAAGTGTGAAGCAAACTCCTAGGTAATGAGAATTAACTCAAGACGATTATGTAAAAGGAAGTAAAAAAGATCTACATTGTTAGTAAATTGGATATAAGATCTGGAATCAGTTTGAGGACTCTTAGCTTGTGTGGTATTCTAGTGCCCAATTGTCATGTTTGATGCCAATACTGGCGTAGCAAACCATAATGTATCACACAATGCTGATTTAAGTATAAGTAAGAATACCCTCCCAAAAATTATATTAAAAAAAAATCCGATACGATTTTCCAATACCTAATCGGAGGGGTTCTTACACTCATTGATTCATTTTGTGACAATATGGTTTTGCATAACATTGCATAGCATAATATGACTCAATATGATTCAATATTGTTGATGATGATTTAGTATGACATGATTGGATTCTATTATGTTTTGGCATTCAATGGTTACATTGTATGATTAATAGTTTGTTCAATATGATCCTATAATAGATTATTCCATGTTATCAGTTGATTGTGGCTCAGTATGGCAGTAAGGATCATCATTGGCTAGAACCTTGGTATTTCACTTGTATGTTCACTACGATTGACACCTATTCATCGTACTACATATGCATCTTTTGATGGCACGGAGTTGCTTAGTTTGATATCAAGGAAGATTTGGTACTTGGTGTACTCATAGAGTTTTCTTTTGAGTGTTGATTGTAGTTGTTTGTGCTACCTTGTTTAGTGATCGATTACAGAGCTAGT
The DNA here is from genome assembly GCA_037957365.1 of Torreya grandis. Classification (NCBI taxonomy): domain Eukaryota; kingdom Viridiplantae; phylum Streptophyta; class Pinopsida; order Cupressales; family Taxaceae; genus Torreya; species Torreya grandis. The sequence goes on along the minus strand of JARHVA010002103.1, from coordinate 1,198,611 downwards.
GGTTTATGGGTTTGTAATACTAGATGAGTTACCTAGTATCGGCTTATATATTGTGTTTTCACAACAGATAGTTATTTGTACTCCTGCATTACAAGGGTTTTGATAGAATTATTTCGTAGTTTAAGTGTTAGCAATATGTAGCTTAGAATGTGGGTGAGATTTTCCACGTGGTTAAGTTGGTGCATCGAGGATGATGCTATATTTAAGAGGGGGAAAATGTAATACCCCTTTCGGTAGGCTAGTGATTCCTTTTCGATCTTGGCATATTCGTTATATACGTTGTGTCCTTTTCCTCCTATCTTTCTCTTCTTTTTCTCCTTTTATCTCTCGCTATTGTTGTTTTCGGACGCCCTGTTTAGGTCTACTTGTTGGGTCTTTTGGCTTTGTATGGTGCAATCCCATTGACCTACCTTTGTGGTCATTTGTTGGACATTAATATAATTATTTTATCTATCTTTCATTTTACTAGACCTCACATTTTGTATGAAATGCTTGTTAATAATAGTAAACATTGTCTCTGTTTTACTTTATAAGAGTAGCTGTATAACCACATTTCCATTAAAATTTTCAGACTTTTCGTGTTCCGAGTACCTCAGTCATAATTGAAAATCTTTTGTAATTATAAATTAATAGACACAACATATTTGATTGATTATATTTTGAGTTTGGAAAGTATAAGAGAATGGATAAATAAATAAGTTCAAAAATAAATGAAATATTAACTATAGTCCTCAAAACATATTTATTTCATTAATCACCTAGGGTCATGTTGAAGACTAACAAGTAGGCAGATAAGGATTTTCAAGTGAAATGGTGGCATGTTGATGTGGAAAAAATATTATTCATATTGGCACTATTTATGAGTTACTATTTATTGATGAGGTGGTGGACGCTATTCATCCTGATGAGGTGTCCACAACACTACTCATAATTGATAGATGGCATGGAGTGCCATATTTCACTAAAACACATAAATACTTGTGTATAACATTTAGTATGCATGTGGGTCAAAATTTTAAGTGGAGAACACCTTTTGCTTTGCACATGCAAGGAGAGATTTTTTTAAAAGTCATGTACATGGAGGAGACTAAAAACATACATGTTTGCATATGCTTGTGGAGCTCGGTCAAAGGTGGATCACATGAAAACATTATTTCTTATTGTCTATTATTCATTCCATGTGAAGGATGGTGCAATCTCTTTTGGTAGAGGCTTGCATCATTAAACATTATTCATCCATGTGAAAGGGTGGCGCTATTTTTGGCACCCTTTGTAATTTCTCTCTATTTTTCATTCTTGTAAATTCTATAAATGGATACTCTTTATTTACTTTTCAACTTGCATCAAAGTTACTCAAGCAGAAAGTGACGTCATATTGAAGGGTTGAAGAAGCCTTAGACAAGAAAATATTGTGCCATTGTTGATGTGGAAGAGAAAATAGAGTCAAAATAAAGCTTTGGAAGTAGCAAGGGGAAATAATCAACTTTGAAGGAGGAACAAGTAGAGAAAGAAGGCTTGAGAGAAAGCGTGTTGAATATCAAGAGGAGTATGCATTCCTATGCTTATCAGGCAAGTGGATTTTTCTCACAGTTTGCAAAGTGTTTTTCAAATAATCGGTAACATAACTAAATTACTATAACAATTAGAAATATATAATGAACTAACCTAATCACATAAAGTGGTAAGATATAATATCATTTCATTATCAATTCATAAAAACATGACTCCATCATTGAATTTCTATCCTAGAATTTAAATTGTAAGATACCTACATTTTTCACGTGTATTTTCCTAGGCCTAAACCAATGATTATAAACAAGTTTATACTGAGTATTTAACATGCAATAATGAAGCTACACTATTCTTGCATATGAGTAACTCAAAATTCTTGTCCAATTTTTAAAAATGCACAGTTGAGGGGATAATTTATGTTCTCAACATTCTAAGTAAACACAACATTATCTTAATTTTCAAGGATGTTTGGGATTGATATTACATGATTTACTGTATATTTCTATAAGACAAATTATTCTTCTAAACATAAGCAAAACTCTATATACTTTCATGGGATATTAAAGGAGAAAGTCAATTAATCGCTTTGGGTAATTATCACTAACCCACTTTGTTGTAATTATTCACCTAAAGAAGCACCTAATAAATACTATTTTTTTAATCATAAAATATTACTTTCATAGCGTTATCAATTTCACGTCCAACTAAAGTGATTAAGCCAAGTTAAGCATTCCTCTCAATGGAAAACAAATACAATTGACACTATAACCATTTTTCCACCAATTGGTGTCACAACTCAACCTTCCTGTTGAGTCTCTCCCACTAGCACTCATCCCTCTTTCGTAAATAAATCATCCTTTCCATCACCGGAACTTAATAATTGGTTTGTTTCAATGAAACTATCATTATTAACTAATGATTTGTTACTCCGGTATTTGAAATATCATCTAAAGTAAAGTGTAAATGTTACGTATTACATTAAATTGTGGAAAGGAGCAAGGCCAAGAGAGAGGAAAGCTCTCTATTAACAATTACATAGATCGAATTTTGTGTTCTTTTCTCTGATTCACAACTCTTAATTACTATGTAGATATGGAGGAGGTGGAAGCAATATAGATTTAAAGCCTCTCAAATCTCAAAATAAACATACTCATTTTCTATAAATATACTAGATTTATAGCAGATAACACAAGACAAATTTTTATCACTTCTTATATCTAAAACATGCATAAATGCTTTGTAAATAAATAGATACTTCCATGAGTTTGAAGGCATTTTGGTTTGCTTGGTATAAATGGATTGTTTTTACAGAATAAAATAAATGGATTAATCCACAATTTCCTAATTCATTATAAAAAGAGGACATCTAAATGCATTCCTAATTCATTACACAATTGATACATTTAATTGCATGCCTAAATTGATTATATTTGAATAACAAGATGCAAATTGTGAGAAAAAACCACTTGCTTGATAAGCCTAGGATTGCATTCTCCTCTTGATGTTCAACATGCTTTTTCTCAAGTCTTTTTTCTTCACTTGCTCTTCTTTCAAAGTTGATTCTTTCCCCTTGCTACTCCCAAAGCTTCTTTTTGACTCCATTTTCTCTGCCACATCAACAATGACAATATTTTTTTGTTTAAGGTTTTTTCAACCCTTAAATATGGCACCATTTTCTGCTTGGGCAAACTTTGATACAAGTTGAAAAATGAATAAGGAGTATCCATTTATAGAATTTACAAGAATGAAGAATAGGGATAAATTATAAAGGAGGCCAAAAATGATGCGACCTTTTTATATGGGTGAGTAGTGCTTAATGAAGAAACCCTGTACTAATGAAAATTGCGTTATCCTTCACATGGGATGAATAATAGTCAATAAAAAATAATGTCTCCATGTGATCCATGTTTGATTAGGCTCCACAAACATGTGCAAGCACTAGAATAATGTTCTCGGTATATTTCGTGTGCATGACTTTATAAAGGGTCTATCCTTGCATGTGCATAACAAATGATGTCTTATACTTGCATGTGGAAAGCAAAATGTGTTCTCTACTTAGAATTTTGACCTACATGCATACTAGATGCCAAACACAAGTACCCACATATGTTTTAGTGGAATGTGGCACTTTATGTCATCTATCCATTATGACTAGTGTTGTGGACACTTCATCAGAGTGAATAGTGTCTGCCACCTCATCAGTGAATAGTAACTCATGAATAGTGTTAGAATGAATACCATTTTCCTCCACATCAACATGCCACCATTCCATTTGACAAACCTGTTTGCCCACTTGTTAGTCTTCAAAGTGACCCTAGGTGATTAATGAAAGACAAATATGTTTTGAGGACTATAACTAATATTTCATTTATTTTTGAACTTATTTATTTATTCATCTCTTATATTTACCAAACTCAAAATATAATCAATCAAATATGTTTTGTGTCCATGAATTTCTAATTACAAAAGATTTTCAATTATGTTCGAGGTATTTTCGAACACGAGAAGTCTGAGGTTTCTAATGAAAAGATAGTTATATGACTACTTTTATAAGACAAACCAGATACAATGTTTACTATTATTAACAAACATTTTTTACAAAATGTGAGGTCCAGTAAAATGAAGGACAATGTATGTAACGAATATGCCAAGATAATCGCTGTGAGTATTTTTGGTATTCATTTTTTTTTGTTTCACTGGGTGTAGAATTGGTATAATTTTTATGATTCTTAATTATTTTTTGGTGTTTGTGGCTTTCAACTGCCCAGTGTTCTTCAAACCATATGAAGGAATGTAGGGCCCATTGGATATTTGTTAATGATGGGTTAAGTAGTGATGGTCAACGATAGATGATTTGGTGGGCAATAAATTAATATTGTATTAATTATATTACGTTCTAATATATATAACATATTAATACTATAAATAATTACATTATATATTATTATATTATAATTTTAAATTTATATTAGAATAAGGGCGCAGAGCACCAAGCCCCTATGGGAGGGAGGTTAGATTTGATGGATAAATTAAAAAATAAAACTAAAAAAATACTTGGTTATGTTGGGTAGAAATGATTAATTTTCTTGGAAGAATCTGATTTGTTATTTAGTAAATAAAACCCATGTTAATAGCATTACATACCAGAGGGCAGGTTTGGTTGTGAGGGTGGAACAATAAAAATTATTAAGTACAAGGATAAAATTTCAGGGTTTGAATGCTTAACACTTTTAATTGATAAAATTTGACGTTGACAAGGTGTCAACTGGTTTGTAAGTGTTCTTTATGACCAGTTCATCCATGTTGGCACATCATATATATACACACATGTTATACTAATGCCTGACTCAAGCAGCTGAAGATTGACTGGAAATAGAGAGAATCTATAGAGTTTCCACAATTTAAAGATATTGTAACTATTGAACATGCTTTTCATTTTAATTAAAGTGGACAAGATCGTGATTTTAGCTTTTAAAAAAAATCATTTTTTTGGTTAAACTAAAAATAAAAAATAAAAAATTATTGTTAATTTTTGAGGATGAGGTATATATATGGTTGTCATGGTGAAGAAATTAGCGTACTTGCATAACATCATATCTATTGTAGTAAATTTTGGCATATTCATCAAGACAAGGATTATAATCACCTGCTATTCTTGTCTTCATTTGCAAAGAGATTCGAGAATATGAACAATTTATAACACCACATTTGAGCCTTGAGTGAGTAAAGCACAATTAACTTCTTTTAAAACGATAGTTTTCCTGCCTAATTACAATTATGATATTTCAACCGATTGAGAGGGCCCAGTAAACATCGTTTAAGGGACAAGAAAGCATTACCCAACATAACAAAATCAATCATTCAGCTCAAACAACTCAATTGCTTCTAGAATCAAAAGAGGAAATGTCCAAATATAAAATTGATTGGAACTTATTATTAAAAGACACATAATTGTATAAACATATTCTCATTAGAATTTCAAAATCTAACGTTTTCTTGAAGTAACATCTATAGTAATACATCTTACAATAGTAAAAATCAAAGACTTCAAGATTATGCCCCAATTGACTTCTAGATTAGGCTGGGATTTGAATCTTGAGATTTGCTCTACCCGATTGTACTTATTTGCCTACCAAATTTAGCAGATAAGATTGAGAGATCCGCCAAAAAAACATGCAGCCAAAACTAGTAAAATAAAAAACTAATTTAGAAAATTGACCGGATAGAAACAGCCTTTTTTTCTTCTAAGTCAAAAGAGAAAGGTAGCTGTGGGTTTCAATCATGCGACATGCACCACAAGAGAGAGTTATGAAAAGCAAAAAAAATACATTCATCACTCGAATCTGCCATACTAATATGAAAAAGAAAGTGTGCATTGAGGAAAATCTAGATTAAGACCCTTCAGCAAAACACAACTTCAAATCATCTGCTGCAGTGCCTCTATTTTTGGCAGAACAGTCCTGATTTTGCCTACATGATTGCCTATTCACTAAATTTATCGTTGCTGTAGGATCTGTACCTACTCCACTAAATTGGACAATGAAATGTTACTTGGCCAAAACTGATTTGGGAGTAGCCCCTAGAACCACCATAAACACATATGGTTAGAAATCCCCTAGATCTGCATCTACATGGGATGCTGACCAAAAGCAAGCTCACTTTATTTCTGTAAAGTTCGATAAAATTTGTGCAATGGGATAGGGAGAGTTTGTGTAAGTGGGAAATAATGGCTGGTTTTGCTAAAAATTGGTATTAGGGGGATATAGGTGAAGTTAAATTGGAATTTAAGGCGATGCACTGGTACATCAAGTTGGATTATTTATTCCCAAATAGAATCGTTTTGATTGATGGAGAACTAGAAGAAAAGCAAAAATAAAATAGTGAGAATGTGCATACTTACATGACCGCCGGGCAACTCCACTGCATGAATGAAACGTGCATGGAGTGTACTAGTCCAACGAATACACGGGGCATTGATGCTTTGCTTGGAAGGCAGCTTCGCCATGATTTGAGATCTCAATCCATTTTGTGAAGATACTCCACTGTCCCCTTCAACGCTGTTGTTATTGCTGCAACAATCCGCTTTGCCTCAAACTAACCTCTTTATAACCGAATGCCATGTTCTTTGATAAATAAATTCAGCATTCAGTGACGAGCAATCAAAACCATTAATCAACCATGAGTGAACAAATCCAGCATTTAATGACGAATAAAATCCACACTGCGTGTAGTTATACCTTTTGAAGCAATAGGTAGGATGGATCATCATTAAAAACAATTGACTGTGATTGCATCCTCCCTGCTAAAATGATTGTTCTGACAACAATGAATTAAAGTCCATGTCTCGAACAATGTGATGTTTTCCATATCATACAAATGTTGACTATTTAGATTACATAAAATAATATTATTTTATATCATTCGTTAAACATAGTGCAAGTCAACTTTGCATAAACACAACATATTTGCATGCACAAAAATCAATGTCCCCTGGTTGGCCAACAACACAGGGACTAATTCGAAGTTAATGAAAAACGATGTCTATAGTCTCAGGGAGGGATAAACCCTCTCAGACTAATAATAATAACTTAATATTGTTATTAGTCCCGAAGGCATACTTATAGTATTTATTTTGCTTTAACTTGGAATTAGTCTTTCGTTTCTTGGCCAATCAAATTGCATTGTTTTGCGTGTTGAAAAATACGTAATTTTTTTGCAAAGGTAACTTGCAAGCTGTGTAATGGATTATATAAAATAATATTATTTCCTGTGAGTTGATTGGTTGAAATGTTTGTATGTTATTGTAAGCTTCACGCTGATTAGGACATGGGCTTTAATTTGTTGCTGTCAGAACCGCCATTTTGGTAGGAATAACACAGTCAAGAGTTGGTTGTTTTTAGTGTTGATCTATGCTGGGTATTGTTTCGAGGTTGGACTACATCACTGCACGTAGTGCATATTTTATTTGCCATTGAATGTTGGATTTATTCGTGCAAGGTGGATCAATGTTTTTGGTTGTTCACCATTGAATGTTGGATTTATTTATTTTAGAGAGAGAGTAGTCAAATAAATATTCAAAGAGAACATAGTGCTAGAAGAGGGAACTCGGCCCCCGAGTGGATGGAGTGAACGGATCAAGCTCGAAGCTGTCCTTTGTTGCAATGCTGATGCTAACCCTAACCCTGTATGGCCTTGCTGTTTGTTGGATGTCTGTGTCAACGCTTCCCTAGGTTGGATTATTTTCTCATGGAATGCCGTCAATCTGAAGTATTCACAAACATATTTAGGGCAATTGCCAAAAAGAAAGTATTAAAAGATATTTATTGGTAAATTTAAAACAAATTCCACAGTTCTTGCTGAGTTTTAAATTGCATGTATAGAGCAAGGCAATGCATATATTGGCAATTCCTATATTGGTGTGCAGGATTTCATCCATCTATTCACATAGTAAATGGCCCCTCACAATTTAGGTGGTGTTTATCCAATTTATTTCTTTTTTTTTTTTTATATTTTTTGCTTGGAGGTGCCAGTTCAAGGCGTTAACAACAGCGAACGCCCCCAGACTGTTTTCCTTGCTAATAAGGAGACTAATGGTACATATAGAGGACTCTTAGCCGTATTATATCATGTTATCAATTAATCTTCACAAGGATTTAAGATTCTGTACCACTAATTGATAATATTGGTACCTACCCATTTTGCAAACGACAGTTAAAGGGGAGTTAAAGAGGAAAAAAATAGTGGTAGCCTTAGTCCCACTGCTGTTTTAGACCCCTTCTCCTGAACAGGTATGGTGCAATTTTTAGTGCAAGATTCAGATTATTTTTCTTGTGGTATATGATCTCATTGAGCTCCCAAACATTTATGAAACATATCCATTTTGATAATCAGGGTTAAAGTGGAAAAATACATGCTGGCTTTAGCCCTGCTAGGTGTGGTAGTCCTTGGCTCCTCGACAGCGTTATTGCAATCGGATGGCATTTGTGGCATACATTTTATTGGACTCATTGTTCTTAATGTAATATTGGCCATTGAGAATTAATATTACACCAGCGGCACAAATCTGTGCTAATAACCTCAGTTAAGTTTGACTGGTTTGTAGCAACACAGTGGCCGTGCCAATTTATTGCCCCTGTTTTCTGGTTTGGCCTGATAGAGATAATATTGTCTTTAGGATGCCCCATGGCAGGAAATAATTCTGTCAATGTTTTGTCAAGTACATGTTTAACATAATTTAGGGGCTGGAGGAATTGTGAAAACCATGCTGTAGATGATTTGATACAGGAAGCAGCTCTGAACTCACCCCTGAAGTCTTGAAATTGCACTTAGCCATCTATTACGTTTTGTTTTTCTTCTCCGCTTTTGATAGATGGTGGTAGACTGTGCCTGCTTGTCTATGGCCCCAGTTGGGTACACCTTTTTTTCTTGTTCTTTTTGCATTTATAAACTCTGTTTTATGAGAAAAACTCCCTGATCCTCGGATTCCAAATGAAACTCTCTGAGCACAGATCCTTTCTTCTTTCAGAAGCTTCTCTTGGTCATGAAGCGTATTTTCTAGAAAGGTATATACATTTCAAACTTCCAAGCATGGCAAGGCCTAAATGTGAATTAAAATTTTAGCCTATGTAGTTATGATAATAGATATAAAAATTACCTTCATTTTTTCCTTGAAGATAGGTACACATAAGCTGCTCGAATCATCTGAAATTGTTTCATTTAACATGATGGATCCCGAAGAAGTTAAATCTAACATGTACAAAGGTTTGAATGCATGCTACAATAAGGAATGAAATTATGAATACAGGTTGGTGAAGCATAAAAATAGAATCATAGATCTTAAGGGCCAATGCATAATTCTAATTATGTTGATGTGGGTGCAGAAAAGAACACCCTTCAATGACTTTTTTTTTTTATGGCAGATCTTTTTGCTTGCTCTTTGTGGGTAGGTAGTGAAGAGCATTGCTGTACGTATGATTTTAAACAGGGAAATTCTGTTGCAATTCGATTATTTGGCAGGCATGATATAGGCTGATTGAAGCAGTAACATTGCAGGATTACGGTGAACCAGAATTTCTAATATATAGGCTTGGTAGATACTTCCTCCACATTTGCCATTGCAACCACAAACCGTGTTCCTGTTATCACATTTTTTATGGTCACAACTCTGAGGTACTGATATAATCCGAATATGTTTTAAATCCAATTTCGTTCTAGTACTTGATCTGATTAATGACTGGTGGGTAAGCAAATCAATAATAGTTTGTGACAAGTATGCTAAACATGTTTGGTCAGTGAATCTGCTGCTATTATATATAAACCAATTTTAGGCACTTACCCTATAACCAACATCATTGAGATTTACATTCAATGTTACACTTTGTAGCAAAATTTGAGGTAGTATTTTTTAAGACTTATACACACCAATGTCGAGACCTTGAACCTTAGCAATATAACAATTAAAATCACTTAGATTTGCATTCCATGTTACACTAAGTAGCAAAATTTACGAGACATAATTTATTTAATGGCTTTTATTAATATTAAAACAACATAACAATATAGCCATATGATCACCGGTGAGAGAGCCAATGGGCAATTCCTCTTGCAAGGTACTTAGAGGTGATAGAAATTGGGTTTAACCAGGCACATGCAGAGCAGTTTCAAGCAGTGGAACCCTTGTTCTTGTTTTTGTATCAAAGTATCACAGGTATCACATGCAGTTGGGTGCAATCACATCTATAGAGCAAGCTGGAAACAGTGAACTGTGGTGTCAGCACAGAGAACCCCTAGTGATCAAGGTTTTGAACATGGAAGAAGTTAAGAAGCCTATGCATGTGTGCACTGAGCTCACCAGTTCAAACACAATATAAGCAAAAATTCTGTCATATAAACTGTCCACAAATAATAACAGTGCTGTTATATAAACTGCCCACAAATAGATTCTAAAAACATCTAGGACTAGAAAATTGAACATGAAGCCTCTAGTATTTATTAGATCTATCATGGATTTAATTATTTTAAAAATTCTGATTTTTCAGATTGGAGAAAGTTGACATCAGAACTAAGCGTGGACAAGCAAAAGTTAGAGGCACCATTACCTGTGTAGGAGGAGCAATGATCATGAGTCATGACCTTATACAAAGGCCCTACACTACTTACAGGGACACTTATCATGGATGCTGGGTTTAATGTTATAGTTTGCAAGCACTTTTTCTTGGTCTGTATGGCTTAATTTTCAGTTGCTCATTGTCCTCTGCAATTCATGTGCACAAGAGTTATTGCAATAATTGTATCCACACATATAATTGATCAATGTTTTGAAAGAAGCATCCAGCTCAAAAATTAGTAACGGCAATGATATTGCTTCCAGGGACAGTTCCGAGCACCATATCAGCCTCAGTTTTTGAGCCAAAAGTCTCTGCCTGGAATCTAAAGTGGGACATGGAGCTTCTGAGCATTGTATACACAGTTAGTATCTCAAGCTTTATAAGTTCAATTTTTCCAAAAAATTCCATTCTAAAGTTTTAAATGTGTTTCCATTTCATTATTGTGGCTAGTACATGGATACACTGTACACAACAAACTTATATTGTAATTGATATTTATGGAGGGAATATCACGTAGTATCTCAAGCTTTATAAGTTTAATTTTTCCAAAAAATTCCATTCTAAGTTTTAAATGTGTTTCCATTCCATTATTGCGGCTAGTACATGGATACACTGTACACAACATACTTATATTGTAATTGATATTTTAATTCTCTGTGCAAACCTATTGCTTCCACAAAAGAGGACCTGTCTTTGCAGCAATGTTCAATCCATTATCAACAATTTTGGTTGCAATCTTGGACCTGTTGATTCTTCATGTAAGCCTTCTTATGGGAAGGTTGGATAATCTCTTATACTCTTCATTCATTAAACAACTTCAAAACAATAATATATAGAGTGACCCAATGAATCTCTAATATGTTGTGTATGATGTTCTAGTACTGTGATTTTGACACATTTTATCACTGGGTTTTATTTGTTTTGCAATGTCGTCGTAGGAATTTTGATATTTGCAAGGCTTTACGCTGTACTGTGGGGCAAAGCTAAGAATAAAAAAGAAACAAACCCAATAGAAAATGGACTGAAAAATGAATCCGACTACAACATTGAAGATTGCACAGTTGAAATCAAGCAACCTCTCTTAACAAATGAAGCATATGGTCAACACCAATCTCACTCAGATTCAGAAATTTCTCACCAGTGGACTGCAACAAATATGTAGATAAAGCTAACAGCAAAATTTTTCAAGCCCTCCCATTCTCTAATTGTTTTTTTGTAATCTGAGCTTATTCAAAGCCATTTTGGCCAGCTGTACTTATTTCAATTGAATCAGACTTGATAGCTATGGCTTATTATTTTCTGCTGGCGTTCCAATTTTAAGTAGTGGCAGCACTGGCACCACATATGCCAACTAGCAAGTGGCCCCAAAAGTGCCAGCAGATACCACAATGGATGTCAAAATTTTGTTTTATGAATAAATATGTGCACTCAAGGATCTGTTTACTCTGCAACCATGGTATTTGCTACAGTACAATCGCAGGTTACTGTCATACACAAGTGGAGACTACCAGAAAGGCCTGGCCAACCTGAATGTCTGTATTACTTGAAAACAGAGGATTGCATATTTGGTGATGCTTGCCGATATCACCACCCAAAGGAGATGTTTGAACAATCATCTGAAAGCATGCTTAATCCTATTAGTTTTGCAGTGCATTATGTAAGTGCCCTTTATATAATATGTGAGACCCGCTTTGAATCTTTTGTCAGCAAATTGGCATCTAATTTAAATTTGTGAGTGCTTGTTTGATTTAGATTTCGTTTGTCCTGCCCTAAATCTATATCACTATTTGCTCTCCACAGACAGTTAAAGTTAACCTCTACATACAACCATCAAATATGTGCTCTTCCTGCAGGGACTTGGCGCTGTGCACCCTTGTTAATAAAACCAATATATATATATATATATATACACCAATTTAGGACACTTAGATGTTCTGATAACAAGATAGTTTATAAGGCTGAAAATATTGATAAACTCACTTTGAAATGCGTTTCCTTCAGACTCCTGCTTTCGCAATAACTCTGCAGATGATCAGCTTGCCACTATTATGCTTATGGCCGGATCTGGTTTCAAAGGTGCACACAGCTACTCTGTTGCTTCTCTGCGCCTGTCCTTCAGCTTTAACGAGGTCTTACTTCTTCGCTTGCCTTCCTTGATTCCCTGCGCCCTCGGAACTTCGCTCAAACAACCTTTAGCTTCACACTATGCAGGACAAGATTACAAATTGAAATCATAAAGAATAATAAAACCTTAAGTGAATTCAGACAAGATTTTCAGAGATCGAACACAAATAAAGCTTTTATATTACTGAAGATTTTACAGAATACAGACTCTAATGACTTCCTTCTTCCTAGACGCCTAGAACTCTTTCCTAACTTCCGATGCCTTCAACCCTTGGGTGCCTCGCATTATATAGAATATGTTCAAGGCTCCACTCGAGGATAGATGTGACCTACAGCTGGCAAGATTCTTTCGTATTATCATTACAAGCCCTGAGGGCGGTAAGATTCGCCATTACTTTATTGACACGCATAGACTACGGGGTAAAAAACAAGATAAGATTCTGACAAACTTTGGTGTGGTATGATCAATTTCATGACCAATGACGGACATCTTACAATATTTGGTTGGTGAGGTGACAAAAAGTGGCTTTAGTCACGAGGATAAGGTTCACGATCTGACGGTGAATTGTATTCACTTGCGTTTGGGTCCCCAAAAGAGCTGCCGACAGAATCTTCATCATTGCAGTAAGTGCGCGAGTACTCGTAGTCCAGCTGGTTTAGGTGAGATAAGACGTGGTCCGGAGAATAGTCGGGACAAATGTCAGGGCACTCGTAGATTGCCAAACGGCTGTCAGGTAGGCTAGGTCATGATGTGAGATTGAGATTGATGACTAAGTGGTAGGTGTAAGAATATCGCAAAGGAAAATATGCTACGAAATCCTGTCGGGGGAACCATTTCTCCATCCACTTGATTACAACCTCATAGCAATCAATTTCTCTGTGCACTAGGGTCCATTCGGAAAGCACTTCACTGCAGTACAAGATATCGATGATTTCCATTTGGGACCTATTCCAATGGTCGTTTAACATCTGTAAAGAGATTCCATTCCACGGGTTCACCCAAATTCGTGTCTGTCTATTCTTTGTCTCTACCCATCTCAGAGGTGGATTGACCAGTGCTTCATTGGCGTGGTCGCAGATCAGATTTCCAGCAAGTATGTCGCCATTCTTGAAATGAACCAACATGTTCCAATACCAGTTTGCATCGTCTGAGGAGAGAGGATCTGAGAATCCTAGATAAGTAGCCATTTATTCAAATGGGTCCACTGCAGCTTCTGCGAACTGTCTTCAGTGGTGATTGTCGTTCACCAGGCCATGGTATTTTGGGCTGCAATACCAAAACCACGATCACCTGCTCCGTCGTTAAGAGCTAACTTGATCTAACGCAATGTTTCATCAAGGATTTGCAAACCACTGGATTATTCCGCTGGGTCGAAACCTTCTTCAGCAGATAACCGTCTGGGTACCTATGAAACCTGCAATTAAACAACTTTTAGATTTAAAACCTGGGTCTACCGCTTTTTATAGTGCACCCATTCAGCACCGAATGGTTTTACGTTCCAATAAACGCAGAGTTATGAAGTCCTCTGAAACTTCTGAACCTACAAAACAAAACAAAACTGTTAAGGGCTAGTCTTTTATTTTAATGGCGGAGGCCATTATTGTGATTTATGCTTATTGTGTGCCATCTCTCTGGTCAGTGTGTCTGCCAGACTGTTCTTCGAACCAGAAATCCATTTGATCTAGAAATCAAAACCACTCAGCCACAAATGCCACCAAGCAATTCTACCTTGGGCTAGATCCTTGTCTGGTTTTTTATGCATGAGTGTTACCATAGCCTGTCTGTCTGGATAGTGAATTTTACAGGCTTTAAAAAGATTTTAAATCTCTTGATGCCATTAATGACAGCAAGTATTTCACGCTCATATACGTGGTACCTCTTTTCTGTCTCAAAAAATGTTCTAGACCTGTATCCGCACACTTGCAACTGCATGTCTGGCAACTGTTGTGACAATACTGTCCCCAAGTGTTTGCACTTGCATCTGTGTTGAGAATCAATGGATAATTCTCGACTGGGAGGTACAATGGCGGAATGTTCTGCACTTCTTTTATTTTTTTGACCGCCTTTGTGCTCTTTTCATCCCATGGTACTGGATTCTTTTTTTAAATGTCTTCTGAGAGTTAAGCACCATGCTGCAAGATCCTCGAAGAAATTTGAGCAATAATTCAGGGAACCTAAAAAATGCTGAAGCATTTTCTTATCTGGTAATTCATCTGGGAAGGCTTCAAGCTTTTCTAGTATATGATCTTGCAGTATTACCTTGGCTCAAGTGCAAACCCAAGAATTTAATGTCTGTCAATACTATTTCCATTTTTGTAGCAGACAGACATATACAGTGTGCAGTAATTTTTTTCATACAACATATTCAAATGAACCAGATGATCTTCAACTGTCTTATTGAAGATTAAAACATCATCAATATAAACAATACAAAACTCGTGAAGGTCTCTGAGGGCATTGTCCATTTTTCTTTGAAAATATTCCAGTGCAGTGTTGAGGCCAAAAGGCATTACCTTCCATTCATACATTCCTTGAGGAACTGTAAAAGCCGTTTTATGAATGTCTTCTGGGTTTATTTTAACCTGCGAAAATCCTGACTTACAGTCAAACTTAGAGAATATTTTTGCATTACAAGCTCGTTTAATTAAATCAGCAGTTAAAGGCAAAGGGTAATTGAATGGCTTGATTATGTCATTCAATGGCTTATAATCTATGCAAAATCTCTTTTTTCCTCTGATCTGCTCCGATCTTTTGTTGACGTAAAAATTCTGCACATGCTAAACTAGACTTAGAATGCTGGATAAAACCTCTTTTAAGCAATTCTGCAAGCTCTGCATCCAGTTCCTTTCGCCCACTTGGGTTGAACTGGTAGGGCTTCTCTATGGGAATTTTCTGCTCGAAGTCGGCCTTTATCTATATACTGCATTCTTCTAGTTCTGGTTTCCAGAACTGTAATGGATTCAAGCTTGTACAATTCTTAATGAATCTCTGTTTGATTTCTGTGAAGGCAGTTACCTGTTTAGCTCTTTCATACTGGATTTTTCTTTCCGCTTTCTGGTTGTCCAGAGTCTCAGCATGATTCTTGATCTCAGTTTTCCAGTCTTCTTTCGCTGTAATTCTACTAAATACATTAGTACCCATTTTTAGTACTGGAATCTTTATGTTACCTTCTTCACCATGTAACTGGATATAGTCCTGTGTCTGTACGAATGGTGAGTGTTTTAATAAAAATATATTTCTTATTAGGATATCCACATCAGAGGTGAAGAATTCAATGAATGTAATCTGAAACATTCTTCCATTTAATATTATTGGCACATCTTTAGCAATTCTGTCAAAGTTTAATACTTCCCTTGATATTGTCGTCCCTTGGTATTGCTTCTGATGATTTTTTCAGAATTCTGGCGGAAGAACCTTTGTCTTGGCGAAGCTCCTCGGGCTTCCAGTATCCGCAAAGGCATGCAATTGATATTGCTTATAACCTGGAAATTTAAAACCAACAGAAATATATATACTATATTTTAAGGACTTGACAGCCAACATCTTCAGCTTCTTCGTCTGACTCTTTTCTTTCAGCTTTCTGAACTATGCCTTTTATGTAACTGACATCAGATATGAGCTCTTTGATGTTTTTGGCCATCTTATTTACTATAGTGGCTAGGCTTTCAATGCTGTGCTTAGTTTCGGCCACTATTTCTAAAGTTTGACTAAGGTCTAAAGAATCTACCTTAGTTGTGCCTTGTCTGTAAATTACTTCAGAAGGAATTTCTTCTTCTTGTTCGTCGCTGGAATTTACATATTCTGGGAGTATGCGGGCATCCCATTTCGGAGCTGTATAGCCATGACTTTTCTGTCTCAAAGGTTTCTTACCTCTGTCTTTTTCTTCATAGTACTTGGTTATAGCTTTGTCTTTTGAACCAACATCTCCGCGCTTTTGCCAATCAATGGCTTTTGGTTCAGTATCTTTCAAAGCTTGCTTGAGCTTACTTTTTTCCATTCTGAGCCTTGACTCTTCTGCGTTAAATTTGTACATTGCTGCATTGATTTATTCTTGGCTATAAGCTTCTCTGAAAATATCTCTGGTTGTGAGTGTCATAAGCTTATTATCTATAATAGCCAATTCTTTTCTGATCAATGTTTTAGCAATGCCTTCTGGTTCAGGGTCTTGATCTTCTTCATCTGATTCTGTTGTAGCATGCCTATCATTCCTATGGGTTCTGAATCTGACTCGCTAGACCAGACTTGGGCAACATCATAGTAAGTCTCTTGTGAATCAGATGGAATATTTTGAACATCAATTAAATCCCATGATGCTTCTGCATAGTAGACCTCGAAGAGGGCATGCGCGGGCATATTGGTGTTTTTGCCAGGGCAATCCGTAGCATAATGGGGTCCTTTACAGATAAAACATTTTACAGAGGACGGGACTGACCTCGGAGTACTGCATTTGTGCAGTAACTTTTTATGTTTCTTGGATGATTTCCAATGGGAAAGCTGCTTTGAAGAAGCTTTATAAGGTTTAAACTTGCGTCTAAACTTATGGGACTTATGGGAGGATCTATGCTACTCAGGAGATGAATATCTTTTGTGCCTGTGGTGCTTATAGGACTTGTGGGTCTTATGGGCCTTTTTTGGTTTACAGGAGCATCCATGCTTGGCTTTATTGCAACCCCACGATTTAGGAGTACTGGTGTTACAGTATTCTTGAAGGTTACAACTACTGTTGTATTTATCTAGATTGGAGTTCACTAGCCGCAACTGGCATTGTTTTAACAATTTACTCCTAACTAGATTAGTTAATTCAGACAAGGTAGCTGCTTGGGGTGTCTGACCAGACTTATTCAAATGACCTCTTACCCATTCTCCTAACAAGCATGGTAGTGCATTTAGATAGGTTTCTTTAACCCACTGTGTATGGGCTTCACCACTTTCATAGGTGTGCACCTAGAACTCCAGAGAGAAAGCAATCAACTTGCTAAGGTCACAGAGCTTCATCTGATAAAGATGGGATTTCGCAGATGCTATCTGCCTGTTTCTATTTCCCGTGAATTCTGCAAGTATGGCTGCTTGGAGAGTGGTTAATCCACCATTACAGATCTGCTGCTTACTCATCCATGTGACTGGAACCTCCGTCTGTCCAAGAGGAATTGGGCCATCTTCTTCAGATTTTCTTGTCCACCAATTCTTATGTTTGCCGGCCATCAGACTAACTGCATGTATGACTCTCTGTGCATCAGTCATGGTGCTTGGAAACCTCATGTTTTTTAGGGTCTCAATCCATAGCACGATGTGGTCATATGGTTCGGCAATATTATCTATTACTAAAATAAAACCATTAGGTGGCTTAACCTTAAGTGGCCTTCCTCTAAAATGTCATCTAAGATCGTGGTGTAATCCTTTTGTTTCTGTTTACCTTTACGGTCTTCTGTATAGCTTACTGGTTTGGTCTTGGGCTCGAACCATTCTGGTTGCAGGTTTATATTTTCTATCCTGCGCCGAAGATTAGATACTACTGAATCTTCGTACATTCCCATCTACTGGTCTTCACTACTACCAGAGTCTGGTGATGGGATATAGGGAGAGTTTATCTCCATTTCATCACTACTTGAAACATATTCTATAGCTGCTACTGGTTCTTTATCACTCTGTCTCTGTGCTTTTTCCAACCAATCTATTTCAGATTCTGATTCTGACTCTTTAACACATACAACATTTATAGATAACAGGTCAAAATCATGTGCCAACTGCTTAACATTTATTGTAGACTCCTTAATTTCTTCTTCTACAGTTTTGCGACTGAGAGGAAACTTTAAATACTGTGGAAATCTGGGTGCTGGTTTTGAACTAGAAGCTACCGGCTCATCTTCAATTATTATTTTCTTCTGCAATTTTTCTTCAGTGAAGATAATACTAGCTAGGCTGTCTTTTGTCTGGACAACGTGTGTTGTTACATCTGTGTGTAACAAATCGGTTTTACGATGCAACTGATTGACTTTGTTGTCGACAGATTCTACCAGTTTTTCCACTATGTCTACAGAATGATCTAATCTGGTTAGATGTTTAACTATGTCAGGATTACTTTGTGCAACTTGTTCAATCTTGTCCTTATGATCATCATGCTTCTTATGGACTGATGACTGTGATTGGGCCAGTGCATCTAAGATTCGGACAGACTTATTGGCTGACACATTAATTTCATCTAACTTTTTGTGAGTTGCAGCTCTAGACATCTTACTGTCTGCATGTATACTATCTAGTATTTTCATAGTATCTTCTAAGAGATCTTTACAGCTCATTACATCCACAGCGATGTCATCAACATTGTCTTCTGCAGCACTCATCCATTGCGCTAACCAGTTTCTTTGCTTTGTCCCTGATTTCTGTTTTGTGCCTACAGGGGCTTTGCTGAAAGCTTGAAATTGACTCCACTCCTTATTGTCTATATCATAGACACTGTGTTCTTTGTTCGGCCATCTGTCGGGAGTGTAGTGATCAAATTCAAAGTCATCACTGCCTATCTTTCCTTTAATCTTTGTTGTTTTCTCATTCTGTTTCCTAGGCAGTTTATTCTTGGCTGTAGATATCATGCCTATATGTTCAAACACAAAGTCTTTGGATTTTTTCTGTAGAAGGGACTGGTGCTGCTGCTGCAATTAATTCATTGTGGGTGTCCAGATATATATATATATATATATATATATATATATATTATAATATAATTATTATATTACTATTAATAATAATAATATAATAGTATCAAATATAATCATATATAATATACTAAATGCTATTATATATATATATATACAATGCTTATTATTATAATACTATTATAACGTAATTATTATATTAGTATTATATATAATATATTAATAATAATATAATAGTGTTATATATATAAATAATATACTATATGCTATTATATTTTATTACATGTTTTATTATATATATTACTATGATCACTTGGCATCACTTGGTCTCCTACCAACTGCTTGTACTTTGGTCAATCGGGGTGGGGTTGCACTGGGAAAGACTCCTTCCACCCAGAATTCAACGGGTGGGGAGACTATTCAGTGTAACTAGCTCTATTCAATCTGAGTAGATTTAGTGAGTGAGCCCCGAAAATCAGTGGGTGCATAGAGATTCCTTCCACCCAAAATTCAACGAGTGGGGAGACCATTCAGTCTAACTAGCTCTAGTTAGTGAGCCCCAAAAATTGGTGGGTGCATAAAGAGCGGAGCATTACATTATACTTCATTAGGCCTCAAGGACATTTTCAAAGCAGGGACGTTGATCGCCTATTGTTGTTCCAGTCACTCGGTCCGATGCTTCAGATGAAACATTGGAGTGTGTAGATCTGGGTAAGTTAATAATGGCACACATAGCCATTTCAAACGCCTCAGTAATATATATATAATAAAATATAATAGTATATAATATATTATATATAAGACTATTATATTGTTATTAATATATTATATATAATAGTAATATAATAATATAATAATTGTATTATAATATATATATATATATATATATTTCAATAATATTTATATATTATAAATATATAATATAATTATCTATATATTATATTATATTTATAATACTATTATATTAATAATAATAATATAATAGTATTAAATATTATTATTATATATAATATACTATATACTTTTATATTTTATTACACATATATATATATAGTAGATGAGCTAAAATAAATGAGTTGGGGTGGTGCTTGTCTTGAAACAAAACAAAACAAAAAACTAAAACTATAAAGGTATATCAAGGTAGACAAATGAAGTTTGATCTGATCGAATGAAGTTTGTACAAGGTAGACGAACAAAGTTCGTATCAACCTCACCTCAGATGTGAACTATATATATATATATATATATATATATATATATATGCTACTTTATATGCAATAAAATATAAAACTATATAGTATGTTACACAATAATATTTAATACTATTATATTATTATTATTTTTTTGGGTAGATACAAGTTTTTGACCGGAACTTTTAACCGGTTTTGGAGCACAAATTGAGGGCCCAGTCCCTGTGTAAACAACATGCAAAGCAACGATTCATAACAAGAGCACAAAAAGGATAGCTGGAAAACCAGACAAAATAATTGACAAAAATCACAACAAAGAGACGATAAAGGACAAAGTAGCCAATCAGAAAAACAAAAAGTAGAAAACGGAAAAGAAACTACTCATCAAAAACTCGGAAGCCCAATTGTTGAATCAACCTCTTGCTGTTAACATGCACATACTGCTGGAGAGTAAGGATTCCATAGTCCATTGCATACCCTCATTGATGGCATTCATAGCATCAAGTTGTAGCTTTTTTGCTTCTGTTTTCCTACCTCTTTTCCCTTTTGTGCCGCAATTCGGAGTCTTCAGATCACTCGACTGTTGTGAAATTGACAAAACCGCTCTGTTGGCTAGCTCTTCATTGTCTTCGTCCTAATCCTCAACATACCCATCCTTTTGATGCTCATCTTCTGAAGAAGGGAAGTTGTTAACATGCTTTGATTTGGATCCCTCAATGACAACATCCCTGTTCAGGAGGGGAGAGGAAGGCTGCCTTAACTCCTTGTCAATATGAACAACTTTTGTCACCAAACCATCATCTACCTGAGGGCTGCCCTGAAATTCTTGGACGACTGCAATATGCGAAGTCTCAACTGGGGTGGATTTTGATGGAAAATGCATTCAATGCACCAAATCCTGATTCAAACAACCAATCTCCCTGACTTATTTTTGCAAGAACAAAGAATGAGAGCCTTTGAAGCTTATCGTTGGACAAGAGGCAATCTTGTGATTAGCTTGATTGCATTTAAAACATCTGAAGGGAAGCCCTTCAAAATTGATAAATTGAGTCCAAACACCTCGAGAGGAAGATATCTGAATGGAGTGGTGTAGAGGTTTAGATAAATCCACCAAAACACACACCCTGACATAGTTCAGATTATCCCCAATGGATACATCCATTTTGACAAAGACGCTGAGCTTGCTAACCAATTTTTGAAAAAGAAATAGACCCTGCATGGCCAAGGGGAGATTATAGAATCTGACCCAAACCGGGGCTTGGGAGATCACCGAAGTAGCTGGGTCAAAAAATGGAGCCCAAGGATAGAAGAACACCCCTTGTTTGCCAACAAACCATGGTCCATTTGTCCATACAAAATCTTTGTCCTCCGAGGATTGAAACGAGCAGAAAGAAACCATTAGCCAAGACTAAGAAAGGAGCTTTAAGTGTGGGCCAAGTTTCTTGAGACCATTTTGAAAGAGTCTTCCAGGAAGGTCGCTTTCCTATACATCTGCCAATCAGAGATCTTTGTCCTCTATCCAAGTCTAACAATGAAAACTTTGCATCAGAAATTTCAACAAGTGGAGGGGAATCAGAAAAAATTAAGGGGATATCACCTAAGAAAGCCGTTTCTAGGGCTTCTTTTTGAGAAGAAATATCTTCAGCAGTCTCCTTAACATCCTCCACAAGTGCTTTAACCTCTGAATTTTTTTCTAAATGACCCTGGCTTCAAAATAGGTTCTGAGCCAGGATGATTTTTGAGAATAAGATTTTTACAAAAATCACCACAGTTATGAAACGGGTTTGAGATATTGGTGCAATTCAAAAACACCGAGTCTTTAGCAAAAACCCTAGGTGGGTTTCTTCTTGATGCAACTACCTGCCTCCCTGAAGAGGGGCTTCCCTCAGACAAGCCTCTATCCACCACCGACCGCTCCTACCCCAAAAAATCCTCAAAGGGCATATTAGCTTGAACAAAATGAGACGTTGAAAACCCAGATTTTTTTTTACATCTTTCTTCTTCCTTCCCCTGCCCAGAGTCAAATTTTTTCCTAGCCCCTGCTCTCCGAGAGACACCCCAGAGGCTGCTCCTTTCTTAGCCTCAGAGCTTTTCCCCTGCGCCTTTAGATTCCCTATTGCCGCTTTTGCTGTTGTTGGCAGCCCCTGACTGCCAACCCTTGCTTCACCCAAACCTGTCGTTTGGGCTTGCTCTGACTAAAGCCTTGTTGCCTTCTCTGCATCGAGCTCCCCTGCGTGCCCAACAATGAAAGCCATTGCTGTCTGCACATCTCCACATGCCGGCGCTTGCCCGCCTGCCTCCAAACGCCACCTGGAGCCATTCGCTGTCGCCTACTTTCCTTCGCCCCTTGGAGCCATCAATTTTATAATCATTATATTATTATTAATAATATAATAATATATATCATATATATTTCAATAATATTTACATATTATAAATATGTAATATAATTATTTATATAATATATTATATTTATAATTAGTATATATAAATATAGATTCCAAAAATTCAATCTTTTGTCCCCAAGTTAGTGATATTGTAGCATTGATTGGCACTGCATCTCTGAGGTGGAGCCCTGCTGCAATCAAATCAACTCACGAAGTCCTCACCCACCCTTGAAAATGACCAAGCAAAAATGTCGCCACGTTACAAACTGCGAACCCCATTGTAATGGTTGCAGGTATGTGAATCCACTAGTTGCTTTGAATCTAGGTTAGATGTATGATATGGGCCCTTGGGTGTTTGATACCACCACCGAGCTCACCTTGAAATATTTCACCACCTGCATGTTTTGGATGGCCTTGCCCTTCCCCACCACTTCACCATTGCTCAAGCTCACTGTGAAACGAAATATCCCCACCTGACATAGTTCATTTCCATGTCATATGAAGAAACACACCAACGGATTTTCCACCATCACCTCTACGAGAAATATAAGATTATTGTTTTTTAATACTTCATACACAAGGTGAGATGTGGTTAGCAATCATGGGTTTCGATTGAATTAGGACTGATGGTTTACATTCTTCGATTTAAAAAATCCTGTTTTACAAAAATAGACAATTACATCCCTGCCGAGGTAACTTGCACCCTTGGGACAATTGCTAAAATATACACCATGATATCTTATTCAGGGCATTCATATAAATGTTACATTAATTTACAATAACTAATGCAATTCACAAAGATATTTCGCCACACCATCACTTTATTTGTTCAAAAAGCCACTTTTTCAATAAATTTAATTCAATGTCTTAAAATGAGCAAATCAACGATGTAATATATACAAAGATTTATACAATGAAAAGAAATGCAAGGCTATAGCTTGTAGGCTTGTAGAGTACCTTAAAGAAATATGATAGGTGGTGCTTGGAGCATCATACGGGATTTTTGTGTGAGCTCTTTAAGCCAGCCCATCCCATTAGTGTCTAGGCGAGACCTACATTGTTTGACATGAGTCACCATTGAATCATAATGTATTAAATTAAATTGAAGTACTCTTGTCTCTATTAATGTTTAAAATATTTTTAAACAATATGCAATTGAATATATTGAGCTTTACTAATTTTATAATAATATATTGGTTATAAGAGAGACAGTGTTTCCACGGTCCATGAAATAAAGACAATTTTTTTTGAATTAAACCGTGTAAAGGATTTTTAGATTTTTAGCGTGTGATCTGAAAGAGAGATTTTCTGAATTAAATCGTGTAAAGGATTTTTAGATAATAAAATAGGGGGACTGCTTGTCATTTTGACAGTTGATCAACAAACTGTTTGGGTTCAGTTTAAGCAAACATTTAAACCCAGTGATGTTAGATGCTTTGATTAGGACACCTCGTGATTACATATAATTTACATGGAACAATCTAAGGCAGGGGGTTAAAGGATTTTAAGTCAGCTGGACCGTCTGATGAAATCAGATAATAGTTGGTGCTACACTTCGGCCATAGAAGTCTTCCCAGTGTGTGCAGATTCAATGGCATATTATCAGATCATAACTCTATTTCATGGTCTATTGCACACATACAAACTCAAAAGGCTGTCTCTAAGACTTTCATTTATAATACCTCTTTTTTTGAGAACAATCGATTGCTTGATTACACGTTAAAGTCATATGGAACCTTATTCCTCATCCACACAATGATTCTGGATGGATTATATGGTGGCAAGATGCAGTGAAAAGGATTGTTAGATTCTTCAAACATCTAGTTAAAAAGGTAGCTGGAGTTTTTAATAATCATATCAAAATCTTAAGACACATAAATTTTTCGAACCCCGACGGAGTTGGTTTTAGACCTTGTTGCAACTAATATATTGAGTCATCTAGCTTACTTGCAACACCATAAGAGAATTCTTGAGAATTATAAGCCAAAAGGAGAAATGTTGAAAGCAAGTTTATCTTGGCTCAGATCAGGGGATCAATCCACTACAGATTTTTTTAAGTTCCTTAAGGGATCTACCAAACATGTTAACCAAATAAATGTGGATGGGACCATTATGAATAGTCGTGAAGGCATCCTAGACGCTTTTTGTTAGTAAGTTTATCTCTAACTCATTCTCATCATTTAGTGATCAAATTATTCCCACTAACTCGTTCTTCTCTCAAGAGCAGAGGAGACAAAGCCATAGAATCGCGAGTAGAGCCATGGCATTGTGAGCAAAACCACGGGATTGAGCAGACAGAGCCATGAAAATCGTTTAGAGAGCAACGGAAATCGTGAGCAGAAGACAAAGCCATGGGATCGTGAGCAGACAAAGCCATGGAAATTGCTTAGAGTGAACCAGGTGGATCCATGTATCGTTCCATTTTTTAAAGTCTTCAAATTCTGTTCAAATCATTTGCACATCGTAAAATTCGTCAAGAGCTTTCCAGCGCTTTTCGCGGTTCGAAAAACGGAGTCCGAATGCTCAAGATATAGCTAGTTGAAAAAATATTGTGACGGGGAAAAAAAGGGGTGTTGAAAGTGACGTGGCACTGTTAAAAACATGCAAAGTGGACCAATAGCCATTTGACACGGCAAAATAATTAGGTGCAAAAAAAAATTTGGTTTGGTGTTTTTTATTCACACGTTATTTGAAAATTTTAAATGTTTAAAGGCGCCAAATGCCAAATTGCCACGTCCCCTGCCACGTCATTCCACCAATCATGCTAAGACCAAGTCAAAGCGTAGCCTAAGTTGGCGCCTAAAGTCTTGGCATTTGAAAAGGTCCTCAACTTGGCTATTTTAAGCATTTAAATTGTCATACTCAACGCATGTGGGACAAAGACAAGTCAAAGGCGCCAAAAAAGGAGGGAAAAACTTTCAAATCTTATGCTAAGCGCCTAGAAAGGTGGCCAGCGATAAGATGAATCGCAGTCCGTAGATTTGAAATCACGAGTCCGTAGAAATCTCATATGAAGAGGGAGAATTGTTTGGTAATATCATGCCCCGGCCACATGAGAGAAACCAACCACTTTACCGAGCCACATAGTTGGTGATCCATCTACCATGTCCCAAAATATGATAAACGTGAGAATAGACATGCCAAGTCAAAGCTCGAAATTTGGTTCTGATAATGGTTTCAAGTCAGTTTCAATGGTGCCAAACTGTAGAGCTCTTTGAGAGCTTTTCGACGCATTTTTCGGAATGTAAATCCGATTTCGGGAGCTCCTGTTATGGCCATTTGAAGATTGGTCGAAAAATGAGAGTCGAAAGTGATGTGGTATTGTTTAAATGTGCCAAGTGGACCAATAGCCATTTGACACGTGGCAAAATGATTCGGTGCAAAAAATTTTTGGTTTGGTGTTTTTATTTCACATGTTATTTGAGAAATTTTCAAACGTTTATCACTTTAAAACAAGGGGCCAAAGGCCAACTTGCACAAGTTGTTATGTCACTCGCCACGTCACCCCACCAATCAAGCAAATGACCAAGTCTAAACGGCGGCCTAAGTTAGCGCCTAAGTCTTGGCATTTAAAAAAGGAGGCGCATACTTATTTTAAGCATGCAAAACTGTCATTCCCAGCATATGTGGGACAAAGAAAAGTCAAAATGCGCTAAAAAGGAGGCCGACGGTTTCCAAAGCGCCAAAAAAGGAGGGAGAAAATTTGAAACTTCATGCTAGGCATCTAAAAATGAGGGCGGCAGTTTTGAACCCCTACCCTGCCACCCAAAAGGGATAAGCTTTGACCGCTTATACCACGGACTTCCAAATGCTTTGAAAGGAGCGAATTTGTATTTAAAGGGAAGCTTCTGGTCGACTGTGTATTGGGGAGTATAGACCCGCTTATAGTATTTGGTCATTTTGGAGCTCTTAGAGGCCGATTCAGAGCTCGGAGTAAACTACAAAGTTGTTTAGAATTTTGGTATGCTCTGTGCAGTATATTCATTTGCCCATTTTGGAGAATTGGTGATGCCATTTTGAGCTATATAAGTTACCAATTTCAATTTGGAGAAGCCTCTACGTGTGGTTCAGGGAGGTTAAGGACGTGTTGAGTCAGCGAAGGTCTTT
The DNA here is from genome assembly GCA_037957365.1 of Torreya grandis. Classification (NCBI taxonomy): domain Eukaryota; kingdom Viridiplantae; phylum Streptophyta; class Pinopsida; order Cupressales; family Taxaceae; genus Torreya; species Torreya grandis. Next base: position 1,171,533 of record JARHVA010002103.1, on the reverse strand, counting down.
CGAAAGTCTGATCACTATTATTGCAGAGACGTGTGATCTTTTGTTGTTTGTAAGTATTATTTTAGCTTGCAAATTTTAGCAACATTAATGGATCGGTTCGATAAGAACCCGGAGACGTAGGAATTCCAAACCCCGTAAACAATTTCGGTGTTTGGATTTTTGGATTCGTTTTTGCATTTCAGTTTCAGTGATTATTTAGATTATAAATTCAGATTTTTAATGAGTGCAAAATTTAATGAATTGATAATTTACGAGAAATTGGCTAAAATCGAGAATTTGAAAAATCTGACAGTGTCAATGGATATTTGATGTGATCTATCAAATCATTTTATTTCAGTATTGAAACATGATATTTGAATCAGATTTTAATCGGATTTAATCATTCCAACATCAATAAGTTGAGAAATTCAGAATTCATACTTTTAAAAATTCAGAATCAGTGGAATATTTAAAAGTACGGATTTTGAATTTCTCAACTTATAAATGTTGGAATGATTAAATCCGATTAAAATCAGATTCAAATATCATGTTTCAATACTGAAATAAAATGATTTGATAGATCATATCAAATATCCATTGAAACTGTCAGATTTTTCAAATTCTCGATTTTAGCCAATTTTTCGTAAATGATCAATTCATTAAATTTTGCACTCTGATTAAAAATCTGAATTTATAATTTGAATAATAATTGAAACTGAAATGCAAAAATGAATTCAAAAATCCAAACACAGAAATTGTTAAACTGGGTTTGGAATTCCTACGTCTCTGGGTTCTTATCGAACCGATCCATTAATGTTGCTAAAATTTGCAAGCTAAAATAATACTTACAAACAACAAAAGATCACATGTCTCTGCAATAATAGTGATCAGACTTTCGAAAGACCTTCGCTGACTCAGCGCATCCTTAACCTTCTTGAATCACACGCAGAGGCTTCTCCAAATCGAAATTGGTAACTTATATAGCTCAAAATGGCATCACCAATTCTCCAAAATGGGCAAATGAATATACTACACAGTGTATCGAAATTCTAAACAACTTTGTAGTTTACTTTAGAGCTCTGATTCGGCCTCTAAGGGCTTCAAAATGACCAAATACTGAAAGCGGATCTATATTCTCCAATACACAGTCGGCCAGAAGCTTCTTTCAAAGCACTTGGAAGTCTGTGGCATAAGCGGTCAAAGCTTATCCATTTTGGGCGGTAGGTCAGGGGTTCAAAACCACTGCCCTCTTTTTAGGTGCCTAGCATGAAGTTTGAAATTTTCTCCCTCCTTTTTTGGCGCTTTGAAAGTCGTCGGCCTCTTCTTTGGCGCATTTTGACTTTTCTTTGTTCCACATTTGCTGGGAATGACAATTTTGCATGCTTAAAATAGGGATGCGCCTCCTTTTTTAAATGCCAAGACTTAGGCGCTAACTTAGGCCGCCGTTTAGACTTGGTCATTTGCTTGATTGGTGGGGTGACGTGGCAGCTTGTGCAAGTTGGCCTTTGGCGCGTTGTTTCAAAGTGATAAACGTTTAAAAATTTCTCAAATAACATGTGAAATAAAAATACCAAACCAAATTTTTTTTTTGCACCGAATCATTTTGCCATGTGTTAAATGGCTATTGGTCCACTTGGCATATTTAAACAGTCACGTCACTTTCGACTCTCATTTTATGGCCATAACATTAGCTCCCGAACTCAGATTTACGTTCTAAAAAATGTGTCGAAAAGCTCTCAAAGAGCTTTACAGTGTGCTACCACTGAAACTCTGACTTGAAACCATTATCAGAACCAAATTTTGAGCTTTGACTTGGCATGTCTATTCTCACGTTTATCATATTCTGGGACGTGGTAGATGGATCACGAGCTATGTGGCTCGATAAAGTTGCTGGTTTCTCCTATGTGGTCGGGGCATGATATTACCAAACAATTATCCCTCTTCATGTTGGGATTTCTACGGACTTGTGATTTCAAATCTATGGACTCGTGATTTCAAATCTACGGACTCTCAATTTTTGATCACACCTTTCCAATGGAGGGCTTTTGGTCTCCAAAAGTCCAATATCTCTTGAAACTGCAAACTGGTCTACTGCATCCATGAAAATAGAATCCAATCATAGCAAGATGTATAAACAATTGCATTAAAATGATTCACAATCAAACTGCAAAAATGCCTAATCCAAAGGCATGAGTAAGTGAACCTGCAACTGCCAAAGTGTTACAACATACCAAAACTACCTGCCCATGTAACACCCTGTAAAGCGGTGAATTGTCAAAAATTGAAACAATCTCCAATGTAACTGCGAAACAAATTTATAATGTCGACAACATACAATAAATGTTGTGGACATGTTGCAATACAATGCCCTAGTATGGGATTTATATGCTAAGCGAATGCAAACAACCAAAAGTGTATGCTGCCTAACATCTAAACATGCCAATAGGGTCTTAACAATGTATCTATACATCCATGTGCCAAAAATAGATACATTCAAAATAGCAGTCAAATAAGTGTTGTAAAGAATTAACTCAACCTACAACATGCATTCTGCTATTATCTCCAACTGATCAAATGAGTTCAAGTCCTCTAGACAACTCATACAGCATAAATAGGAGATTCAAAAACTTAGAGTTATCAAAAAGTGAGAATTGAAAAACTTCATATGATAAACCTGTCTTGAAGAGTTCCCACCAACTCTAATCTACATCTATCAAAGCTTGTTCATTCCCTCAGGTGAATTCTTAACCATGCTTTGCAAAAAGAATATAGTGATAATCCACTTAACCATTTCTTTCTTCCTAGTGAAATTGATCGTCTCTGTGGATTCATTATCAATTGCATATTGTTGACTTAACCTCTTTAATGGATTTTCACTTGTAGGTTTTACCTTACCCTGGGTTGTGTTGTCAACTGCATTATGGATTGAATTAGATTCATTAACCTTAGTGAGAGGTTTGTAAATCATCTTAGTTCTAACATTACTTGAATGTGAAGATGCATGAAGCTTAAAACATCTATCAATCCTATGTTCACTCACTTTACAATGAGTGCAAACATCCTTCTTAGGTGAGGGTCCCCTTTTGCCAATTCCCATTTTATCATGAGAATGGTTTTTCAAACATGCAATTTGCTTCAACAAAGCATTTCGTTTCCAACATGTCTTAGCACTATGGTTATTCATCTCACAAAAAGTGCATGAAAATGATTGCATTATCTTCTGTAAATTATATCCAAACTTCTTATAAGTATCAATTGGATTAGAAGATTTAGTGTAAGAATCAGGAGGTGGAATCTCAATATCTCTTTTACCTTTACACCTTTGAACTAGTGGTCTAAAACCTTTGCTATTGGAAGCTCGTCTTCCTTTAGCTATGGAAGAAACTTCTCCATCATCCACCTACACAATAGTATAACCTAACCCTGCATGAAGAGGTCTATGTTCAACCTGAATTGGGTTAGATATACCTTGGCTATCTCTACCAAGTCCTCCATTATAACTCATTTTAAACAACAATTTAGATTCTATATCTTTAGTGTGTTGGTCAAAACTACCAAAAGCATTATTACTTGAATCTGAATCTGAATGGAAAGAAGTAGATGAATTATGTGGTGAATAACTTACAGTGCATTCAGTCATAGTCTCTGCATCTGAAGTAGAAGGTATGGCCGTCTTTAGTTCACCACACTGCAATTTGATCAAGAGCTCATCCTTAGATTCAAGCTCTGATTTCAAACTTGCAATCTCCTCATCCAAGGAGTACAATCGAGCTCTTAGAAAAGCATTCTCACCTGAATCTGTGTATTGATGGCTTCAAGCTCTTCCATCTTGGCTTTGTGTGACAATTTGCCCATGGTTTCCTGCAAACACACTGATTCCACAATTGCACACTGCAATCTAATCAAGTGATATGGATAACCAATAAACTGAAAGCAACTGTCAAATCACAATCAGAAGCTAACCCAACATTCTAACTACTCTGATACCAACTTGATCCGTAAACTCCATTGATAAACTCTAAGTGAAAATTTTAAAAGTACGGATTTTGAATTTCTCAACTTATAAGATGTTGGAATGATTAAATCCGATTAAAATCTGATTCAAATATCATGTTTCAAAACTGAAATAAAATGATTTGTAGATCACATCAAATATCCATTGAAACTGTCAGATTTTTCAAATTCTCGATTTTAGCCAATTTCTCGTAAATGATCAAATTATTAAATTTTGCATTCTGATTAAAAATCTGAATAATAACTGAAATTGAAATGCAAAAACGAATCCAAAAATCAAAACACAGAAAATATTTACGGGGTTCGAAATTTCTACGTCTCCGTGTTCTTATCGAACCGATCCATTAATGTTGCTAAAATTTGCAAGCTAAAAGAATACTTACAAACAACAAAAGATCATATCTCTCTGCAATAATAGTGATCAGAGATTCGAAAGATTTTGACTGACTCAACACGTCTTTCACCTCCCTGAATCACATGCATAGGCTTCTCTAAATTGAAATTGGTAACTTATATAGCTCAAAATGGCATCACTAATTTTTCAAAATGGGCAAATGAATATACTGCACAGAGCATATCGGAATTCTAAACAACTTTGAAGTTTACTCCGAGCTCTGATTCGGCCTCTAAGGGCTCCAAAATGACCAAATACTGTAAGCGGATTTATATTCTCCAATACACAATCGGCCAGAAGTTTCCCTTTAAATACAAATTCGATCCTTTCAAAGCACTTGGAAGTCTGTGGCATAAGCGGTCAAAGCTTATCCCTTTTGAGCGGCAGGTCAGGGGTTCAAAACCGCTGCCCTCCTTTTTAGGCGCCTAGCATGAAGTTTGAAATTTTCTCCCTCTTTTTTTGGTGCTTTGAAAACCGTCGGCCTTCTCTTTGGCGCATTTTGATTTTTCTTTGTCCCACATTTGCTGGGAATGACAGTTTTGCATGCTTAAAATAGACATGCACATATTTTTTCAAATGCCAAGACTTAGGCGCTAACTTAGGCTGCCATTTAGACTTGGTCATTTGCTTGATTGGTGGGGTGACGTCGTAGCTTGTGCAAGTTGGCCTTTGGCGCCTTGTTTCAAAGTGATAAATGTTTGAAAATTTCTCAAATAACATGTGAAATAAAAACACCAAACCAAATTTTTTTTGCACCGAATCATTTTGCCACGTGTCAAATGGCTATTGGTCCACTTGGCATATTTAAACAGTGCTGTCACTTTCGACTCTCATTTTTCGACCAATCTTCAAATGGCCATAACAAGAGCTCCCAAACTTGGATTTACATTTCGAAAAATGCGTCAGAAAGCTCTCAAAGAGCTCTACAGTGTGCCACCACTGAAACTCTGACTTGAAACCATTATCAGAACCAAATTTCAAGCTTTGACTTGGGATGTTTATTCTCACGTTTATCATACTCTGGGACGTGGTAGATGGATCACGAGCTCTGTGGCTCGATAAAGTAGCTGGTTTCTCCCATGTGGTCGAGGCATGATATTACCAAACAATTATCTCTCTTCATGTGGGATTTCTACGGACTTGTGATTTCAAATCTACGAACTCGTGATTTCAAATCTACGGACTCCCAATTTCTGATCACACCTCCCCAATGGATTGATGAGTTGATAAGTGTTGTAAGGAATTAACTCAACCTACAACATGCAATCTGCTATTATCTAAAATCTGATCTGTAAACTGAAAATACAAGTGTAACACATCCACAAAACACTTTTTCACGTTTAAAAGATCTTTCAATTTCTCATTTTTTTTGTTTAATTTTGTATAAATAAATTAAAACCAGAATTAAAATGAAGATCAGAATATAATAATAATCAGAGAAAATCATAAGATATCACCAGCAAATTGATAACGGAGTTCGGCTTCAATAGCCTACGTCTTCGGGTCCGTTCGAAGTGAGGATCATTCTCATTAATTTTGTACAACAAATGGCTTTTAAAATCAATACAAGTTTTCAATTCACCTTCTCTGATCTTTGTTTGTCTTCAAATATATCTCTCAGACTTGAAAATAATGGCTCAAGGCCGTACAAAGCAATAACAAGACTCTAACCTTCTTAAATCTCTTCACACAGTCGGCTTTCTTTGTCTATTCAAGTAAAAATTAGTCTCTTTTATAACACTTCGACTTCCGTGGCTGAAGTGGTCAAGGCATTAACCTTTTGGGCGGCAAGTCAAAGGGTCAAAACTGCCGGCCACCTTTCTAGGCGCTTGGGAAGAGTGAAAAGGTTGGCCTTGAACCTTTGACATGCCGCTCAAAAAGTTAATGGCTTGTCCATTTCAGCCACAGAGGTCTAAGTGTAATAAAAAGGGCTAATTTTTACTTGAATAGACACAGAAAATCCACTGTGTGAAGAGATTTAAGAGGGTTAGAGTCTTGTTATTGCTTTGTACGGCTTTAAGCCATTATTTTCAGGTTTGAGAGATATATTTACAGGCAAATAGAGATCAGAGAAGGTGAATTGAAGACTTGTATTGATTTTGAAAGCCATTTGTTTTACAAAATTAATGAGAACGGACTTCATTTCGAACAGACCCTGAAACGTAGGTTATTGAAGCCGAACTCCATTATCGATTTGCTGGTGATTTTTTCTGATTTTTAACTGTTGTTTTATAATTTTGATCTTCATTTTTAATTCTGGGTTTAATTTTTTTATACAAAATTAAACCAAAAAAACGAGAAATTGAAGGATCTCTTAAACGTGAAAAAATGTTTTGTGGATGTGCTACACTTGTATTTTCAGTTTACAAATCAGATTTTTGGTATCAGAGCGGTTGTTATTTAATAGTGATTGCTAGTGTATGTTGACAAGGTCTAAATCCCAAAAAAGTGAAAGAAAACTCGTTGAGTATAATCTAGAGATTGGTTCAAGCGTGCTTCAAGGATCGCTGAAGAAGAGATGGAATCCGAACAAGCTTTTTGCCGAGCCTTCATGGACATGAGAAGCATGGTTGAGGAACTATATCGTGACAAACAAAAGAAATTCAAAAATGAAAAAAAAGGTAATTCATGAGAATCAAAAGGTAAAGAAACCGAAAAACCTTCTCCATAAACCGAAAAACCTTCTCCATCGGATGATGGTAAAAAAACTGTGGAATCTCTCCCCTCACTAAAATTGGATATTAAGTTTGAATTACCAATGTTTAATGGCGAAGTGAATGCCGAAAAGTTGGATAATTGGCTCAAACAGATTGAAGTTTATTGCAGGGTCCAAAAGATTGCAGGGGATGAGTCAAAAATTCATTTGGCTAATCTTCGTATGTGAGGCACAGCGCTCATCTGGTGAGAGAGTAAGTTGAAGGAAATCGAGTTTCAAAAAGGTAACTCGATTTCTCCTTGGAATGAATTTATTGAAGAACTCAGAAAGCCATTCTATCTTTTAGGCTATATGTAATAAGCCATGATGGATTGACAAAGTTTCAGACAAGGAAAAGGCCAAAGTGTTCAAGATTATACACAAGAATTTAGGAAAAAAGGTTTACTTTTGAATGTTCCTCTATATACACAAGAAACACTGCTAAAATATATAAGTGGGTTGCATAGTTATTTAAGACATGATTCTTATGTTCAATCCCACTAATATAAATGCAGTATGTGTTCAAGCCACTCATTTAGAGGCTAGAGGGAAACAATCAAAAGAATCTTTTCCTAAAGTAAAAAGTAAGCAATCTAATATTAAACAATCCAAAGGGGAAAGTTCATCAAGAAAGGGTAAACAAAAATCCACTTATATTGTTAAAAAAGAAGGAAAACCATTTTGTAATCATTGCAAAAAAAATCATGATGAGTCTAAGTGTTGGAAACTACATCATGAGTTAAGGCCTAAGAGATATCAAAAGAAAGAAAAGAAGGCTAATGCTATGGTTCAGGGCTTAGGTTCAGATTCAAATGATGAAACTAGGATTACAGCTATGGGATTATATAATGATTTTTCTCTTTCAGTTTCCAGCACCAATGCTGCATCTTCTTCTAAACAAAATTCTGTGCATGTTGATAAGAAAAAAAATGAATTGTTCCACATTAGAGTTGTTTCGAAACATACTAAGATTGACACTCTATTTGATAGTGGTTCACAAGCAAATTTAATTTCTGAAGAGGTTGTTAAGAAGCTAGGCTTACAAACCAATCCCCATTCGAAGCCTTATCCACTAGGATGGGTGTGTGACAATGCGAAGCTACAAGTCTTGCAAACTTGTAAGCTAAGGTTTGCCATCACATATAAGTTCGTAGATGAGGTTGAGTTGGATGTTATTCTATTGGACATATGTGGGATTGTTTTGAGAAGCCCATATCTTTATGATAGAAAAAACAATTTTCTATAGAGAGGAGAATAAGTACTTGCTTGTTAAGGATGGCATTGAATATATAGTTAGAGCACATCACATTAGAACAAGTCTTTCCTTGGTTACGACAGGGCAAATGAAAAGACTAGCTAACTCAAGCAAGATTTTTTCTCATGTTGATTAAGTCTAAGGAAAAATAATATTCTCAAGCTTTGGAAAAGTGTGATCTTAGACACAAGAATGAATTGGTTGAAATCATTTCTACTTACGATGATGTATTTCAGGATCTTAAGGGCTTACCCCCTAAAAGGGGAGTTCAACATGAAATTCAGCTATTGCAGGATTCTCCTCTCCCTAACATTGGCATGTACAGGTTATTAGTGGTGGAAAACGAGGAAATCAAAAAACGGGAAATAAATTTATTGGATAGAGGTGTTATTCATCCAAGTTCATCCCCTGTTGGTTTGCCAATTATTTTGGTGCCAAAGAAAGATGGCACTTGGCGAATGTGTGTTGATTTTCGTGCTTTAAACAAAATTACTATTAAGAATCGTTACCCTCTTCCTCGTATTGATGATTTGTTGGATCAATTAAAACATGCTATTTCTTTCACTAAGCTGAATTTGAGAAGTGGATATCATCAAGTAAGAATAAATGAAAGTGATGTGTGGAAAACCGCATTCAAAACAAAACAGGGATTGTTTGAATGGCTTGTTATGCCTTTCGGGTTGTGTAATGCCCCGGCTACATTCATGAGATTGATGAATGATGTTTTTAGACAATTTTTTGATGATTTTGTTATAGTTTACTTAGATGATATATTGATTTTCAGCAAGTCATGGGAAGAGCATGTGATCCACATTAAGAAAGTCATGGATGCATTACGAAGGGAAAATTTTTATCTAAAAATGTCAAAATGTGAATTTGGCAAGACCTCTTTGATATACTTGGGTTACATTGTAGGACATGGTGAATTGAAAATTGATCCTGCAAAAGTGGCAGTCACTGTTAATTGGCCTACACCCACTAACACAACTGAGGTTAGAAGTTTTCTTGGTGCAGTACAGTTTTGGCAAAATTTTATTGCTCAATTTTCATATATTGCATCACCTTTGCATTCTTTGACAAGTGTGAAACAGGGTTTTTAGTGGGGAGGCAAACATCAAAAAGCTTTCGACACTTTGAAAAAAAAGATAAGAAGTCTTGGCACTCCCTGATATACAACAACCATTTGAGATCGAGACAGATGCAAGTATGTTATGGGAGCTATTTTAATGCAAGGTAAGAAACCAGTTTGTTATCATTCTGAAACCTTTACAAGTGCAATAAGAAAATATCCAACTTACGATAAGGAATTGTATGCATTGGTTCAAAGTGTTAAAAAATAGAAACATTACTTAATGGGCAAAGAAACAATAATACATACAGATCATCAACCCTTACAGTATCTCCAATCACAAACCAAACTACAATAGTCTAGACATTTTCGTTGGATGGGTTTCTTACAACAATTTCATCTTGTGATCAAGTATAAAAAAGGTATTCAGAATAAGGTTGCAGATATGCTATTTAGGCCTCTTATGGTTGTTGCATCTATTCTTTTACAACATGGTTCTGTTTTGTGAAAGTTATAAAGAACAATATGTGAATGATCTTGATTTTCAGGATGTTTATAAAGACTTGATGAGTAGTAGAGAAGTAGAAGAATTGGACTATCATGTACACAATGATATTTTGTATCATTTGGGTAAACTATGTATTCCTCAAAATGAGAGGGTGCACATGATTAGAGAAGCACATACTTCTCTTATTTCTGGTCATTTTGGAGTTGCTAAAACGGTTGCAAATTTGAAGATGTATTGTTATTGGCCTTGTATGCAGGCAAATGTTGCTAAATATATAAAGGGATGTACCCTTTGTGCCACAAGTAAACCTAGTAACAGGAAATTGGGACTTTATACTCCTCTACTTGTTCCTACTCGTCCCTGGGAAAGTATCTCCATGGATTTTGTGGGGGGTTGCCTATGACACAAAGAAAACATGACTATTTATATGTGGTTGTGGATAGATTTAGCAAAATGTGTGTTTTGATTCCTTGCACTAAGCAAATTACTGGCGAAGGCACTACACATTTGTTCTTTAAACATGTATGGGTTCATTTTGGCTTGCCTACTTCAATTATTTATGATCGGGATTCTCGATTTATTGGGGAGTTTTGGTCAACTTTGTGAGGACTAATGGACACTAAATTAAAAAAGAGGACTACATTTCATCCACAAACCAACGGACAAACAGAGGTTGTGAACCGCACTGTGGTACATTTGCTTAGGGGTTATAGCAATAAACATCCAAAGTTATGGGATGGACAATTGTGTTACAACATGCATATCACCGGGCACTTCATTCTTCTACTATGAAATCTCTATTTGAAGTTTGTTATGGATACTTGCCTAAATCTCCTCTAGATGTTTGCTATGGACAGGGTACAACTGTTGGTGAACCAAAAGAAGCCATTCGAGCCAAGAAGTTCATTGAGCAAATACAGCTCATTCATCAGACTGTTTGTACTCAATTGGAGAAAAGTCAAGCCAAGTACAAACATCGTATTGATCACCAATTTGTTGTAAGTGATATGGTATGGCTTCACATTAGTAAGGAAAGATTGACAGGGGAAGGTAAAAAGTTGAAACCAATCTGGTATGGTCTTTTTCGGATAACGAAAAAAATTGGCACAAATGCTTTTCGATTAGATTTACCATCTTACATGCAGATTTATTCAGTTGTAAATGTGAAAAATCTGAAATTGTATGAGCCTCCAATGATAATTGATCATAAAAAAAATGTATCCATTCCTTCCGTTGATTTTTCTCCTGAATATCTAACAAAATTGTAGAAAGATGCTATACTTGACAGGAATATGCGGACTTCGCGAAGAGGTAATGTTGAATATCTTCGTGTTGGCTTCAAAGGGATGCACCCAAGCAAGACCAGATGGATGGAAGTCGGAAAGGTGAGGGAAAAATACCCTCACCTCATTACCAATTAATTTCAACTTTCGGAGGTCCATGTACCGTTCCATTTTTAAAAGTCTTTAAATTTTGTTCAAATCATTTGGACATCGTAGAATTCGTCGAGAGCTTTTTAGCGCATTTCACGGTTCGAAAAATGGAGTCCAGATGCTCAAGATATAGCTAGTTGAAGAAATATTGACAGGGGGAAAAAAAGGGGTGTCGAAAGTGATATGGCACTGTTAAAAACATGCGAAGTGGACCAATAGCCATTTGACACGTGGCAAAATAATTAAGTGCAAAAAAAAATTTGGTTTGGTGTTTTTTATTCACATGTTATTTGAAATTTTTAAACGTTTAAAGGTGCCAAAGGCCAAATTGCCACGTCACTTGCCACGTCATCCCACCAATCATGCTAAGACCAAGTCAAAGCGCAGCTAAAGTTGGCGCCCAAAGTCTTGGCATTTGAAAAGGTCCTCAACTTGGCTATTTTAAGCATTTAAACTATCATACCCAACACATGTGGGACAAAGACAAGTCAAAGGTGCCAAAAAACGAGGGAAAAACTTTCAAATGTCATGCTAAGCCCCTAAAAAGGTGGCTGGCGGTTTTGAACCTTTGACCTGCTGCCCAAAAGGTTAATGCCTTGACCACTTCAGCCACGGAGGTCGAAGTGTTATAAAAGGGACTGATTTCTACTTGAATGGACACAGAAAGCCGACTGTGTGAAGAAATTCAAGAAGGTTAGAGTCTTGTTATTGCTTTGTACGGCCTAGGGCCATTATTTTCAGGTTTGAGAGATATATTTATAGGCAAACAGAGATCAGAGAAGGTGAATTGAAGACTTGTATTGATTTTGGAACCCATTTGTTGCACAAAATTAATGAGAACGGTCCTCATTTCGAATGGACCCGGAGACGTAGGCTATTGAAGCCGAACTCCGTTATCAATTTGCTGGCGATTTCTTCTGATTTTTATCTGCTGTTTTATAATTCTGATCTTCATTTTTAATTTCTTTATACAAAATTAAACCAAAAAAAATGAGAAGTTGAAGGATCTCTTAAACGTGAAAAAGTGTTTTGTGGATGTGCTACACTTGTATTTTCAGTTTACAGATCATAGAGAGCAACGAAAATTGCAGAGGGAAACTAGGGCATGGGACAGTACCTTTGCAGGGCAGGGTCGCAAGGAGTTTTGTGACCTGGGCACTCATTTTTCTTTTCTTTCTCTGTCCGCGGGTGTGTTAGGGCATGAGAGTCTTTCAAATTGTGAAAACCATTCACAAATTTGCATTTGTAGACTTTCATGAGAGAGAAAAACGCAATTTTGATTGAAATCGCAACTTCTAGGGTCCATGCTTGAGCATAGGTTATGCTACGCCAGATCGGATATCTGGTCCTAGAGTCCAGTTTGTGTTGGTTGAGCGAAATGCTCCTAGGGGACTTGCCCGTCTTGTGCCTCTCTTTCACCCCCATTCAAACTATTGGACCCTCTCCCCATCTTCTACTTTGCATTTCTGCAAACCAGGAGGGAATTGCTGCCCCTTAATTGCAGAAGACAACAACATCCAGGGATTAATAGGGTTCTTGAAACCAAGTACACAAAATTCCAATGATAATGGGAACAACCTTATTCAAGATCTGATTGATAGAATCCAATGCGTGGAATCCACTAACCAGGTACTTCGGATAGAAGTTTGTAACCTCACAAGCAGGGTAGTAGCTGTTGAATCAAAGAATGCTTCATTGAAAGAAATGATCAACACCAACAAGGAACAAAGTGTTCTCAATCCTCCCAATGACACCTTACACGCAAAAATTCTCGACCTCAAAAACAAACAAGAAGAGATAAGATCCCAATAGGCTTCCTTTAAACAGGAAATTGAAACTCATCGATTTATGGGCACAAGTAGTTAGTGGCATAGATAGAACTCCCCCCTTATGGTAACAATTGAGGAGTTTGTCTAGGCTTTAAGCTCACGGAGGAGTGTACCAGACATGCTAGGGCACTGAACCTCAAAGTGAGGGGGCTCCCCCTTCCTCTGTCCTCTCCAGACCCCATGGTTGTTGGGACTATGTTTCTTAGGGATAATTTGGATATCACTGATGTGACTCTTGATTGAGCTTGGCTGGGTTACGACTCCACCCTTTTTGTTCGATTCAGGTCGGTTGCTGATCGGCTTAGGGCCCTTAGAGCTAGACGGTTGTTATTCTCTCTTCCTAGTAAGATCTTCCTTGACGAAGATCTCACCAAGTCATAGGTTGTGGGGCTCAAACGCTCCAGAGAGTTGGTTATGGCAACATGACAGTTAGGGAAATGGGCAGTTATCAGGAACCTCGGAGTAGTAATTAGGGACTCCTTTCCTCTAGGATGGGACTCTCGATCTAGGACTTCTAAATGATGGGCCCTTCGAGAGAGGAGAGAGGGTATAGGGATCTCTATCAGTTGTTGGAATGGGAATGGTTCATTTTTGTCATCCCCTAGTCTAATGTATGATGCTCTTGGGTCGTCAGACATCCTCTTTGTCATCGAGACCCACGAGAGCCTTGTATGATCTCTCCTAGAAATCACGAGATATCATTGGTTTTCAGCTTGTAGACAGGGGACGAGGAGGTGGTGTGGCTTGTTTGATTAGGGATTCCCTCCGGTGCAAGATTTTGGTGGTGGCCACGAATGAGTTTTCCAGGTTCATGTGGGTCCGGATTAGAGGTGTTGCCCCCTTCCCGGGGACATCTACATCGTAGTCTCCTCATCGTATGCTATCCACAATGGCCTTGATGGGGACCCTTTTATAGATTTGTATGCCGGTATCACTGAGTTTTCAGTAGTTGGGGAAGTCTTCGTTCTAGGAGACTTCAACCCCGTACTAGAGCCCTCCAGATAGCTCTCCAAGACCGTTCAAGGGATGTGTTCTACACCCAAGAGATAGATCCATAGTCAATGGGACTTCATAGGATGTCAGATGATGATTTGGGGCCTTCCATGGCCTATGGTCGACACCTTTTACAACTAGGAGAATCTCATGAGTTATTGATCCTAAACGGGCTCGCCTGCTTCCCAAACTCTTGCTTTTTCACTTGCTCGCCTCATGGCGGGGGTGTGAGTGTGGTAGATTATGTCATGTCTAGTCAGAACCTTTTGCCACTCATCTGTCACTTCTCTGTTTCCCCCATCCCCCTTGCGGACCATGCTCTTCTTTCTTTCTCTCTTCGGGTTGATATCCCCCCTCCCATTGCTGTTCCCTCCCTTAGCCTACCTCATACTACTGTCTAGTTTGATGAAGGGGACCTAGAGACCTTCGCTTCCCACATCCACCAGCGTCTCCCATCTGAGACCCAGTTCTTTTCACTTCATTGTGTTGCTACCAAGTACGCCCACGTTTCTTCCATCATTTGGGAAGCAACCCTCAAGTCCTTCCTAGCTCCACCCGGTCCACTTCCACCTCCCATCAACCTAATAATATCAGATCTTGCTGCATGAACAAGTGGTATGACGGAAAATGCAAGATTATTCATCGACAGCTTCAACTCGCTTTCATCCATGCCCATTCCTCCTACCCCACCCTGAAAGCTTCCTATTGTTGTCTCCTTCACCGTAAGAAATGCCTCTTTATCTCTCAGAGGAAACGAATCTTATGTGCTTCCCTCATCCACTCTCCCAAACACTTCTGTCACACCATCCTTCTCTGCCGCTCTCCCCTCCCTTTAGATCTTACCCTGGAATCCATGATCTCCCATACTTCCACTCTCTATGATATTCCTGGACAACCCCAAATCCGGGTTGCTTCTATGCCCCCCTCTTGCCACTTATTCACATACAGGAATATCAGAGACGCTGTTAGGGTAATGAACATTAGCAGGGCAACTGATGAGGAGGGTTTCCAAGCAGAATTCTTCAAGCACGATTTTGGTGCACTAGGGAGTTACAACGTTGATCTCTTCAACCACGTGGTTTGTTCGGGTTTTCCACCGGCTTGGTCACATCACACTATTCACCCGATACACAAATCGGGCCCCAATTCAAACCCCAACAACTACAGGATCATGGTGGGACACACGTTCTCTATAGTTCTCCACATGTAGCTCTCAAGGGTGTTGGAGTAGAGACACCTCAGAGCTAGGGGATAGGCGGGGGTTCGACCAACTCATCAAACCATTGATCATATCTTTACTCTCCGGGCCATCATTGAGGAGGCCCGTCATCACTCATCGAAAGTCTACTGCTGCTTTGTAGACTTTCGGAAAGTCTTTGACTCTGTTCCGTGGGGGGCTCTACTCTAGAGGCTCAGAGACATTGGCATATCCGAGACTCTTCTGACTGCCATCATGCGCCTATACGAGACAGTTCTCGGTCGTCTCCGCACGACGCAGGGGACATCTAATTTCATCAAGAGTACCATTGGGGTTAAATAGGGTTGCCCCTTGTCCCCCACTTTATTTGGCTATACATTGATGAGTTAGAGACTTTTCTTCACAAGCATATCCAAGACAGTGATGGGTGTCTCCTCCACCATGTTCTGATATCTATCCCTATTGTTTGTGGATGACGTGGTCCTCCTGGTCTCACCACTCGAGGGGTTGCAGAGAGACAGTTAGATGCCTTAGCTTTATTATGTGATCTTTGGCAGTTGACAATCAACCTGGGTAAAACCAAGGTTATGGTCTTCAATGGGTTGAAGACCTCACACCTCCATTTCTTCTTTAGGGGGGAGGGGATGGAGATCATCGGCACCTATATCTACTTGGGGGTGCAATTCTCTGGACCCCGCTTTATTTTGAGACAAGCCCTCCAACCTCGAGTCAATAAGGGCTACGGATATTTAGCCCTCATTGAGAGATAGTGTTTTCGACACCACTTTCAGGTCATTTCTTCCAAGATGTCCCTCATGGATATCCTTGTCAGACCCACTGTTCTCTATGGCTCTGTGATTTGGGGGCCCTCTTTGCTTGAGTCGGATTGAGCTTCTGCCGAGAGAGTCCAAACGCTTCTTCGTCACACTATCAGGGTCAAGTAGACTGTCCCGCAACACATCATCCTTGCAGAGTTTGAGCCCTGACCCTTTAGGTTGGAAACTATGTTTGATCTGATCTCTTTCTTGCATCGCATCCAGAGCTTTGCTGACTCAACGAAGGGGTAGGACAGATACTCGTACTTGGCTTTTTGTTCCTTAGAGACTATTTCCATTTTTGATTCTCCAGGTTGGGCTTGTTGTTGGTACATAGGGGTCTCAGATCTCTTAGAGTCCATGGGTATTAAGATGGACCGCCTCCCTCCATTTAGGTACTCCTTGGATGCATCGGGCCACCTACCTTCCAAATAGGAGCTGAATAGGATCATCAGGGAGGATATTTACAAGTAGTTTATTCATACCACTTGGGTAAACCCTCATGATGGGTTATGTCCAAAGATGGCCTTTTATACAAAGCACTTCTCGGAACTGCATGACAAGCTTATTGTTCGTCCTTAGTATACATTCCGTCATTGGATGCATGCTCTTCGCATTCCCCTAGGCTAGTTTCGAGTGGGCTCTCATAGGCTTCGGATTGAGACAGATCACCAGATGGATTGATCAGATAGGATTTGCCAATTATGCAGCGTTCAGGAGGTCGAGACGGAAGAACACTTTATCTTCCACTTCATCTATCACATGATCAGGGGAAGGTTCCATTGCCTCTTCAAGGGAACCTAGGCTCTCACTGACTTCTTTAGATATGATGACCAGAGATGCTTGGCTTTATACATGCAGGAGGCTCTTAGGCTTTGTGACCATACTATTCAGGTCCCCACTAGACCAGACATTACCCAACAAATCACTTCTTTTTTACGATGCTACCCCCGGGTAAGGGCACTAAGCGCCAGGTTGATATCAACACGACTTCGCACTCCAGATCAGTGCGGACTCGAGTGACCATCCACAATTCCCTGAGATCTCATCGGCATAACCATTACAATTCTAGTATTAGGAGACTGACAAGATCAACCAAGACTTTGCGACGTGCTACCTTCTCCAAACAACAACAAAGTGGATGCGCTATCTTCTCCAAACAACGACAAAGTGGGCTGCTCAGGTATCTCACCACCTCCTCTTCTTCTAGTCGTCCTATTCTGAGTTTCTTTCAGCCAACCTTGGATGTTAGGAGAGTTGGGTCTACTCCTTGATGGACCTCTTTCATTGCTTCTCCTGGATCTTTCTCCCCTTGGATCTTTCTCTTCTTGTAAATCTCCACCTCCCCGTTGTGTTTGGGGTCATGGGTTAGATCTACTTTGTATTGCTTTTCTTCTTTTTATTTCTACTTTGTGCTCTTTTTAGGAAACCTCTAGGTTTTTTTGCTTTGTATTGGTACCTTTGTAGTTTGCAGTCCCTTTGACCTACTTTGGTGGTCATTTGTCAGACATTAATATATTTATCTTATTTTATTTTCAGACTTGCCTTGAAGTTACTCCATATACAGGTGTCTGAATTATGGATGATAATGAGCAGTTGTCAGTTGATGCTTTACATCAGGGATTATTTTCTATGACGAATCATAAAGCCCCTGGGCTGGATGGTTTTCCTTGTGAGTTTTATAAAAAGATGTGGTCAGTTCTGGGACACGATCTCCACAAAGTTTACTAGGAAGCTCCAGGCATGGATTCTCTTGGTGCTGTCATTAATCAGGGTTATATTAAATTGCTTCCTAAAGCAGGTGACCCTTCATTGATTACTAGTTGGAGGCCAATTACATTATTAAACGTTTCATATAAAATTAATTCTAAGGCAATGGCTCTAAGGCTCAAGTCTCATCTTTATAAAATTATTTCAGTGCATCAAGCATGTTTTGTGCTGGGAAGGTTTATTCTGGGTAATATTATTACAACAACAGAAGGTATGGCATGGGCGGTCGATTCTTATTAGGGCACAATTTTTCTCAAACTAGATTTTGCCAAAGCCTATGATAAAATAGAGTGGCCCTTTGTAATTGCTATGGTGTAAAAGCTAGGTCTTGGGACTAATTTTATTCGCCATGTTCAGATGCTAATGCCAAAATCTGCATATAAGGAAAGTTATCTCAAGGTATTGAATTAGAGTGCTCAGTTAGACAGGGTTGACGTCTTGCTCCATACCTATTTATTCTAGCTGCGGATGCCTTTGGTCATCTTCTTAGAAGATGTGCTACTACTGCTTCAATTCATGGAATTTCTCTTCTGCATTACCTTAATCAACGTATATACAACCAGTTTGCGGATGATACTTTACTTTGTATGGAAGCGTGAGAAAGGTGTATTGATAATGTTCTTAGTTGTTTAGACACTTATTGTAGAGCTTCGGGCTCTATGATAAATTGGCATAAAACACAATGTATTCACATGTCCTATGATGATCCTTCCCATTGGGCTTTGAAATACCAATGGAAGTGGCTTATGCATGACACTTATTTTACTCTTCTTGGCATTTCTTTTGCGTTCCATACTTCATCAATGCAGTTTTGGCATCATGTACTTAATAAGGTGAATACTAAAGTTTTAAAATGGAGTAGTCAGTGATTATTTTTGGTGGGTAAATTCATTGTTTGCTCGAAGATTTTGCAAAATGTACATATTTGCTATTCTTCCTTTATGGCTTCCTTTTAGAATGCCTATAAAAATATGGATAGAGTTCTTAGTACCTTCTTTTGGGTAATAATCATAGTCAAAAATATTTTGCCAAAGTTGCTTGGCAAACTTGTATGACGGATAGGGAAGCAGGGAGTCTTGGTTTTCCTAATTCCTATTTGCAAGGTAATTTTCTTGCTGCCAAGTGGATAATTCACTCTCTAGAAGGAGATGAGACTTGGAAGATTATTGTGTGCTACAAGGTTTCCAAAGCATTTTCTTGGGGTAGTAAAATATGGGGTCATACCCACTGGCTGAATTGGTTAGTTACTCATACATCAGTTAAAATTCAAGGTTCTAAGATGTTGCAAAAAATGGAAAGGTTGGGACAAAATAAAGTCTTTGCTCACTTGGGACACGTCGAAGTGTGATTATTAGTAGCTTTCCCTTCATTCCATTTGGTGGTTTCCGCTCTCGTCCAGTCCTGATGGGCCACTAGTGTTGGATGAAACTTGTCAGAGTATTCGATTTCTTCACAAAGGTATTATGCATGTCGGAGATATTCTAGATCAGCACAGTGGCACACTTTTAGATTGACCCTCTTTTCTAATTAAGTTCAATCTTATGGCCAAAGATAAGAAAACTTTTGAGGTCATTAGGAATAAAGTGGAGGCACTGAACATTTCTAGAGAGGGTATTCACTCCAGTCATCAATGGTGGGACATTTGGTGTTGGCCAAATCAGGGTGCATTATCTAAATTTTCTGTTAGTAAGGCTTCTCATTGGTACAAGAATAAAACTTTTTCGTTAGGTAAGCTTAATCAACACTGGGGCATTCATGATGCGGAAGCCACTTGGGGCAAATGCTTCCGACATTTTTGGAAGCATGTGGCTTAGTGAAACGTTAAGTTCTTTGCTTGGTCCATGCATCAAGAATTGCCCATTGGTCAACAATTGCAACATTTGGGAATTGAAGATCCCAAATGCCCAATATGCGGAGAATTGGATTCCTTTCAGCATGTTTTTATGTTTTGCTCTATTGCTAACCAAATGGGGCATTGGGTGGCTTCGGTTCCAGACCTCACAAGTGCCACTTTTCAATGCATCACGTTATTCTGGGAGATAAAATTGTTGATGCAAGGTTAAATGTGTTTTGGCATGCTCTCAGATTGCAAATTTTATTTGAAATTTGAAAAATCAGATTGCATTTTTATTTCCAAAGATAGGTATGACGTGTCTATTAATCGTTCGTTGCAATTGGGAATCCTTGCCCCAGGTCGGAGAAAAGCTCTATGGGTTTTGCTTATTTCAAGAAAATTCTGAATTCATTATAGCTTTTTCCCAGCTTGTAATCTCTTGGCTTTTTTGTAGTTCGTTTGTTGGCACACCTATATGTATTACACCTTTTAATTTGTTTTATTTTAATAAAAATTTCAGGTGTTTTGGGGGCCACCTCAACAATGCCCCACTCCCGTCCCCCGGAACGTTGATCTAAAAATCCTTTATACAGTTTAATCCAGAAAATCTTTGTTTCTAATATATTGGTTGGTTGTATTTTATACAATTGTCAAAATACCAACTTCCCATGTGTATTTTAAGTCTCTTACTAATGATAAACTCATAAATACACCCTGCAGGCTGAAACAAAAATAAATTACATTGTTTTTTCAATCTCAAAGAAAAAGAAGATGATAGTTTCTTACTAAGAGTATTAATTTTATTTTTTATGATAGTAACCAGTGTTTATTTCAAGATCTTGTTTATGGCACATTTGCATTTAAAATTTAATGGAGTGGATAAATATTACTGATTATCAAGAAAAGAAGTATTGTGTGCGTGATCATTTAGAAAAAAAAAATTATATATAAATGTTGCAGGATATGAAAATTATATATAAACATTGCAGGATATGATTCTGGTATTAGATGATAATCTATTTCAGAATGTGTTCACATATTATTTTGTTGGCAATGGATCTTTTAACCCATGCACATCAATACTGTTTATATTGTTGGTTAATAAAAAATTAAAACTTCAAAATACCATTGAGCCTGGGCATTACAAATAGTGTATTATTATTGAGGTTTGTGGTTGTGTTCTTTGCCGGAGAATTTTCTGTTTTGGTGAAATTTTGAAAAGAGCTCAGTGGATGCAGAGAATTCATGCCCTGATTCTAGCTCTATCTCTATGCAAAAAGTTTCAAGGCATTTCAAAATTGAACGCTCTAAGATTCCACAGCCGAAACAAAGGTACAATAAAATAATGAAAGAATTCTTGGTCATGTTAATGGTTTGTTGGAGCATGAGCACAAGTCTACATCTCAAATTCCTTCAACTATATATGCTCATGCACAGTCAATTAAACGGTTTGATAACGACATCAGAACAGAGTCACAGAAAAAAAAGAGCAAATAAATATTTAGCATGCGGCCCAAAATGGAAACTAAGGTATAGAAGAGTTTAATGTGTTAGCAGGGGAGAAATCTAATGGGTCATTAGAAATAGAGACATTTGTAATGAAGAAGATGACACAGAATTTGGTGAGAGAGAAGGTGATCTGATGGGCGTCATAACCATGGAACCTTTAGATTACATAAAATATGGCAAAAACTACCCATGGGGGCCTTGGGTGATTTATGAAGTTCACAGGGTATAAGGCTTGGACAAGAAATAACAGTGAGAGAACCATTGCAAATAAAACCTATTGGTTAAATGTATGAGACCTTGGCTTTCATGGGGCTGTGATTCTGTTCTGATTAATAATGCCATTTGGATGTGTGATAAAGTGATGAGTTTGTTTCTGTTCTTTGAGTTGTTTCCAGCATTATATCAGCTATGAATACTGTTGCTTTTTCCTGGCTAGAATTCAGTAGGTTCGATCTCCAAGATTTCTGTTTCAACCATATGTAATATATAACCTGCGGTCCTCATTCTTTGATATAGGTAATCAAAGTGCAGTATGGTTAAATTGTTGACCATTGGAAGCAGCAGTGCATGAAGTGATCAGAGAACTTTCTATCAGTCAAATCTGTTATTCTAAAAGAAAAACTTACCGAGTCTGTGAGTAATTCAACATTCAAGGTTTTATTTGAGGTTTCAGTGGTTTGGACCGTCAGGTATTGCATTACATAAATGGCCTCTTACATTGGGAAGATCTTATTTTTGGAGGATGAAACCTTTGAGTTGGAATAACACCTCCATGTGTTTTATTTCATTTTGTATGCAAAGTTTTAGAGTTGACCATGACAATTCTTCGCTGGAAAAGATTCCTTCCTATATGAATTTCAATGGGGTATTAGACATTGGTCAGGAAGATATGTTCAACATTTTTGATCCTGACGAGTTGATTATGAAGCTCTGTAGGAAAGTCTCACAGTGAACCGAGTATTGGATAAGATGCACTATCTTAATTGAGGCATTTTGTCAAATACATACCAGGTGGTAAATTGTGGTTTGTATGTTTTATCAACATTTCGTCTGCCTCCAATTAGATTTGTTGAAAAGGCCTCAGAGATTTTCGAGTAAATGCTATTGGCAGGTGTAAATCCAAACTCTTATGACATTTGCTAAGCATCCTCCTAGCCTGCACTAAAAGCGCTAAAACGTGAGTTGTAGTAATTCTGACTGCCTTGGTAGTCATGTATGGAGGTATTTGAAAGCATGCTGGAGCCCTGTGGAACTGTTTGAAAAAAAGCCTCAGCAAAATGTGGACTCATGGAACTTGATGACTGCAATTGGGTATTCATCACTAAATCAATTAAATATCGAGTCAGATCTCAGCATTTCTGTATCACAGTTCTCTTTATTTGGTTTTTTGTTACGGTGGGAGGAATGGATTACAGTAATTCTCTTGTTGGGTTATCCTTCTACCTTAAAGATATTTCTGGTCATGACATTTCTCAGGGCATGATTAGATGTGTTGGCCTGCTTGCCATATTTGGTTTATTGGTGTATGTCACTGCATATTATCTGCAATTGGGCCAATCCCATGGATGATACTGAGAGGGATCCTTCCTGCCCATGTAAAGGGTCCTGTAGGGAGCCTCACGATTTCCATAAGTTAGTTTAGGGTGGGATAGTCATTTTGACTTTCAATTTCCTGCTTAAATAGAGTGCTCCAGGTTCTTTTTGGATATTTGCAACAATATGTGCTAGCAATGCTATATATGTTGCATTTTTTTTCAGTGCCAAAAACCCTGGGTAAGCTCTTGAACAGATTGAAGAACTATTGATATAATTTCTGCAGAGAGAATGACTTCCTACAGGTCATGTACTCTTATTGAGAACGAATACCGTAGGCTTGAAAATTTCCTTGGAAGGCATATTTGTGGTTTTACTTAGCAAAGCTCACCGTTGTCCATGGAAGATATATGACAACATTTGACTGAAAAGCATGGGATTTAAAAGAGATTGCAACTACTTAAGTTGCCAGTCAGCAATAACCCATCCGCTGATGAAGCCACACAATTGCAACTCTAAGGGACCCAATTAAAATTGAAAACTCAATGGATAAACCGATGTGTGTGAGAAAGAGAGAAATAAGCATTGAAACTAGTCTAGAAGCAAAGACTGGAATAAGTTTGTCACAAGATATATACAAAATCACGAAAATTGCCTTGAGAGTTGAAGGCAATAGGCAGTTCTAACAAGAAAATAGGAAGAATTTTCAAGGTAATGCTCTGACCTAGCAATGCTTATTCATTTTCTATATGATTGGGATAGACAAACTCACAGTTAGTTGGCCATATCAGGTATCCAAGTATGTGCTACACGCCATCTACAAGGATCCACAGGGTGAATAAGACACCGGTCACCAATGAGTTATGGGATTCTTCTGCATTCTATCAGGGATGTGTTCCCAAAGTCAAACCCACTTGTTATAGTGATAATTTGCCATCCAAATTTCAATGCGCATTTGGGTCAATATCTTTGATTTTAATTGTTCACTTTTTGTAATACGTTATCCGACTCCACAACCCAATGGACATGGCAACACTTGAAGAGAAAAAATAGAGCCGATAAACCAAAATGAGAGAAGTCATACCAACGTAAGCCGTAAGCTAACAAAATAAGAAAAACGACACACATGATTATTACATAGTGCATATGATTTGCCCTGGAAAAACCCTTTCGAGTAAAAATCCCAATACAATAACTCGTCCTTTATTGTATTAACTCAACAATTTATAATACAATAATGTACTTTTAAGATTTGTGTTTCAATATTATTAGTGAGTATATATAGGCACATCAATAGGCAACCATCAAAATGGTATTCCAATGCCACAGGTACCAAAAGTATGGGTTGTATAAAACATGGGTTAAAACCATTTAAATACACACCAATAAAGTCCCAAAGTTTTTTGTCTTAAATCCTACAAGTGTTATTGCCCCATCCCGATGGAGGAAGGCTTAATTTTGGCTCTATAATATAGTAGAGTGTAAATTGTCGAAAATATACAAATATATTTCCAACAATTACAAGTAAGTTCACATGGAATGAATTGTAAGTGGAAATTAAATGATTTAATTAAATCATCAATTCTTTTTAAAATTAATTAATTTTAGCTAAAGTCATTGAAGAACGTCAAAAAGTGCTCCTGGAGCACCAAGAAAGAGTGTTAAGAGAATAGCTATGCATTTAGAGTCATTAAGTAAATTAACTCTTTTTAGAATTTATCATATATTTTAAATGCAAATTAACAATTGCATTTAATATTGTAAAAATGTCCAAATAATAAAATCAAATGCGAGAAAACTCTAGTAAGAGGAAAATTAACTCTAGGTTGAGTTAGTGCAATGGTTGAATTTTCAACTTACTATGTGGGAAGAAATATTATACAAAAGAGAAAATTCGAATCATTGAGTGGGAGTTCTTTTTTCTTTCAAGCTCTTGAGGAGGGGTTAGCTACAACTTTGTGTGTGTTATGTATTTTTTCAGAGTTAAGCAATGTAATGCAAGCAAACAAGTGAGATCATGATTTGAATTTGTGGATTTTTTATATTTTTTATTTGTGAAATTTGTATTGTTTTTCATAAATAGAGAAGCCATTAAAACCAGTACTTTTCTTCGTTGTGTATAACTCACGATGTTTCTAGACTGTGTTGAAAATTTCGTGTATGGGCTTTGTACCAAGTGTACCCGATATGAGTTTTGAGGAAGCTTTATGTTTCTAAAAAAAACTTTTGTTCCATTGAATTTGTTGTTCCAATTTCTGTTTTGTGTGAGGAATAATTTTCAGCGACTTAATTTAAATTCGAGTTATTTTGTGGTTCTTGGAGTTTATTTCATCATGGGTTTCTTCCATTCACCTCCATCCTCCATTCTTTTTCCATTTTTAACTTTCATCATTTGAGGGAAGTGCGTCTCTCAAACACAAAGGAAAATCACCATCCCAATAGTGATTAATCTATTTGTTTCCAAATTTGTGTCACTACTTGTTAGGAGAGTTATAAAATTAAGAAAAACAAAAGTGACATACATTTTTGCCAACACTTCATTTGTAAGTATATGGGTAGGGAGATTTGTTAATTATATCCTAATATGAAGGTGTTGTCTCTTAAAAAATTTGAGATCTATGGGTTTTTACTTCATTTTGCTGCCAAATCTAGTCCACCAGGGACGCTATACCATGTGTCTAACCACAATAATGGATGTGGCAGAGTAATCATACTTATTGCGTTTGACTTGGCTCTTCATATTGTCAATTGGGGGTTTGGGTAGGTGTAATTAGTATAACACAATATTACTTAAGCATGCTTAATAAGGTTAGCATATTTGCATTTTAGAAATAATAAATTTTGAGTTATGCAACTTGTAGTTCTATGAAGTCCAAGTTGCATATCAATATGAGATGTGTTTGGTCACCCAATTCACCTGGGTCTTTTGGCTAGATGGGTTTTGAGAAACCACTCTTATATAATATTGTAGGCCAACCAACAACATTTATAAGGGTGAACCTTTGTTAAAAAAACATTGCCTCTCTTCCTTGTTTGTGTAATATGGGTAGGAACATTTGTTAATTATATCCTAATATGAAGGTGTTGTCTCTCCGAACATTTGAGATCTATGGGTTTTTACTTCATTTTGCTGCAAAATCTATTTCACCAGGGATGCTATACCATGTGTCTAACCACGATAATGGATGTGGCAGAGTAATCATACTTATTGCGTTTGACTTGGCTCTTCATATCGTCAATTGGGGGTTTGTGTAGGTGTAATTGTATAACACAATATTACTTAAGCATGCTTAATAAGATTAGCATATTTGCATTTTAGAAATAATATAATTTTGAGTTATGCAACTTGCAGTTCTAAAAAGTCCAAGTTGTATATCAATATGAGATGTGCTTGGTTGCCCAATTTACATGGGTCCTTTGACCAGATGGGTTTTGAGAAACAACTCTTATTTAATATTGTAGGCCAACCAACAACATTTATAAGGGAGAACCTTTGTTAAAAAAACATTGCCTCTCTTCCTCATTTGAGTGTGTATGATGTGTGTAATATCTGCATGAGAAGAGATTGACATAATAGAAGGACCCGTTTTATTATTGTATGATTTCATGTAGAATCTTGGTTTGGGGTTAGTTTGAAAAAGTTAGAGGAGTTGAGAGACTTCAAATTCTTCTTTTCTCTTATTGTATGACCCCACTCGTCAGGGGGTGTGGACCCTATTCAATTTTAGTAGTTGCTCCCTTAACATTGCCAAAATTTACGTTTCTAATGATTTTGTTGAGAGGGCAACATTTTGATGATGGATTGTTGACACATTGCTTGATTTTAATTGGACACTTGTGGTGATTTCAACATAGTTGAATCCATGGAATACAAAAAGGGGCTTCTCTTGATGAATTGGTGTCTGGGCGAAAGAGAGACATGGTTTTAATGCATGATAAAATTAGGTTGTTTGATCCTAACCACCCCCAACACTGATCGTCAAATTCACCTTAGTTTACCTAGTCCAATCATAAACAAGGAAATGATAGTGTTTTGCAATGGCTAGATAGAACATTGTCAGCAAAGCAAGACCTTTTCTCTTTTACAAACAATTCAAATTGCTTTATTAGTGTGGTTTTTAAGACTATGTTATTTGATCATCTCCCCATCTAGCTTCATATTAAGTGTTCTATACCTTCGGTAAAAAAATTTAAGTCCCAATTTTATCCTAAAACTGCCCATCTCATTAATGAACATAGTTGTTCTCATATCAAGTGAATTTGGAACCTTGCACCAAGTTCTTTTAAGGAGCTTGGTTGGATGGAATATAGGGCGCAGTGTTTAAAATTGCCCATCTAAACAATTTTGGGATTTTCAACCATAAAATACATGTCATTGTATATTGGCTATGCCATTTAATATATTTTTAAATTTATCAATTTTACGTGCATGTCTTAAAAAGTAGTATAATAATTTTGTTATATTTATATAGTCACGAAGATTTGTAGCTAGGGGATTTGCATTTCATTAATGTTATAGGCAAATAGTACTTTACCAACATATTTCATGTATGATTTTATATACAAAATGATATTATTCAAGTCATTCTTTTAAATGTTACATTATTAAACAATAACCCAATGAATCACATAGATATTTCATCATGCGTCACTTTATTTGTTTAAAAAGCTATTTTTCAATAAATTTAATTTAAGGTCATTTTTACCAGATATATGAAGTTTGAGGTAAGATCTCCCTGTAATTTTTAGGTTTGCAGAATAATATCAATGGTTTTATCATACCATGTTTATTTCGAGTACTTTTTTTGGAAGTAATATTAATAGTTTATTATAGTAACCAATGTTTATAAACAAATTATTGTTTATGGCACATTTGTATTTTAAATTTAGTGAAATTTGTCTTAGTGGTTGGTCTGGATAAAGATCGAATGTACGAAGCTTACCTTGTATAGAGTAGTGAAGTCTAAATAAACAACTCAAATGGAAGAAGTGTATCTTCACATTAAATAAATTGTATTAGCAACGTTTTTCATTAGTCATAATTGTTTTAGGAAAGTACATTATATAGGTGAAAGATGAAGATGTCCTCACATCCTTATGAATGTGGGATTATCTTTCACAATGACCTTTATTAAACACTTAAGTGACTCTTAAGTAAGCTAACTAAACATGTGTAGGGAAAAACTAATAAATGTAATAAAAATCTACACTAACATGTTCTTTAAGTGTAGCTTAGGTGACTGGTAGAATTGGGTCCTAGTACAAAGACCCGATGAAGTACTCAAGTACAATAAAATGCCCCCAAAAGAGGAGTTCGATGTTGTTCGAACTCTAAGAAGAGCCAACAAATGAAGATACTTACTCTCAATGAAGGGTGTGATGAATATATCAATAATTTGCTCTGTTGTTTAAATGTAGTAGAGATCAATGACTTGCTCATGGATGAGCTCCCAAATGAAATGTATACGAATCTCAATATGTTTAGTTCGTTGATGGAGGATCGAATTGTTGCAGATTTGGATTGTGCTTTGGTTGTCGTAGAAGATGATTGTTGGTTGTTAAATAGCTTTAGTGACAACATTAACAATTTCTTTGTATTATGTCTCTATAGATGATAAATCAATAACATTTTATTTCTTGCTTGACCAATCAATTGGTGCTGAATCAAGAAATAAATTGTACGCTAAAGTTAATAACAATGTCTGTTCCATAGTAAAATTTGAAATTATGAGTACCTTGAATGTTGTGGAGAATTTGCGTAGCTACTTTTCAGTGTAGCTCATGTGGTTCTTAGGTGAATTTAGAGACTATGCCCACTGTATACGAAATGTCAGGTTTAGTGTGCGTAAGGTAGATGAGAATGCCAACAAGTTGTCGATACAGGGTAACATCAACCAACTGAGATGGACAATCAACGTCAAGCTTCACACCATATAAAAAAAGAGTTGGAGCTAGTTTACAGTTAGTCATGTTAAATCATGCAAACAAATCAAGGGCACATTTAGATTGTGCAATAATGATCCCGGAGTTAGACTAAAAATTTCAACCCTGAGGAAGTAATGCAACAAGCCTAAGTCATTGAAAACTTGTCAGATAAAGCAGTTTTCACTGCTATGATGGATGAAGAACTTCATGTGATCAATAGGCCATCTACATAGAGAGCTATAATCAATAGTGAATCATTTTGTCGTAAAATGTAGACATTTGAATCAGAATAGCATATGGTGAACTAAACTGAAAGGAGTCTATCTTGCCATACCAAGCTCGAGGAGCTTATTTGAGGCCATAGATAGATTTTTGAATTTTACAAATTAAAGAAAATTCTTTCACAAATCTTTGTAGTTGCTCCATGTAAATTTCTTCTTTGACGTCATTATGAAGAAAGACACTTTTCAAATCCATCTGATGAACATTCCAACGATGTGTTGTGGCAATGGTGAGAGTGAGTCAGTTTGAGTTCATTTTGGCAACTAGGGCAAATGTCTCAGTATAGTCAATGTCAAGTACTTGAGAAAAACTTTTTACAACCAAACATACTTTGAACTTGTCTACAGACCCATCTGCTACAAATTTTGTTTGGTAGATCCACCTACATCGAACAAGTTTTTTTCCCTTAAGAAGGAGGACTAAATCCCAAGTATTATTCTTTAGCAAGGAACTAAACTCTTCTTCCATAGCAGTATCCCACTTCAGAGTCCTTGATGTCTCACAAAATGATTATGGATTGGGAGTGGATGCAATGAAAGCATGTGGGGCATTTTAAAATTGTGAACATGTCCGTATGTTGTCTAATGGATGTCCAATCCATTGGCTAACAGTTTGCATTATCTATTTAGCCCAAGTAGGGTTAGTGCTCAAAGAGTTAGGAGGAGATTCATCATCCTCTAAAGATATTCTGAGAGGAGGTGAGTCATGATCACTACTCTCATCATCAGAACTAGAAAAAGAATATGGATCATTAAGGAGCTATTTAGGGCAATTTGAATCATCAGAAATGTTATCAAATCCTAGTGCATCCAATGAAGGGGGAGAGGTTGAGTGTGAAGTCTGAAGGACCTTTTTGAAAACGAACACTCCTCTCAACGAACAACTCATGAGTGGTGGGATGGAGAACCTTGTATCCCTTAACACCCTCAAGGTTTCCAACGACGATGTAAGGTTGACTTGAGGTTCCATTGCTTTACATTTCTTCTTCAGAATGTGGGCCATAATAGGAGATCCAGACACTCAGAAATGCTTCAGTGTGGGTTTTCGACCGCTCCAAGCTTTAAAAGGAGTGACTCGCTTTAATTCTTTATGAGGAACTCAGTTCTAGATATAACAAGCATAGTTGATGGCCTCAGCGCAATATTGAGGTGCAAGAGACTTGGAGTGTAGCATACGGTTTGCTATTTCCTTCAAGGCCTTGTTCTTGCGCTCTGCAACATCATTTTGCTAAGGACTATATGGTATTGTACGTTGTAGTTCAATCCTCTTTGATGTGCATAATTGTTTAAAATGGTTACATATATATTTATCACCATTATCGGTGCGTAAAATATTGATGGCTTTACCTAATTATTTTTCTACATACACCTTGAAGACGTGAAAATGATTAAAGACTTCAAATTTATACTTAAGAAAGTACACCCAAGTATACCTTGAAAAGTCATTCATGAAAGTAAGCATGCATTTAGTCATTTTGAATGAAGGAGTTGGAAATGGTCCAACAATGACACTGTGAACTAGCTCCAATATCTATGTAGTTCTCCATGATTTGCCTTTGTCATACTTCTCATTAGGTTCCTTATCAAGTATGCAACCTTGGTAAACTCTATCAGACAAACACGTGACGATCCTAAACAATGTCATGACGACTGAGTTTCTCTAGTTAGCGATAGTTGAGATAGTTGAATCGCTCATGTCATAATTTATTCATCCCATATGAATGAGTAGTGTAGTAGGGTTGATTAGGAGTAAAATGTAAGAAATTATATAACCGTGACTAGCAATCTACTTTCTCAAATGCAACTATGGAGTCATTGTCTCCTTTCCTAATAACCATTGAATTATGTGTGAACTCAACTCTCTTGTCCGAATCGATGTGAGTGATCTGATAAATAGATAGGAGATTGGTGGATAAAGAAGGAATACATAGAACATCATGAAATGTCCCATCATTCACTTCAACAAATCCTTTCCCACTGACTTCTACAAAAGTGTCATCACTCAACAAGATGGAAGACATAAAACAAGGCTCCAAGGATGTGAACATGGCCTGTGATGAAGCCATGTGGTGTGATGCACTATAATCAATTACCCATGTGGAATGCTGGGACACAACTACAACAAGTGCTTTGCCCTTATCTTTGTTATTTCTGTTGTCTTTTGTCTTAGAAGACTCTTATGTTGATGAACTCGGATTGGCTAAATCAATGACATTGATATTGTGCTTCTCTAGCATCTTTGTTAGTTGTTCAATTTGATTTTTCATGCATTTGGATTAATCATGCTCAGATTTATTATAGTAGAGACATGCAAGTCTCTCTTTCTTATTTAAAGAGGACTCTTTTGATACTTTTGACTTAGCATCGGATTTCTGACCCTTTCTTTGCTTCTACAAGCCTCTTGGTTGTTATGACTCATAATTAAGATGTGAGATTTAAATGACTTTAGTGTACCCATTTGAATAAGCATGTCTTACTTCTGAATCAAGTCAGCAACAAAGTCATCCAAGGATGACATAGTTCATGTAGCTCTAAGGGTATGCTTGGTGGTGTGGAAGGTAGAAATGAATACAAAATAGTCTAAACCCAATTTGACAAGGATGAAAAGAATCAATTGATTATCATTTTTTTCAATACTGAACAATTTCAATTGCAACCTAAGTGATTTAAACTTTGTGAAGAAGTCTTGTATCGTATTAAAATTCTTTAGGCTCAAATTGATGAGCTCATTCTCTAACTCATGACCTCTCATTATGCTCTGTGTTTCAAAGAGTTTTTTCAGTGTGATCCAGACTTCATTAGGAGTAGTTGCAGATTTAATATGAAAGAGCAAGTCGGGAGACATGGACATGTATAGAAGACCGTAAGTTTCATCACTTTTGTTAAACCACTTCATCTTCTCTGCATCAAGTGTCGGTTCTTTTTCTGTACTCATTGTGATTCAGTGTAAGCCTTTACTCTTTAAGAAGATTTGCCCTTTGACTTTCCACTCGTGATAGGTGAACGATGTAAGAAGTGAAATTGAACTCTAGTCTATGGTGCAAAAAGGAAGTATGCGTTGAACTGCGTTGTTGAAAGACTAGGAAAGTGCAACCCCCTTGAATTTGTAAAGGTTTAATTTTTTCAAGGTATGAAAATATCACCAATATGTAGAGCTCGAAAAACTCGTACTTAATTTTTTTTGTTGAAAAGACGATGTCAACCGAAAGTTATAGAAGTTTAAATGTTTGTTGCTTGCAAAAAATAATGCTCTACCTTTGATGCGTAAATAATTTGGCCCAACTTTGTGAGGAAAAGTAAAGCTCCCTTGGATTGGTTGTGACCAAGGGCTAATCTCTCATGTGACAAGGGGTTAATGATGAGGATGAGTGTGCCTCCTTGATTGATTTGATTAATGGGCGAGTGATGTCACCTATAAAATGCCTATAATTTGCCAATGAATAGTGCCACTTGACATTTATTTAAATTTGATGGTTGGATAGATGTTGTCGCTGAGTGTGGGCACAAGGAGGTGCACAAGTGTAGATCTTGAGGATGTGCAGACGGTTGCAACGAGGCGTAGTGCGTAAATGCGACACGTTGATGTAGGCGAACACTAGTGACAGACGTGGCATGTCGAGGTGCGTGGGTGCGGGCGAGCATGGCGGCATAGGCTTGGTGTGTGTGCATGCACGGAGAACTAGAGGCCTGGGTCACAATGGCGTGATTGTTGGGGACACGTGAGCACGGGTTGTCCCAACACGTCTGTCAAGGATGCACATGAGGGGTTCAGGATGATGCAATTGTCAAGGATGCACGGGTGTGGTTCGTGGCGACACGATTGCCATGGATGTACAAATGTGGTTCATAGTGGTGCAATTTCCAAGGACATGCGAACACAGTTTGTGGTGTGATTGTCAGGGACATGTGAGCGTTAAAGTCAAAGAAAAGTTTTTCGAGTCTAAGTTTTTTGAGAAGTTACCAAACCAACAAAAATGGCGTGAAACCAATAATGAAAATCTTAGCTCTATGAAAAAATGTTCGTCTTCTCTCAAAAATAGCAAGACCTTACTAAGTTTTTTGAAAAACCTAGTAAAACCTACAAAGTTATTTTGATTGAAGACTATGGTAGTACGAATATGCGAAAAAACTAAGAAAAATCCTTGAAATCTTTTAAAAATAGTCGAAAATGGTTTTCACAAATCTAGGTTGTGTTTACATCCATTCCTAAGGTTTTGGCACGCTCTGAATCTAATGGCCTCGTCCTTTTTCATTTGGGGATTTTGATGGTCAGATTTGCATGAATTTTCCAGAGATCTCAACAAACGTTTGAAAATTGAAATCCATAAAAAATATTTGAACAAGATAGAATGCTAGATCTCACAACATGAATATAAGCATTCAACTATTAGAAAAGCTCTGATATCATATCAAAATGGGCCACAATTGAAGATCGATGTAAATATGATTGAATGCACGAAGCTTAAACTGTATAGAGCACTGAAATCTAAATAAACAACTCAATGAAAGAAGTTTGTCTTTAGAATAAATAAATTGTATTAGTCGTATTTACTCATTAACTATAGAAGTTTTATAAAGGTATATTATATAGGTGAAAGATAAATATGTCCTCACATTTTTTATGAATGCGAGATTATCTTTCACAATAATTTTAATTGAACACCCAAATGACACCTAAATAAGCTAATTAAATATAAGGAAAAACAATTAAATATAATAAAAACCTACATTAATAAAATTGAAGTGGATAAATGTTATTGGGAAAACAAATATTGTGTAATTGTATAGAAAAAAAATCTTATAAATATAAATATAGCAGTATTTTTTTTGGGAGAAACCGTGTTAGATTTTTGACGATCGACGTGTTTCGGATCCGCTATTGTAATCCTTCATCATGTTTCTTTCCCGATGAAGGATCATAATAATGAATCTGAAACATATTGATCGTCAAAAATCTAACACAGTTTCTCCCACAAAAAAATTCTGCAATTGTATGGACTGTGGAAGTATAAAATCTTTAATATAAATATTATTGAATGGTATATTTAAAATAGATGAAAATCTATTTTAGATCGTGTTCACATTTTATTTTAATAATAGAGATTTTAAAGTACAACAATATTGTTTATATTATTTTTTAATTAACAAATTATAACTTCTAAGTAGCATTGATCTTGAGCATTATAACTATTGTGTATTTTTTTTTACAACTAATTTAATACTTACATTAGTTATATCGTTATAAAATCATACGAAAGGAATCATTTAAAATGAGATATGAATTTGCTTTATATAAAAATATTTGGAAAAAACAAATTATAAACGGAGGTCAAAACAGTGAGAAATTGGAAGTCAAAATCAATACACTATTATATATTAACTTGCCCTATTTTTATTTTTATGTAACATAAGTCATAATATAGCCACCTATGGTTAAAATTAATATATTCTTCTAAACAAATGATGAAACTTAAGGGATTGTTTTTAGTTATATCCCTATTTACACTGTAAATATTATTTATATCAAAGTGAGAGATTTTTTTCTTAAAGATTAGATTAAATCATTTTTATATTTAAAATAAAATTTGTTAAATAATAGAAAATGATATATATAAAGCGAAAAATTAAAATTGAAACATAGTAAGAAGGTCAATGTTGTAATTAAAACCATCACAAAAAAATATTATTTGAAGGGTAAGGTTGAACATCAAATTTAAACTATGGCGGAGCAATGGCATCTCTAACACTATTGCTTTCCTATGTGCCTATGGCAAGCAAACAATGGTTTTATGTCCAAAGGCCCTTGAGGCTTCATACCATGAGTGTCTCAAATCTTTACATGAGTTGGAGTTATCCCCATTCAATGAGGGTTTACAAAGAGACACTATCAAGTGGAGACAAGTGCTCGCGGTGCTAAAATTCATGCATGTATGCATTGATTGAAAATTGGGGACAAAGTTTCCAAAGAGTTTCTCTCTCTCATAAGGTACGTATAAACAGTTGATAGAGAGAGGGCCATTAGTGATGCCAATTAGTATCTCATAAATTTTCTTAATACTCTACAAGCTTTTGTAACTCAATATCATGGAGTTTTTATTGCCTAGCCAACCTCCCTAGCTCATGATGATTCTCTTAGAAAATGCCTTCAAGTGGTGCCTTGAAAATTTCATAATGGTCAAAAGGTTGCTTGTGATCGTTTGCTTTCCATAGAATACCTTCATAAGGGGACATTCAAAATGGCAATTGACAAGGCCCTTGAGATTGATGATTTTCCTTGTGAATTCTACCAAACTCTTTGGTATACATTGGGTCCTAACTTGCACAAGGTGTATCTAGAGGCAGTTCAGACCAACTCTCTTGGTAAATTTATCAACCAAGGTAGCATCAACTTTATTCCAAAATTAAAGGATCCGGAGCTCGTTGATAATTTGAGCTCTATCACATTAATAAATGGTTTTTACAATAGTATTGTCAAAGCCCTTGCTTTGCATATGGAGTTTTTACTACCTCTTGTCATATGACTAGAGTAAATCGATTTCATTTACAGTAGGTACATATGAGATAATATTATTTTAGTCTAGGAAGGAATGGAATGGGCTCACTCCTCTCAACATAATTTTTTTTCATCAAAACTAAACTTGAGAAAGCCTATGATAAAATTGAGTGGACATTTTTAGAATTGATATGTTTCAAGGACTTAGGTTTTGGAAAATGTTTGTTCAAACAACCAATATGCTCTTCCAAGGTGCATGTCCTTGCATTACCATTTATGGTGTGAAATCAAACAAATTTTGGATTTTTAAATCTATAGGGTAAGTTTTTTATTTAGCTTCCTCTATATCCCTGTTGAGATTTTAGTTATCTCCTAGTTGGTTACACCTCCAGAGGTTTAGTTAAAGGTATTTCTCTCCATCAAATCCATAGTAAAATGGTTAATGGACATTCTAATAATAACTCCTTTCTAAATTTTGTTGAAGATGAAGCATCTTTGACGAATGCCATGGAGTGTTTGGAGATTATTTTATTTGCCTTAGGTTATTTTATAAAGTGGAAAAAACCACAATGCTATAGGTAGTCTTACACTCCCATATCTCAATGGTTAGAAGGATTCAAATGGTATTGGATACAACCTAAAGAGCATTTCAAATTCCTTGGAATTGTCTTTGCCTTTCAAGCATATCCTTTGGATTTGTTGACTTATGTGGTTCATAGAGTTAATAAAATGATTCTTATCAGATAACCAAACCTCTCTCCTTGGTTGGTAAGTTCATAATTTGTCCTAATGTTCTTACAACCCTCTTTGTTTATTATTATTCATGTTGGGCACCTTCAAAAACTGTGTTGATGTTAAATTTTTTAATGTTCAACTAATCAACCATTTCACATATCGCGAAGGTTAAATTAGAATTGGATCAGTTTAATTATAGAAACCTGGTTGACTAAAAGAGTAGTACTCAGGCACACAAAATGGTAGTTTATATGTTAAGTCTAAAGATAGGGAAGAAACTATGAACTTAACAAGATCTGGGGAATTAAATTATTTATTCAATTCTAAGTACTATTAACTCAACTAAAGATAATATAATAATAATTAAATAGCGTTTTAACATTTTTAAAAAATTTATATATAAAATATTTCAAAAAATTATGATGTCACATTCAACTTCTCATTGAATGCATTATATTTATAATATTTCAAAAGCCAATAGTCATAAATCATAATTGGCCCTTTCTAATAGAATGAATCTATGGAAAAAGGTAAACTTTTAGAAGGTTAAAACTAACGTCTTGAATTTCAATATCTTCTTTATCAAAATATCTCCTTCAGTGTTTCACTTCTCACCATATATCTCATTTTGACATTGCACCATACTACAAAATAAAACTACCAAAAAAAACCCTAAAAATAAAAGAAACAAATAGTTAAAAGATTAAAAAATAACATGTAAGAAATCTAAAAGATAGCGTGAAATGTAACTAACATGCATGTAAGAAGAAAATAAATGCTATAGAAAAGACAAGAAAAGAGCTAAAGCAAAATAATAATCTTACTAAAGACTAAAAATAAAGAGAAATTAAAGGATGTTTACAAATCTATAACAAAATAAAAACTAAAGATAAATATATATAAATATAAAAGTAAAAGAAAGTTGAGACTTGAGTCATGCACAAAAATAAGAAAATATTTTATTAGAAATCAAAAGTATTTGATTCACAACCGTTTACATAATATGTACCAAGACAAAATATATTGTAAGCTTGTGTGATTAATCACAAATAATCTATCCTACAATGTATATTATGAAGTGTTCGTTGGTTTCATGAAAATTATAAAAGTAATCTAAATGCATATCACTCATATATTTATAGTCATAAAAATATCAATACTTGGATATTTTTTAGATAATTAGTTTCTAAATAAGTGTTAAAATTAGATATACTTAATTGTATCAAGTGAGATATTTCACTACCAGAGAAAGTGTTAATTGTTCTTCTTGTAAACATACACATGATCTCATATACTTATTATAAAATAGAATCACAATATGTAAATAAGAGCTCTTGAATGAATTCCTCTTCAAATAATCTTCATTCAAGTCTGCAAACAATCTTCATCAAGTTATAACTTAATTTTACTAATAAATAATTAACTTTAAATGAAGTTAGTTGGAAATTTATTTTAGTTAATTAACTTTTGACTTTATGTTAAGTCATTAATCAGGGTTTTAAATAATAAGTCTCATTAAAAAAATGATCTAAATGAAAGACTCAAGAATAAAGTGTTCGTAATTAGACCAATAGCACTTAATATTATCATTGGTGGGACCCCACTTAACATACTACTCAATGCTTAGTTAATCAATTAAGTAATTTATCATACAATCAAATTAACACACAAGATACAAAATATAACTATAGACACTTAAATTTTGCCATGTAGTGGTGAAATTCTTTTTGACACACTAACTCGTCACCATCTCTAATTCAAATTCAAAATAACATCGTTCCTCTTTAAAATGTACATCCATTTTCCTCAAAACTAATTAAAAATTTAGATTTTCTACTTCACTCAGACATCCTCTACTTTTATCTCAATCGTGTGTTGACTCATCCAAGTAATTCTTTAGCTTCCTCAACTACTTTATGAGTCATCTTAGAACATTTCAACCTCCTAGATAACTCAACCAATTAACTTGACCTATTCTTGATGACTCATTTAACCAACTCCCCTTTCTTCTCAACCTATGTAATTGGTTATCATCCTCATTGATGATGACTAATTTCTTACTGTTGATTATTTGAATAATTGAAAATATTCAAATAATCTTTAACCGTTCAATTAACTTCCTCCAAACATATAAGTTGACGTGCCATTCATCACTTTCAATCATCTACCTTCAAGCTAATGAAGTGTTATCAAATTGCCATTACGAATCAAAGGCATCCAAGTCCTCTTGCATCTTAAAACGTTGTCCAATTATCTTTGCTTTGAAAGGGAGTTGAGCATCCACATTTAGAATTCAAGAGCAAATCTCTATTTGATCATAATGGATAAGATGACGAATACTTTATAGTTGTAAGTATTGTTTGTTTATTTATTTCTTTCATTTGCTGCTCTATCTTGAAGTTTAGGTTTTAGTTTAGATTTTATTGTTTGATTTCTTAACTAACTTGCATTCTAAATCTAATGTTTATACATTTTGGCACATTTGGTGGAACCTTGTTCCTCATTTTTTACATCATAGATATACTTAGGGAGTTATTTCAGTTATTTTTATTATTATTTTTCATGCATATACATGTAACACCTATCTTAGAGTTTTTTGTTTGTTGTTTCAAGTTATTTTCTATGTTTTTGAGCTTGCTGTCAGTAAACCTACAAAATAGTGAATTCATTCAATATAATAGCGAATTCATTGTAGTAAACAACAAATTTATTCCTGTACTATTTTTGCTTACTTTTTAACTATTTTTCAGTGTCCTAACAATTTATATGTGTTTGGTTTGTTTAACTTCTTTCTGTTTTAGTCTTGTTTTCTATTTTAATTTCTATTTTCTATTTAATTTTTTTAATATAACAATGAAATCATCTTGAACTTTAGCAAATTCGTTAGGAACAATAGTGAAATAATTCTGAACTTAAATGATTCGTCAAAAACAACAATGAAATCATATTTAATTTTAGTGAATTCATCAAAAACTTCAATGAAATTGTTCAAAACAATGAAATCGTTCTGTAAGTGATTGTCTTTAATTTTAGGTTTTTTATTTTTTTGAGTTTTTTAACTACTAATGAGTTCACTATTTTTTGTGAATGTGTAATAGTGAAATTGTTTCAGAAAGTTAAATTTTTTTGTCTTTTTTAAGCTAACTTTTACAAGTTGCCTTGATTTTTTAGCCACACAAATACTTTTAATAATTTTATTGTAGGGCATTGGTCAAAGACAAACCAAAGAAAGCTAGCCAAATAAAAATTTATTTTTATTTTTAATTTTCTTGTTTTATTTCAAGCTTTCTAACAATTTTTATTTTAGCAATTTTACTTTTAGTAGTAATTTAATCATATTTTACTTTTTTGAGTTAATTAATCTTTTTAATTTCCAAGCATTTGTTTGTGTGGCACTTTTTATATATGTGTTTTTGTATGGGATTATATTGATGATGATACTTCAAAAAACAAAAATAATATTTGTAAAATTTTTATTATCCAAGATTGACTTGCGTGTATGCTCTTCTCTTGACGTCACATTGATGACGATATTTGATAATCAGAGGCAAGTGTAAGACTTTTTTTAAAATTTTTTTTTTATTAGGGGCTCTATTAACCATGGATTTCACTACCATGTGGTAGGTCAACCTTGTATACCGGTGGAGTATAAAAATTAAGTTATAGTTATCATTTGTAGGTAAATAGTGTTGTGAATTTAAGCACACCACAAGGTAATGGGGTTTCATCCTCCAATACTTAAGCCTTAGACAACATGACTTGAAGTTCAATTTTTTTGACATCAACATACTGAAATATTATGATTGTATCGGACATATTGGGACTAGACCCATTTGTGTGCGTCCGTTAAATCAATTTTTTTTTTATGGTTTTGGGCCTCGACATATCAAAAAGTATAAAGAAGACTCTTCTAGATAATTTCATTCAAACTTTAAGCCTATGAAAGCTATTTCTACCGTCTAACTTGTAGTGCATCGGTTAGTGGTTAGCACCGATAAGTTACTTTCCATGCACCTTTAAAACTGAGTTTAGTGGGCCATGGGAATGTCATTATCCTCCATGGTTAGTTCTTTGAAATATTAGGTTGCAACTAATGCAATGAACAAACAAGTGACACACAAAGCCTACAAGTTATTCAAGTCCCTTTGTCTAGTTTTTATCCCTTTTTGTGCAATGCATGTGTGTTTAAAGTAAGACTTGTTTGTTTACTTCGTTGGAAAATATACGTGCTGAAATTCTTTGATTGAAACCAAAAATATTTTGAGTATTGAATCAATTTATAATCCAAAAGCTTCAAAAATCACAAATCTTAGTCCTAAGGTCAAAGCTCAAAATACCGTACAATTAATCAATTTAATTTTAGTCATTTTTTGTCTTTCACCTTCTTATAGTTGAGTATTGATATTTTTAACTTTTGCAAGTCTAAAGTCTTTCTCTTAGCAATGTTGCCTATCATTAGGCACATGACTATGTTGAATAATCTTAGGTTGAGGGATGAGCCTTTTGGCAATGACCCCTTTCATTTTGATAGTCAAGAAAATCAAGGACACCATGTCGAAATGAATGAAATCCATGACAATGAAGAAGAGGAAGGACCTTATCAAGATGACGGTAATTCTAAGGAACTATTACCTCCTTCCCCATTCAATCAATACATTTTGTCCAACAAAAATGAAGTTTTACTCCAAGCCTTGTGTCTAGGGGTAAAACTTCCACACAATTTTGATGTTCAAAACCTACACCATTTATGTGCTATGAAAGAGTCTTCATCACCCATCCAAGATCAATCTACAACACAAGTCTCTTTAGAAGCTATCAAGGTTGTCATTGGTTCATCCAATCCCAATCCCCAAGTCTTCGAAGACAAAGGAAAATTAATCCTCAATAAGGAATTGTCTCAAGCAAGCCATGGGTTTTCTATGGAGGTGCATACCCATAAAATAAACCAAGAGATTGTAAACCTCCAAGCTAATAAGGCAAATAATCATTTGGTTGACCAAAGTTCTAACCCAAATCCAAGTTTTGAGTGTGAACCCAAATTTACCCTCATTAATCAATCCAAACCTGAGCTTGAATGTTCATTCCAACTCACCTATTAATAATCAAACCAATTTAAATATGAGCTTGAATGTCCATTCAACCTCACCAATTGTCAATCAATCGAATCCAACCTCACCAATAGAACTCCCTAAATTCGATAAATATAAAAGTAAGGGCGATCTTAAGGAATATATTAAAGACTTATTTATGACATGTGTTGATGTTGCATATAATAATGAATACATGTTGAAGTTCTTCCCACGTAGTCTAGTGGCTCAAACCCTAGAATGGTTTTCTCGTTTACCCAAACGATCAATCTTCACCTTTGAAGACATTCAAAAAGTTTGTTCGTCATTTATCATTTAATGTTGAAAAGGAATTGACCATGCTCGATCTATATAACACCAAAAAATAAAATGGTGAAACCTTTTCCTCTTTCTTACAAAGATGACAGTCATTGGCAAGCCATTTTCCCTAGTCTTTTGTCGAAAAGGAACTAAATGATATTTTTACAAACAACCTTAACTTAAGGTTGGCTCATCACTTGCAACTTCATTGGCCAACATCCTTTAATGAAATAATCAAAAAGGGAGTTCAAATTGAATGAACTTAAATTACTAAGGGTGTTATTATTTTTTCAAAAATGACAACAATTCCTCAAACCAAACAGATAAACTTAAATTCTTTGCCAAAAACAAAAATGTTGTAGGTGATGGTGTGATAAATGTCTAGCAAGTTCAAAATCTACAACCTATCAAAAACATCTCAATACTCGATGGTCAACAGAAATAAGAAAACTTCAAGTGCAAGTTCAATCAATTGGGACTTTTATGAACCAATTTTTTGAATGTTGGACCAAGAAAACATGATAATATTGCCCAACACCAAACCCTTCAAAGAAAATGTTTCTAAACTTGAGTGGTATCCTAACAATAAATATTGTGAAAAATACATAATTAAGGGACATTAAACTAATCAATGCATGAGGCTAAAACATTATGTCCAAGATCTCATAGATCATGGGGACATAGCCATTGAAAGTCAACCAAAATAATCACCCTTTTAATTAACCAAAAGTTTGGCATATATAAAGATCTATTTCCAAAATATGACAAAGGACAAGGTTAACAAATTCAGGAGCAACCTCAAACAAGTAATGTCAATCAAAATAATCACCCTTTTAATTATATAGGACCAATTATGTTGATTATACAAACCATCATATTTTCATCATCACCATAAAAGCCCAAGATTATGCTGTTACAACAAGGTGCACCAAGGTTACCATCCCAAGTGCTTCCTAGCCCACTATTGAGAGTAAATACAATATCAAAGACCACCTTGAGAATATGCCAGTGTTGAGGTTTGTTCCTATTGGTATGTTGAAGACATTAATGTTGTCATTGATGTCAAAGGTAATCAAGTATCATTGATGTCCCATAAGTACTCTTGTGAAGTTGCTTGGTAAGAGATCTTGATGGATTAAGCATAATCTAGTAGGTCCTTGAGTTTTGCATAAAGGACCAAGCTTATGAGCCGTGTGAGGTGAGTAGCTACTACTTGTGAGAAGGTGTGTAGAAGTAGTTAAGCATTAGGAGGTGGTTTCAAGGATAAAGCTCTATGAACAAATGTTAAAAAAGAAGACCGATCTAAAACCCTCTCAGAACCCTTATAGTGACTCGAGGAAAAAGTTTTTATTTTTGAGTACGCATAATGTTTTGGTAAATATAGTTTGATGATTTGAGGTGGTAGAGGACTCCATCAGGGATCTCCAGGTGGCAATGGTCTGTCAAGAGAGTAAACGAAACCTACAGAAAAACTCTTGTTTCTCAAAAAATTGATATAATAGGAAGGGTTGACCATGTCAAAGGATGCAAGTCAATGGAGGTTGAAGCTTGAGACTGGTATTTGTTTTCCATGGTTATTTTTTCAAGTTCTAGCTTCTATGTCAACTATTTTGGTCACTCAAGTTGACCTATCGCTAATCTAGGCTAATAGTGAAGATAGTGAAAAGAACCAATTAGAGTGAGAATGCATTTAGGGATTGGTTGTAGAGGATTACAAATGGACCCAGTTGCTTGAGGTCATTAGTAAATACCTATACCCCATGTACATATTTATTAGATGTCTTGAAGATCAACAAAATGTTGCAAATACTGTTCACAAAATGGCTTGTCTAGAGAGGGTGGGCAGTGAAGGTGCATGTTTCAAAGATTGGTATATATATTCCACATTTTGTATTAGACCTATATATATCTGGGTTTGAGGATGTTATAAATATGTCTATGGATAATACAAAAGCATTAGGATTTCATAAATGTGTCTACACATGTGGTGGAAGTCATGATCACCATCTTTAAGATAGAATGACAGTCCTGAGTAAGTGAGAATGGTGAGTTGGAGGATATTTGCATTTATATGAAGCATCTCATGAATATTATGTTGTTTTTTAATACCTAAATTATCTTTACATGCTTTATGAAAGGTTGAGAATCTCTTTAAGGAGTTTAGTTATGGAAGCTAAGATGGCTTATCTAGTTGTGTAAGGGTTGTGTAAGAGAAGCTTGAGAAATTGGTATGTAAGACAAATTAATGACATCAAAACCAATGTTATATCTATTGAGTGATGTTCTATAAGTCACATAGTATCTAAGACAAATTATTGACATCAAAACCAATGTTATATCTATTGAGTGATGTTCTATAAGTCACATAGTATCTATTCATGTGAATGATAAGTCATAAAAGTGCCATTACAAGTGATAAAGACAATGTTCTACATGACTATGTTTTTTAAGCTATAGGCAATTTTCTGTGGGGTAGTGAGTTTGATGTTCCTGTGTCCTCTTGACCAATTTGGAAGCATACCAAGCATATGATGTTGTTATATAGATAATATAGGATATAATTTATGTATTTGGAATGTTTTAAAGTGCATATGCAGATGTTGGTGATCAAAGATTCTTGACTGTATTTTGGAGCAGTCAGACAATTTTGAGTGGTCATGTTGTAAGAGTCTATTTAAGGTATTTTTCCCTATTTGGTGATGCAAAATGGACATGGTGGTGATCATGGGGTCATGAAGGTTCTATCCATTTATTTTAAGGACATGGTTGTGTGGAATATTTGGTCATATGCTTCAGATATTCAAGGCATACTTTTTCTGTGTGTAAAGGCCTAATGGCAAGTAGGCCTAATGGCATGGTTCAAGAAGTGATTTGGACTAATAGGTGGTGCGGACAAAATGTGAGGATATAAAAGGTCTATTAGATGTGTATGTGATGTGTTTCATGCATTGATAGAGACTCAAAGTGTTTTAAAGTGGTCCAAGTGTAACGTGTGGTTTTGAAGGCCTAATTATATTAGGTCTCCCTAAGGCCTAATGGAGGTTTAAGGTCTAAATGGTATTGGCTGACCTATTTAGTGAGTGTTTCACTTTTGAAACGTGTGTACTGACCTAATCCAAGGGTGATCCATGTATGAAAAGGTGCTTGGCCAACAAAGATGGGTAAGAGCAAGTGATTGGTATAAATACAAGGCATAATAGGCCTATTTAGACTAGTTGAGGAGATGAGAAGATAAGCGAAGAAAAGAGATCTTAAAGAAGGAGGCCATGAAGACCATAATAGGGGAGTAGAGGGTTATACATGAACATATA
The DNA here is from genome assembly GCA_037957365.1 of Torreya grandis. Classification (NCBI taxonomy): domain Eukaryota; kingdom Viridiplantae; phylum Streptophyta; class Pinopsida; order Cupressales; family Taxaceae; genus Torreya; species Torreya grandis. Next base: position 1,126,573 of record JARHVA010002103.1, on the reverse strand, counting down.
ACATGATTTAGAGTGTAGATGACAAGGTCAATTGACCTAATGAGCCTAGTAAGAGGCATATTGAGCGAGTGAGTCGAGAAGGCTATTTGAGAGAGGTAGAAGGTTGAGAGGAGTTGAATAAGTTGATTGGATGTTGAAAGATAATAAAATATTCATAATAAGTATGTTATATGTGTATGACAAAGAGTTGAATCTAGATAGAGAAGATAAAAGAGCTGAAGAAGAGGTCACCATCCGTTGTTTGTGCAACAAGGTGTCTTGAAGTGATCAAGCTTGTCTTGGCTGAGTTGGTGCTTAGTGAAGAGGAAGTAGGCGCTTCCCTACAGGTTGGAGCTTGTAGAAGTGTTTTTGAAGTGGTGGGGTTGGTTCCAAGTCACTTATGGGGTTAGATACTCCTTGCAAGTTGGAGAGATACTCCTTGCAAGTTGGAGCTTGCTAAATACTAGTTGAGTGGGTGTTTGACTAGTGAGGGGTTGGTGCTCCTTGCAGGGTTGATGCCTCACTAAATATTTGATTCATTGCTTATAGGATAATAGTCCATGTGGTATTTTAGTGGGTTTTATTCCCCTTGAGGGTTTCCCACATAGATCTTGTGTTTTTGTGTTATGATCTTGCTTCTTGCTCATATGAATGGTTGATCATGCATTGTTATATCTCTAGAGTAATTTTAATGTTAAAGAATGATGAATGGAATTTAATGAAAAGATTGTACACTAATTCACTCCCCCTAGTGGTTGTGCTTCCAACAATTGGTATTAGAGTAGGTCATTTGGAGAAGGATTAAAATCTTAAAGGTGATTCTATAAGCACAAGATGGCTGAGTTTGTGAAGGCCATGATTGAGGTTTGCATAGAAGATTACATGATGGTACTAGTAAGATTGACTAAGAAGAGGAAGCAATACATTGGAGAAAAATAAAAAATCAAACACAAGAACCTTCAAGAACTTGTTGAAGGTGTGTATGGTGATAGAGGGAGCATGTGTGAGATGCTTCAAAGATTCAAGAAGCTTGCTTTGATGTGGATTAGGTACAAAGAATTTGTGCTTGATATCTTACAGAGTATATGGCATGTGTGCAGGTCAGTGAGGACAAAGAAGAGGTTGTGAGGCATCCATAGATGTCTTGGTGGAGTTCTGGTGTGTCATTTGACCATTTAGAGAGAGAAAACATGCATTCTCTAGCCTAAGGACTAAACTGTCACACATGTATGAATGTAGTAAGAAGTTTGTGCATTTATTGTAGGTACTCAAAAAGTCAACCCTAGTCAAATTAAAACATAGAGATGATGTACTTAGTGCCCTAAAGGCGCTCCACAATTTTGGTGTCATGAGGAGTTGTCCTCTTAAAGATATAATCATGCAAAGTTCATATAGCAATTTGTGAAGTGCAAAAGGACGTCAAGTTTAGGCTATAGTAAATAGCTGTTAACATTAAAAAATATGAACATTGGATTTCAAATCACTGTGCATGAAATGAGGACCCAAGGGAAAAGAAGATGCTTTAGAATCGAAGGAAAAGGTCAAACATTATTGGTGTAAAAAGGAAAGTTGAAGTAGACTTCTTATAGAATATCCTCAAAGTGATTTTGAGATTTGAATGTTTGTACAGGTGCATTTATTGTGGATCAAAGTTAGAGTTTATTTACTGTATTGTTGCTTAGAGAACCCAGGAGGACTAAAGTGGATTTAGAACCTCTCTATTGATCTTGAATTGATGTTCTGAGCATTGAATGATGTTATCACCTCATTGAAATCTTGTCCCATGTAATTAAGAAGTTTTGAAAGTGTTGGGTGAATATTTTGTCAATCAGCGTATCGATAAACAAAATAGGTTTGATCAACCACAACAGGAAGATTGGTCGGCTAGTTCTGTAGGTTTACCACATCAACAGGGGACTAATCTCTCCTCTCATCAAGGGGAGGTTCTCTATAGATATGTAGGAGCTATTTACTATATAAATAAGCAGAAAATAACACACGGAGGCAAGATAAACCATCCATCTCTCTTCTTTCAGAGATGATGCTCACAGATCAAAGGAGAAATCCTGGGTGATTGGTGAAGGTACTTCTCTTCTTTCAGAAGTAACATTCAGCCAAGAGCCAGATCCCTTCCTGGATAGTAGAAATTCTGGCGAAATGAAAGAAGGCACTTCTCTTCTTTCAGAAGTGCTTGTTCTTGCAAACAACAAGAATCTCTCTAGTATGATGAGTAACAAAAGTGCAGAGTAACCAGCAATCTAAGATGTAGCACAAAGTCTCCACCTTGACTGCCCAAGAGTGAGATACGAAGAACAATGGGGGCACAAAGTCGTTCCAAGGTCTTTTACACAGAAACAGAAAAGAAACACACATTGAAGACAACTGCAGACAGCACAAAGTCTTCCACAACTGACTTCAGGACACCTTTCTGATTACTTCCGCTAGTTCTGCTTGTTAGATCAAATAAACAAGAATACTCCTAGGAAACAAACATAAGAACAATTTCTTAAAATAGCACAAGCTATAACAGCACAAAGTTTGCAAGTCACTTGCTTTCTCATTAAAATAAAATAATATGAACTACAATCTGAGCTCAAAGTCTCCGTAATGCCTTTCAATTTGGGCAGAGTTTCGCTTCTAGTAAGGGGAAGATCTCCTTTGTAACAAATGAGAGGTTACAATATATAGCGCTCTAAAAAAGAGTTGGGCGCTTGTTGTCATGAAAAAATCCCATGCTAAATTGAATGCCTTTAATGCGCCTTCAGTTCTGTCTAGAGGGATCATGTTGAGAACAGTGCATTGCCATAACTATGGCGTGTCCATTCTTCTAATATGTCTCTTCTTAGTATGGACTGTCTGGTTCTTTTCCTGATGTCTGCGCAACATTCCAATTCGCCATTACTTCATGGAGGAAAAACAAGCTTGCGTCCTTGATTTGGTGCGCTCAGAAGTCTACTTGATCCACTATTTCACCTACTAGAAATTACTCTTTTGAAGATATTTTTGGTCCTTTGGTCTCGCTCCTCTCTTCACTGCTTAAGCGCTTCTTTGCTCTCTGGTTGAACAATCGCTTTAATTGAACTTGCCTTTGGAATCGTCCATGCTGCTTCTTTGTCCTTTATAGCCCTTCTTGTCTAAGTCTTTGGGGGGTCCTTTCTGCGTCTTTGACAAGTGGCAAGTTCCGCTATTATGAAACTCATCAGAAACTTACGAAAAATGGGATCCACGACACGTCTTACCCGAGCAACTTCAAAAGGGGAACACGGATGCAAACACTTGTCACATTTTGTTGAGTCATAACAGGACACGTGATGTATCCCGCATAACTTTATAATGGACACGTGGCAACTTTTAGGCTTCTTTCTCTCAGCGGGCTTTATCCTTTATGTCCTTCGAACAGAATGTCCAAAGGAAATCTTCCTTGCCTTTGCATCTTTCTTGCCGGGCTTTTGCTTTGTCTTTCAGGCGAATTCCTTCAGAGAATTTGTCCGAAGGATTTCGCTTTGTCTTTTGCCTTGTTCACTTTTTTGAAGGAGTTCACTTTGTTCGCTTTTGCTCGCTGCCCTCCGCAAGGGCACTTGGCTTGGTTCACAGCCCTCTGTAAGGGCACTTGTTCCTTTGGCTTTGGGGCAGCCCCTTGAACTTGTCGATGGAACCGACCGATTGAACCAACTTTGGTTCAATGGTTCAATCTTGCATTTGAAGCCATCTTTTCATCTAAGTCTTTTGATATCTTTGAACTGATTGAACCCGTTGAACCCGTTGAACCAATTTGGTTCAAGGTTCAACGGTTCAATGGTTTCCTTTGTTTTTCGCTAAGTCCTTTGATTGCTTGAACAAAATGCATTGAACCAACCGCTTGTTGAACCTGTTGAACCATTGAACCCGTTGAACCTTTGCTGAAGTGCTTAACTCTTGCCAATGACGTTGAACCTTTGAACCCATCAAACCCATTGGACCAAAATGGTTCAAGGTTCAACGGTTCAATGGTTCATTCCTTGCTTAGAAGCTTGTCAATGAAAGTCGTTAAACCAATCCTAAAAATGACTAAGCATTGGAAACTTGTTCTTTTGATTGAACTCGCCTGTAGAAGCCTTTGAACCTGTTGAACCTACTAACTTCAAGCATGTTGAGTCTGTAGATACATATCTATAGAGTCTCTAGATTTGAGTCCCTTGAAAGAGTCCATAGAAATACACTTGCAGAGTCCGTAGTTTCAACTCTGCAGAGTCCGTAGATTCAACCCTGTAGAGTCCGTAGATTCAACCCTGTAGAGTCCGTAGATTTTTGAGAAAGCTTTGAAAAATGAAGAACTTGAATGCTCAGAACAATTCTTGAAAAGGGGAGAGAGGATGTTGGTCTGTTGAACCAAAATAGTTCAAATGTCTCAAAAATGAGTGATATTTTTGGGGGACAACAGCGGGCTCCAGTTGGGGAACTTCTTTCAGTTGAAAACTTGAAACCGCTGAGGGGAGTAGAACTCAGAATCTCCAGTGCCTTGTGTTGGTTGATTATTTTGTCTATCAGCGTACTGGTAAACAAAATAGGTCTTATCAGCCAAAGCAAGAAGATTAGTCGTCCTAATGTGTAAGTTTATCACATCAGAAGGAGACTTCTCTCTCCTCTCATCAAGGGGAGGTTCCTTGTGGATATGCTATGTATATATATGAATAGAGAATAGTACTCAAGGGTAGGACCAAACATCCATCTCTTTTTCTTCAGAGATGATGTATACAAAACAAAGAAAGAACTTAAGAGAATGACAGACAACACTCTTCTTTCAGAAAAACTGTTCAACCAATCACGAGAATACTCCTGGAAATAAAAGCAGAATATGACTGAAGTATGGTAACCAACAAATCAAGACATAGCACAAAGTCTGCACAAGAAATACTCAAGAGTGATATACGAAGAACAATGAAAGCTGAAAGTCTTTCCAAAGTTCTTTACACATCAATGAAAATACAAACACACTGAAGGCAGCTATGGGGGCGCAAAGTCTCTCCACAGTTGATTCTCTAAGACACCTTGACAAATTTACTAATTCTGCTTATTAAATCAATGAAACAAACAAGATATCACAGCACAAAGTCTAAAAAAGTCCCTTGTTTTCATTAACAAAATATGATAAATAGACAGCACAAAGTCTCAATGATGCCTCTCAATTTCGGCAGAGTTTCGTTTCGATTATAAAAAAAAAGATACTTATTACAATGGAAGAAAGTCCCTTATATAGCCTCTTCAAAAAGGACTTGGGAACAATCAATTCATCAATTTGCATTGAAATATGTTAAGGAGACACACTGGAACTTAGGGGCCCTTTTCCCATTTGATTTTATCAATGCAAGGAAATAAGTCGCGCTTATTGAAAGTTTGTAACTTCCAATGTTCCACCTGGGAATCTGATCTTATCTTCATCGTTCCTCCTTGTCCGGCTAATTGAATCGAGTCCTGGATTTAGTTTGCTGTTCTGTTTCTTCCCTGCTTTTTGCTGGTCTTGACCTTGAAAATTGTGAATGTATTCTGTTATGTGGATCAAAGGATCAACGACTATTTTACTGTCTCTGAAATTGACGTTTACATGCCCGTCACTGTGTTTCCAACGGCTAGTTGACTATGTTGAATTTGACGTGTTCGGGCGCGTCATCCCTTGGTCTTCTTTTATCTTTTCACTTGGCGCTTTCCCAGATTGGACTTTGCCCTTTCGGGACCTGAAAAATGATCCTTCAGCTTCGTTTGTCGGCCCTTTGCAAATTTCCCCCGGTCTTTTCCTCGGGCTATTCGCTTTGAATATTCCCGCAGACATTTTCCCTGAGGAAAATTCCCTCGGGCAAAAAGTTCAGGTGAAATTCCCCAGGCAAAAAGTCCGAGTGAAATTCCTGCGAGCATTGGACAAGTCTTTGAACATTCGTTTGATGAAGTGTCCTCCGCAAGGGCACTTGTCCTTCAGAAAAGTTCTCTTTTGCATTGAACCATCCCTTTGAACCTAGTCGATGAACCTTTGTTGAACTGGTTCAAAGGTTCAATGAAGCGCGCCAAGCCTTTGAAGCAAAGCCGATGAAAGCGTTGAACCGCTTGATTGAACCCGCCTTTGAACTATTTGAAGTTGAACCAAAAAATGAACCAAACGTTGAACCTGTTGCTGATGAAAATTCCTGCAGAAGTCATGAAGCTCGTTGAACTTGGATGTTGAACCATTTGATTGAACCAATTCAAAGGTTCAACGAAGGGCGCTAAGCGCCTTTGAACTAAAAAGCGATGAACTTGCTGTTGAACCATTGAACTAGAAAGCTTTGAGCCAACTAACAAACCAAATGATTGAAGCAAAAGATGCTGAAATAAAGGAAATGAACCATCTGAGTGAAATAAAGCATTGAACTGCTTGGTTGAACTTGGACGTTGAACTGTTTCTTTGGTTGAACCGACTATTGAACCTTTGAACCCGTTGAATCTGTTGAAGTGACTGAACTTTGAACCTTTCCCGAAAAATAAACAAATGTTGAAAATCAATTCTTTTGACTGAAAACCGCCTGCAAGAGTCTGTAGATTTTCTTTTTCCTGTTGAGTCCGTAGATTCAAGCCTGCAGAGTCCGTAGATTTTTTTGAGAAGCTCTGAAAATGAGAAATCTAAATACCTAAGACAAATTTTGAAAATGGAAGATATTATTTTGGTTTGTAGAACCAAAACAATTCAAATGTTGTTCTAAAAATGACTGTTATTTTTAAGAGACAACAGCTGGCTCCAGTTGGGGAACTTCTGTCAATTGCAAAACAAATTTGAAGGAGTAGAATTCAGAAACTCCAGTGTCTTCAAGTGTACCATTGGGCTTTGGAGTCATGCTTTCCAGAAATGAAAGGCAACAATAACGAAAACAAACAAAACAAAACATAAATTAAGACTGTACAAGTATACATATATACAGAGGTAATGATCTGACACTTCAAGAATTGAAGTGTTTCAAATGTTGCCCATTATGGGGCAAAAAAAAGAGCGTGCCATCTTGGTAATTCAATAAAAAGCTATTTTCACCCATGTGCTGATGAATTGTGAATGGGCCTCTCCAAAGGGAGTCAAACTTTCCATGCATCCCTTTTGGCTCTCTTCTTTTGTCCCACAGCAGGACTTTATCTCCAATATGAAAATCACGATTTCTGGCTTTCTGATCAAAAAGTTTCTTTATCAAATTTTGATGAACAATTCTGTCCACCACCATGGTTCTTTGTTCTTCCAGCTGAGTCAGGTACATGATTCTTTTGTCAAGAGAACTCTTATATGTCTGATCTTCAATAGCCTTTGCCAATTTCAACGCTGGTAACTCTAAAGTGATTGGTATCTCAGCATTAATACCAGAGAAGTTGAAAAAGAGACATACCAATTTCCCTTTTTGGCATGATCCTGTCAGCCCATAGAGCATCTACCAATGCTTTGTGCCACGTCCTTTGATTATCATCTACAAGTTTCTTGATAATAGTTACCAAATTTTTATTGCTGGATTCAGCTTGTCCATTCCCTTGCGAAAAATAATCAAAAGAATGAGAAAGCATAATTCCATAATAAAAACAGAATTGTGTGATTTCTTGAGACATGAAATAAGCTGCATTATTAGTAACAATTTTAAGTGGGACTCCAAATCTAGAAATGATGTTCTCTTTCAAAAAATTGCATACAACTTCTGAGGTAGCATGCTTTGTCGGGATTGCTTCTACCCACTTAGTGAAATAATCAGTCGCTGTAAGGACATAATCATGTCCAGCGCTAGATGATAGATTTATTGTCCCAATAAAATTGAGTCCCCACTGCTGGAAAGGTTCTTCTATGATTACTGGCTTAAGAGGCATAGTAGCCAACTTGGGTCTTCCAACAAATTGCTGGCAAAGTTCACATTTTTTTACCCATTTATGTGCATCTTGAAAAAGAGTCGGCCAATAATACCTGGCTCTCAGAATTTTGTGAGTAGTGACAGGAGCAAAAAAATATCTTCCACAAGCTAGATTATGAAAAGATTTCAAGAGCTGGGTCTGCTGTTTTTTATCTACACAGCGAAGAAAAACTCCATCTATGTTTCTTTTGTACAGGCCGTATCCCAAAGGACAAAATTTGCAACTTTCAATCTGATGGTTCTCCTCTCTTTGTAAGACAAATGAGCAGGACATTCTCCATAAGTCAAAAAATAAGCAATATCTGAATACCATTCATTGGTAGTAGAAACAAAAAAGATTGTTGGCATATTGTCTACTTCAACTTCTTCAAGTTGTGTATCTTTTGGCTTATTATCAGCTATTAATTGACAAAGACCTTTACCTCTGACCAACTTTGTTGGCTTGATATCCAGATCAAATTTTTGGATCTTTGCAATCCAATTACCTCTCTTTGTGCCAAACTCCTGTTGAGTTAAAATAGACTTGACTGTACTGTCAGGAACTAAGGCAGTAGTATGTGAATTTAGAATATAGAAGCGAAAGTGTTTGACTGCTTTTATCAAAGGCATAAGCGTGCTTCTCTATATTCGAATACTTCAATTCATGAGTTTTCAGAAGGCAACTCATGAAAGAGATGGGAGATTCCATACCTTCTTTGTCCTGTTGGACAAGAATAGCTGAAAGAGTATGCTCAGATGCATAGCTGTATATAGTGAAATCTCTGTTGTAATCTGGACAGACCAAAGTGGCGGAGTGAGCAATAGCGACTTTGATATCTTGAAATGCTGCTTTGCCTTCTTTGGTCCAGCGGAAGGTAATCTTTCCTTTCATCATATTTATAATGTGTCTTGTCTTCTCAGCAAATTCGGGGATGAATCTCTGTCAGAAATTAACTTTTTCGAAGAAAGAGTGGACAGTTTTCTTACTTGCAGGCAAATTCAGCTCTTGAATAGATTTGACTGTGTTTGAGTCAATCTTTATGCCTTCTTTGGACACAATGTGTCCAAGGAGTTTTCCTTCTGTCACTCCAAAAATAGACTTTTTAGGATTCAAAGAAATACCATTTTCCCAGTAGCGCTCCAACACTTGTTGCAAGTGGCGCATATGATCAGATCGGCGCTTTGAAAAGACAGTTAAATCATCAAGATATACAACTATGAATTTGCCAATTTCATCTTTAAAAGCCATATCCATAGCTCTTTGAAATGTAGCGCCAACATTTATTAATCCAAAAGGCATTTTTTTATATGCAAAAGTACCCCAAGGCGTAGTGAATGCAGTTTTGTATTGATCAGGTTCAACAACTTCAACTTGGTTATAACCTAAGAATCCATCCAACATTGATAACATTTCTAATCATGTTACTATTTGGAGCACTTGGTCCATGATTGGCAAAGGGTAATTGTCTTTCAAAGAACACTGATTTAGATTTCGAAAATCAACACAAATGCGGATTTCACCATTTTTCTTCTTTATAGGAACTATATTTGCAATCCATGTAGATTGATGGATTGGAAAAATAATTCTAGCATTTAACATTTTCTGAATCTCAGACATAATTGTACCTGAAATCTTCGGATTGTATTGTCTGGATTTCTGCTTGTAAGGTGTTGAATCAGCGTTGAGAGGAATATGATGACGGATTTCATCAGGGCTGAGAGACTTCAGATCTTCGTATGAATATGCCAAGACATCAATGTATTGATGAAGCAAAGAAGTAAATTTGAATTTTTTTTAGGTGTACAACACTTACCAATGTTGACCATTTTTGGATTTTCTTCATTGGTCGAATTCACTTGGTCAAATCCCTGAGAGAAATTCAAATCTGTCTGTTGTTGCTTGACGAATCTATCATGCTTGTCAAACAGCTTTTCGAGAGAAACCAGGCCTTTAGGAATTTTATTTCCTTTCAGCTATATAAATTCTTCATTTACATCTGAACTAGATTCAAAAATTAATTCAGACTTCTAAGATTCGCTGCCTTCAAAATACAGCTGTTCAAAATTGTCTTTTCTTTCCAAAAAGGCAATGATTTGATTATCATCATTGAAAATTTGCCAATGATCAGCATTATTAGGAACACTTGGCCTATAGATCAGCGCAATGATATATTTGGCTTCTTTAAAATCAGAATGTGGAACTAAAAGAGTTCCTGAAAGAACAAGTGCATCAACTCTATCATTGTATTCTCTTGGAATGGAAGAAATGTTGAAAGCATCAAAGCTTTCAATTTGATCTCAAACAAGATTACGGTAATGGCGCAACGTTTCATTCTTAGTCTGATATGAATTTCTCACTTGGCAGACCACTAATTCGACGTCCCCTTTAGCATGAAGACACTTGATACCTCTTTTTTGAGTAGCTTTTATGTCCAACAACAACGATTCATATTCAGTTGTATTATTTGTGTTGCTGAACTGTAACTTATATGATGAAGGGAACATATCTCTTTGAGGAGATATCAAAACAATTTCGGCTCCAGAACCAGAAGAAGAACAACTACCGTCAAATTCTAGAGTCCAAATCTCATCAGACACTGGCTTTACTTCAGACTTTCCCTCATCAGAGATGGAGGGTCTTTCTTCATGATCTGTATATAAAAAGTAATTACCCATACTTGCAAATTCAAAAAAGATTTGAGCTTCAGGCACTGACGTCTTGGTGACTATATACTTTGCTTCCTTTTCAAGAAGTAATTTTTTCATCACGTCTTGTATAGGGATCATTGCCTCAAATAGATCCATGTTCAGCTCTCCTCCCACGTCCTTACAAAAATTCCGTCCAAGTAAAATACCATAAGACGCTGAAACTTCAGTCACTAATACAGTCATTTTAATCTTCTTGTCCAGAAACGCTGCAAATGCAAATTGAGCATCTTTGATCTGCCCCAACAATGGCACTTGTTTGTTCTTCATGGAGAAACATCTACCAAACGTCTTAGTTAATGTGAGACCAAGAGATTCAGCGACTTTGGCAGGCATGACATTGTTAGATGCGCCTGAATCTATTATACATTTACTCAGCTTGTGACCATTGATTAACAGGGAAACATAGAAGGGTTCTATTTTTCCAAAAGTAGCTGGAGGAGTAATAATCAGATTATTTGGACTAGGTGTATTTATTGGGGAATCAAAAGTCACTTTTTTGGCCTTTTGCACTGCAGGGACGGTCTGATTTTTAACAGATTGGACCAACTTATTCAGTTGATCCAGATTGGACTGCAAGTACTCAAATTCAGACATTTGTATTTTTGTCTTTTTGACATGATCAATTATGTCAAATGTCTGAATCGAACTAGGTACAAAGAAAGGTACTTCAGCTTTTTGAGTTTTAGAAGAGACAGGAGGTATACTGGTTTGCGAATTAGAAGTAGAAGGGGAAGGAGCAACAGATGTGTTTACCTTTTGAGTGATTACTGGATCTTTTGGTTGAAAGGGCAGAATTGTTCCACGGCTTGGCAATTGTGATTGCTGGTTGTGATTGCTCTTCTATTTTTTCTTTATCAGCCTACTAGATTGATTGATTCTTAGACCTAGTAAACACTACATATGATCCATTTGAAGCTTCTCCTTTGCTTCCGGGTTCATCCTAATAATTCAGGAAACCAATGTGAGAGTCGCTCGCTGATTCTTCTTGATTGTCTTCATTGATATCATCATCATTTTCTTGATATAATTTAGGCTGATAAGAAAAATATGATTATGTCTCAAGATATCCCATTACCGAATCAGTTGGAGGAGCTTCCAAGGCAAGTTTTCCTTGTGGAGGAGGAAGACGATTTTATTGTCCTTGGTTTCTGGCAACATTGCCCTGATATGACTGATTTGGGAATGTTCTTCTGTATGTAGGAGCAGAAGACATTCCTTGAGCCATTTGCTTTTTGAGGGAAAGGAGCTCATTCTCTAATTTCTGCACCATTAAATCTGTGGTGCTTGTAGATGCAAATTCAGATGATGATGAAGCTCTATTTCTATTGGGATCTCTTCTTATTTTTCCTGCTAATATGAGATCATCTTTTACTTCAGTGGCCAAAAGTTGAGCTGCCTCGAAATCTATTTGGCCAGCATGTCTCAAGATGAAACTGACTTCAGGTAGCTGAGAATTAATGAAAAAACATTTAAAATTCTCAGTTGTAGGTCTGGCAATCATAAGAATTCTATTTCTCAACTTGTCAAATTTAGCTATGAAGTCTCTCATAGAGTTATGTGGCTCTTTTTTCATTTTTGTAAGTTGAGCCAGAAGTGATGTGCATCTTCTGCAAGTTTGAATCTGACTTCAAATTTATCTTTCAAAGTATTCCAATCAGTCACAGATCGAGCCTGTAAATGGTAAAACCAATCTGCAGCAGGACCTTGTAGTGTTTCAACAAAAAGCCTGACTGCTACAAACTCTACCCCAATTACTCCACAAGCTATACTGAATGCTGCAATATGTTCATCAGGATGAACTTTCCCATCATCGTGGAATTTTGAATTATTTTTCTTAGAACTACGTAGAAGTTTATGTAGAGGAGTAAGATTGAGAGGGCCAAAAGCATTACCCCAGGGACCTTGAACTGCCATTATAGGGTGCTGAAAAGGAGGGATAACAAATCTCAATGGGGTAATTATAGGCGAAGCTTTATCAACAGCAAAAGTTGATATTTCGCCTGGTAATAGAGATCTGGTTTTAGTAGGAGAGAAGCTCTTGGTTCGTTGCAGACGAGATGGTGAAGAAAATAGATCAAAATCACTTTGCTATACTTGCTCGAACATAGGATCAACGGCACCTTTAGCCCTTTGACTTCGTATATATCTTGAATTTGCCAGATTTGTAAAACAAAATTTGAAAATAATTGACTTTGCTTCAGTTAAAGCTTGAGGCTTTAAACTGTGCGTTCTTTTTCTGTGGTGTGGAGGTGAATGGAATGGATAGACTATAAATGGATAATGGGTAATTCCCCAATAGAGTCGCCAAAAATTGTTGGTTGATTATTTTGTCTATCAGCGTACTGGTAAACAAAATAGGTCTTATCAGCCAAAGCAAGAAGATTAGTCATCATAATGTGTAAGTTTATCACATCAGAAGGAGACTTCTCTCTTCTCTCATCAAGGGGAGGTTCCTTGTGGATATGCTATGTATATATATGAACAGAAAATACTATTCAAGGGTAGGACCAGACATCCATCTCTCTTTCTTTAGAGATGATGTATACAAAACAAAAGAACTCAAGAGAATGACAGACAACACTCCTCTTCTTTCAAAAAAATTGTTCAACCAGTCACGAGAATACTCTTGAAAATAAAAGCAGAATATGACTGAAGTATGGTAACCAGCAAATCAAGACACAGCACAAAGTCTGCGCAAGAAATACTCAAGAGTGATATACGAAGAATAATGAAAGCTCAAAGTCTTTCCAAAGTTCTTTACACATCAATGAAAATACAAACACACTGAAGGCAGCTATGGGGGCGCAAAGTCTCTCCACAGTTGATTCTTCAGGACACCTTTTTGACAAATTTACTAATTTTGCTTATTAAATCAATGAAACAAACAAGATATCACAACACAAAGTCTGAAAAAGTCCCTTGTTTTCATTAACAAAATATGATAAACAGACTGAGCACAAAGTCTCAATGATGCCTCTCAATTTTCGCAGAGTTTCGTTTCGATTATCAAAAAGAAGATACTTATTACAATGGAAGAAAGTCCCTTATATAGCCTCTTCAAAAAAGACTTAGGAACAATCAATTCATCAATTTGCATTGAAATCTGTTAAGGAGACACGCTGTAACTTAGGGGCCCTTTTCCCATTTGATTTTATCAATGCAAGAAAATAAGTCGCGCTTATTGAAAGTTTGTAACTTCCAATGTTTCACCTGGCAATCTGATCTTATCTTCATCGTTCCTCCTTGTCTGGCTAATTGAATCGGGTCCTGGATTTAGTTTGCTGTTCTATTTCTTCTCCACTTTTTGCTAGTCTTGACCTTGAAAATTGTGAATATATTCTGTTCTGTGGATCAAAGGATCAACGGCTATTTTACTGTCTCTGAAATTGACGTTTACATGCCCGTCACTGTGTTTCCAACGGCTAGTTGACTATGTTGAATTTGACATGTTCGGGTGCGTCATCCCTTGGTCTTCTTTTATCTTTCCACTTGGTGCTTTTCCAGATTGGACTTTACCCTTTCAGGCCCTGAAAAATGATCCTTTGGCTTCGTTTGTCGGCCCTTTGCAAATTTCCCCCGGGCTTTTCCTCGGGCTATTCGCTTTGAACATTCCCGCGGACATTTTCCCTGAGGAAAATTCCTGTGGGCAAAAAGTCCGGGTGAAATTCCCCGGGCAAAAAGTCTGGGTGAAATTCCTGCGAGCATTGGACAAGTCTTTGAACATTCGTTTGATGAAGTGTCCTCCGCAAGGGCATTTGTCCTTCAGAAAAGTTCTCTTTTGCATTGAACCATCCCTTTGAACCTAGTCGATGAACCTTTGTTGAACTGGTTCAAACGTTCAATGAAGCGCGCCAAGCCTTTGAAGCAAAGCCGATGAAAGCGTTGAATCGCTTGATTGAACCCGCCTTTGAACTGTTTGAAGTTGAACCAAACGTTGAACCTGCTGCTGATTGTTTGCTGATGAAAATTCCTGCAGAAGTCGTGAAGCTCGTTGAACTTGGATGTTGAACCATTTGATTGAACCAATTTAGAGGTTCAATGAAGCGCGCCAAGCGCCTTTGAACCAAAAAGCGATGAACTTGTTGTTGAACCGTTGAACCAGAAAGCTTTGAACCAACTGACAAACCAAATGATTGAAACAAAAGATGCTGAAATAAAGGAAATGAACCATCTGAGTGAAATAAAGCATTGAACTGCTTGGTTGAACTTGGACGTTGAACTGTTCCTTTGGTTGAACCGACTATTGAACCTTTGAACCCGTTGAACCTGTTGAAGTGATTGAACTTTGAACCTTTCTCGAAAAATGAACAAATGTTGAGAATCAATTCTTTTGACTGAAAACCGCCTGCAAGAGTTTGTAGATTTTCCTTTTCCTGTTGAGTCCGTAGATTCAAGCCTGCAGAGTCCGTAGATTTAAGCCTGTAGAGTCCGTAGATTCAAGCTTGTAGAGTCTGTAGATTTTTCTGAGAAGCTCTTAAAATGAGAAATCTGAATACCTAAGACAAATTTTGAAAATGAAAGATATTATTTTTGTTTATAGAACCAAAATAATTCAAATGTTGTTCCAAAAATGACTGTTATTTTTAGGAGACAACACCTTGAAGTGTGCCATTGGGCTACGGAGTCATGCTACCCAAAAAAAAAGGCTCCAAAAAATGAAAATGAAAAGCACACAATAGAACCAAAGACTATACAAATGTACATATGTACAGGTGAACTTATCTAACACTTCAAGAATTGAAGTGATTCAGACACTGCCCCATTGTGAGACAAAGAAAAGGGGATGCCATCCTGATAAACTAGCAGGAAACTATTTTGTCCCCAGAAACGGTGACGGGCGAATGGAACTCTCCACCAGAAAACCAATTTTCTGCATCTTCCTCTTGGCTCTTTCTTTTTGCTCCATGGCAAGACATGGTCTTCTCTCTGAAAATCATAACTCCTTGCTCTCTGCGAAGAGTTCCTTTTGCTGACTTTGGAATACAGCAATATGGTCCACCATCATAACTTGTTGTTCTGCTGGTTCAGTCCAACACATGCTTTGATTGTCAGCTCAAACTCTTGACAAACCATCAGCTCAACATCTCCTTTGGTGTGAAGGAGTTTGACCTCTTCACCTTGAGCAGTTTTCAATCCGAGCAACAGAGATCCGCATCCAGCTGTGGAAGAATTGCTGCCATCGGATTTCAAGATGCAAGCATCATCAAACGCTGATCTTCTATCAGATTTTTCTTCATGGGAGATGGAAGATCCTTCTTGATTTGTATTGCGCCCTACCAATTTTTTTGATGCTTTGTTTGGATGAAATCTTAGATTTTCAGCTACAGGACTTTCATCAGCGGGGACATGAGCGTCTTCTATGGTCAAGAAGTAATTACCCCTGCGTGAAGGCTCAAACATAATTTGAGCAGCAGGGGCTGACGTTTGGGTAACCACAATCTTTGCCTCAGATAGGTTCGCACTTAGTTCTCCACCAATGTTTAATTGCTCAAGATTGGCTTGCAGGGATTCAAACTCAATCATTTGAATTTTGGATTTCTTGACATGATCAATCATGGCAAATGACTGAGATGGACTTAGAAGAGAGGATGGGAGTTCATCCTTTTGGTTTTTGGGAGGGGGAGAATTGATTTGCGAATTTGAAGTAAAAGGTGTAGAGATGTTCGATGTTTTTCTTTGGCAATCACCGAGTCCTTTGATTGGAAAGGAAGAGGGGTTCTCTGCTTAGCAATTGAAATTACTAGTTGGGGTCGCTCTTCTGTCTTCTCTTTGTCGGCCTGCTGGGCTGACTAATTCTCGGACCTGGTGAATACTGCATGTGATTCTTCGACTGCTTCACCTTCACTTTCGGGTTCATCCTGGAAATTTAGGAAACCAATGTAGGAGTCACCGGTTGATTCCTCTAGATCTTCCTTGAAGAGATCATTGCCATTTTCTTGCTCGAATTCAGGTTAGAAATAAGAAACATGTTCTGTTTCTAGATATCCAACTACTGAGTTGGTTGGAGGTGCTTCAAGGGCAAGATTTCTCTGTGGGGAGGAAGACGATTTGGTTGCCCTTGACTTTTGGTAGCGTTGCCTTGATATGGCCGATTAGGGAATGTCCTCCTTGGTATATCTTTATATAGAGGAGCAAAAGACATACCTTGTGCCATTTGCCTTTTCAAGGCTAGCAATTCATTTGCCAGCTTTTGTACCATTAGGTCAATGGTGAATGTGGGTGAATTCTCTGAAGATAAAAATTTAGCTCTGTTTGGGTCTCTCTTTATCTTTTCTGACAAGATAAGGTCATCTTCTACTTCAGTAGCCAAGCCTTGAGCAACAACAAGGTCTATGTGTCAGCCCGTTTCAGCAAGAAACTCACTTCAGACAGCTGTGAGTTGATGAAGAAACACTTGAGATTCTCAGGGTTCAACTGGGTGATCATGGGACTCATGTTCCTCAGCTTGTCGAACCTGGCAATGTAGTCCCTCATAGGTTCATGGGGCTCCTTCTTCATCTGTGTGAGCTGGGCTAGCAAGGCATGTGCATCCTCTGCAGGCTTGAACTTAGCTTCAAACTTGGCTTTGAGTGAGTTCCAATCGGTCACTGATCCAACTTACAGATGCTAGAACCAGTCTATAACAACGTCTTGTAGTGTCTCCACAAAAAACCTGACTGCCATGTCTTCAAATTCCACCCCTATCACACCATAGACTATGCTGAAGGCTGCAATGTGTTCATAAGGGTGAACTCTCCCATATCCAAAGAATTTGGAGAAGTTCTTTCTTGAGCTGCGTGGAAGTTCATGCAGAGGTGGAGTCAAGTTGAGTGGGCCAAAAGAGTTACCCCAGGGACCTCAAACTGCCATGATTTAATTATAAAAAATAGGAATAACAAATTTGGGTGGAGTGGCTAGATTGCAGAATAAAAATGGAAAAGAATTGGCCCTTTTTCAGCTTGAGGCTTCAAATTGTGCACTCTTTTTCAGCAGCTTTGGTTTTGCAGACCAAATAAAATAACAAAGATGGAGGAAGATGGTAAGGCTATAATGATAATGGGTAAGACACGTAACAGAGTCACCAGAGTTTGTATAATGGATAAGGGGAGGAACTGCATCAATCTGAAACTTAAGGCTTCAGACTGCACGTTCATCCCCAACAGAGTCACCAAAAATTGTTGGGTGAATATTTTGTCAATCAGTGTACTGATAAACAAAATAGGTTTGATCAACCACAACAGGAAGACTAGTCGACCAGTTGTGTAGGTTTACTACATCAACAGGGGACTAATCTCTCCTCTCATCAAGGGGAGGTTCCCTATAGATACGTAGGAGCTATTTACTATATAAATAAGTAGAAAATAACACACGAGGCAGGATAAACCATCCATCTCTCTTCTTTCAGAAGTAACATTCAACCAAGAGTCAGATCCCTTCTTGGATAGTAGAAATCCTGGTGAAATGACAGAAGGCACTTCTCTTCTTTCAGAAGTGCTTGTTCTTGCAAACAACATGAATCTTTCTGGTAGGATGAGTAACAAAAGTGCAGAGTAACCAACAATCTAAGATGTAGCACAAAGTCTCCACCTTGATTGCCCAAGAGTGAGATACGAAGAACAATGGGGGCACAAAGTCGTCCCAAGGTCCTTTACACAGAAATAGAAAAGAAACACACACTGAAGACAACTGCAAACAGCACAAAGTCTTCCACAATTGACTTCAGGACACCTTGATTACTTCCGCTAGTTTTGCTTGTTAGATCAAATAAACAAGAATACTCCTAGGAAACAGACATAAGAACAATTTCTTAAAATAGCACAAGCTATAACATCACAAAGTCTACAAGTCACTTACTTTCTCATTCAAATAAAATAATATGAACTACAATATGAGCTCAAAGTCTCAATAATGCATTTCAATTTGAACAGATTTTCGCTTCTGGTAAGGGGAAGATCTCCTTTGTAACAAATGAGAGATTACAATATATAGTGCTCTAAGAAAGACTTGGGCGCTTGTTTTCATGAAAAAAGCCCATGCTAAAATGAATGCCTTTAATGCGCCTTCAGTTATGTCTGGAGGGACCATGCTGAGAACAGTGCATTGCCAGAACTATGGCGTGTCCATTCCTCTAATATGTCTCTTATTATGCACTGTCTGGTCCTTTTCCTGATGTCTGTGTAGCAGTCCAATTCGCCATTACTTCATGGAGGAAAAACAGGCTTGCATCCTTGATTTGGTGCACTCAAAAGTCTACTTGATCCACTATTTTACCTACTAGAAATAACTCTTTTGAAGATATTTCTGGTCCTTTGGTCTCGCTCCTCTCTTCACTGCTTAAGCACTTCTTTGCTCTCTGGTTGAACCATCGCTTTAATTGAACTTGCCTTTGGAATTGTCCATGCTGCTTCTTTGTCCTTTATAGCCCTTCTTGTTTAAGTCTTTTGGGGGGTCCTTTCTACGTCTTTGACAAGTGGCAAGTTCCGCTGTTATGAAACTCATCAGAAACTTACAGAAAATGGGATCCATGACACGTCTTGCCCAAGCAACTTCAAAAGGGGAACACGGATGCAAACACTTGTCACGTTCCGCTGAGTCATAACATGACACGTGACGTATTTCGCTCAACTTTATAATGGACATGTGCTGGCTTTCGGGCTTGTTTCTCTCGGCAGGCTTTGTCCTTTATGTCCTTCAGACAATTTGTTTGAAGGAAATCTTCCTTGCCTTTGTCCGAAGGAAATCTTCCTTGCCTTTGCATCTTTCCCGTCGGGCTTTTGCTTTGTCTTTCGGGCAAATTCCTTCGTACAATTTGTCCGAAGGAATTCGCTTTGTCTTTTGCCTTGTTCACTTTTTCGAAGTTCACTTTGTCAGCTTTTGCTCGCTGCCCTCTGCAAGGGCACTTGGCTTGGTTCACAGCCCTCCGTAAGGGCACTTGTTCCTTTGGCTTTGGGGCAGCCCCTTGAACCTACCGATTGAACCGACCTATTGAACCAACTTTGGTTCAATGGTTCAATCTTGCGTTTGAAGCCATCTTTTCATCTAAGTCTTTTGATCTCTTTGAACTGATTGAACCTGGTGAACCTGTTGAACCAATTTGGTTCAAGGTTCAATAGTTCAATGGTTCATTCCTTTGTTTTTTGCTAAGTCCTTTGATTGCTCGAACAAAACGCGTTGAACCAACCGCTTGTTGAACCTGTTGAACCATTGAACCCGTTGAACCTTTGCCGAAGTGCTTAACTCTTGCCAATGACGTTGAACCTTTGAACCCATTGAACCCGTTGGACCAAAATGGTTCAAGGTTCAACGGTTCAATGGTTCATTCCTTGCTTAGAAGCTTGCTGATGAACATTTTTAGTTGAACCAAGGCGTTGAACCAATCCTGAAAATGACTAAGTGTTGGAAACTTGTTCTTTTGATTGAACTCGCATGTAGAAGCCTTTGACCCTGTTGACCTGCTAACTTCAAGCATGTTGAGTCCATAGATACATATTTGCAGAGTCCGTAGATTTGAGTCCCTTGAAAGAGTCTGTGGAAATGTGCCTGTGGAGTCTTTAGTTTCAAGCTTGAAGAGTCCGTAGATTCAAGCCTGTAGAGTCCGTAGATTCAAGCCTGCAGAGTCCGTAGATTTTTGAGAAAGCTTTGAAAAATGAAAAACTTGAATGCTTAGAACAATTCTTGAAAAGGGGAGAGAGGATGTTGGTTTGTTGAACCAAAATAGTTCAAATGTTGTCCCAAAAATGAGTGATATTTTTGGGGGACAACAGAAAGTATGCCTTTGTATAAGCAAATCTCAATGAAAGCAAATTGTGCTTAAGGTCTGTGTTTTTAGAAGACATAGAATGACTTGTTTAATGGAATGGATATGTGTGTCACTTTGGATGGTTATTCAAAGTACTTGAGAATGTTCTCAAGGTCATTTATCTCTCATAGGTGTGTTTCATATGTTTTGTTTATGCCATATGAAGAAAGACAAGCTTGGAAAATTTGATCTTTATGAAGTGGATGGACTTGTGAGAGGTTACAAATTCCAGTGAATATTAGTTGGTTTGTGTGCATGGTACTACTTAGTAGTTATCATGTTTTGAAAGTATGGAACACTTGTCTAAACATAAGATTGGTTCTAGAAGTATGAGATAAAATAGGGTTTTGATAGAGTTATTTAGAAATTGACATTATACTATTATGCTTGCACTTGACAAGGTGATGAGCCTAGGAGGTTACATATGATTTGAGAAAGCATGTTTACATATTACTTATATTGTGAAAAATACTAACAAAGGTCTTAAGATGCTCATTGAACAAAGAAGACTATATGTAGGATACAATGAACAAGGGAAACTAGAGAAGGTGATCTCAGAGTTATTTGGTGAATCTAGCTATGAAGTGGAATGTCCCTTGTGCATGAAGATAATCTTAGGTTCATAATGATCAAGCCAACATGTTAAGTTTTCCAAGAATAAGATCAAAATAGTTCTTCACAACAAGTTGTTGATTTAGTAGGCAGAGTGCACCACAAAGGGTGTTATGAGCTTGTCCAAGCTATGATAGCTTGTTAACCATAAAAAGATTTAATGATGCAATATACCTGATGAATATTCTGCTCAGATGGAGAAATCATATTGTTCCTAAATGAACAATGCTCGTAAATTTTTATGTAAACCTAGTTGGTTGAGGTGATCTATTGAAGGTGCCATGAGCTGAGTCAAGCCCTAATGACTTGAGGAGTCTGTTTGAGACCTACGAAGCATGAGGAATGATGTATGTGATCTTAAGAGTCTTTTGCTCAAGAAGAATCCATTTGTTTGTAGAAGGTAATTCTGTTTCCATAAAACCATATCTATGGTGTAGCAGTCCCAATAGGGAATAGGCCTATATGAGGTCTTATATGGAATTTTAGTGAGTTGCATGGTTCCATGAGGATGTTTGAAGACTCATGGTGTATGGAAACATGTGTGATAAGATGAGGGTCATTTTGGATATTTCATAAGGTAAGTAAATGAGTTATGTATTTGTTGTAAATAGTTGGTTTGTGGTTTCAAATGATATAATCTAGGGGGAACATGGAGTTAGGGGGAGCTAACTCAGGTCTTTTGAGAATCTTGAAGAGAAGTATGCATGGATAAAGGGGGAGCTTACTTGTTCTTTGCAATGATCAGGTCCAAGGATCAATGGACTATATATAGATGATCTTGTGGTAGTTGTAGAGACCCTTTATCATTAATGTCAAAGGGGGAGAAATACCTGTTTGGGGAGATCCAAGTTGAGGAGTTGTGAGAATGATTTGCTATGCTAGAGTGTTTTGACATCAATGACAAAGAGGGAGATTGTTGAGGTTTATTCCTATTGTTATGTTGAAGATATTAATGTTGTCATTGATGTCAAACGTAATCAAATATCATTGATGTCCTAGAGGTACTCTTGTGAAGTTGCTTGGTAAGATATCTTGATGGATTAAGCATAATATAGTAATTCCTTGAGTTCTGAACAAAGGACCAAGCTTATGAGCAATGTGAGGTGAGTAGATAATTCTTTTGAGAAGGTGTGTATCAGTAGTTAAGCATTAGGAGGTGGTTTCAAGGATAGAGCTTTATGAACAAACATTAAGAATGAAGACTGGTCTAAAACCCTCTCAAAACCTTTATAGTGACTCAATGAAGAAGTTTTTGTTTTTGAGTACCCAGAATGGTTTGGTAAATTTATTTTGATGATTGGAGGTGGTAGAGGACTCCGTCAAGCATCTCTAGGTGGCAGTAGTTTGTCAAGATAGTAAGTGAAACCTGCAAAAAAACCCTTATTTCTCAAAAATTTGATATAACAAAAAGGGTTGACCAGGTCAAAAGATGTAAGTCAATGTAGGTTGAAGCTTGAGACTTTTATTTTTTGTCCATGGTGTTATTTTGGCAAGTTCTATCTTCTGTGTCAACTATTTTGGTCACTCAAGTTGACCTATCGCTAATCTAGGCTAATAGTAAAGATAAGTGAGAAAAACCAATCGTAGTGAGAATAAATTTAGAGATTGGTTGCAGAGGATTAGGAATGGATATATTTTATTGAGGTCATTATTAAATACCTATACCCCATATCCATATTGATTATATTTCTTTAAGACCATTAAAATGTTGCAAATATTGTTCATAAGATGACTTGTCTAGAGAGGGTGGACAGTGAAGGTGTATGTTTCAAAGATTGGTTGATATATTCCACATTTTCTATTAGACCTATATATATATTTGGGTTTGAGGATGTTCTAAATATGTCTAAGGATAATCCAAATGCATCAATATTTCATAAAAGTGTCTACATAGGTGTTGGAAGTCATGCTCACCATAACTGGTCCTTAAGATAGAATGACAATCCTGAGTAAGTGAGTGGGAATGGTGAGTTGGATGATATTTGAACTTAGCTGAAGCTTCTCATGAATATGATGTTGTTTAATACCTAAATTATATTTACATGCTTTATGGAAGGTTGAGAATCTCTTTAAGGGGTTGAGTTATGGAAGCCAAGATGGCTTATCTAGCTATGTAAGCGCTGTGTAAGAGAAGCTTGAGAAATTGGTCTGTAAGACTAATGGTTGACATAAAAACCAATGTTATATGTATTGAGTGATGTTTTATAAGTCACATAGTATCTATTCATGTGAATGAAAATTCATTAAAGTGCCATTACAAGTGATAAATATAATGTTATACATGACTGTGTTTTTTAAGCTACAAGCAGTTTTATGTGGGGTAGTGAGTTTGATGTTCTTGTGTCATTTTGACCAATTTGGAAGCATAAAAATAATATTATTTTGTTATATAGACACTATATGATCTAATTCATGTATTTGGAATGTTTGAAAGTGCATATGCAGATGTTGGTGATCAAAGATTCTTGACTGTGTTTTGGAGCAGTTAGATAATTTTGAGTGGTCATGTTGTAAAAGTGTATTTAAGGTCTTTTAAAATATTTGGTGATATAAAATGAACATGGTGGTGATAATGGGGTCATTAGGATTCTATACATGTATTTTGAGGACATGGTTGTGTGGAATATTTGGTCATATTCTTCAGATATTCAAGGCAGACTTTTTTCTGTGTAAAGGCCTAATGGTAAGTAGGCCTAATGACATGGTTCAAGGAATGATTTGGATTAAAAGGTTGTGTGGAAACAAGGTGAGAATATAAGAGGTATATTATAGGTGTATTTGATGTGTTTCATGCATTGGTAGAGACTCAAGATGTTTCAGAGTGGTCCAAGTGTAATGTGTGGTTTTCAAGGCCTAATTATATTAAGTCTCCCTAAAGCCTAATGAAAGTTTTAGGTCTAAATGGTATTGGTTGACCTATTTAGTGATTGTTTCACTTGTGAAACATGTGTACTAACCTATTCCAAGGGTGATACATGTATGGAAAGGGGCTTGGCCATTCAAGATGGGTAAGAGCAAGTGATTGGTATAAAAACAAGGCATAATAGGCCTATTTGGAGTAGTTGAGGAGATGAGAAGATAAGCGAAGAAAATATCTATTAAAGGAGAAGGAGTTTATGTAGACCATAAAATGGGAGTATAGGATCAAACATGAACATATAATAGGAGGTTTGAGTGTAGATGCCAATGTCAATTGATCTAATGAGCCTAGTAAGAGGCATATTAAGCGAGTGAGCCTATAAGGCTGTTTGAGAGCGGTAGAAGGTTGAGAGGAGATGAATAAGTTGATTGGATATTGAGAGACCATAATATATTCATCATAAGTGTGTTATAGGTGTTACAGAATGTGGAATATAGATAGATAAGATAGAAGAGTTGAAGAAGAGGTCACCATTCGTTGGTTGAGAAACAAGGTGTCTTGAAGTGATCAAACTTGTCTTGGCTGAGTTTGTGCTTAGTCAAGAGGAAGTGGGAGCTAACATCTAGGTTGGAGCTTGTAGAAGTGTTCTTATAGTGTTTGGGTTGGTTCCAAGTCACTTAGGGGGTTGGAGTTTCCTTGCAAATTGGAGCTTGTTAAAGATTAGTTGAGTGGGTGCTTGACTAGTGAGGGGCTGGTGATCCTTGTGGGGTTGGTGCTTCACTAAATGTTTGATTCATTACTTATAGGATAGTAGTCAAAATGGTGTTTCAGTGGGTTTTATTCTCCTTGAGGGTTTCCCACATATATCTTGTGTTCTTGTGTTATGATCTTGCTTCTTGCTCATATGAATGGTTGATCATGTGTTGTTATATCTCTAGAGTAGTTTGAATGTTAAAGAATGATGAATGGAATTGAATGAAAAGATTGTAAACTGATTCACCCCCCCTCTCAGTGGTTGTGCTTCTGACAACTAGCTCACATATCCATTTCAGAGATTCTCAAAACTTCCCTTATATATGAAGACATCTTGTATAAAGTCCTTCAAGAGTCAAGAGTCCTTCAAGACATCAATCCTTCAAAATTTCAAGCATTAGTTGGAAAATTAACCACTAAAAATCAAGTTACATTTGATCATTATAATGTCTCTCATTCTGATGTGTTTATAAACAATGGCTTGGATTTGAACTTGTGTACATTAAAATTAATCAAACATTTGGGGTATCCTAAAACAACACTAGAATAAAATATTATTACCATTAAGGCATACGATAATACTGAACATGAGTATATGGATACCATATATCTTATTTTGATGGTGGGACATGTCATTTATGAGACATTAATTCATGTGTTTGACATGGATTTACCTTATAATTTACTCCTTGGACGTTCGTGGATCCATTCTGTGACCACTATACCCTCCACTCTACACCAATGTTTGAAGTTTTCTCATGATGGCATGTAAGTAACCATAATTGATGATCCTCAACCCTTCCAATACTATAAATTAATTGAAGGATGCTATAAAAAATATAATTATCTCCCTTTTACCGAAGACACATATGCTCTTATTGAGGAATCATCAAAGCTTAATGACTATATTCGTCTTGACACATTGTTTCAGACACCTCCACTTGGTAGTTGGTTGAATATACCATCCACATCCACTTCCATAGATACTCTATCTACAATTCAAACATGTAATTAACCTTCCACTTCAAAAACCACACTGTCTCCTCCATCCTAGTTCAAAATTGTTGACAAATGCATGCACAAATATGAAATCCAAGATACTCATTACTTAGTTAAAATCTATATGTCTCCAAATAATCATGGTAGGCTGTATTATCAAAATGATACTCAATCACGCTTAAATCCAATGAACAATGACCAATATATCTAATCATGCTTAAATCCGATTAAGCTTTCCATAGTATAGGATTTAAACCACTTAATGTGAGCGTAACACTTTACTAAAGTGATTATTCTAGTGAGTTTGAGGTAAGCTCTTTGGACACTAAAACAAGTTCCATTTATAGTCAATTTTAAGATTTATCCATGACTAACATATTCCATGAAACTGTTGTCTTAACACTTGACTTAACATATCCAATCCTAATCTAATGGGACCAAAATCAACACCTATGCTTGATCAATTTCAAAATGATGAAGCAATGTTTTCATTCTTGAGTACAAGAGACCATATTTTGACAAACGATCACAAGAAGGATTTTTCCATTCAGTTAGATGATTATGTATATTTTGGATAACTATTATCATATCATAAAATTAGTAAGACAACATCACAAGAATAAGACCTTGAGGAATAACTTAACCTTCCTCCACCACCCATGAAATATCAAGAAGAATCGACTCACCTAATTAATAGTTAACATTGGGATAGAAGAAAATTCAAAGATAGTCAAACTTGCTACATCATTAACTCAATAAGAACAAGAAATCTTCACACTTTTGCGTAAAGAATTCTCTATTGTGTTTTCATGGTCTTATGCAGACATGCCAAAGCTTGATCCTTCATTTGTTGTGCATCATCTTGTGTTTCATTTAGATGCTAAACCTATAAATCATAAACTCATAAAAATGCATCCTGAAGTAACACTCCTTGTGAAATAAAAACTAAAAAAGTAATTAGAGGTTGGCTTTATATGTCCCATAGATTAATCGGATTGGATATCTAATGTTATGCCAATATTAAAAAAAACCAGTTAGAAACAGAGTATGTATAGATTTCAGAGATATAAATAAAGTATGTCACAAATATGACTTTCCATTGCCAAACATAAACATGATTGTAGACTCCACTGTTGGTCATGAGATGTTGTCTTTAATGGATGGTTTCTCAAGTTATATCCAAATCAAGATAGCTCCTGAGGACCAACACAAAACAACATTTTCAATCCCTTGAGGCATTTTTTGCTATCAAGTAATGCCCTTTGGCCCCAAGAATGTTGGAGCCTCATATCAGAGAGCAATGATAGTTATCTTCCACGATATGCTTCATGATGTCATGAAAGAGTATGTTGACGTTATTCTTTCTAAATCCAAATATATATCAGAACATCCTGAGATATCCCATAATTTTTTGATAGAATGAGAGTACAAGTTCTATTTGAATCCAAAGAAGTGTGTCTTAAGGGTTACATCAATCAAGTTATTTGGATTCATAGTTTCACACCACAACATAGAGGTTTATCCTTCCAAAGTTTCAAGCATCATGAATATACCTCCACCTAAAAATCTCAAACTCCATAGTCTACAAGGTAAAATTTAGGCAATTTGAAAGTTAATATCACAACGGATAGACATTTGTCATCCATTCACATTCTTGCTTAAGTAAGATACTCTATTCACTTATAATGAAGACTATAACTGGGCATTTGAGAATGTTAAATAATATCTTTCTAATTCACTAGTCTTGATGCCACCTATTGTAGGTAAATTTTTCCTTTGTGTATATCTGCTACACAATATGCATTGGAGGCATTGTTGTCTCAACATGACAATAGTGGATTAGAATGAACATTTTATTACTTAAGCATAACTTTGGCATTGTAGAGATGGAATCCAAAGTGAGTTTGATCATGCATTAGTGAAAAAAACTTAAATAAACATAAAGAATATAAACTCGCAAACCCAACTCCCTCAATGGGGTTTTTCAAATGAACAATAAAATCTTTTGAAAGAATAAATATACCAACAAACCTTTCCAAGAGCATCCTTCCTCCAAATGTGGCTTAAAATGTGATTATTCCCTTGATATGGTGCTCCAAATCTTTAGCAATGATGAGTGGATTGCTCTTCCATAATCTCTCAATGCACCAATGAAACTAGGCTTATATATTTGATCAAAGTGAGCCAATAGTGAAGCTATCCTATTGAAAATTAAACATAATGACACTACACAAAAAGAGTTTGTGAAGAGAATTCTGCATAATAAGTTTAAACCAAAAGAGCTTAAAAAGACGAGTGTGAACCCTTGTATTTAAAGATTTCTGAAAATGATCAGAATCAACCATGACCATCCATCTTGAGATCAAGATGTGTGGTCATGGATCAATTCAATTTTGGAGGCTCAATCCATAAATATCTCCATTAATATTTGGAAGAAAGGGGCATTAAAGAGGTATGGGAGGGCTTAAACGAGATATTTGTTTTATTTATGGTTTATGGATGCAACCCCATAAATGATGTCACCTATTGATGCAAATATTAGAAATGAATTTCTAATTAATAGATATTCAATATCATTCATGGATTTACCACTTGAGCCCTTGATTTGGATTAATTTGTTTAAGTGAGATTAATTAAATTTTATATAATTCTTTTGGAAATTGGTTGCTCAATTAATCAAACTAGTCAAAATATCAAGTTACTGGGTCGTAATTTAACTAGAATATAGTTAGAAGAGGGTATCAAATGCATATGGACCAATACACCGTTTAGGACATTGTCGATACAAAACAACACATGCATGTGTCATGTGCTTTCAAATTAGAAGAATTTAGTGGTTCAGAGTGTCAAATTACATTTCATCATTTTGACTCGAAATGATTTAGGAAAAGTTAATAATCACATAAAATGCATTACCCCATTCAGGGATATATTAGCTTAAATCAGCACTTGTATATGACAAGTTCGAACCATTTAACATGTTTAAGTGATTTTTGCCCAAATTGTGCATTGTCACATAATTTTGAGTAAGATTGACAATTTCAACACAATGGTGTTATGAATTAGATGTCTACATTTTTCCCTTATTTGAGGAGGTATAGCGAGACATTTGATCGAAGCAACATCTTTTCAAAGAAAGAAAGAGTTGTCAATAAAAAATTGGAAAAAAATGACCCATGATTCCCCCTTGAGAGGACATACGAGGATGAAAGAGAGGAATGGACTCTAGAAAAGAGAGAGAAAGAGCGAAATTAACCCATGGATAAGATGAAATTCCTATGAGCTAATGCTTACATGTGTTGATTCCCAATGATAAAAAAATATTAGAATATAATGGGCCCCAAGGCATGGAGAGGTGGGAAGGATACAATCCAAAAATATAATCAAAACACTTTGAACACACCCACAAGAGAGTGAAAGCTGCACACTTAAGGAATGATCAATTCCGAGACAAGTTGTATACTTGTAAAATTTCCAGAATGAGGGCAAAAGCTATAGAGCTTGGAATTAGAAGAAAAATGAGAGCATTGATCTAGAGAAAGGAAATAATAATATACCCCAGTAGAGTCAATTTAATTTATTGATAGATTGATTTTGCTACAATAGGGCTGATTTTGATCATTGATAAGTAAGTTTACCCCAATAGGGCAGATTTGCTTGATGATGGGTCCAGATGTTGTGCCCCAGTAGGGAAAAATGGCAAGCATAACTCAGGGATATAATAATGGAATTTGAATCAAATAAGTTCATGTCAGCAAGCTCATCATAAATACTAAAATGGGATGTTCCATCACTATCAAGAGTTTTGTTGCTAGTCTATTCGGAAGAATCACTATCGAAAGTCATGAGGTCACCCCCAGGTGGTATAAATTTGAGACCTTGATTCATGTTAGATTTACCAACTGATAAAGGTTCTAGGATTCCTTGCTCTCATGGTCCAAGGCCTTTTTTGTATAATCAAAATTATCCATTATCTGATTAGGAATATGATTTTTAGGATTCTAAAAAAAACAATGCCATCAGAATATAACCAGTCTCATTTGGTGAAAGATTCATGATCCTGATTTGGTGAAGTAGTAGGTACAAATACCATTGGTGGTTTCTATGTATCTTTATTCTTTTTCCAAATCATGTTGGGTCTGCAAGGGATTTTGGAAGGTTTGGGTTTGCCAAATGATTTGGGAGACTTAGACAACTTAACACTATGGAAGGCATCTTTAAGACGGTATATGGAAATGCATGCATCTTCTATAATGACCTATTTTACAAGGATTTCAGGAAATGGATTAGCCAAAGTGGAATCAAGGTCACTTGGGTTGATATAATTGGATGTAGGTGGATGTGAAACTATTTCCTTGTTCTTCTTCGTAATGAATTCAGAACCAAGACAATAGTTATTATTATGAAATTCAGCGTCTAGGTCTTTGTTATATTGATAAGACTGTAGATCGGCACGAATGGTGACTTCAATCCCATTGTGGGGGAAATTGAGACACTGATGCAAAGTGGATGGAACAACCTGTACTTATGGATCTAAGGACAACCAAGAAGTGTGTTTTAAGGCAACTCACTATCCATAATATATAATAAGGTGTGATTGGACACAAACCCAACAATGATTAAAAAATAAATTATACCAGAAGATTCCCTCTCGATGTTATCGTATGCTCTTATGGTGATCATCTATGGTTGAATGTCATTCTTAGTATAACCTAATCGTTGTATGAGCTTAAGGGACATTATGTTCAGCCTCAAACCATTATCTATAAGAACCTGTTTGATTTTATGGTTTTCAATGATGACCTCAATATACAAGGAGTTATTATGGCTAGGACCAAGAGTGGACATGCCTCTTTAATCAAAAGTAACCCATCCGAATGAAGATAAATGCCCTACAAATGTTTGAAACTATTTAGGGTTAATATCTCAGGGAACAATAGATTGTTGAAGAAGGTCATTCAAAATAGTTCTATGGACTTCAAACATATGCAAAAGATCCAAAATAGAAATTTATACCAGGGTTTTACTCATTTGGTTTGAGATACTATATGGCTATTCAATAGTATCATGAGATGATTTAGCCTTGGCTAGCATAGTGTTTAACTTTGGGTTCGAAAGCACAATGTTTGTGTTGGGTCCAATGTTGGAAGAGGGCAAAGGGCCCTAAAGGGTGACTCATGAGCATCTAGTTATGATTGTGCAATCTAGAGGTGGAAAAGAGATATTATAATTAGAAGATGAAGGCAAAGGGCCTTGGAGGGTGACTCGTAGGCGTCTAGTTGCATTGATGCAATTTTGAGTTAGTAAGGAGCCATTATGATTAGAAGGATGAGGTCCAAAAATAATAACTTGTAGAAATTGAGGCATAATAGAATTATTTGTAATCGATACAACACTACTTGAAGGATAGGGTGTTGACCCTATATTGATGAGTCCACTACTTTGAGAAACACGGAACGATTCATGAGTTTTAATAGTAATAGTGGCAATGTGGTTTGCAAAAATATGCCCCATGATATTATTTTAGTTATAAGGCATGTTGTTATAACCCAAGTTATTAGCATGGGTGTTATGATCATGATTATGATCATGCTAATTACAATTTTGACCTTGATTCTAATTTTATGACTGATTTTATCCTTGATTTTGATTGTTTCTTGCCAGTTGTTGATTATGTCTAGGAAATGGATCTTTGTAGATGCCCATATCCTGATTAGTGTTATATGGAGCAAGTTTGATGTCAATTTCGCTAGTTTGAATCAAATATTCAATGAGATGTCATAATTGAACACATTAATAAGCACCATGACCAACAACATGATGGAAGTTGCAAAATTTGTCTACTCGATACCAATCTCATTTGGGTTGATCTTCAGGAAATGGCCTTGGTATAGGCCACATAATCATATTAGCTATTACGATCTTTTGGAACATTGGCTCAACAGGTTCTCGTAGTTTGCTAAAGACTCTGTATTTGTTATTGAATACCTTTCGTAGATGGACTCTTTACAAAATGGTTGGTAGATTAGGTGGAGCTAATTGCATATCTAGAGCCGATGGAGCCTGCACCATTTATACATGTCTAAATTTAGTTACTTCATTCCCTATCATGTTCTTATTCTTATTAAATCCCTTAGGATTTTTTGTTGCAATAATTTAAATCGGGGATTGGGTTTGATTGGATGTTTGACCTTGTGAGTAAATCTTGACAAGACATTTGGTGATAAGCGCATTCTCAATATACACACCCTTGTCTACAATTTCCTCAAATGTGTTTGCACAAGTAAGTCATATAGATTATATGCCACCTCAGGATGTAAATTCTGTGCAAAAATATAGACTAGCTATTTATCTGAAAAATTATGTTGAAAGCATCTAGCTAATGCTCTCCACTGCTACAAATATGCTGTGAAGCTTTCTACATCTCATTGTTTGGCTTTGCATAAGTTGACCACAGTCAATTCATGTTTAATATTGTAAGAGAAGTGGTTGACAAATTTTTTAGATAGATTGTTCCAATCTGTTACCTATCCCTTAGGTAACTTAAGGAGCTAGGCTAATGCTTATCCTGCCAAACTACGTGGAAATAAATGAAGCAAATAGATGCTGGTATAGGCTACCTCTTGTCACAATACAAAATATGCCTGAATATGTTCATGAGGGTCACCCTTCCCTTTATATTTGTCAAAATTGGGTGCCTCAAAATGAGGTGGAAAAGGGACTTGGATAATACTCAAATCAAATAGATA
Organism: Torreya grandis; assembly: GCA_037957365.1. Classification (NCBI taxonomy): domain Eukaryota; kingdom Viridiplantae; phylum Streptophyta; class Pinopsida; order Cupressales; family Taxaceae; genus Torreya; species Torreya grandis. The sequence goes on along the minus strand of JARHVA010002103.1, from coordinate 1,094,275 downwards.
TGGACATATCGCATCAAACTTGTACTTCTTGACTCAAATGTTTGTCTCCAATCATGACATAATTTATTTCATTGAATTTTGCTTTTACATGTTTGGTGCATTGGTAGGTGGAATATAATTATGTTGGGGTGGTATGTGCCCCTGTTGTGTTGATTTATTAAGAATATACACCATATGATCTACAACTTTATTTTGGTTCACTCCTTGAGTTGAGTAAGTGAACTACTGAATCTTAGGTTGATAAACATTCCTTAAAATCTACCGCCTTGAATTATAAATGTCATGTTGATTTTGGGGAGTTTGTGGTCGAATTGCCAAAGTTCGCATTGGTTGAGAAAAACTTACCAAAGTGTTTTGAACAATTATCTCAATACATACCGTGTGTTTTGTTCCATGATTGTACGAAGGCATAAAAGGTTCTTGATGATTAAATAATTTATGCTATGTCCAGTGAAGCATGTTGTGGAACCTATTGAGGCTTGGTTTGTTCAATTGAGATACCATGATCCATCATAGGTGTGTTCTCAACTAAAGTATGTTGCGTTTGATCTACTATATTCTCTTGTTCTTTGGAAGCATTGTTATGTATTAAAGTGGTAGCTAAAGAGTCTATCAAGTGTGTGATAAGTTGTTTTACGTATCGTTGACTTATCTTCTTGATCTTGGTGGCAAGATCTTGATCATTAAGTGTTAAATCTACGAGTGCTTCCTTCCCTTTGCTAGAAGAAGCAATGTTGGATTTTGTAATATGAATGAGGTATTATTCTTGTTGTCGCTCTTTTAACCTAACCAATATATTTAATTTTTCCATAGGAAAGTCTGATGGCAATCTAATGCCAAATTCAATCAACCTTAGGAGTGCTTCATATTTATCCTCTAGAGGTTGATGTTCAAAATAGTCTTCTTTCGATCCTATAGTTGTTGGAATGTCTTCAAATACCACATGATTGTCCTGTCCATCATAAAAGTGTTCTTAATCATAGCTGGGGCCATAAGAGACCCCACTACAAGTATATCTTTGCATCATGTCTAAAAGATTATTCTCTACGTTTGGCAAGATTTGGAAAATGTTTTGCAAACATTAAAAGGTTGTGTTTTGATTTTCTCTAAACAAGTGACAATGTAAAAAGAGACTATAAAAGAGAAGTAGCGTAATACCACACAATTAGAAGAAATGGTCATGAAATTACTCAACTTTGGTGGGTTGAAATCATCAAATTGGAAGAGAGTATGATAACTCTGAAACTTAATATGCAATATAGCACAACAAACTTAGGTCAAAGATACGTCAATACTGTAAAAGCTAGGTACAACTTTGATGAATTATGAATACAAAATTAGAAGAGAGTTTTTCTGATGAGGAAGGTAACAATGTGAACTAAGAAGCTCAAGACGTGAAAACACACAAGAACTCCTAAGTATAAAACTAAAACCAAATGAGCAACACAAGGCCACCACATGGTTATAGAAAGTAGAATGGTTCTAGGACTTAGAGCGTGAGCAAACGCAAGATAACCTATGTCCAAAATGATGATAAAAAGGCTTTCAACCCAAACAAAAAATTGTACCTAAGTTAACTCAAACTAAGTGTAAATGACAAACCAATTAACACCTTGGCCTAGAACTTAGAAGGGTGAGATTCTTAAATTGAATTAAAAATGAAGGACTTGGAGATTTTTTTACAAAATAGTCTAGACTCAAATGGGTAGCATAACAATGCTGCTTAGGAAAGACAAACACAATGTTTCAAATGAGGATTTGAATAAGGCAAAAAGAGCTTTTGATTTGGCCAAAGAAATGCCTCCTTATTCAAATAAAATGGTGGATAGCAAAGGTGTTTGGTTGTGATGTATTTTTTTTCAAATAAGTTTTAAACTCAATAAGACCAAGAAAGTAAAGGATAAAAAGACAAAATACAACTAAGTATAATGTCTAAATCCCTAAAACTGATAAGGTTGCATCGTAACACTGAATTCTATTTATATACGTGCTTTTGGGAGGATTTTAAGTGTTAATCCAAAAATAAAAATGCATGAATAAGTAGAGTTTTTACACTCTTCCTCCCAAGAGATTATACAATGACATGAAACTTTAGGCTACTTGCCCTACATCAATAATATGTCCACGACAAGTGGGATTCTAAAACTAAATTTTTAAACGTCTAGATGGTTCCAAGTGTGGTTAAAACTAGAGATCCCTTAAATCAATTGAGTTCATACCAACTAACTTAATATGCAAGGGTCTATTCCTTTGCATAGTAATTCTATCTGTGTACTTCTTAATGGAATCACCTAGTCAGCTAGACTTGACTCAGTTTTTTATTACAATTAGAGAGGATAATTGCTTAGCCCCTTAGCAATCATAATATATGTGCCCTAATTTATATACCCCACCATGGAGATAAGGTAGTGTGATGATGGAAGATGAAACCCCAGGTCAACAGACCTTAAAATAACCCGTAAGAAGGCTACAAACTCCCGCTTACAAGCCAAGTTGCATAAAAATGAAAGATAAAGTAGAAAAACTTTAATGTTGTGTTTAGATCACCCAAACCATATAGATCTAGGGAGAGCCTTAAAAACATTCTTTTCATGCATTTGGATAAGGCACAAAGTGTAAAGGAGTGCTTTTGGTCACCCAAGTTCCTTAAAGGGAATGGGTAGAGAGCATTCATGCATCCTTCATTTTGTGAAAAACAAACAAGTATAAAAGGTCTAGCATAAACAAATAATTGTGAATGTTTATTTTAGTGCAGCAAAAGTGAAGTGTTGATGAAGCTTTTGGACCCTTGGCCTTAGTTGCAAACTTGTAAACACTTTCACAAAACACTTAAACATAAACACCTAGATTCCCTTTTAAGCACCAAATGAAGTATTCATGACTTAACAATAAAATTGATACCGGTCGACTAGAACTGATGATGGTTGCTTGTAAAAATGTAAGAAAAACATGTTTTTTCAAAAAAACATTTGTTATCCCAAATAAGTATAAAAAAACCAAAAAACTTCTAGATCCTACAACAAAATGATTATACAAAGAGCATGCAAGTTCATAAAATTGAGAATAACAACTTACAACTTTTAAGAAAAATCCAAAAATTCTACTTTCTCCCATATTCTACCCTTCAAATAGGGACCAATGTTGGTTAAGACAAGACCGCTGTTGGTTAAAGAAAATTGTTGTTGGTCATTGTGTCAACAAACATAATAAATACACGTGAAAATAAAGGCAAAACTTGATTTTTAAATACTTTTAAGGGTGATTTTAGAATATAATAAGGGTGCCAAATTAGTCTCCTTACTTATATGGGATGCGTGGTCTCATTGGGCATGCTAAGATGTAGAGATGGAATCCAAAGTGAGTCAGATCATGCATTAGTGAAGAAAACTTAAATAAGCATAAAGAACATAAACTCATAAAGCCAAATCCCTCAATGGGGTTTTGAAAATGAACAATAAGTTCTTTTGAAAGAAGGAATATACCAACAAACCTTTCCAAGAGCATCCCTCCTCCAAGTGCGGCTCAAAACATGATTTCCCCCTTGATTTGGTGTTCTAAGTGCTTAGCAATGATCAGTGGCTTGCTCCTCCATCATCTCTCAATGCACCAATGAAACTAGGCTCATGTATTTGATTAAAGTGAGCCAATAGTGAAACCATCTTATTGCAAATTAAGCATAATGACACTACACAAAAAAATCTTGTGAAGAGAATTCTACATAATAAGTTTAAACTAAAAGAGCTTGAAAAGATGAGTGAAAACCCTTGTATTTATAGATTTTTGAAAATGATCAGAATCAACTATGACCGTCCATCTTGAGATCAAGATGTGTGGCCATGGATCAATTCAATTTTGGAGGCTCAATCCATAAATATCCCCTTTAATATTAAGAAGAAAGGGGCATTAAAGAGGTATGAGAGAGCTTAAACCAGATATTTATTCTATTTATGGCTTATAGATGCCACCCCACAGATGTCCCTGATGATGCAGATATTAGAAATGAATTTCCAACTAATAGATCTTCAATATCTTCCATAGATTTTCTACTTAAGCCTTTGATTTGGATTAATTTGATTAAGTGAAATTAATTAAATTTTATACAATTATTTTGGAAATTGGTTACTCAATTAATCAAACTGGTTGAAATGTCAAGTTACTAGGTTATAATTTGACTGGAGTATAATTATAATAAGGTGTTAGTTGCTTATGGACCAATACCCTATTTAGGACATTGTTGACATGAAATAACACATGTATGTGTTGTGTGCTTCTGAATTAGTAGAATTTAGTGGTTTAGGGCATCAAATTATGTTTTCATGATTTTGACTCAAAATGACTTGAGAAAAGTTAACAATCACATAAAATTCATTACCCCATTCAAAGATACATTAGCCTAAATTGACAATTATATATGACAAGATCAAACAATTTAGTGTGTTTAAGTGATTTTAGCCCAAATTGTGCTTTGTCATAGAATTTTGAGTAAGATTGATAATTTTAACACAATGGTGTTAGGAATTGGATGTCTATAGGTGTCATATGAGATTAATTAATCTCACATGGAAAAAAATGTATCATGTTTATTTTTTACTTCCCCAAAACTTTGCCAATACATGCTCAACAATCAAACAAAAATCATTGCCAAAATTGAGCCTCTTAAATATATCTTACTCAAAATAATTTTAATATGAAGAATGGCTAAGTGGGTCACGTTTCTTAGTGAGTTTGATCTTGAGTATGTAAATCAAAAATAAATCACTGGACAAGTACTAGTAGATGCATTGGCAGAGGTACGTTTAAAATATCACACACCTTTCATCACAAATTTCTTGGATGAGACAATTATGTCAATTGAAAAATCCTTAGTCTAGGAGTTATATTTTGATGCTCTTTTACAAATCACCGCTTGGGGTAGGTATATGATTGGCTACTCCTAATGGGGACTTAATTGTAAAATCATTTTGGATTGAGTTTCCTTGTACAAACCACATAGTAGAATATGAATCCCTTATAACTAGTCTTAAATTTATAATACAATGGGGTATCTAAAATCTTCTTGTCTTTGGTGATTCAAAACTCATCATAAATCAAACCACCAACGAATTCCAATCTCACGATGATAAAATAATCCCACACAAGATCATGGTTGATAGCCTCAAGTTATGATTTACATATATATAGTTTGAACAACTACCAAGAGCTAACAATAGAGCAATTGATGCCATGGAAATAATTAATTCATTACTTGATCTCCAAACTAAACACAATCAATTTCTTGTAGAATATTTAATGACACTAGCTTTTGATACTCTAGATTCTGAGATGGTTTGTGAGGGGGTTGGTCCCACTTCTCTTTGGTACAATGACATCTACAAATACATCCATAAAAACACCATTCCATCCAATTTAACTCATAACTAATGCAAATTATTTATTCAACAAACATCACACTATATTATCCTTGGACAAACCCTATATCGAATAAGTTATGATGGAACCTTGTTAAGGAGTTTAAATTATGAAGAGTCTACCTTATCCATTAGAGAAGTTCATGAGGGAATTTGTGATGTTCATTCTAGTGGCATAGTCCTTGCTAAGAAACTCTTGTGTAGGTTATTATTGGCCTATAATGGAATCTAAATCTTGTGCATATGTTAAGAAGTGTGTACGTTGCCAAAAGCATGGTGATATTATACATAATCCTTTGCAAGTCTTACAACCATCACTATACCTTGGACATTTTCCACACACGGGTCAAACCTCATTGGTAAAATCAATCCTAATTCTTTAAATGGCTATAAACATATTATTACAACTACCAAATACTTTACTAAATGGGTTGAAGTTGTATCCTTAACATATTTCATCGACAAACAGATTTTTAAGTTTATCTTAAACCACATTATCTATCATTTTAGAATCCCATCTATTATCATCTTTGATAACATAAAATCATTCAAAAATAAGGGCGTTAAGGTCCTTTGCAATACTTACCATATTAAACACAAGTGATCTACTCCTTACTATCCGCAAGATAATGGCCAAGCTAAGGCAATAAATAAAAATATCCTCAAAATTCTTAAAAGAGTTGTCAACCCATTTAATCGTGACTGGCATATACAAATTTATCCTACCTTATGGGCATACCACACAAGCATCCACACACTTGTGGGGTTAACCCTAGACTCCTTTGTTTATGACAATGAGTCAATCTTGCCCAATGAAATCAAGATCTCATCTTTATGCATATCATTGCAAAATCTTATTGATAAATAATCCTATTGTATTTCACATCTAAGTGAGCTCGACCTCCTTAATGAGAAACTCCTTAATGCCCTAAACCACTTAAAAGTCTACTAAAATCGTCTTCATCATAGCTACAATAAGTGCATTAAAGCTCGAGAATTCAAAATAAATGATTTTTTTCTCAAAGAAAATAAATGAAATACTAATGCAAAGCGTAAATATAAATGAAAATTCAAACCAAACTGGTTGGGTACATACATAATTATTGCCAAATATGGATATGGAAGTTACAAATTGGCTATGAAAGATGAAGAGGAGTTTGATGAGCCCATAAACATCATGTACCTCAAATGTTTCTATGACTAAGCCATTCTAATGTTGTACGTATCCTAAGTGTCAAAAAACTTTAAAAAATACTAAAATCATGAAAAAGAGAGAAAAATAGTACATTCAAAAGTGAAGTCTCTGGCACAATGTTTAATCCTTTGTCTATATACACCCTAGTTACTTGGGGGCATCCCATCGCATTCATCACTTGTATATTTCCATTTAGTCACTTATTCCACCATCCACCCATGACATGTTAGCTTATGGTTTGACCCTTGCACTTGTGTATCTATATCCTTACTCATGCTTAGAGGATCTCTTGTATGTGACCATTATTATCACTTACATACTCATATCTAAACACACTCTTAGCTATACATCCCAATACACAACTCTTCATCTATTCAAATATATCACACATCCATCTTTCATCAATATCATCCTTCACTTGCTCATTTTAGCAGAAGGGAAATCACTCATCTACTCATCACAAATTTATACTACATCATCATTTTTTTCACTCATTCCCCTATTGGGAGAATTAGATCTGGCTTGATATCCCCAACTAGACTTTATCCACATCGGATTATGTAGGAAATACTTAGAGATATGGGGTCTCTAGGGTCAGCTCAGCCACCATCACCTCAATCATCTCCTCATCTCAATCACACATCATTTCAACATGATTTCAAATTTTGACATCACCATCCAAAATAATTGGTTTTCTTAGGGCTTCCTCATCAGACATTCAATGCTATCATGGATCTTGATTCCCAAAAGTTCAACTCTAGCCTAGGATGTTCACAAAGTCATTTGCTTAATTTTTGTGTCATTTACCTCCTTGTGCATTTTCATTATCATTCGTTTACTTTTTAGTCATTTACTTGCTTAAAACATTTACTTATCTTTTGTGTGAACTTTGATTTTGTCATACTTTTCTTTGTTTGTCATGTTTACATAGATTTTTATTGTTAACAATGTTTGTCTTTACTTTGATATTACCTTTTGAGTCAAGATCATTACGTGTATTACAAATGGTTGATTATGATTTTCAATTTCATGATGCACTAAGCCTTGCACAAATGAATATTTTCATGCATATGCATATAACATGATAGTCATCATGGTTATTCAATACCATTGGTGTGTATTATTTTATGATATATTAAATAAAGATTGCTCAATTTTTATTTGGTTATTACCATTGAAATTACTGTTGGAAATCCAACCAAAGTAAAATAAAGAGGTAGTTATCTCAAACATTTATGCATACATTATTGCATTTCATTTTATACCATAATAAATGCTAAAATGATTAACATGTGCTACAAAATATCAAAAACATGAGAAACAATTACCATACCAAGTTACATCTATCCATCTAACCATCTGCCATACGTATAAATTTAAATACATCCATAGAGTCATAACTGTAGAGAGGATTATAAAGCAAGTTAGTCAAACATTAGTCCATAAATCATGAAAAATGCATAAAGAACTAATTAACTAAGCCTATCTATTCCTATGAGAATTACAAAGGATAGCAAAAAATAAATGAAAGAAAGCAACATCATATTACCTTCTCAAATGGATTCACCATACCCATGTGGCTCAAAAGCATGTTCTCCCTTGATCAAGCATCCTTGTCTTTGTCAACAAAGTTAATAAATTCTTCCAATGTCTCAAGAACACTCCATAAAACTTAGGCTCATGATTCCAAATCACCAGACTAGCCTATCAATGAAGCTTGTAACTAATTTTAATGATCTGTTGCAAAGGATTGGGGAGACAATTTTGTATAATAACTTTGCATAAATCAATCTTTTTTATTAATGTCCATGGCCTCTCTATTTATAGATTTTTGATATTGGTCAGGATCAACCATGACCATTCATCTCAAGATTGAGATGTGTGGCCATAGATAATCCTAATATTTAGAAATAAACTCGTAAATATTCTCAAGATAAATAAGCATTAAAGAGGCATGAGAAGCATTAATAAGGCATGGGTGACCCATAATCCTGATATTTTATGCACTTATGGTTTGATGGATGCCACTCCATAGATGATGGCACTAAGTGATGTAGATATTCAAAATCGATTTCCAATAATGAGATATTCAAAAAGATCTATAGAATTCTTACTTAAGCTCTTAAATTGGATTAATTAACTTAAGTTTAGTGCAATTCTTTGGAAATTGGTGCACAATTAATCAAAATGGTAAAAAAGTCATATTACTGGGTCATAATTTGACTGGAGAAAAAATGGAAGATGATGTTAGATGCGTTAGAGCTGTATTCCCATTTAAAATGCTACCAACATCAAATAACAAAGGTACGTGATGTGTACCAACGGATTAGAAGAAAAGAGTGATCCAAAGCACTAAATGACAAAATTGTTATTTTGACTTGAAATGATTTGATCAAAGTTGGGTAGCCCATAAAATGCATTTTCCTATTTAAGGATACTTTAACCTAAAATAACACTTGTAAGTGACAAATTTGAATCATTTAGGGTGTTTTATGGATTTTGATCTAAAATGTGCATTTGAGTGTAATTCAAGTAAGATTGACAATTTTAACACAAATGGTGTTAGGAATTAGATGTATACATTTTGCCCTTGTTTAAGAAGGCATAACAAGACATTTAGGTGAAGCAACATATTTTTAAAGAAGAGTTATCAAGAATAAATTAGAATAGATCGATGGTTCCCCCTCAAGAGGACATACTAGGATGGAAGAAAAAGATGGACTCTCGAAAAGAGAGAAAGTGAAAGATTAACCCATAGAATAGATCACATTCAGATGAGTTAATGCTTACACATGTGATTACCATCAATGATCAAAATATAATTAGGAGTATAATAGGCCCCAAAAGATGGAGGGAATGTGAAAGATACAATCCATAAATGTAAGGGACACACTTGAAATGTACCCAATTTGAGAGTACAAGCTGCGTGCTTACGACATTGATTAATCTTGAGACAAGTTACACACTAAAAATATTTCCATCATGGGCATTAGTGTGAAGAGCTTGGAATTAGAGGAAAAGAGAGAACATTCTACTTTAAGAAGGGAAGCATCACTAGAGCAGGGTCTCCAAGGAGAAGATAATAAGAAGTGCCCCAGTAGAGCAAATGTGATCATGATAAAATAGTTTTACCCTAGTAGGGTGAATTTTGATCATTGATAAAGAATAATTAATGATTTGCCCATGTAGATATGATTTGATTCGAATGTGGTTTAGATGTTGTGCCCTAGCATGGGTAATTGGCAAGCAAAATAGCTCAAGGATATAACCCAAAAAATAGGTTAAAACGAGTAGACATAAATGGACATGCGATGGTGTAATGGCTTAGAAAGCCATATAAAACCAAGCATATGAGAATGCACAAAGTGATGAGAGAGATGAAAAGAATGGAGATAGCCAAACTGACCTCAATAGAAATTGAGCGCTGCCTACATAGTTCTATGGACTCATGTTCTAACATGAACTTCAGGCCAATGTAGTTCAACCAAGTTTGGGAGAGAATGGAATTAGGAATGATGAAAAATGACCAAGAATTGATTAGGCTCACACTGTATGCAAAGAGATGCACATCTAAGCATAGACAAAGAACCCTGAAATGCATATTACTTAGAAGCCTAATTCCATATCATGAGCCTAGGTTTTATAAAGTGTTCTTAAGAATCATTCATCAGAGCTGATGTTGACGTTAAGACATTGAGACTTGAGCACAAAGTGCTTGCTATAGCAAAATAAATTAGGCATCATAAGTATGAATAAATTAGAATGACATAAGATTCCAATCGCATCGAGCCAGTTCAAATTTGAATACCTATAACTAAGGATAATGGTAAAATAATGACCTTAACCAGAGTTATAATAATTTAAATTTATAGACATCTATTTCTTAACACCGTTTGTGTTGAAATTGTCAATCTTACTTAAAATGCACAATTTGACATAAAAATATTGAAACATGCTAAATGATGTGAAACTGACATATTTAAATGCTAATTCTAGCTAGGGTATCCCTAAATGGGGTAATGTAATTTGTGGGCTAGCTAGCTTTAATCAGATCATTTCGAGTCAAAATGATAATTTTACCATTTAGTGCTTTGGATCACTCTTTTCTTCTAATTCATTGGACACGTCACATACCTTTGTTATCTGATGTTGACAATATCTTAAATGGGAATACATTTCTAACACATATAATATTACCTTTCAGTTCCTCTCTAGTCAAATTATGACCCAATAATATGACTTTCTGACCATTTTGATTAATTGAGGGCCAAGTTTCAAATAATTGCACAAATATTGATTAACCTTGTTTAAGGCTAATTAATCCAAATCAAGAGCTTAAGTGTATTTTTCATGAGAGTTGTTGAATATATTTTTTTAAAAATTGATTCTTATTAACTGTATCATCAGGTAACATCATTTCTTAGAAAGACATCTTTAGGCCATAAATGCTACAAATATTAGGATTATAGGTCACCCGTACTTAGTTAATGCCTCCCATGCCTCTTTAATGCTTATTTATCTTAAAGATATTTATGAGTTTAATTCCAAATATTAAGATTATCTATGGCCACACATTTCAATCTTGAGATAGATGGTCATGATTGATCCTGACCAATCTCAAAAATCTATAAATAGAGAGGCCATGGACACAAATTTGAAGTTTAAACATTATAAAGTTATAATGTTAAATTGTTTCCACAATCCTTTGTATTTGATCATTGATTTTGTTTGCAAGCTTCATTGATAGGCTAGTTTAGTGATTTAGAATCATAAGCCTAAGTTTTATGGAGTGTTCTTGAGACATTGGAGGAGTTTGCCATCTTTATTGATAAAGACAAGGATGTTTGATCAAGGGAGAACATGCTTTTGAGCCATATGGGTATGGTGAATCCATATGAGAAGGTAATATGATGTTTGATTTCTTTCATTTGTTTCTTTCTATCTTTTGTAATTCTCATAGGAATAGATGGGCTTAGTTAGTTCTTTATGCATTTTTCATGATTTATAGACTAATGTTTGACTAACTTGCTTTGTAATCCTCTCTACAACATTTAAACCAAAAAACAAATAAAAAAAAGATAAACATAAATGAACCTAGCTTGAAATCAAGATATGATTTTAAGTAGAAAAAAAATGTTTAAAAACAAAAGGCAAAAACGTCTTAATGACATGAGACCAAGATATAAATAATCAAGATCCATGTGGACCATCAAGGCATTCTTAAACATAAAAGAGAAAAGTAAAATTAAATATAAAAACAAGACACCAATAACAATCAAATGAACAAAATGGTCCAAGAACAATGTAATAACATAGGATCAAGATATAAACAATCGAGATCCATGTGAATCATCAAGATGTTTTGAAACACAAAAGAGATAAGCAAATACAATCAAGGAAACACAAGACTAAGATGAGACAAGAAGTAATAAAAAGAGAAAATGAGAAGAAATAAAAAGAGAGGTGTGAAAGCACAACAAAACGCCAAGAAAACTCAAATAAACACATACAAACACAAACCAAGTTAGTATAGTTTAAAGATAAATGTTTATGCATGTGTGGTAGAGGCATTACTTTACACCACATTATAACAAAGAATAATAACACAAAAATTGTTCCCTAATTAAAGAGGAACAATGACAGAAGAAATGGGGGAAGAAAAGAAAAGGAAAGGGTTGGCCAAACTAACTCCAGATGTATAAGACAAGTAGACGTTGCCTACATAGTTTCATGGATGCATGTTCCAACATGAACTTCAAGGTGAATATAGTTTTCCCAAGAAATGGGATAGAATAAAAATGATGATCAGACCAGCATAATTGATATTATATAAGAAATGAAAGATACGACAAACAAATGAGAATGGTCTGACAAACAAGAAGCTGATGAGATGAGAAATAATGATCTTGAAAAATGGCAAGTACGTGGAACAAGATGAAATAAACTGGTGTTTCTGTGCTTGCAAAATAGCAAGAGTATAACATGGTGGAATGAGAATGTACAAATATATAGAAGCATGAGACAATGTTTTTATTTTTTTGTGGATCATGTTCTAATGTTTTTGGTATTTTCAAAGTATTTTTAATGTTTTTGGGATAAAATATGCACTAGGTGGGACCATCTAGTTGAGGAGATGCATGTCCTGAGAGTAGATATTTCAATAAGATAGTTAAGCCAACTGCAATGGCTCATGCTCATAAATATTATCCCATTAGGTGTACCAAGATGTAAAGAGGATTACAAATCAAGTTAGTCAAACATTAGTCTATAAATTATGAAAAATGCATAAAGAACTAACTAAGCCTATCTATTCCTATGAGAATTACAAAAGATAGCAAGAAATAAATGAAAGAAAACAACAGCATATTACCTTCTCAAATGGATTCACCATACCCATGTGGCTCAAAAGCATGTTCTCCCTTGATCAAACATCCTTATCTTTATCAACAAAAGTGGCAAACTCCTTCAATGTCTCAAGAACACTCCATAAAATCTAGGCTCATGATTTCAAATCACTAAACTAACCTATCAATGAAGCTCTTAACTAATCTTAATGGTTTATTGCAAAGGATTGTGGCGACAATTTTGCATAAATCAAGTATTTTTATTGATGTCCATGGCTTGTCTATTTATAGATTTTTGAGATTGGTCAGAATCAACCATGATCGTCTATCTCAAGATTGAAATGTGTGGCCATGGATAATCCTAATATTTAGAATTAAACTCATAAATATCCTCAAGATAAATACATATTAAAGAGGTATGGGAAGCATTAACTAGGCATAGGTGACCCATAATCTTGATATTTTATGCACTAATGGCTTGATGGATGCCACCCCATAAATGATGTCACTAGGTGATGCAGATATTCAAAATCAATTTCCAATAATGAGATATTCAAAAATGTTTATGAAATTCTTACTTAAGCTCTTAAATTGAATTAACTAGCTTAAGTAAGTTTAATCAAGTTTAGTGCAATTCTTTAGAAATTGGTGCACAATTAATCAAAATAGTCAGAAAGTCATATTACTGGATCATAATTTGACTGGAGAGGAAATAGAAGGTGATGTTAGATACGTTGGAGTTGTATTCCTATTTAAGATGTTGTCAACACCAAATAACAAAGATACTGACGTATACCAATGACTTAGAAGAAAAGAGTGATTTAAAACACTAAATGGCAAAATTATCATTTTGACTCGAAATGATCTGAATAAAGTTAGCTGGCCCATAAAATGCATTGCCCTATTTAGGGATACTTTGACATAAACTAGAACTTGTAAGTGACAAGTTTGAACCATTTAAGGCATTTTATAGAATTTGAACTAAAATGTGCATTTGAGTGCAATTCAAGTAAGATTGCAATTTTAACACAAATGGTGTTAGGAATTGGATGTCTACAATAACATATCTATTATCAAATCATATTACAAGTCTAAGGCCAAAAAGAAATATATATATATATATATATATATATATATATATATATATAACTCTCAAATGTGTTAGTGTACATCAATACAATGATAGATCTAAAAAATATGTATACATCACATCATCTCATGTCTCCCCTTGACCTTTAGATGGGGCATCTATAGCTGGGATCGACTCATATCACCATGGTGTACTCCTTGGATGACCTATGACACACTGTCATCCCTGTCCTAAAGATATCTCAGACACCACTAGTAGGACTAACCTCCTTGATGCTGACCTCCTTATGTTCACTGAGATCATGGTACTACCTCCTCATATAAGCTCATGTAATAGATAGCCTACTCTATATCCCTCATGATGTTATCCAACTTTGCCAACTATCCAAGTCTTATCAGTTGCTCCCTAGACTCTACTAACTCAATTAATGCAATATCCCTCTTTCTCTTATATTGTTGTATCAAACTTGTGTCATCCAAATTCTGAATCATTGCATCTTGTGTGAGTAGGCATCCTTATCTCCCATATCCCTTAATTGTCATCCAATTAATCTTAGCCTGAACCTATCAATCTCTCCTTGTAGTCGTATAATCTCTACTTATCCATCTCTCCCACCATTTTCCTCCTGTAAACCTATTATCTCAATGTCACGATCTCTAAGCTCCTCATGTAGCCTATCAAATAGTGTTTGGTATTTTGCTAACCTCACTGAACCTGATGGCCCTGATCTATCGCCTCCCTCTATATGTTCCTTTAGTACATGCCTCATCTTTATGTCCTATCTATCTCCATCTCTCGCCCCATCGCTATCAATAACAACTAAAAGAGTCTCTCCTCCTCCATCTCCCCCAACCTCTCCCATCTCAACATCCTGCATCTACTCTCCTCTGACCTCTGTGGCCTATGTATCCTACGTTTGCTCCCATCTCTATCTCCTCCTATGCCACCCAATGTTGGAGTAACTCTTATAATCTTCGCCTGTATGCCTATGCTCTGGGGATGTGCCCTAAATGTATCTAATAATCTATGATTTTATGTTCTAGGGGGCAAATTCGGATTTGTTAGCCTCAGTGGTATCTACTGATCCCACCATGTTGTGTAATCATTTTTCATACCTACATCCACCACATCCCTCCTAGCATAAAATATCATTGTTTGCACCTATGCCTAGCTTTGCGCTGCAACCCTCACATCAATACCTGTTTCCCACTATGTTCTCTCACATACTATCCATGCAAATATGTGAAGACCTATTGGGATAACATATCTAATACCAAGTTGTCTCATCATCCTATTGGGTTTGTATCACTCAATATAAATAGTCCCTCTATATAAATACCTCTTGGGTATACCACATGGTGTAAATCCTTGTATAAGTGTATTAGTACACATGGTCCCCATGTAAATTGTGTATCACTCTCTAACATATCTCTAACCACATCTAACAAGCCCACTAGAAATAGTCTCTCACTTTTATCAGGTAACAAAATTCCATTGACAAAAACCATCAATACAATAATCAATGCATTTGTACAATGTAACACAATATATCTATGCATATGTCAATGTCTATCTCACATCTCACCATAGAAATCAGGGCCTCCCCAAAAACTCTATACAATGTCACTATTTATGCACCCTCACTCTAGTAAACATGTGTTCCCATATCAAAATTCTCAAGATCCTCCATACATCCTCCAAAGTCATAGTCATCTCACCTGTAGACATGTGAAATGTGTTGGTCTCACTATACCATTTCTCTACCAGTGTAGTTAGATTCACCCTATCCACCTATATCTCAAGTATCTCAGTAATATAGGCTAAGCTAGTCACCTCTAGTATTCCTACCTTGTACTCAGTAAACCTCACCATTTTCTCTAGAGCTCTTGAGCACCTCTCTCATGTACATAAAATCAACATTCTCTCATGCATACAATTAATTAAGCATAATGTTAATCTTATTTAGCTACATATACATCATACAGTCCCACATCGTTTCCTTTTTCATCATCCCAAAACACATTACTTTCCAATTTTACCCTTATAATGATTTTGTCTTTTTCTATGATGATTTTTCCATACTTTTTGATGACTTTGTCATTGTGTTAAATGAATTCATTAGGGTTTTTAACAAATTCAATACACTTTATGATGGATTTGCTAAAATTTTTAATGATTTTGTTATCGTATTTTGATGAATTCACCATAGCATCGAATGAATTTACTAAACCTAACACTACACTAATTTTTGACAATTTTTCCATTTACCTTGATGAATTCACCACCATCGATGCAAAATTTGCCATTTGGTAAACAACGAAATCATTTTGAATGACTTTCCCTGACATTAAATACTAATAGAACCACAACAAAAAAATTCAAAATCGTTACTTACCGCATCCTTGCTCTCCTCTGGCCTTTGGTGAACTCACATGCACTTGTTACGATGCTTATCTGCTAGAATCCAATCCATTTTCTTCTCCAACCCTAGAGCAAAATCACACAAATCAGTTCTAGAAATCAAACACAAAGACATGAACTTGCATAAATGAATTTCAAACAACCCCCTTACCCCTATATATATTCAACCCCATCATTCAAATATTTTCCCTTCTAAATTATATTTTTACATTTTACAACCACCTTTATCAAAATTTCATGCCAATAATTGATTGAAATGTTATATATCCTTATCAATTCTTGCAACTATAAATATTGTAAACTTTTATCACACATCAAACAATCTATATTTTTTGTTTTACAACCCACAACTTACCATCAACATGATATATCATTCCCACATCTATTGTAGTGAACCCTCATTCACGTAGCACTATCTAAGTGTGCAGTGTATGAACAAGAAATACTCTTTTTCCAATCTTTTCTTTAGTACTTATCCACTAGGGGAAAATCATTTACAGGTATCCAAATCTTGTAAACATTTTATTAAGACTAGTACTTCTATTATTGATGGTATTAAATAGAACCACTTCATCATTTTCCCTTCAAATATTTTGAGCATTCATCTATTTTCTTACACAAACACTTGAGGGGGCATCATCATGTTCATTTTCAATCACCTGGGATGAATTTATTCTCCACAATCTTTTACGCTCTACTTTGTCTACTATTCTTTGAAATGATATTGCTTCACAACACCATTTCAAAGAGGGGCAAATGTAGACACCTAAATTTCACCATTATTATTGAAATTAAATTTAACACATTAACCCGTCACCATCCCCAATTCAAATTCAAATTAACATCATTCCCTCTACAATTTAAATAATTGATTAATTCTTAACTAATTAATTATAATCATGCACACCTATTTTCCTCCAAAATTAATTAAAATTTTAGATTTTCTAATTCACCTAGACATCCTTCATATCTTGTCTCAACCTTATGTTGACTCATCCAACTAATCCCTTAACTTCCTCAACTACCTTATGAGTCATATTATAACATTTTAACCTCATAGATGACTTAACCAATTAACTTGACTCATTCTTGCTGACTCACTCAACCAATTCCCATTTTTCTCAACCCATGGAATTGGTTATCATCTTCATGGATGAGGACTAATTCCTCATTGTTGATTATTATAAAAATTGTAAATATTCAAATAGTCTTAAATCGTTTGATTAATCTCCTCCAAACTTATAAATTGATGTGCAATTTATAACTTTCAATCATCCACCTTCAAGCTAACAAAGTGCTATCAAATTGCCATTATGAATCAAATCTAGCCAAGTCATCTTGCATCCCAAAATGCTGCCCAATCTCTTTTCTTTGAAAATGAGTTGAGCATCCACTTTTAACATTCAAGAGCAAATCTCTATTTAATCACAATGTAAAATGTGATGAATACTTCATAGTTGTAAGTATTGTTTATTTATTTATTTCATTTGTTGATCTATCTTGAAGTTTAGGTTTTAGTTTAGATTAGATTTCATTGTTTGATTTCTTAGCTAGTTTGCACTCTAAATCTAGCACTTATACAATAACAATTAAATATTCTACATGTAATATTTTATTGAACATCAATTAAAATTTCAAACTTTGTAGAATATATTTAGGCTTATAAATCACAAAGTGAAGTTCACTTCATATTATCTTTATCTTTCATTTTCACTCACACCTAATTATTGAATTTTAACGTAGATATTCATGAGTATACTAATTATCATTTATTATCTAAGAATAAATGATAAATTAAAAATATCTAGCAAATCATATTCAAAGTAAAATTAAAACAATAGTCTAGAATATGATCACAAATGTTAAAACTGAAAAATATAATGATCCAATATAAACTAAAATAAAAGTAGAAAAATTAACAACCTATAATATTCTGAAAGTATTTGCAACTATATGAAAATTAAGCCAAAACAAAATACAAATGATCAATTAAAAATAATTTTTTTCTCCTGCATATGATGATATGAAGTTAATTAATAAAACACCTATGTTCATATTATATTCAGTGTACTTCATTAGAGTCACATGACTTTAAATCCCAATCAACTGTCTTGATTCACCATTCCTTTCCAACGTAATTTTCTTCATCACGTGTGTTACCACAGATGGGATTGAAGGGCCCCTAACATGTTTACAACTTGGGGAGGAATAGTTTTAAGGTATATAAGAGGAATTAGAGGCTTCCAATTGGCATATGTTTACAACTTGAGGTAAGGGGTTGGCATATGCAGCCATTTTATTAGTCACATGAGGCATTTGATGAGAAGAACAATTGGTGAACCATGTATGAAAGGATGAGGTTGCTAATTGCCCATTTGAGGAGTTTACCAAGTAGGAGTACTGCAGGGTATGAAAGCATTAAAAGGCACAACATTCAAAACATCCCAAAATAATGGGTCATTAACATCAAAGTGAAGGGAAACCCTAGTACCGTGGTGAAAGCCTTGTATAAATACTCCAGGGCCCTTCAGGACCTTAAGGATTTACCTTGATATGTGTCACATATAAGTGGCACATTTCCTTATATCTAGTTATTCATACCCCAAACATTATTTCTTCTAGAGTTATTTGATCCTTGGATCTAACCTAACATATTACTTTAATTTCAAAATAACACAACTTATAAGACATCCATTACTTAGTCAAAACATGTTAACTCATTAAATTTCAAATTAATTCAATGAATGATCAAAACATATCATAAGTATCCGATGTACTCACATATCCACTATATATATCACTGTATTGTATTATAATTTCTAAATTAATTGAAAAACCAAATCAACATAGATCCATTTATTCACACATTCCTTGAAAATGAAGCAAAAATGAGACATCATTCTCAAAATTGCTAGAATAATGAACTAACAAAAAAACCATAGTCAAAATATGCACAACATAAGTTTAATCAACCATATTTTTTCTTTTTGTAAAAGTGAAACATATTTTTTGAACACATGCAATCAAACAAAACTCCTGAAATTCAACATTAGAGCTAAAAATGTATTATGTGAGAGTTAATTTGATGAAGCTACATAAGTCGACACATAGGTTCTATGAAAGATTTTTTTGAGAAAAATATTGTCATTCCAATATAAAAACACTTATTCCATGTGAAAATGAGCCTAAAACATTTTTATAGCTATTATCAAGATTTAAGTAGATTTAAAATCCCTTATAACAACCAATCTTGATATTAGGGTTTCAATGAAAAGCTATACAACTTCAATGGAGTCATTACCTACAACTGGAAACAATCAAATTGCAAACTGTACCCCAAATGGTGAAAATATATTATCACGAGACTGAAACTAATTCATCAAGAAAACAAACATCTTTACACATTAAAACCATTTTATCAAAATGTCCATTTGGTTCTTTATTGAGCTGTATTACAATGTAAACAATACAAGGATTTAAGGTTTAATAAAACACTACACAAAAAGAATGCCTAACAACCGCATGTCATAATCCCACAAGTTGAGCAAGTGAAAATCTTATCATATGTCTAGCTTTATTTCAAATAAATAATTCGAATATAAATAAAATTTCACATGAAAAAACCAAATATTCATATGAATGAGATTTTAAAACTTATCTAAAATTTGCCTTGCTGAGATTTTAAACCAAAATCAATGCACATAATCTTATTAGAATTGAGGTAACCTCTGTGAGTTGTTACAAACCATTATCAATATTTTAAGCGACATGATACTCTATACAAACTAGAATATTTTATTAATATATTTATATTATGTTTTTGAAATATGATCATACATTTTAGCCATACCCTTTTTGAAAAGAAAATAAAATATTTTTATAATATTGAAATCCATAAACGACGTTGCAACTATTTCAAATGCCCAGGTTGAAAATGGTGACCTTTACTATACCAAGAAATGGATGTCTAAGGTTTTCTAAAACCAAGGAGGAGTTTTATGATAGGAAAAATGAACTCAAAATCATATATTTTCCTTCTGAATGATCAATATGACAAGCATTTGAAATCCTGTAAACTATTTTGTCATGCAGTAGCAAAGAAACACATCAAGCAACAATTCAAGTTCAAAGTTTGCATACTTACTTGATGATTATGTAGGGCTCGTATCAAAGAAGTATAAGTTTTTGGTATAAACATTTCAAATATTATTTCTAGAAATTTGTCCATATCTTATCGCCAAGATGGAATTTTGGAGGGACTCAATTTTGGTCACGACATTACTTGTACTTCTAGTTGGGTTTTTTTGAGGATTGCATGCACCTACTCTTAGATTTTTTGAATGTGCTCAATAAATTTGGTGGTTTTATTAGATTATTTTTATTCATGGGGATATATTTTCTCCACTATAATATGTAATGCCACATCAATGGGTCTGATAGCTTAAACCCAAGACAAAATTGAAAAGGTTTATGGATTGTGGAGCTATAGAGGGCTTGATTATAGTTATGTTGGATGTATGGTACACTATCAACCCATGTCCTTAAATGTTTTGAGTTATAAATCCAAATTAGATACACCATTATATAACCAATTCTTTTTTCCCATTTATCTTTGGATGAAAATAGGTGGGCTTGGTCAGCTTGGTGTCCATCATGGACCATAATGTAGACCAAAAAATGATAAGAAAGTTGTCCCTATTTGACACAATGGTTTATGGTAAGCCATAGTGGACCCACACATGATAAAATTAGATTCATGTAGTGTATTCATATTTTATCCCACTTGTATAGGTCACCAACATCTCCATATTAGAAAACATGTCAACCATAACAAAAACATAGTCCTAACCAAACTTGGTCATGGGAAACCCTAACATGAAATCCATGGAGATTGATTCACAAATTTGAATAGGGATTGGTATCTATGTGTGTAGATCCCTTATTTATTTTTGGTTGGTTTTCAATTGCATGTGATATGGATGACATGATACACATGCTCACATCATGATAAAGCTTTGACTAACATAAGTATTTATGAAGCGCCCACCACTATCTTTCCTACCTGGAAGTGTCTGGTAACTTGATTTTAGTACACCTAAAAAATCATCTTATGTCATTATATTATTGGAAAACATAAGTGTCACAAGTGACCCATAATCTATTCTTGTAGATGGTAGTTTGATATTCCCACACTGATAACCAATTCATAGTTCTCTTGGGGCGATTGAGGCCCCCAAATTTAGCTTAGCTTAGATCTAGGAGGATGAGATTCTAAAGGACCACTATCGATAGGGAAGGGGTTGTTGTTCCATATTTAGTGCTTGGCATATGATGGAAAACTCATTATCACTACCATATGGGCTATTTATAAGTCTTGTAGTACATGAATTTATGATTATTTTTAGTGTTGCAAGTGAAATGTGGCTTAAGCAATCTGCAACCTGACTAGAACTACCTTTTTTGTGAGTATTATTAAGGTAAAATTGTTGTATGTTGATAGACCACTTCTAATGACAATCCCCATGTAACTTACCCTGGGTCTGCATGAACACAAAGGCTTTTTATCTATGTGGATGATATCTTTGTTGAGAAAAATCCTCACTGGGCTTAATTATTTTTCAAGTTTATTTTCTTTGTAGAAAATAGTCCTCTGAGCTAAAATTTAAATTATTTATTAATGGATGTTAAAGCCTTGTTTAATTTTTTAAGAGACAATGCTTTATTTAATTAGTGGGCTTACCTCACTAATTTAAATAAAAGCATATGTATTAAAAATGAAGCTAAATAGAATAAGAGAAGCTACAGGTGCATATATTTTAATTAAAAGCTTTTCTTTTATTTAAAAAAAGAGCACATAACCTAGGCTTTAATAAAAGACTGTAATTTTAAAGATAACCAATGGGTAGTAAAAAAGGCCCACTAAAGCTTTTATCTAAAATTTTCATAAGTTAACCTTCATCCTTAAAAAAAATAAGACAAAGGTAAAGCTTTTTTACCACAAGTAAAGCATTATGGGTTAAATTTTTTAAAAGAAGCTTTAATTGCAAAATCTACATAAGCTAAATAGAGCAAGGGCCAAATGAAAGCTTTTGTATTAAATATCTTCTACTTCTTGCATTTAGTAGTTGGATTTTAAATTCTTCTCACTCTCTTTTCTATAAAGTACAACTCCCTTGTTGTAATGGATCCAACATTTTTGTTATTGGATCTTTCTTGGATCCTTTAGAGCCTTATTTTATTTCATGGTGCCATGGCCTCAATTTTTCTCCATGGATAAAAACAAGCCTTTGTATAACATATTTTTAGTTGTGTACAATTTGAGTAATTGATAAAAACTTCAGTGACTTTATAATGTCTACCCTTTGAGCTTTATTCTTACAATATAAAATTCATTATCATATTTGTGTTAGTTCTTACCTTATGCATTTTTTTCATACATTGTGTTTCAACCTATTGAGCATATTGATAAATTGCATGTCATACTCTAGTAGAGGAGGAGCCCAATGCCACCAATATCCATTTTAGTGCATCATCACCCTTTTAATTTCTTGTTTCTCTCTTCCCCTTTCCACTACAAGTCTTAGATTAACATTAATCTAGGTAGGTTGGCACTAGAATAGGAATAAAATACATGTATTTGAAGGTTGTTCTACAAGAAGCAGTCACACACTAGGAAAAACTTCCCGTATAGTATCTGAAATGAGGGTAGAATTTCACTTTGACACTTTTATGCATCAACAATCTCCATTCCTATAATATAATGCTTTCATTGCCTACATGCCTAGACAATGACATAAAGTTCCCTGTCATATGTAGGATACATATGTACCACATCTATGAATGTTTCACTATGGTAGGAAATGGGGTGCATATATTGGGTGAGAACTACACCAAGTGCATATTTTGAAGCATCATATTTTAATCTCAAATGATTGTTACAGATTTGATAAGGCAAGGATTGGTGCTGAACAAAGTTGTCCTTTTAACTCCTCAAAAGCTTGTTGTTGTGATGTGTTCTACACAAATTTGGCCTTTCCCCCCTTTTTTTCTTGGTTCAAAGGCCATGCAAGATGAGATAATCTAAGCATGAAAAGATGGTAAAAAATAGCTAACCCCAATAAGCTTCCAAGTTTTATAAGTGTTGTTGACGTTGGCCATTCTCTGATGATTTTGATATTCTCTAGGTCAGCTTGTATTCCATCTTTGTTAGGATGTACCCTACATATTGTACACTTTGTAAAACAAAATAACAATTGTTCCTTTAAGCATATATCTTATGAATATGTAGGGTGTCAAATTTTTTTTGAACCTACCATGAGTGCTCCTCCAATAAGGATGTCATCCAAGTAAACAACCATAAAGGAATCAATGAATGGTTTCAAGACATCATTCATCATTTGCATAAACATTTCATGTGCATTACTCAAGCTGAAGGGCATGAATAACCATTGAAATAAACCTTATTTGGACTTAAAAATTATCTTCTAGATGTCTTAAGACTCAATAGGTGCTTGATGGTACCGTATATTCAAATTAATATTTATGAAGAACTTTGCTCCCTTGAGTTGGTCTAGGACGTCATCAATATGTGGGAGTGGATAGATGTTCTTGACAGTGATTTTGTTAATGGCCCTATAGTCAATAAAAACTCACCTCATCCCATCCTTATTTTGAGTAACACTATTGGGATTCCACAAGGTGATGTGTTGGGCCAAATATGGACTTTATGGATTAGCTACTATATTTATTTCTTTATCTCTTCATTTTATAACACTGAGCCCCTATATAATGGTCAATTTGGAAAGGGTTCCTTAATGATCAATTCAATGATATGTGTCACCTAGTAGTGTAGGGACACACTAGCAGATGTAATGAATACATATGTGTAATATGTTAATATGCGATCCACCTATGGTTGTTGTATAATTTGATTCTATATGGTGGCTTGTGTGGCTGCAATGAGCTTCTAAATGCTCTCTAGCTTGATAGAAATTAGCACCAAGTTCCTATTATGATTAATCACATACCTACACATTTTTTCACTAATGAATCCCATTGTATTCTTAGGAGGAACTTCATGGATCATGTTATATTTACTTCCAAATGTGATAATTGTTATCACAGTTTTTACACCCATTTTTGGTTGAAGTAGCTCGTTGTGCAAAAACTAATGATACAATGGGAAAACCTCCAAGCTGTAAGACCTTGGTGAATTGAGGTTAACCTCTAGAGAAGCCCGGATTCCTTTCACTAAATCCAATGCAACTGATAAAATATCAACTTTATAGAAATTTTGCTTCTTTAGTGTTTTTGCTCCTAAACTAGGGTTTGACTGGGAAAAGAGTTTAAGATATGAAACTAGAAAAATTGAAAATGGTGATTGCACCAAATATTTTTAGTGGATTTTAATTCTTGATTGAATTAACACAACATAATAAAAAATAGATTGAAATTTGTTTGAGCACAAACTCATACAAATGGGAAATTAGAGGCAATATTTTGTTATTTTGTCATAGAAGGGATTAGATTCTTTTATTTTAATCAAAGAATCTTCAAAAAAGGTAGAAAATACCATAAATGGAATTTCATGACTGAAATAAGAATTAAACATCCACAAATACTCAAATGACTTGCATACACATGGATTTATCAGATAAGAAAGGCAACATCTTCAATTTATTTCATTCTCTAGGTTACATTTTGTAGAAAATACATTCAAAATGTAGAATAATATTACTAATAATAAAAAGATGGATTGGGCTACAAGGTCTTTCCATATTTATACAAAATATCTCATAGATGAGATGTAGTTATGAGAACTTCAATGCCCAGTAGAAAAAATCATACAAATCTAGAACAAAAAGAGGCATGATCTTCAACTTGTGGTATCCTTGAATTGGTAAAATAGTTTGGAAGAATGCATACATGAGCTAGGCATGATCTTGACTTGATGTGGCATGGATGGAACTGATAAAATCTTCATGCAATGCTTTGGGTCTCTTCCATGTAGCTGCAAAATCTCTTCATGCAAAATGGGTAGTGCCCAAAATGAAATTCAACATTTAAACAAAAGATAGCTTAGTAATAACTCAAGTTAATTTTTGAAAAACCCTAACTTTAAAACTACAAGTGAGACTTATATAACTTGCAAGTCATGTCACTTTATCGAAATTGAATTTTTAATTTTTAATATTTGCTTTTACAACTTTAAGCAATTATAACTTGTCAAAATGAAAAGTGTAATTTGCAATTATGGTTTTTATAGTTTCCAGACTGTCAAAAATATAAAGTGTAAAATATACATGTCTCTTTATCAAAAAGAGCTATAAAAGATAGTTAAAATTACAAGATATGTAGCTTTACAATGTTTTTACAATACTAAAAATACAATATATGGAAATGTTCAACAGAAAGCATTAATAAATTTCCAAAACTTCCTCTGCCTTCATGTCTTTCTCAACCTATATCTTCTATACATATGCATCAAAGGCCTTGAAAATATCCTAGATTCTATCTTCATCTGCACCAAAGGAGTAGAGGTTGGTGATCTCACAATCTACTGATGTGTCAAAAATTTCTCTCCTCAAAGCATTGATTTCTTGCATCTCTTTACCCATCTTATCCAATGCATTATGATACCTGATTGAGCAGTGGATAGAACTTAAGGTAAATATTATATATTTTATAGATTCTCTTTCTACTACTTCTTTGAATTTGCTCTGAACCTCTTCTACAAGGAGGTTATCTTCATCATCTGCTGGTCTGCATGACAACTTACTCTACAAGTCTTCAATGTCATACAACATATCAATAGCCTTATCGTGGGCAAACTTGGATTTATGTGTAGCTTCTGTTATCAACTTAATTTTGAATTGTGTAGCTCTATCTAATTCCTCCCATTCTCCATCATTTTTTAGTATTCCTTCAACAAGGAGGATGTCAATGTCAATAAAGTCTATAGTTGTCAATTTGGGATAATAGAGATTCAAGATTTGTATTTCTCCCTCATACTTATTGACCTATTCTCTCAAAGAGGTCCTTCTTTCTTTGATAACTATATAATGGTCCATTATCATAGAAATAATAGTATTGCCCTTGGAAATGAGTTCCTTCGACCATTCTTTAGTATCCCTTCCCATGCTTTCAATTTCAGTCACCGCATCTATTGTTGCCTGATCCAAGATTTTGTTGACTGACTGTGCTAACTCAAGTTATATCGATGATTCATTGGGCTCTATGAATTTGTTCAATGCAACTGTGAGTTGATCAACCTTGTTTTACAATTCATCTTTAGTGACCTTGTCACTATCTATTATCTCAAAGAGGGAGTTGATGCTAGATTGAAAATCATGCTTTAACCCCTCCCTAGTTAGACGTCCAAGGTAAATCTTTGAAATCTGATAGTCCCCCACCACTAGATCTTATTTTGGTTTATCTGGTGGGGGGACTTCAATCTGCACACATCTTTCCCCTTTATCATCACACAAAATTTTGGAGAAGGTCTGGGTAGTAGACTTGGACTTCTTTACATTTGAAAGGCCAAAATCTAATGTACTTGGGGAAATCATTTGCTTTCATTTCTTTCCCACTATTTGTGCTAGCCAACTGGGGGTAGTATCCTAATGTGTAGATACTATCACTTGAGAATCTATAGCTGAAGTTGTACTAGTAGGCACTATGACAAGTGTGGAGTCTTGTGTTGATGCTGCCATTGATTGTTCGGGAGATACCTTTGGAATTTCATCTCCATTAGTTGGTTATAAATCCATGTTTGCATCAAGCACTTGTTTTTCACCTATCTCCATTGAAGGTCATTGGGAAACTGCAGAAGTGGAAGAGGTGGGGACAATGGAAACAATTGTGTCTACTAGGGGTGTAAGAGGTGAAAGTGATACTAATGGGGGTGTAGACATAGGGACTTTAAACTTGGGAACTAGTGGAAGGGTGGAAGCCAAAGCATTAAATGAATAAATAAGATGGTCGGGCCACTCTATGTTGGTAGGGTAGGGAAGATGAAAGGGGATGAAGATGAAGAAGTACTTATCCTAGGAGTTGGGATGACCAACAGAACTCAAGTTAGGATGATTGAGTCCATGGCTATGTACTGCTGAGTGTGTTAAAAATCAATGGGGATGAAATGGAAGGAATTATGAATGGAATGGAAAGAGGGAGTGAAATTTGAGGAAAGGAAAGTGGAGTGAAAACTTGAGTATATACTAATGGGGGACCCTGAGTGTCCACTTGACTTAATTACACTATTTACAATGGACTTATTATTGCAGGTGATGTGGTAGGAATGAGAGGTGGAGTGGAAACCTAAGATGCAGGGGAAGTTGAGACTTGGGGTGGAGGTGTTAGAACTTCATGAACAATATACACAGGTGGAGGGTAAACAATAAAAATAGGGGTTGTCACTATGATAGATATTGGGGTTAAAGTTGTGGAGGCTCCAATTATAGTTGTGTCCTCAGTTGATATGATAATTGGTTAGTCTGTAGCTGCCCCATCCTTGTTGGATTGCCCCTTCTTAGCCTTAGTTTTATTATTTTTCTTATGAGGGATCATTGGCCCTTCTGATTATTCTCCTGCTATCCCACTAGAACCCTCTGTTGATGAAGGAGTTCCTTCTTCCTTAAGCTTCAAAAGCTTCTTTCTGTTACTCAAAGTATCTTTGGTCACTTGGACCCCTTTGCTTCCGAGCCAATTGATCCTTTTGTTGATCACAT
Source organism: Torreya grandis (assembly GCA_037957365.1). Classification (NCBI taxonomy): domain Eukaryota; kingdom Viridiplantae; phylum Streptophyta; class Pinopsida; order Cupressales; family Taxaceae; genus Torreya; species Torreya grandis. Next base: position 1,066,091 of record JARHVA010002103.1, on the reverse strand, counting down.
GTGTTGTTCTATCTAACAAAGAAAAATACTCAGGAACTGATCACCTTATTGGTGGAAGGGGTTGTGTGATAATCTGTTTGTAGTAGTTTGGGTCCACTTGGGACTCATCATCTACCAAGTCCTCAAGGACTGGTGCTAAATCAAAAGCTTTGACTTGTTCTAAGGTCACCCTAGAAAAGTCCTTCAATTTGACCTTCTCTTCATCCTTTAGATCCTCCCAATAGTCTTCAAAATATGGAATGTAGGAATATGTAGAAATTTCAAGAGTGTTGTTGATGTTTCTATAAACATCATAATATGGCCTGGATTCCAAATCCTTAAGTGTCATTTCTTCATCAACACACTTTGCTTTGAGGAGGAAGGGGCATGTGTATCTACCAATACTAATTGAGAAATGAATTTTCAACTTGTGCTTACTGGAATGGAGCTTATGAGTCTCCAAAAGTTGCCTAACCAAGTCCATTAGTGCCCACTTATCACTAACATATCTGGGGAGGTGTAGGGGCAGCCACTGAATCTGGATACCTTAATATAAGAATAGGTGAGGAACTAAATGAATTAAGAGCCCCATCGAATGATTTATGCAACTACTACATCTGAGAATCTTATTCTCCAAATATCTTTATCAAACATGATAATGATACAATAGATGAATGCATCATTGACTCACCTGAAATGTTGCTTGTTGGCCTCCAATGTGAGGTCAAGGTAATAGTTATATACTCTACTTATTTTGCTAGGTACTATGTCGAGGCCTATGAAGGCTCATCCTTTGGACAATATGTATATAATATAAGAACTCATGAATTTTTTTCCAGTGGTTTGTACCTCCATCAATTGCTTGTGGAGGGAGTCATTAATGAGCTGAGCCTAGCGGATATATTGTGTGTTTTGATGGATGACCCAAATGTATTGGTACATCCAATTCTGGAAGCTCTTAGCATTAGGACTACCAATAATCCTATGTAATAATATGATTATGTCTCCCACTTCATCTTTGAAGTCAATCCTTGTCAATATTTTTGGCAATCTAGTGGAGGCAGCCTTGGGGTTCTTCAGCCATTATTTGTTCATCATTTTTTGACACCCATCTCTGTTATCTTGAAATAATTGTTGGGATGTCTCTGGATTTATGTCGAGATAACTCTCAAACTCTAGTACTATAAACATTGAATTAATGAAATTGGGGTTTAGATTCAAAATATTTTCCCCCTTATCGTTTAGGACCTCTTACTTGTTAGCATCATAATGTTGGGCTAGTATCAACATTAACTCAGGGCTTTGGACCATTAGTAGAATGGTTGCTACTTGTGGAAGTCTAGAGTCATAGATACCTTGGATCCAATCATTATTAATCTCTACATTAATATGGGTTTAAAAGTCCCTTAGGTCAATGTGAGCAAGGTTTGTATCAGTTATCTCAACAGTGTTGGAATTTAGGCTGAGAGTCACCCTAGGGCCTTTTGATTTGAAATTCATCTAATTTTGAGATATAAAATTTGGAGAGGATACTTGATGAAAACCAACTATAAGAGCTGATGGGGTTTGTAGGTGCTTAAAGAAAGTATAATCTCTTATGGATATTGGAGGTGCTCTGTGCAAGTAAAAAGTCTGATAGAACTAACATGTGTTTAAAGCAGGGGAAAAATCCATAAAACTAGGAAGTGTTCAGGATAATAGGAATTTATGATGGAGATTGGAGTTGTTCTAATAGGCTAAAATCCTATTGGGATGAGAGATGTAAATTTTAATTAGGGATCCACGAGTCTAGGAAGTGTTTGGATCCATAACAATTTCCATAGAAATTCTAGGTATTTAGAACAAGTCCAATGTTCACAGGGACTTGGAACTTCTTGCAAGGATTTGAGGTGTTTGAAGCAAGTCCAACATCTGTAGGGACCTAAAGGTATCTCAAAGGGAATATTCTCTAGCTTATTTGGGCAAATATATGAGGGTATATTCGCCTCGCTGTGAGTTGTGCAAAACCCTAGGTTTGATATGTGTAAAATTTGGAGAAAATCCTAAGGTTTACCAACAGAGTTTGGAAAATTTAAAACCTAAAAAACCTTAGATCCTAACCTAATGGAAACCTTTGGAAACTAACAAACTCTCAGACAACCATAATCTAGAAAATCATTCATATAATGTAATGAAGACTTTCAAAGCTTTCATAAAAGTATCCTTTACAAGGAATGAAAAAAAACTTGAAATTTTTTTAATCCATAGGAAAAATGGATTCTAGGAAAACATGAAGGATTCAAAAGAATACCATTCAACTTGCAAAAGTGGCATTTTACATGCAGACATAGCTCAAGGTTTACAGGTGTGGCTTGATGCATGGCTTGACGTTGATGGCATGGCACAGGGTCATTATCAGAGCTCAAAATTCATGATTAGCAACTTAAACAATGAATAAAAAATTCCCAAATTGAATTATTTATACCTTGAAAATCTTGCAATAAATGCTCTAATGGTGGTTGGTGGTGGAGATCTGGAGTTTACATGGATTTTTTCAAATTGCATGTTGACCTTCGAATTTCATGGTTAGTTGACTTGCTTGATAATAGGAAGGTGGAACTCCACGTGCAATTTGTGATTTTTCAAAATTATAAATTGTGTTTGGAGTTATAGATTCCATGGTTTGGTTTATTGGCAAGATCCATAACATAGATTGTAATTTACAATTTTGCAAATTAAAAATTACTCTTCAAGTTTTGAACTCTGCGTGAAGTGTTTCATGAAAAGCAAAACTTGGAATGCAAATTGCAATTTGTAAAATTATAAATTGTAGTTTGAGTTCCAGATTCTACGAGGGTGTTCGGTTTGTGGGATCCAAAACTTAAGTTGTAATTTGCAATTTTACAAATTGTAGTCAGGGTTTTGGATTCTATGAGAAATGGAAGGTTAGTGTATTTCAGGATCCAGATCTCAGGTAGTAATTTGAAATTTTACAAATTGCATCCAAAGTTCTAAATTTTGTAATACAAAGGGAATGTGAGTTTTTGGTCAATTTAAGGGATTTTATGAAAAAATTAAGGGGTTTCCATTAAGTTATTTGATGTTATGATATTACTGGTGACCTATGTGGGATGATTGGTTGTTAATTAGTTTCTTTCCAGTAGCCTTCTGGTTCATTGGGCACAGAGTCATTTTAAGCTTAACACAATACAACTTGGTGCAGAACAAATTGAAAATTGCCTAAACAAGAATAAAATAGGGAAAAATATAACAAACTAAGGAAATGAAAAAACTCCTAATGAATTGACTTGTTTAGAATCACTTATTTGAGAAACACAACTAACCCTATTATATAGAAAACCTTATTTTTTAGAATGAATTCCTACCTCAAAAGTAAGCTTTGAGGTATATCCCATTGACTGGGATAGACAGTTCTGATCTATCAAGTTTGGATAGTTGGAATGCATTAAATCCTTTGCACTGAATTATAATGTATGGACTACTCTATAATGTATCAAACTTGGTGTGTTTGCCTGGTTTAGCCTTATTTGCATCCCATTTGAAAACCATGTCTCCTTAATTGAAGCTTCTATCAGATGCCTTGTTATTGAAAGTCCTCTTTGTTTGAGCCTAATTTGATTCCAAGACTTTCATTGATTGGTTCCTAATTTCTTCAAGTTTCATGAGTTCAGCCAATCTTACTATCATTTCATCATTGTCAATCAAATCCAATTGGTGATTGAGTTCTAGAGATGGTAACTCAATTGATAGTGGGACTCATGCTTCTCTTCCATATACCAACATGAATGGGGAGTTACTAATGGATCTCTTAGGAGTGATCCTATTAACCTATAATGTTGATTTCAACTTTGTGTGCCATGACCTGTGGTTATCCTCCATTATTCTTTTGATAATTTTGATGAGGTTCTTGTTGGTAGAATCAACCAAGCCATTACCCTTAAGGTAATAATTGGAAGAAGTAATTAGGTATACATTGTGATTTACAACCCATTTACTCATTTGAGTGCCCATAAATGCCTTAGCATTTTCTGAGATAATGGTGTGAGGAACACCAAACCTTAAGACTATGACATCCATGAATTCCAGAATAGATGCCTTTGTGGCATATTTTAGTGCAAATGTTTGAATCCATCATGTGAAATAGTTTGTTGCTATGAGGACCCATTTGTGGCCTGATCTCAATGGTGGATTGATCATACCAATGAAATCCAATCCCCATTAAGCAAACAATTGATCTGCTTGAATTGGTCTAAGTTGGAAAGCTACTAATCTTTACTTATCAATAAAGTAAGGGCACTTTTCATAGTTCATTACCCATTGGTGGGCATCCTTGAATAATTCAGGCCAATAATAGCCCCTTCTCATTATCTTGATGGCTATGGTTCTTACATAGAAATATCCTCCTAATGGGCCATCATGAAATTACTCGAGCACCTTGAGGACTTGATTGTGCTCAATACATCTTAGTATGACTCCATTCATATCTTTTATAAACAATATTCCATCAAAAAGAACATAGGGAATGGATTGGAATCAGAAATACCTTTTCTTTGATTGCTGAAAATCACATGGGTACTTATCAGTCTTCAAAAAATGGTCATGTCATGGATCCAGCTATTGAAAAGAGATGGATTGGCTATTTGAGGTATACTTTGAGCATATAAAGTTTTAGATATTGCTTCAATAGTCTTGATATTAGAAGCCAACTATATACACAATCCTTTTTCTCTTAAAAGCTTTGTGATTTTGATGTCCATGTCATATTCCATGACCTTTGTGATCCATCCTGCTCTTTTTTCATTTATCTCCCATCTTAGCGGGAACTCTTTGACACTTTGATAGCTCACCATCAAATGAATTTTATTATTGGAGAGCATATGCCTGAATTTATTGAGAGTTTTAATCATAACATATACTTGCTTCTTTATGAAATTATAATTTTATTCATAATCTTTCAGGGATTGATTGAGAAAGATATTAGTTATTCCAATTGTTTTTGATTATGCTGAGTCAAAATAGTTGAGATGCTTCCTTCCCCTCCAAAGGCATAGATAATGAAATCTTTCTCATAGTTTGGGTTGACTAGGGTAGGAGCCTAGGAAATAACTTACTTGATGGCTTCAAAGCTGTCTTTTCCCTCCTGTGTCTCGCTGAAGATGATACCTTTCTTTAGCATTGCAGTAAGGGGTTTTGCCATTGAAATAAAATTTGGAACAAATATTATTACGAAGTTGATTTTTCCAAGAAAGTTCTGCAATACTTTCTTATGGCTTGGTAGAACTAATGCAAATATAACACTCATTCTAGATCTATTGCAAGACCTTCCTTAGACACAATGTGTCCTGGTAGCTTCCCTTTATGAACTTTGAAAATGCATTTATTGGGATTAAGGCAAACCCAAAATTCTCTACACCTTTTAAAAAAAAATCTAAGGTGATCCAAGTGTGCATCAACATGCTTTGAGTAGACAGTTATATCATCTAGGTATACTAGAATCATTTCATTTATCAGAGCTCTGAATGTCATATCCATGGCATCTTTTTGTATGCATACATACTCCATTTGGTGGTAAAATCAATCTTGAACTAGTCTAATTCTTACACCAAGATTTGGTTATATCTAGAATAACCATCTAGAAGAGAAAACTTTTCAGATCCTGATATAGTTTGTAGAATTTGTCCCATGGAGGGAAGTGGATAACGATCCTTTAGAGATGCTTTGTTTAGATCTATAAAGTCCACACACAACTTGATTTCACCATTTTTATTTCTCACATGGACCAAATTTGTAACCCAAGATTAGTGCTTGATAGAAAAAATAATATTATCCTCTATTAGTTTAGATAGCTCACTCTTCATTAGGGGTTCTATTTTGGATTAATAGGTTTCTGCTTCTATCTGACAAGCTTGGTATTTGGATCTAATTATATTATATGTTGGGCTAAGTTAGGATCAAATCTTCTTAGATCATGATAACTCCAAATGAATTTATCATCAAACTCTTAACACAACTCAACAAAATCTTGTTTTTCAGAATCATTACATATGTTTCCTATTTTCGGTGATTTTCATTCTAAGATGACCACTGGCTCACAGTCTTCTTCATTCACCGGGATGTTTTTCTTCTTGCCATTCAGCTAATCATCTAAATTGAAGATGTATTCCATTGTAACAAGAACAATATGTAGTTTGTTTGTCTTCAACTAGATGATCTAATCTCCATATTGATCCTAGAGTCCTGGTTGGTTCCTATCCGAGAATTTAGCTTCTTCTCTCAGAAAGTTGATTATTTGTTGATCACTATTGAAGACTTGCCAATTAGTTGCATTATTAGGAATAAATGGCCTTATTATCAACCTCACATGCTAGCTTCCCTCGAATAGGTTATAGTGGGAGCCTATGAAGACCATACAATCATCATGTTTGTTTTGTGCTCTTGGTACCACTTGAATGTTCAAAGTAGTGAAGTCTTCTAAAAGGTCCAAACCCTATGTTTGTAAGATCTTAACAAATTGTTCTTAATTACACTTTTAGATCTCACTTGATGGACAATAAGCTCACTGTCACCAAATATTCATAGGGATTTTATCTCTCTCTTTTTGGCCAATTATAGGCCTCAAATCAAAGCCTCATATTCAACTACATTATTTGTGCAGTTAAACTAAAGTCTAAAAGAATATAAATATCTCTTATTCTATGGATAAATCAAGCCAATACCTACACCATAACCATTTCTGCTTCTCAAACCATCAAATAACAATTGCCACATCCCTTGAGGATCCTCAACTAGCTTTACTAGGTTCAAGATAATTGCATCATTTTCATGAATGCAATATGTACCTAACCCTATTTCCAGTACATAGTCATAAGGATCAAATTGAAAGGATGATCCCCATTCATCTAGATGAGTGTATGAAATCTCTTCTATAGGTGTTGCCACTTCAGGAGCCTATTGTTCTTCCTGGTCTTGTAGTATACAATTCATCTCCACAAGGATATGATTGTATGGCTTACTATGGTCTTTTGTGATTGGCTCAACTCTTATTATTACTATTGTTCCATATCTCATCCTAAGTAATATGTGAGACCAATATACAGATAGATATCCTCCCATCTTTGTAGTGAAATATCATGAAATATAGATGGCAAAGTAAGGGGGAAGATCTATAACTGAGATATCTTGTGAAATTGACAAGCTTAGACAAACGTGAATAGTGAGATTTAGCCCATTTATTGTTCCTACTATTTGAATATCAGTCCCATTCAATTGAACAACTCCTTTATTGATATGTGTATATTTTATGTCAAAGCCATCAACAATTTTCTTGGGCATCACTGAACTACTAGCCTTTGAATATACCATGCAATTATGAATGAGATGCTTCCTTACTATACGTAAAAGATAGAAAGGGGCAGGCTTACCATTTTTTATTATTTTAGCATCAGTTTGTGGTTCACACAAGTTAATTTTAGCATTAGGCCCCTCAAATGTAACCTTGTCTATTATCTAGAAATCCTTTAAAGTCTCTTATAGAAAATATCTTTATGCAAAAATGGATAGTGTTTCCCACATAGTAACATTCAGATTAGTCTTCTTCATTTGCTCAACTATACTAAAAGTAATATTACCAACCTTTATCGATGCCTTAGTAGGAGCTATGTCCTCTTTTACAAGATTCAGAGTTGGCACTTTTGCTTTGGGTTGGTCTATAGGTACAAAGGGTGGCCTTTGTATTGTGTTATTTTTGCAATTTTTGGTACAACTTTGGACATTGTAGATTATTCCACCCTAGGGGTTTGATCACTCTCTATTGTTCTTTTATTAGAACATGTTTTGGCTACCACTAGACCTCCACCATTAAATAATGTTTCCTCTTGATTTACACCACAAAAGTCATCCTCTTGCCAGTTTAGAAGAGTTGCCTCACCTTGAGTAGGTTCTTGTGTATCTACTTGTTAGGAAGTGGATTCTTCTTGCTATCCTTATGTACTTGATATGTCTTTCACCATCAATTTTTAATTGATAACACCATTAAGACAAGTGTTCTAATTATGTGGTTGTGAACAAGGATAACACCACTCACACTCTTGATCCAGGTTATTCTAAATAGATACAATAAATTTAGAATCACCTGATGTAGGTAGAGCACAGATGTTTGGAAGTTTTACTTGCATACCTTGACCTTGTGGTTGTGAATTTCCTTGATATAGATGTGTACTGCCTTGGTAAGGTTGCCTATTGGGTTAGTATGCTGGGTTAGCCTACTGATAAGGCTTATAGTTCTGGGATTGCTACCTCTTAATTACTACTAAGTCATTGCCAAAACTCTTGAGTAGTGACTTGACCTCATATAAATCATCTGTAGGTGCAGGAGTTAACACTAGTGCTTTACTTGTGGTGGGAATTAGAGTAATTGTAAGTGGTGGAACAAGAGGTATTTTTGGAAATAGAGGCATTGGTGGCCTTGAGAAAATTTTCCCTACTTGTATTTAAATAATTTTCTACCTTTATTGTAACTTCATAGGGATTAGAAAGTATGGGGCCATCCATTAACTGAATCATAGAAACTATATCACTATTCAGGGCTCTTAAATAATATAGGAAAGCATTATTTGTAATTTTCTTGACCAACACTAGAATTCTATTATGTGTCTTCTGGAAATGGAAATTAAAGTTATTCATGTGCTCATGAGGAGCTTGTTGGATAGCAGTTAACTATTCAACCAAGGAAATATGGTCACTCTTGTCTTCAAATTGGGTACATAGTGCAAAGCCTAGCTCATCCCAAACTTAGATAGAGTTAGGGGCAAGACCTCTATACCATTTCAAGGCTTTACTTTTGAAAGAGGAGACTGGGAGTTTGATTGCAACATTTTCTTGTACCATGTTGTGGACTGAACACAGATTAACAATAGCTTGTATGTATTCCATTGGAGTGGTGGAAGTTTCACCAATAAAATATGGTAGGATTTTTAAAGCCGAAGTAGGTATATCATCATACTAGGCCAATTAGAGTGGGATGCCTCCACTGAAAGCTATGAAATTTAGATTTCTAGCCATTATGGGAGGTATGAAATTGATGGGAGTACTAGCGGAGACATAAAATTTTGGGATATACTCTAGGGCTAGGGATGACTGATTTTGATCTCTTTTTAGAAGGAAATGATAATTCTAAAAAATTAGCTCCCTTACCTTTAGTAGATGATCTTATTTGTTTGCTTGGAATACATAAACCTTGAGATTCTGAATCTGTAGGCCAGTGGAGTCACCAAGTGCTTTTGAAATTTGTATGAAGCTCATACAATACTTGCTGAGAATACCACCAATCTCTTTGTAAATTTTTTGTCTCACTGGGTGTGCCAAAAACTGTTATCACATAGATTTTGCACTTGTTCCTGGTTGAAGTAGCTCACTATGCAAAATTTAATGATACAATAGGAAAACTTACAAGATGTAAGACCTTGGAAAATTGAGGTTAACCTATGGATAACGCTGACTTCCTTTCACTAAATCTGGTGTAACTGATAAAATACTAGCTTTATAGAAACTCCGCTTTTTTAGTGTTCTTGCTCTTAAACTAGGGTTTGACTGGGAAAAGAGTTTGAGAAATGAAACTTGCAAAACTAAAAATGGTGATTTCACCAAATATATTTTGTGGATTTTAATTCTTGCTTAAATGAACAGAATAGAATAAAAAATAGATTGAAATTTGTTTGAGGACAAACTCATACAAATGGGAAATCAAAGGCAATATTTTGTTATTTTTCACAGAAGGGATTAGATTCCTTTATTTTAATCAAAATATCTTCCAAAAAGGTAGAAAATATTTCAAATAGAATTTCATGATTGAAATAAGAATTAAACATTCATAAATACTCAAATAACTTGCATAGATAGGGTTTTCTCAGACAAGAAAGATAAAAAATTTAATTTATTTCATTCTTCAGGTTACAGCTTGTAAAAACTACATTCAAACTATAGAATAATATTAAAAATAGTAAAAAGATGAATTAGGCTATGGATTCTATTCATCTTTATACAAAATATCTCATCGATGAGATGTAGTTATGAGAACTTCAATGCGTAGTAAAAAAATCATGCAAATCTAGAACTTCATGCAAAAAGAGTCATGATCTTCAACTTGTGGCATCCTTGACTTGGTAAAACGGTTTGGAAGAATGCATGCATGAATTGCGCATGACCTTGACTTGATATGGCATAGATGGTGTTGGGTGAATATTTTGTCACCAGCTAACTAGGGAGCAAAATAAGTGATTTCAACCACAACATAAGGAGATTCATCGACCAAATGTGCAGATTTACCACATCAAAAAGTTTGAAAGTAACCTGTTTTCTCATTCATATAACAAAATATGATTAACAATCTGAGCTCAAAGTCTCAGTAAATGCATTTCAATTTGGGCAGAGTTTCGCTTCTGATAACTGAGAGAGTTTCCCCTATAAAATATGAGATTACAATATATAGCAACCAAGAAAGGCTTGGCACTTTCTTTCATGGAATGACCCATGCTACATTTAATGCCTTGAATGCATTTTTAGTTCTGTCAAGGGGCCATGCTAGAACAGGGCATCAACCTTGACTTTGGTGTACCGAAACATCTAGAATGTCTTCTCTTCAACATGGGTTGTCTGGTCTTCCTCCAAATATATACGTGGTTGTCCCCTCGCTTTTATTCCAAGGGAGAAAAATAGGCCACACCTTTTAATGTTTATGATTTCAGATGTCTACTTGGTGGACTGTTCCACCTACTGGAAATAACTCATGCACATATATTTTAGTATTTTTGTATTGTTCTCTCTTTCCTTAATGTATTTTGTCTCTTCCTCATGATTTGAGCCCTCGGGGTCTTTTTTTCCATTGCGCAAGCTCTTTTGGCTACCTCTACAGCTGGTCACTTAGTTTGTTCTTTAGGTTCTGTGCCACATTTGAAAACCAACGAATATTTCATTACCCTGAATTTGACGTCTGTGGGGATGTCATTGGTCGCTAGTCACTTGAACCATTTTGAACTATGAACCTTTGAAAGTTCATTGGTTCAATGGTTCAACGGTTCAGGCAATCTTATCGGCTCCTTGATTCCATCGCTTCTTTGGTTCATTCGCTTTCTTGGTTCAATCACTTTTTTAGTTCAATCACTTTCCTGGTTCAATCCATTCTTTGCTCGTCAGTTGAACCATCTCTTTGAACTGGTCTCTGGAATCTTCTACTTCTTCCTTTGCTTGGAGCTTCTTTGAACCTTTGAACCCGTTGAACCTTTCAATTGAACCGACCAATTGAACCAACAATGGTTCAACAGTTTAACGGTTCAATGCTATGTTTTACTCATTCAATTGACCGCTTGAACCAACCGCTTTGAACCAATCTCGTTAAAATTTTGAACTTTGAACTCTTTTGGTTCAACGGTTCAATCTTTCTTCTTTTCGTTAAGTCTTTTGAAGCCATTTGAACTTGCTGAAGCTGTTGAACTTTGAACTTTTGATGAAGCGCTTAACTCTTTAAGCTTGCCGATGTCATTAAACCTTTAAACCCATTGAACCTTTGAACCTTTGGAGGTGGGGTTCAATGGTTCAATGGTTCATTCCATTTCTTTGAAGCCTATTGATGGACCTTTTGGTTGAATCGAGGCGTTGAACCAACCTTGAAATTGCCTAAGTGTTGGAAACTTATTCCTTTGTGAGAGCTCCCCTGTTGAAGTTGTTGAACTTGTTGAACCTATGAGTCCCTTAGCTGAAAAAGTAAATACTCCAGTAATGGAATGAACATTGTTTTAAGCAAATATCCCCAACAAATATTGAAGGTGCGATCATTTTGTTCTTCATTCAGTAGAACTATGAACTTTGCAGGCTTGCTTCTACGGACTCTACAGGCTTGGTTCTACGGACTCCATAGGCTTGTTTCTATGGACTCTGCAGGCCTGCTTCTACGAACTTTACAGGCTGGTTTTTATGGACTCCACAGGCTTGGTTCTACGGACTCCAAAGACTTGTTTCTCCCGACTCTTACTGTAGATGGCGGTTGCTATGAGATGTTATAGTAATGTGGTTGCTATAGTGGCGCGGTTGTTACAATGGCAAGGGACCAAAATAGTTCAAATGTTGTCCCAAAAAATGAGTAACAGATTTTGGGAATAGTTGGCTCCAGTTGGAGAACTTCTATTGATTGTAAAAACAATTGAAGAGAGTAAAAATCAGAATCTCTAGTGCCTTTAAGTATGCCATTGGGCTATGTATTCATGCTACCCAAAAAAGAAAAGTGCCAAAAATGAAAATGAAAGCACAAAATAAAACTAAAGACTACAAATATACATATGTACAACTAATGTCACCTGATATTTCAAGGATTAAAGTGCTTCAGATACTGCCCATTGTGAGGCAGAGAAAAGGGTGTGCCATCTTGATACTTCAATAAGAAACTATTTTCACCATTGACCTGATGGATAGTAAACGGGCCTCTCCATAGGGAATCAATTTTTTCATGCATTCCTTTTGGTTCTCTTCTCTTGTCCCATAACAGAACTTGATCACCAATCTGGAACTCATGGTTTTTTGATTTCTGGTCGAAGAGCTTCTTCATCAGACTTTGATGTGCAGCAATTCGATCCACCACCATAGTTCGCTGCTCATCCAGTTTAGTAAGGCGCATGATCTTTTTGTTGATGGAGCTTTCATATGTCTGATCTTCGACCACCTTTGCCAATTTCATTGCTGACAATTCCAAAGTGATTGGTATCTTTGCATTGAGACCATACAAAAGTTAGAAAGGTGACATACCTATTGCCCTTTTGGGTGTAATTATGTCTGTCCATAAAACATCAACCAATGCTTTATGTCAGGTTCGTTGGTTGTCATCCACTAGCTTCCTGATGATGGTCATCAGATTCTTGTTGCTTGATTCAACTTGGTCATTCCCTTTCTGTCTGTCCATAAAGCATCAACCAATGCTTTATGCCAGGTTCATTGGTTGTCATCCACCAGCGTTCTGATGATGGTCACCAGGTTCTTGTTGCTTGATTCAACTTGGCCATTCCCTTGTGGAAAATAATCAGAGGAGTGGGAGAGGGTAATCCCATAGTAAAAATAGAACCGAGTGATCTCATGAGAAGAGATATAGGCTGCATTGTCTGTCACAATCTTGGTTGGGACCCTAAACCTAGAAATGGTATTTTCTTTTAGGAAATCACATACCACTTATGAAGTAGCATGCTTGGTTAGAATTGCTTCCACTCATTTAGTGAAGTAATATGTGGCTATAAAGACATAATCATGTCCAACACTTGAAGATGAGTTTACAGCACTAATGAAATCAATTCTCTATTGTTGAAATGGCTCTTTTATTACCATTGGCTTAAGAGGTAGAGTAACTAACTTGGATTTTCCAACAAACTGTTGGCATAGTTCACATCTTCGTACCCATTTGTATGCATCTTGAAACAGATTAAGATAGTAATACCTGGCTCACAGAATCTTATGAGCAGTTATAGGTGCAAAAAAATATCTTTTATAGGCCAGATTATGAAAGGACTTCAAAAGTTGGTTCTGCTCCTCTTTATCCACGCAACGAAGGAACACTCCATCGAGGTTCCTTTTATACAGGCCATTGTCCCATAAGACAAAATTGACAGCATTCAATTTAACAGTCCTCCTTTCTTTACAAGATAGGTGAGCGAGACACTCACCATAAGTAAGGAAATGAGCAATACTTGAATACCACTCATTCATGGTGGAGACAAAGAGGACTGTTGGCATGTCTTCCATTTCTATTTCTTCATGCCCTTTTTCTTCGAGTCTGTTGTCAGCAATCAATTGGCAGAGGCCCCTTCCTCGTATAAGCTTCATTGGTTTGATAATGAGATCAAACTCTTGGATTTTAGAAATCTAATTGCCCATTTTTGTTCCAAACTCATGCTAAGCTAATATGGATTTAATTGTGGTATCAAGAACCATGACAATAACATGTGAATTTAGGATGTAAAAATGGAAATGTTTTACTACCTTTACCACTACATAAGCATGATTTTCCATGTTTGAATACTTTAGCTCATGAGCTTTGAGAGGACAGCTCATGAAGGATATGGGAAATTCTACACCTTCTTTGTTCTGTTGAACCAGAATTGCTGAAAGTGTGTGCTCAGAAGCATAACTATACACTATAAAATCCTTTGATAATCTAGACAAACCAGAATTGGGGCATGGGCAATAGCTGCCTTAATGTCTCGAAATGCCAATTTGTCTTCTTCAGTCCAGCTGAAAGTGGCCTTTCCCTTCATCATGTTTACAATATGGTGAGTCTTCTTTTCGAACTCGGGGATGAACCTTCGTAAAAAATTCACCTTTCCAAAGAAAGAGTGAACTGCAACCTTACTTGTGGGTAGAGTAAGCTCCTGGATGGATTTGACTCTTTTTGAGTCAATCTTTATATCTTCTTAGGATATAATGTGTCTGAAAAGTTTCCCTTCTGTTACCCTAAAAATTGACTTCTTGAGATTTAGATAAATGTCATTTTGGCGACATCATTCCAGCACTTGTTGCAAATGGTGCACATAATCAAGACGATGCTTAGAAAAGACTGTTAAATCATCAAGGTACACCACAATGAACTTATTCATTTCATCTTTGAAAGTAAGATTCATTACTCTCTGAAAAGTGGAGCCAGCATTTATCAAGCCAAATGACATTCTTCAATACGCAAAAGTGCCCCAAGGCGTGGTGAAGGTAGTCTTATTCTGGTATGCTTCACCAACTTCAACTTGATTGTATCCTGAGAACCGTCTAGCATTGATAACATCTCTGAACCAGTCACCATCTGAAGGACTTGATCCATGATGGACAGAGGGTAGTTATCCTTTAAAGATGACTGATTCAAATTTTTGAAATCCATGTAGAGGCAAATTTTGCCATTCTTCTTCCTCACAGGGACTATGTTTGCAATCCATGTGGAATGATGGATTAGAAAAATTATTCTAGCATTCAATATTTTTTGTATTTCAGACAGAATAGTACCTAATATCTTGAGATTATACTGCCGAGATTTTTGCTTATAAGGCACCGAATCACTGTTGAGAAGAATTTTATGGCAAATTTTTTCAGGCTTGAGTGACTTCAGATCATTATAGGAGTATGCCAAAACATCCATGTACTAGCAGAGTAGAGCGGTAAACTTGAACTTCTCTTCTAGAGTACAACACTTCTCAATGTTCACCATCTTGAGATTTTCCTTGGTACCTAAATTTATTTGATCAAATTCTTGGGAGGAGCTTGAAACCATTTGTTGTTGTTTGATGAACCTGTCGTGCTTGTCAAACAACTTATCAAGAAAAATCAATCTTTTGAAAATTTTATTCTCCTTTCGCTGTAGAGATTCCTCACCTACGTCTGAACTTGATTTAGGGGCTGGTTCAAGCTTCTGAGGCTCACTACCTTCAAAGTGAAGCTGTTCAAAGCTATTTTTTATTTTAAGAAGGCAATGATTTGGTTGTCACCATTGAACACTTGCTAATGATTGGCATTATCAAGCACACTTGGTCGAAAGACCAGTTTGATAGTGTACCTGTCTCCTTTAAAATCTGAGTGAGGAACCAAAAGAGTTGCTGAAATAGCCAAAGCATCAGCTCGGTCATTGAATCCCCTAGAAACTACAGAGATACTGAAAGCATCAAAGCTTTCAATTTGATCTCAAACCAGATTACGGTAGTGGCACAATCTCTCATTTTTAGTTTGGTACAAGTTCCTCCCCTAACCAACGACCAGCTCAGCATCTCCTTTGGCGTGAAGGAGTTTGATGCCTCTATCTTGAGCGGCCTTCAATCCAAGCAGTAGAGATTCATACTCAGCAGTGTTGGTGTTGCTGAACTGCAACTTGTATGAAGAAGGAAAAATATCTCTTTGAGGAGATATCATCACAATCTCAGCTTCTGAACCGGTAGAGGAACAACTACCATCAAATTCTAGTATCCATACGTTATCGAAACTATTTTTACCTTAGATTCTTATTCGTTTTGGAGGGGAGGATTCTATAGCACTTCTACTACATTCTACCAATCCTTTTGCTGTTCCATCTGAGCCAATTTTTAGATTGTCCTTTTCAGAAGTTTCATTAGTTGCCACATGAACCTCCTCCATGGATAAGAAGTAATTACCCATTCCTGAAGACTCAAATAGAATTTGAGTTTCAGGCACTGATGTTTTAGTGACAATGTATTTTACTTTCTTTTAAGGGATCAACCTCTGCATGACGCTTTTAACTTAGATCCTCGCTTCAAATAGGTCCATACTTAACTCACCCCCAACATCTTTACAGAAATTTCACTCAAGAAAGATGTCGTATGAGGCTAGGATGTTAGCCACCAGGACTGTTATCTTGATTCTCTTGTTCAAGAATGCTACAAATATAAATTGGGCATCTTTGATTTGTCCCAACAGTAGCACTTGTTTGTTCTCTATGGAGAAATATCTCTCAAATGTCTTGATCAGTGTGAAACCAAGAGATTATGCCACTTTGACAGGCATGACATTGTCAGATGCACCTAAGTCTATGATGCAATTGTTCAGCTGGTGTCCATTTATCAGCAGGGAAACATAAAATGGTTCAGTCCTTCTGGGAGCAGTAAGAAGAGCAATGACAAGGTTATTCTAGGTGGACGTGGGAGTCACCTTTGGAACAACTGTTCCTACAAGGATGATTTTATTCTTCACACATTCTGCTAACTTATCCAATTGCTTAGGGTTGGATTGCAGAAATTCAAATTCAGATATTTGAATTTTAGTTTTCTTGACATGGTCGACTATGTCAAATGTCTGAAATGAATTATGAATAGGGGAAGGGAGTTCATCCTTCTAGTTTTTAGGGGAGAGGACTAATCTACGAAATTGAAGTGGAAGGTGAAGGTGTACTTGAGGTACTTACTTTTTTATTACTCACTGGGTCCTTTGGCTGGAAAGACAGAGAAGTTTCTCGTTTGGCAATTGAAATTACAAACTGAGCTCACTCCTCTGACTTTTTTTTATTAGCTTGCTGGGCTGACTAATTCTTAGATCGGATGAACACATCATATGATCCCTCAACTACTTTAACTTCACTTCTGGGTTTATCCTGGTAATTCAGGAAACCAATGTTGGAGTCGCCAGGTGATTCTTTTTAGTTTTTTGTGAAGAGATCAACGTCATCTTCTGGGTTTAACTCAGGGTGGAAGGAGAAATCAGATTTTGTTTTGAGATATCCAACTGCTGAGTTGGCTTGTGTTACTTCAATGGCCAGCTTCCCTTGTGGGGGAGAAAGACGATTTAGCTGCCTTTGATTCCTGGCAGCATTGCCTTAGTATGACTGATTAGGAAATGTCCTCTTTGGTATATCTCTGTATGAAGGAGCAGATGACATCCCTTGCACCATTTGCTTTCTGAGAGCTTGTAACTCATTTGCCAGCTTTTGCACCATTGGATCAGTGGTGCCTGTAGATGGATATTCAGAAGATGAAGAAGATTTACCTCTATTAGGATCTCTCATCTTTCTTGCCAAGATAAGGTCATCTTCCACCTCAGTGGCCAAATTTTGAGTAGCAGCAAGGTTTATGTGGCTAGCCCGTCTCAACAGAAAAATCACTTCAAGCAATTGAGAATTGATGAAAAACATTTAAAGTTCTCAGGTGTTGGCTGAGCAATTGTAGAAATTCGGTTCCTCAACTTGTTGAACTTAGCAATGAAGTCCCTCATAAGTTCATGAGGCTTTTTCTTCATTTGTGTGAGCTGGATTAGTAGGGCATGTGCATCTTCTGTAGGCTTGAACCTTGCTTTGAACTTAGCTTTGAGGCTGTTCCAGTCAGTCACAGTTTGTGCTTGCAGATGATAAAACTAATTTACAGCAGCACCTTGTAATGTCTCCACAAACAACCTGACTGCCACGTCCTCATACTCCATGCCTATCACACCACAGGCTATGCCGAAGGCCACAATATGTTCATTAGGATGAAATCTCCCATCACCAAAGAATTTGAGAATTTTTTTCTTAAACTATGTGGTAGCTCATGTAGAGGTGGAGTTAAATTGAGTGGGCCAAAAGAGTAACTCCAAAGGCCTTAAACCGCGATGATTTGATTATAAAAAGGGGGGATAACAAATTTGGGTGGAGTATGTATAGGCAAAGCTCTACTAATAGCAGAAAAAGAAGTTTTGCCTTGTATTGGTGCCCTGATATTGGTAGGAGGAAGACTCCTAGTTCATTGAACTTGAAGTTGTGGAGGAAACAAATCAAAATTGCCCTGCTACACCAACTCAAAAATAGGGTCAACAACACCTTGGGCTCTCTGACTTCTTGTATAGCATGGAGTTGTCAGATTGTAGAATAAAAATAGAAAAGAACTGGCCATGCTTCAGCTTGAAGCTTGAGGCTTCAAACTGCGCGCTCTTTCCCAACGGAGTCACCAAAAACTTTTGGCATGGAGCTAGCAGAGAATTGACTTTTGAAATGAAACGCTCGATCTCCAGCGTCTCTAGTTTTGCAGCTCAAAGTATATAATGGAAATGGATAAGGCTATAATGATAATGGATAAGACATAAGTGATGCTTCAATCTGAAGCTTGAGGCTTCAAATTATGCAAAATTGCTATGTTTAGAGAAAATAGAAAAAAAAGAACTGAAACTGCTCATTCTTCCCCAATGGAGTCGCCAAAAAATGTTGGGTGAATATTTTGTCACCAGTTAACTGGTGAGCAAAATAGGTGATTTCAACCACAACATAAGGAGATTGGTTGACTAAATGTGCAGGTTTACCACATCAAAAGAGGACAAATCTCTCTTCTCATTAAGGGGAGGTTCCCTATAAAATATGAGGGGCTAGATACTATATATATATGCAAAAAATAACTCTTAGAGGTAGGACTACGCCATCCATCTCTCTTATTTTAGAGATGATGTTCATAGACAAAGGAGAAATCCTGGTGAAAATACTGAAGGCACTTCTCTTTTTTCAAAAGTAGTCTACAACAAACAACATGAGTTCTTTCTGATAGATAACTGATAAGTAAACGTAACAAGGGCACAGTAACCAACAAAATGAGGTGTAGCACAAAGTCTCTCCCTCAACTGCCAAAGAGTGAAATATGAAGGATAATGGGGGCATAAAGTCATCCCAAGATCCTTTACATAGAAATAGAAAAACAAACACACTAAAGACGCAGCACAAAGTCTCTCCACAGTCAGCTTCAGAACACTTTCCTGATTACTTCCACTAGGTCTGCTTATTTAATTAAATGAACAAGACTGCATCTAGGAAATAGACATAAGAATAATCCCCTAAATGACACAAGCTATTACAGCACAAAGTTTGAAAGTAACATGCTTTCTCATTCATATAACAAAATATGATTAACAATCTAAGCTCAAAGTTTTAGTAAATACCTTTCAATTTGGGCAGAGTTTTGCTTCTGATAACTGAGAGAGCTTTCCCTATAAAATATAAGATTATAATATATAGTAGCCAAGAAAGGCTTGGTGCTTTCTTTTATGGAATGGCCCATGCTGCATTCAATGCCTTGAATGCATTTTCACATCTGTCAAGGGTCCATGCTGGAACAGGGAATCAACCTTGACTTTGGTGTACTGAAACATCTAGAATGTCTTCTCCTCAACATGTGTTGTTTGGTCTTCCTCCAAATATGTACCTGGTTGTCCCCTCGCTTTTATTCCAAGGGAGAAAAATAGGCACGCCTTTTAATGTTTTTGAGTTCAGATGTTTACTTGGTGGATTGTTCCACCTATTGAAAATAACTCATGCGTAGATATTTCAGTATTTTTGTATTGTTCTCTCTTTTTTAACATATTTTGTCTCTTCCTCATGATTTGAGCCCTCGGGCTCTTTTTTTTTCATTCTTCAGGATCTTTTGGCTTCCTCTTCAGCTGGTCGCTTAATTTGTTCTTTAGGTTTCGTGCCACATTTGAAAACCAACGGATATTTCATTACCCTAAATTTGACATTCGCAGGGACATCATTGGTCTTTGGTCGCTTGAACCATTTTGAACCATGAACCTTTGAAAGTTCATTGGTTCAATGGTTCAACGGTTCAGGCGGTCTTATTAGCTCCTTGGTTCCATCTCTTCTTTGGTTTATTCGCTTTTTTGGTTCAATCGCTTTCCTAGTTCAATTGCTTTCCTGGTTCAATCCCTTCTTTGCTCATCGGTTGAACCATCTCTTTGAAATGGTCTCTGAAATCTTCCACTTCTTCCTTTGCTCGGAGCTTCTTTGAACCTTTGAACCTGTTGAACCTTTCGATTGAACCAACAATGGTTCAACGATTCAACGGTTCAATGTTGTGTTCTACTCATTCAATTGACCGCTTGAACCAATCGCTTTGAACCAATCTCGTTGAACCTTTGAACTTTGAACTCTTTTGGTTAAAGGTTCAACGGTTCAATCATTCTTCTTTTCGTTAAGTCTTTTGAAGCTGTTTGAACTTGTTGAAGCGGTTGCACTTTGAACTTTTGCCGAAGCGCTTAACTCTTTAAGCTTGCCGATGTCATTTAATCTTTGAACCCATTGAACCTTTGGAGGCAGGGTTCAATGGTTCAATGGTTCATTCCATTTGTTTGAAGCCTGCCAATGGACCTTTTGGTTGAACCGAGGTGTTGAACCAACCTTGAAATTGCTTAAGTGTTGGGAACTTGTTCCTTTGTGAGAGCTCACCTGTTGAAGTTGTTGAACCTATTGAACTTGCGAGTCTCTTAGCTGAAAAAGTAAATACTCCAGTAATGAAATGAACATTGTTTCAAGCGATTATCCCCAGCGAATACCGAAGGTGCGATCATTTTGTTCTCCGTCCAGCAGAACTACGGACTCTACAGGCTTGGTTCTATGGACTCTGCAGGCTTGGTTCTACAGACTCTGCAGGCTTGGTTCTACGGACTCTGCAGGCATGCTTCTACGGACTCTACAGGCTGGTTTCTATGGACTCCACAATCTTGGTTCTACGGACTCCTAGGCTTGTTTCTCCCGACTCTTACCGCAGATGGCGGTTGCTATGAGATGTTACGGTGACGTGGCTGCTATAGTGGCGCCGCTGCTACAGTGGCACAGGACCAAAATAATTTAAATATTGTCCTAAAAAATGAGTAACAGATTTTGAGAACAATAGATGAAACTAATAAAGTCTTCTTGCAATGCCTTAGGTCTCTTCCATGCAGCTATAAAAACTCTTCAAGCAAAATGGGCGATGCCCAAAATGAAACTCAACATTTAAACAAAAGATAACTTTTTGGAAAGCCCTAATTTAAAAGTTACAAGCGAGACTTTTACATCTTGCAAGTCATGTCACTTTGTCAAAACTAATTTTTAATTTTCAATATGTGCTTTTATAACTTTAAGCAATTATAACTTGTCAAAATAAAAAGTGTAATTTGAAAATATGATTTTTATAGTTTTCAACCTATCAAAAATATAAAGTGTAAAATATACATGTCTCTTTCTCAAAAAGAGCTATAAAAGATAGTTGAAATTACAAGATATACAACTTTACAATGTTTTTATAATACTAAAAATACAATATATGGAAATGTTCAACATAAAGAATTAATCAATTTCCAAAACTTCCTCTGCCTTCGTGTCTTTATCAACCTGTAACTTCTAGACATATGCATCAAAGGCCTTAAAAATCTCTTGGATTCTATCTTCGTCTGTGCCAAAGGAGTAGAGGTTGGTGATCTCATAATCTACCGATGTGTCAAAAAATTCTCTCCTCAGAGCCTTGATTTCCTGCATCTCTTTACCCATTTTATCCAATGCATTTTGATACCTAATGTAGTGGTGGATAGAACTTAAGGTCAAGACTGTATCTTTTGTAGATTATCTTTCTCCTACTTCTTTGAATTTTCTCTGAACCTCTTCTATAGTGAGGAGGTTATCTTCATCATCTATTGGACTGCATGACAACTTACTCAACATTTCTTCAATGTCACACAACATATCAATAGCTTTATCATGGGTAACCTTGGATTTATGTGCAGCTTCTGTTAGCAACTTAATTTTGAATTATGTAGCTCTGTCTAATTTCTCTTGTTCTCCATCATTTTTAGTATTCCTTCAACAAGGAGGATGTCAATGTCAATAGAGTCTATAGTTGTTAATTTAGGATAATAGAGATTCAAGCTTTGTATTTCTCCCTCATACTTATTGACCTGTTCTCTCAAAGAGGTCCTTCTTTCTCTGATAACTATATAATGGTCCATTATCATAGCAATAATATTATTTCCCTTGGAAATGAGTTCCTTTGACCATTATTTAGTAGCCCTTCCCATGCTTGCAATTTCAGTCACCGCATCTATTGTTGCCTAATTCAATATTTGGTTGACTAGGATAGTCTGTGGCTATGTATTGTTAAGTTATGTTGGAAATCAATGGGGATGGAATGGAAAGAGGGAGTGAAATTGGAGGAAGGGAAAGTGGAGTGGAAACTTGAGTATCTACTGATGGGGGACCTTGAGTGTCCACTTGACTTAATTACACTGGTTGTAATGAACTTATTATTGTAGGTGATGTGGTAGGAATGAGAGGTGGAATAAAAACCTGAGATGTAGGGGAAGTGGAGAACTAAGGTGGAGGTGTTGGAACTTCAGGAACAATGTACACAGGTGGAGGGTGAAACATAGAAATGTGGGTTGTCACTATGACAGATATTGGGGTTGAAGCTATGGAGGATCCAAATACATCTAAGTCCTCAGATGAGATGGCAATTGGTTGGTTTGTAATTGGCCCATCCTTGTTAGATTGCCCCTTCTCAGCCTTAGTTTTCTTCTTTTTCTTATGAGGGATCAATGTCCCTTATTATTGTTCTCTTGTTGTCCCATTGGGACCCTTTGTTGATGAAGGAACTCCTTCTTCCTTAAGCTTCAAAAGCTTCTCTGTGATATTCACTATATCTTGTCACTTGGACCCCTTTTATTCTATAAGCCAATTGATCATTATGTTGATCACATGTGTTATTCTTTCTAACAAAGAGAAAGAGTTGGGAACTGACCACCTTACTAGTGGAAGAGATTATGTGATAATTTGTTTGTAGTAGTTTGGGTCCACTAGGGACTCATCATCCACCATGTCCTCAAGGACCGGTGCCAAATCAAAAGCTCTAACTTGTTCCAAGGTCATCCTAGAATGGTCATTCAATCTAACCTTCTCTTCATCCTCTAGATGCTCACAATAGTCTTCAAAATATGAAAGTGGGAATATGTAAAAATTCCCAGAGTGTTGTTCATGTTTCCATAAACATCATAGTATGGCCTAGATTCCAAATCGCTAAGTGTCATCTATGTCATTTCTCTATTAGCATACTTTGATTTGAAGAGGGAGGGGCATGTGTATCTATTAATATTGATTGGTAAATAATTCCTAACTTGTGTTTACTAGAAAGGATATTATGAGTCTCCACAAGTTGCCTAACCAACTCCATTAGTGCCCACTTATCACTGACATATCTAGGGAGTGTGTAGGGGAAGCCACTAAATCTAGATACCCTAATATAAGAATATGTGGGGAATTGAATGAATTAATATCCCCATGGATTGATTTCTATAACTACTACATCTAAGAATCTTTTTCTCATAAGCTCTTTATTAAACATGATAGTGATGCAATAGATGAATGCATCATTGACTTGGAATGTTGCATGTTGGCCTCGAATGTGAGGTAAGGGAAATAGTTATATACTTTGCTTATTTCCATAGGTACTATGTTGAGGCCTAGGAAGGGTCATCCTTTAACCAATATGCATATAAGATAAGAAGTCATGAAAAAATTTCTAGTGGTTTATACCTCCATCAATTGATTGTGGAGGGAGTCACTAATGAGCTAAGCCCAGTGGATGTATTGTATATTCTGACAGATGATCCAAATGTATTAGTACATCCACTCCTAGAATCTCTTAGCATTAGGACTACTAGTAATCCTATGCAATAATATGATTATGTCTTCCACTTCATATTGGAAGTCAATCCTTGCCAATGTTTTTGGCAATCTAGTGGAGGCAGCCTTGGGGGTCGTAAGCCATTATTTATTTATATTTTTTTACACCCATCTATATTATTTTAAAACAATTGTTGGGATGTATCTAGAGTTATGTCAAGATAGCTCTGTAACTCTAGTTTTACAAACACTAAATTAGTGAAATCGAGGTCTAGATTCAAAATGTTTTCCCCCTTATCATTCAAGACCTCTTGTTTGTCAGCATCATAATATTGGGTTAGTGTCAGCACCAACTCAAGGCTTTGGATCATCAGTGGAAAGGTTTTTATCTATTGAAGTCTAGAGTCATAGATACCCTCGATCCAATCATTCTTAAACTATGCATTAATCTAGGTCCAAAAGTCTCCTAGGTCAATGTGACCTAGGTCTGTATCAATTATCTCAGTAGTGTTGGACTATGAGCTGAGAGTCATCCCAGGGCCTTTTGATTTGAACTTCATCTCATTTTGAGACATGAAATATTGAGAGGATATTTGATGAAAACCAACTTCAAGAGTTGACAGAGTTTGCAGGTGATTGAAGCAAGTATAATCTCCGACGGAGATTAGAGGTGCTCTGTGCAGGTAAAAAGTTTGATGAAACTAGCAGGAGTTTAAAGTAGGTGAGAAATTCATAGAAATAATAAATTTTCAAGATAATGGGAATGTTTGGTAGAACTTAGAGATATTCTGAGTAGGTTAAAATCCTGTGGAGATGGGAGATGTAAACTGCAAGTGGAGATCTTGCAGGTCTAGGAAATGTTTGGAGCAATATCAATGTTTGTAGATATTACAGGTGTTTGGAACAAGTCCAATGTTCATAGGGACTTGAAACTTCTTGTGGGGATTTGAGGTGTTTGAAGCAAGTTCAATGCATGTAGGGACCTGGAGGTATTTCAAAGGGAATATTCTCTGACTTATTTGAGCGTAAATATATGAGGGTATATTCTCCTGGTTGTGAGTTGTGCAAACCCCTAGGTTCAATATGTAAAAAATTTAGAGAAAATATTAAGGTTTAACAACAAAATTTGGAAATCTTAAAACCTAAAAAACCCTATATCCTCAACTAATGGAACCCTTTGAAAAACAACAAAATCTCAAACAACCCTAATCTAGACAAGCATTCATATAATGCAATGAAGACTTTAAAGCTTTCAAAAAAGAAAACTTTGTAGGAAATGAAAAAAAAGTTGAAAAATATTTAATCTACAGGAAAAATGGCTTCTAAGCAAACATGAAGGATTCAAAATAATACCGTTCAACTCACAAAGGCAATGTTTTACATGCAAAGGTGGCTTGAGGTTTGCAAGTGTGGATTGACGCATGGCTCAAGGTTGATGGCGTCGTATAGGGTTGTTGTTAGAGCTCCAAAAAAATTATTAACAATTTAAACAATGGATAAAAAATTCCCAAATTGAATTATCTATACCTTGAAAATCCTACAATAAATGCTCTAATGGCAGTTGGTGGCAAAAATCCAGAGTCCATATGAATTTTTTTAAATTGCATATTGACCTCTAGATTTTGTGGGTAGTTGACTTGCTTGAAAACGAGAAGGCAGAACTCCACGTGCAATTTGTAATTTTGTAAATTGCATTTGGAGTTTTAGATTCTATGACTTGGGTTGTTGGTGGCATCGAGAACCTAGATTGTAATTTCTAATTTTGCAAATTACAAATTGATCTCCAAGTTATGGAATCTTGGTGAAGTGTTTTGTAAGCGGAACTCGAAATGTAAATTGTAATTTTATAAAATTGCAGTTCAAGTTCCAGATTCCTCAGGGGTATTCAGTTTTCAGGATCCAAAACTTGGATTGTAATTAACAATTTTTCAAATTGAAAATTGTAGTTGGGGTTCTAGATTTCATGGAAAATGAAAGGTTAGTGTATTGCAAGATCTAGAGTTCAGGAAGCAATTTACAATTTTTCAAATTGCAAATTGATCCAGATATCTGGATTTTGCAATATAAAGGGAATGTGATTTTTTGGTCAATTCAAGGAATTTTCTCAAAAAATTAGGGGGTCTCCCTTAGGGCATTTGATGTTATGATATTTTTGGGACAAAAACATCAACAATAATGTCACTATGGGTCTTGAGTTGATAGATTCCAT
This sequence comes from Torreya grandis, assembly GCA_037957365.1. NCBI lineage: Eukaryota > Viridiplantae > Streptophyta > Pinopsida > Cupressales > Taxaceae > Torreya > Torreya grandis. The sequence continues at coordinate 1,040,004 of JARHVA010002103.1, read as the reverse complement.
CTTCTTTCCACATATAGAGATGCCTAAGAAAAATATCATAAACCTCCAAGGGTGTCGTATCCCACAACACCTCATATTTGAATGGCTTTATTATCTATGGAAGAAGACATTGCTGATATTCATGGATATCTCTACCTTGGTTCAACCATCTGATGGACTATGATTATTGATGAGGTGTTTTTTAAGACTCATTTTCCATATAATTTTTATAGGTATCAAGTTTTTAACACTCCCACTATCCATGATGAATAGATTTTTCTCTTGCACCCACATATGTGAATGAAAAATATGTTCTTCTTTCTCAAATGATGATGTTGCAACATTGTGATGTATCAATGATGGAATAGGGTTTAGAATCCATAATTTGCTTACATATGTCCATATGATGAAATAAGTGTTTGTCCTCATCAATTTATTTTATAGGATCAATTCATGTGCCTCAATAAAAAATGTACTTTTGGAATGGCATTTGTATGTGTTGTGAGTCATGTTCCTATGTTTCTCACACCATTTTCCTTTCTAATTTTGAGGGGGCTTGTCTGTAGTATTTTTTGTAGAAGACCTTTAGGCTAGAAAATTTGAGTTTTGCCTTTGTTGTGGGTCATTTCTTGTATGTTGCTTGTTTCCATACTTGGAATTGTCTTATCATTTGATTGTGTCTCCTTTCCTACAAAAAAAATTGCTTTATGTTTTTACATACCAATGGGTTATTCCTGTTATTCCCATTGTTTCGATGGTTCTAAATTTGATCTCTATTTAGATATATCGATGCAAACCACTCTTTTTTTTTTTGCCACTATATGCCTTTCAAAATCCTTAATACTAAGTTTCAATGATAGATTATGGAAAGTATTTGTGTAGTCCTACAAAAATTGGTATTTCTTATGTCGTAGCAATTTCCATTCCATGTACTTTTCCTCATAGGGATATTCTAGACATTACTCATCTTTAACAACATCAACAAAGTCACTCCAAGAGGAATCTATGATGACTGTATAGTCATCCTATGCATCTTCATTAGATAGCTCAGCGTGAGCCTCCCAACATTGTTGGACTTGGGGTTTAGATTTTAACAAAACAAACATTATTTTCTCTGAACTTGAGAAAGTATATATATAAAAAAAAATGACTAATTTTTTAATCTAATTTTCAATTACATGTGATTTTATTTTACCTTCAAATATTGGATTATCAAAACTTGTACCTTAAGTGGCATGGACCCTTGGAAATGGCACATTTTTGGAGTTACCAATGTGTTTCTCTACATATTTTTGATATTATGATAATTGGGTCATCATATCAAACTTTTGATTATTATATCCTCTTCAAGCATTACCTTTACTATGTTCAAGGAATTTTCTCCTCCTAAGTCCCTTAACAGTAGTTTATGTATATCAAAAAGATAGTCATATGGATATCTTGTCTCAAAGTGAAACTTCGAATAACTTGACCTCATTTTATGGGACACACAAGATCTGATATGTTTTGATACCATTGATCTAAATATAGGATTAAATCTAGGGGACAACACACCAAATTTTAGGGATTAGTGTGTTATAATAAAGGCAAACTCTTCTATACTAAATTGACACAAAATTGCAAGAGTGATAAACAAAGATTTATTGCAAGATAATCAAAGATTTTATAAAAATAAAAGAATCTTCATGTAACAGATATCAGTTATCCACTTGAAATTACAATGGGCTAAACCCTTATCATATAGCTAAAGAAAACTAATCATCATAAATTGCTTGAAAGTTAAACAAAACTAACTTAACATCCACTAAACATGCATAGGCATGAAAATGAGAGTTTTATTTAAAGCTAAAAAGAACTTATGATATCCTTTCAATATGTATGGACACATGAATAAGAAAACTCCTAAGAATAAGAGATCTACTAGAAAAAGAATTTATAATAATACCAAGCTAGGTTGGACCACCCTATTGGGGCTAATATTTCCAAGTATTATATGATGTTATATTATAATACTTTTTTGGAAAGCTTAGCATTCCAAAACCACATTCACCCAACTAAAGCTTGGTTATGAGGCTCTCAAAGATATGAAAGCATCTTAAAATTCCATTTATGTTGTCCTAAAATTTATCATAAAATCATTGTTTTTCAAAATTAAAGTGTTATTCTTATGTAGTCGATTTGAATCATTATTCAGATCACAAAAATTTTTAGAAGGGTATTGGTCTTTTTTCCTTCTATTTACTCCTATGCTAGTCAAAATTATGGGATCCGTTATTGCTCTGCTCCAAGTATATGGAAGGTGGGAGCTACTTAAACCACATCTAATATGGGATAGTGATGGATTCAGATATGGATTCTCTTTTAAATATCATTCCATATGGTGTCCCCCATTGCTCTGTTACCATGGTGTTCCCTTTGCCAAGCTCCCTTGGGTTAAAAGCATGAGATTATTCAAAAAGGGATTTAAGGTTGTTTTCTTACCTCTTTTACAAACATTATAGAGATTGGATCCCTTGGCCTTTCCTCCGTGAACATTTTGAGATTAATAATAGTGACTTGACATCAATTATTGAGATTTAAAAGGTTATTCCATACGAACATATCCATAAAATTGGAGTGCATTCACCTTCTAGGTGGTGGAAATAATGGAAGTGGTTGGTTGAGACCCTTTCCACTGGTATAAACACTAGATTAGTTATCAATGGCATTCTTGTCAACACATTCCACTTAATACTTAAATGTTCATTGGAGGGTTAATTCATCTGTAGTTACATGTAGTCAAAGGTTTTCTAAATTTTGGAAAGCCTTCACTGAGCCAAAGAGGCTCATTTTCTGTAATGCATTTTTTTAATCAATATCTATTTGTTGGAAATATGTTTTTTCACATAGGGGTCTCCCACCTTATATGCCCTTCATTTTAAGAAATTTGAGTCACTCAGGGATCTCTTTTGGTTTTGCAAACATGCTCAGTCTACTTAAAAATGGATTTATACCCTCTTTCAACCATTTTGTCCATAAATTTTTCCTCTAAAAATGGTGCTCGTAGGCATATTCAACCATGTTACCTACACAATACAAAATAATTTGGCATATTTTCTGTGGTGGAATTATTTTTAAGATAAGGAAAGAAAGGAATAATGTCATTGTTAACCATATATCTATTTATGCTTGTTTTTATGTTATTAATAAAGTGCAATTGATTTATAAAGTAATACTACATCTTCAAGTGTAAGTTGAGAAGGTCCATTTTGAAGATTGAGAATTATCAACATCTTTCAAGTCATTGGGGAACTACCCCATGTGATGTTATTTAGGTTATATTGGATTATATTGATTGATGGCCTCCCTCTCAAGACCATGGCTATGGGGGTCTGGGTAGGCTCCTTTTTATGATCTGGTGGTGAATTCCTTTATCGTGTGCATGTCATCCTTCACCCAATAACAATAATATAAGAGGTGAGATTGGTCATTCCTTTCGAAACATCAGTAGGTGGTGTACACTTTGAAAGTGACACACTAGCCTTATACACTCAATATCACGAGGTCAGGACAAGATGAATAAAAGTAAACGATATGATAGTTTAGATATTGATCTAGTTGGTTTTATTGAGGTGGTTATAGTGGTTAAATGGGTTGAATAGATGGATTTGGAAGATCTAGTTGGTTTAGGTGAGCTATTGGCATTGGATTTTAGGTAATGGATGGTAATGGATGTTCTTTTATATACCAAAATAATATGGTTGTGTCAAAGTGATCATTAATGGCAACTATGGTGTAATAATATCCCAAGAATATCTAAATTCTAAAATAATTAGGTATAATAACTCTTGTTTTATATTAATTTTTTTGAGTAAGTTGAATTGAGGTTGGATTATTCTATGTATTTGATTGGTTCTATCAGGTTTGAATTTTCTAAAAGTCATCCATGAAGTGAATAAAATTAGATGAGGTTATACCCGAGGATGAAAAAAGTCAAATTTGGAGGTTTCAAGTTGGTAGGCTAAGAGGTGAATTTTCCTAACTAGTTGGACTTCAGACAACCTAGTTTGCTTATCCAATGCATTTAGGTGGCTAATGATAAGGTTGGGTAAAGGTGTACGATTGAATATTTGTAACCAAAACTCAAATTCTATAATGATTTGGATGTTTTGTGCCAAGATAGGGGTTGGTACTTGAGGAAACGTTCATGTTCTATGTAAATGTGCTTAATTAGGAAGCGTCATCTAAATACAAGGAAAATATTTTTTCAAAGTTTTGGTGTGTTGTGTTTTTTTTTTTTTTTTTAAAGGAATTCTACGATTGATTTGTGTTTTTCTCTAAAGTATGTTCTTGTTGATTTTACCATTTAGTTGATTGAATTTTGGGTTAGATTAAAACTTTATTGTTTGTTTGAAAAATATTGTTTTGGGGATGATTAAAGAAACTACAACTACTCTTACAAATGAGGATGTTGAAAGTAAAGAAAACAATTTTTTTTGGGTTCTTTTTCCAAAATACAATATGTGAATGCAAATGAATTTGAAACTGACACAGAACTATGTGAATGTTGTTCTTTTTCTAATTTTATGGTTTTTTAAAAGTGTAAAAACTTATTTGTACTTGTTAAAAATAAATGTTTTTATTTTTGTTTTCAAATGAATGCAAATAAAGATAAATGAATAATCTAAATTTCATATGCTTATATTAAAAAATAAACACATAGTTTTAGATTTGCATGTATGTAACAAGATTATGAAATTCTAAAAATAGAAATTAAATGCAAGTTTTCTATTTTTATACTTTTTGAGTTGGATGCAACTAATCCTAGTATGTAAGTGGAAAATTATGATTTTGACTATGACTATACTTTGATTTCTCAGAAATATGCAAGATTAAGAGATGGCTTGATGGATGCAATTCTTTTATTTTGATATTATTTGGTTTTTATGCAAGTGGTTGTAGAGATTGATGTTTTTTTATATATGTTTGTATTTTATGTTGAAAACTAAATTAAAATATGTAACTTGTCGAAAATGAAAAAAACTTTTGTTTATTTAACTCTAAAGCTAACATGCAAGATTACATGTTTTCATATTTTCTATATGCAAGTAAAGCTCTAAGAAGATTAAATGATTTGAAATGCAAAAAAGTATGGAAAATAATTTATTTTTGTATTTTTTTATTTTCCAATATGCAACTAAAACTAATTAAAAATATCTAATATAATGTAAAATATAAATAAAATAAGAAAGAAAACAAAATCCCTCAACTTGACCGATTTGGAGGGCAGGTGGAAAGAACTTGATTAAAATTAAAATTGTTTTGATCATTTAGATGTTATCGCCTTATTAATTACTCAATGATGACCTGGGAATTATCTAGTAAGAGGAACACGAGGAAATAAAAACACAAGCACAAAGTGAAGAAAAGAGAGAGTTGGATTGTGGTTGGTTCCCATAATCAATAGAGTGATGTGTTGCAAGTTCATAAGTTTCTTCTTCCAATTTTATATGATGACTAGAAGGTTGTTGTGGGATTTGTGTTGATTTCTCAAGGAAGATACAAAAGGCAGATTATAGCTCTCTCAAAATCTATATAGTCAATTCTCAATATAATTTTTGGATCTCAATTTTTTGGTAAAAGGAGTTATTTTTAAGACAAGAGAAGATGTTACATGTGAGAGTTAACAAGAGCTCACTGAGAGCTTGTTATAGTTGAGTTAGAGTTAGTTAAAATTCACTTAGACATGACTTTGAGTGGACTAGAATATTAGGGAGTTAAGTGTCAAAAAATAGGAAGTAAACTGAAGGGTCCAACATGCAAAATGCATGTCCTAGAAACAAATTTAAAAGAGCATGCAATGGTGGAGTAACTATTGTTGTCCCAAAAATGAGTGATATTTTTGGGGGACAACAGCTGGCTAAATGGTTTCCTACTAGTTTATCAGGATGGCACACCATTTTCATTGTCTCACAATGGGTAGTGTCTGAATCACTTCAATTCTTGAAGTATCAGATAAGTTCACCTGTACATATGTACATTTGTATAGTTTTTAGTTCTATTTTGTGCTTTTCATTTTCAACCAGTGCAATGAAGATCAAAGATCTTAGAAAGATCAAGGAAGTGACGGACCAATGGTTCAGCAGGTTCAAAAGCTTCTACAGGCAGGTTCAATCAAAAGAACAAGTTTTCGACACTTAGTCATTTTCAGGGAATGAACCATTGAACCGTTGAACCACTTTGGTTCAAAGGTTCAACGGGTTCAAGGTTCAAGGTTCAACGGGTTCAACGAGGCTTGTTTCAAAGGATTTTAGTTCAAGCGGTCAAAGGGAATGAACCATTGAACCGTTGAACCAAAGTTGGTTCAATCGATAGGTTCAAGGGTTTGCCCCAAAGCCAAAGGATCAAACAGCCCTTGCGGAGGGAAGAAGGGGGGAAAATGAACCGCTGAAAGGAGTGAAAAGAGCAAAGGGATTTCCTTCAAGAAAGTTCCCCCAGTGAAAAGACTAAGGCAAGAAACGAATTCTTTCGATTTTTTGTCCGAAGGAATTCTTTCGAACAAAAAGTCTGAAAAAATTTGGGGAAGCTGCGGGAGGAAAGCTCGAAAGAATTTCCAAAGGCCAAAGACAAAGAAGCCGAAACAATTATTGTGGACTTTTTGTCTGCGAGAAAATATCTGCGAAAAAAGTCTGCGGGAAAGCTCCGAAGGACTCCAAAGACAAAAGGTCGCCGAAGGGCCGATACCCTTGCGGGGGACTCTTGGCTGCTGAATTAAAGGGCACTTCCCCAAAGCTGAAGGGTCACCTTCCCTTCGAGAGGATGCAAAATAAGAAATTCGAAGGAAGCAAGTAGCAAAAAAGGCTGAATCAAGAGAAAGCTGAAGAAAGTCCAAGGGGTGACGCCCCTGAAGTTGTCAAAGTCAAGAACAGTGAACTAGCCGTTGGAAATTCAAACGTAGTGACGGGTGCGCGAACGTCAATTTCAAGGTTCGTAAAATAGCCGTTGATTTTGAAAAGCCTTAAAGAAGAGCCAAAGAACTTAGTGACCCACCAAAAGAAGCCCGAAGGCCATCCGAAGACCGCCTGAAGGGCAGATACCCTTGTGGGGGGCTCTTCCCGACCCAAAACTGACCCGAATGCATTCAAAGGCTCTAAGGCCAAGACCAACAAGAAGTGACTAAGGAACAAAGCATCAAAATTGAATCAAGGACCCGATTCAATTAACCAGAAAAAGAGGAATGATGAGGAAGGATCAGAAACATTTGCGTATTAGATATGTTTCTAGAAGCAGATCACCAGGTGGACATCGAAGGATGTAAACATTCAATGGCGTGACCCGTTTCTCTGCATTGAGAAAAGCAAATGGGTAAATGCCCCTCAATTTCAACATGTCTTAACAAAATTCAATGCAACATGATGTGTTACTGTTCCTGAGTCCTTCTTAAAGAGGCTATATAAGGGACTCTCTTGTTATTGTGGTGGGCTATCTCTCTCTCTGATTATCAAAAACAAAACTCTGCCCAAATTGAAAGGCATTACTGAGACTTTGTACTCAGATTGTTGATCATATTTTGTTGTTGGAATAAGAAAGCAAGTGATTTTTCAGACTTTGTGCTATGATATCTTTGTTGTTGGAGAAATTATTCTTATGTCTTTTTCCTTAATATATCTTCTGTTTCTTTAATTTCATAAGCAGAATTAGTGAAAGTAGTCAGGAAAGTGTCCTGAAGCCAACTGTGGAGAGACTTTGTGCCCCCACAATTGCCTTTAGTGTGTTTTCTTTTTGTTTCTATGTAAAGGACCTTGGGACGACTTTGTGCCCTCATTTTCCTTCGTATCTCACTCTTGCACAATTGAGGTGGAGACTTTGTGCTACATCTCAATCTGCTGGTTGTTACTTCCTTGGTTACATTTTGCAATTACTACCTGAAGGATTCTTGTGGTTTGCTGAGTAGTACTTTTGAAAGAAGAGGAGTGCTTTCTATCATTTCTCTTGAGATTTCCTCTTGATGAGAGGAGAGATTAGTCCTATTTTGATGTGGTAAACCTACACATTTGGATAACCAATCTTCCTACTTTGGATGATCAGACCTATTTTGTTTATCAATACGCTGATCGACAAAATATTCAACCAACAATTATCACTCTATGTAGGCAAGTGTTATGCAACTTATATGACGGTCATCAAAACTACTTAGGCAAGTTTTCCATGCCTATTGAAAGTCTTAGATTTGGAAGGTTCAAGCTCAAAATTTAAAAGTTTAGCACTTGGGTAAGGCTTGAAGAGAGAGAGAAAGGGAGAAATGAGGAGAAGACCAAGTCTGAGCATATTATTTTTTATGAAGGTCCTTGCATAATCATTAGATATTATAAAATGTTTCACTATGTAAAAATTAGATGCATACATATTGCCCCCTCAGGGAGGTGACTTGTCATAAGTTGGTGAGGGTGTTTTTCCTAAGTAGTGGCACATTTAAAGAAAAATGAGGGTTAGATAACTTATCTCACCTATTTATGCGATGAAATGAAGCCAGTCAAGCCACCCTTATGACATGTTCGTAAAAAGGTGAGAATCAAGTATAACATTATGAAAAAAGTGGAAGAAGTATTAATTAATAAAAACATGGATAGGGATTACTTACTATTTTTGTGTGGATGTGAATAATACCAAAATTTTCCCATCGTGAGACTAATGTTAGTACCATATGAAGAGGCTTTAACCTGCAAAAGAATAAAATGTGAAAGCAACATGCTTTGTACCATCTAGGTTGTTTTACATTAGTTTAGGCCTATAAAACTCCAAAATTTATCAAATTATGCAAAAACTAGAGCCTACAGGGGAGATTTTACCAAAAAGGGAAGTTTTAGAAGTAAAATACATAATACATGGCTATAAATTAAAAAAATTACCTAATTTGGAAATCATTTGTACATTGAAGTTTTATCAAATTAGAAGCTTTGGATTACCTATGATAGAATTACATGAAAGTACACTGAAATTGATGAGTGTGAGGAGAGGATGGCATGAGTAATAATGACAATAAGTACTCAAAGTGTGATAATAACAACCAAAGCATAATACATCATATATCACGAATCTCTAACATCATGAGAGCACATCAGAATGCAAATATATAAAGTAATTATATTAATTCAACCATAGATGATACAAGTCTATAGCCACCTCTCTCAATATATAACAATAAGTAATTACAATTTTTCATGACTATATTCAATAATGAATACAATACAATGCATATTTAAGATACATGGCTCTCCCAAAGCATAGTTTCCAAACTCAAGTATCGGTAGCAATCTCAAGTGTCATCTCAATAAGTAGTACTATGTGGGGAGGGAGACCATTATCCAATCATTTTTCCACATCAATCACGGATTAACAATCCCTTACATTAATCTTATCAAAAATGGCCATCCCTTCATAGATGAGTAGATAGTGACGGTGCGAGAATTTAGAGAGACAAATAAGTATCTATGTGTTGTATGATTTCTAAACTAAACATTCAGTGTATCATAATTTTTTTATTATATTGCAAGATATCACATAAATATGTAAATCATACTCATAAAATGGTAATGTCTCACTAAACATACTTTGACCAAAGTTTTAAGAATAATAATATAAAAGTGATCCATAGATAAATCAAATTCATACACATCACTTGATCGGATTGTCTTCATCTGACATTGTGATACTAGTAAACCAGTGAAGTCCATCTCACTCTTTACTCTGTATTAATAATGTAGACTGGTTAAATACAATTTAACCATAAGATTCATATAAATTGCATCCTACTAGTAACTACATCATATAACATGCTAAACATAGGAGTAACCAAAGCATACATTTATTCCGTCAAACATATGAATAAATTTTACGTTATTTTCTATCCCATACTAGAAATAATGACTACAGTTCACACCATCTGAGTAAATACATAATTAACTACATATTTAAATATCATAATTTATTTTCAACCATATTATACCCTATGATAACCCATATTACCACAGTTTAATATTTCTAAGCATAACTACTAAATATCATAACCAAGCTAATAAAATAGTCATAATTGCATGGAAACATACACTCACATTTCACAGCTAGAATAAATAAAACTCCATTTTCATGAAACATAGAGAAATCAAGTGGCATTTGTTATTTAGAGATTTGAATGTATGCATTTGCTAAGTTTTATTATTCATAAATCTTTTAACATAGTTTATAACCAAAAGTACACACCCCAATGTACAATATATATGTTAATAGGCTTGTTTACACCTATTTTCTTAATAAGCACACCATTAATAAACCATAAATACGTAATTGGTTATAATGTTATATTTTGTATGACAAGTTTTATACCACAAGATATATATAATAAGTGCTCTTAAGAATGTCACAAAGCTTATCGCATGATATATGGATGCTATGTTTACCCATTTAAACCTCACATGTTTAATCTAAACCATGTTACGATATTAAAAGTTTATAGCTACATACATATTGTTATAACAAAAACTACAACTGTAATGGTTAATTATACGATAAGATTTAAGACATTGGGTGATCTTGTATTACCACTCCATTGGCTAACAGTCACAAAATACAAACCCTATGCTTATTAGAGCAGTATATGGATCTAGTCTCGTTTCAACTAGAAGCAAAAATTTTACAAAGTTTGCAAAGTATATATAAATATATTAAAACTAGATTTATGTTTAATGACCACCATATATTAAATTAATAAATTCCATCCAAGTTCTGATTCAACAGGAAATAGTTGATTAAGTTATAAAATTTCCACATAATAACTTTATATCTTTTCTTAGAAACACAAGACGCCTACATAAAGGGCATGATTTCATTTTATTGCATAATGTTTCATATAAATTATGTTCATAGTTCATAAAGACATTGCATAATATAATTTAATCTTCAACACCTAAATAAAAGACAATAATAATATTCGGTAACATTACAATGAAACTAGATGCCTTTTTGAAAGATTATTTAGCTAAATGTAGAACATAAGGAGATGCCTTTTATGGGCAAAACCAATTTTAGACATGGATATATCTTTATCATTGTATTAATTATATATTGAAATAATTGGTTCCCCAATAATTATGATGCCCTTGTGTGTAAATTACAAATTGGAAAAGATGGCATCACCTATTTTTATAGCTGAGAATAAGTATTTAGAGGTTTCACTTATTTATTTATACCTAAATCTAGAAGGCATGGTTTTAAGAAGTTATAAACCATAATTCCTACAGACTATCTTATTTTGACGATAGATAATAGCTATGCGAGTATAACAATTTTCTTCCAGATACAAGCTATTAAACTCTACATAATCGAATAAAACAAATCGCTACTCAATAAAGCATTGACTAAAGGCATCAGTTAGTAAAAGAAATCATTGTTTAATAATGATAGCCTTTTATTTTTCTATTTAAAAATCCCTTTTCAAAGTCTATGCTTGCCCAATATATTTGTAGGATACGGGTGAGGTAAAACAAAATGCTAAATACAAGAAACGATAACTGTAAACATAAATTACACAATTAATTAGGTATACAAGAGCACTACAACAGGATATTTGACTAAGTGATAAAAGAGTATGAGTTAATAGTTCATGTTGGCAAATTGTCTATTTTTTTGGGATGATAGACTAAACTCAGGAAAAACTGGGCTACCTTATAGGATGGGTCAACGCTTCCCTTAATAGAACTCAATGATGCCCATATAATAATTTGCAATGATGCCTTTTAAACTGGTAGAGAATTACTAAGTTGAATTGTTTTCTATTAAGGCCACTCCACACATAAGCTAGAATTATCAAGAGTACAATGACTCATAAATGCCATACGATTAGAATAAGATATAGGTGGCACCAAGCAAGGAATAAACAATCTATTTAATCTTCCTAGTTTACTTTGTAGATCAATTTCTTATTCAGTCCCAAAAGGCACTAAATCTAGATGCCACTATTCTAGAAATATACCTGAATCAACATACTATATTTTATCATGATTTTCCATTTTACTAGCATGCAGTCAATTTACTAGGCATATAATTGTATTTAAAAGTCTTAGGGATATGACCAATACAAATAAATATATAGATTTTATGGACAATACATCTCAAGCTTGTTTCCATGAGCCAATATTAAAAATTAAAAATATTGCCTACTTGAAAAATAATGCTGAAAGTATTTTGCTATGCTTCCCTTTTCTCGTTTTGGCTACACTACGCCCTTTTTCACCTTCTCAAGCTCTCCTTTTTTTAATCTGGAAAACTTCTTATTATATCTCCTTTTTGAACTAGGCATAGCCCTTTTGTTTTATGCTTTATCTTTTTTTATTTTTGTTTTTTTTACTATATTTAATTCTTTTTTATTTTCTAAATTTAGTCCTTACTTTTTTTTTTAAGTCTTTTTCCTTTTTTTCCCCATGGTAAATTCTATTTTTATTTATTTTAACACTAAATATCAAAATCCCATAATTTTATTGAATTAATTAACATCCATAAAGATTATAGCATTTTAAATGATAATTTCATAATTATTAATAATCTAGATTTTTAAATATACTTTTCTAATAATATTCCTACAGACATTAATGATAAAGTGTGTCAAATACATAAAAAAATAATTCATTACCATATTTAACCTATACTGACAAATCATAGAAACTAATTTTATAATGCAAGTAGAAATAAAATGAGAAAACCATTTTTAATACATTCTAATATGTGCTAACTATTGTGGTGTATGTATGGTTCTCGCTAGTTCTCTGTCCACCTCCAATGTCTCCATCTACGTCACCCTCTTCGATGATGCTCTCCCTTGGGCATGCTTTGAGGGATGAATTCTCCTGTGTCAAACTCACATGTAAGTACTTAGATCATATATATATATATATATATATATATATATATATATAACTGAAACTACATTAATATACTCAAAATATAAATGCATACACTATAATCAACTTACAGTAAAGCAATCATATACCATCATGTATCTAAGTATTATTCTACTATTCCATAATAGCATATATCTCAAGCTTAGTTAGAAATATAACCAATATCAAATATGTCTACTATATATATCTATGAATAGTCAAATAGTTTGTTTAGTGAGGAATCAAGATGCAACATCCTCCCTCTTAAAGCTAGCCATCGTTCTAGATGACTCTTATTCACACATATGTTCTGAATTAAAAAAAATTGTTCAACTAAAAATAACATAGTATAATAGTATCTAATCAAGAAAATAAATATGAAAATCTCTTGAAGAACTCATCATAGTCTTCCTAAGTTTCAATATCGTCAGAATATTGGTCCCACTAGACCTTGCACTGTGACATCTCTCTATTATATAAATGAAGTTTGCATATGTCAATTAGCCTGATTGGTTTTACTATGACCACCCTGGAATCTAGACCCTGTAAAATAATCCAATCCAACATATGCATAAGATCATCTATATACTTCTTAAAATAAGAAACATGGAAGACATAATGTAAAAGAGCTAGAGCTAGTGTTAAATCAAGCCTATACACTACACAATTGATCACTTATAATACTTTGAATGGTCCCACATATCTTAGTGACAATTTTACAAACTTCCTCAATTTCATCGAACTCTTTTGTGGCTTAACCTACAAAAACACTTTATCACCCATTACAAAGTGTTTTTTTATTCTTTTTAGATCTACACAACTATTTTGTCTATCATTGTCCTTGGCCAACCTCTGCTTGATTAATCTAACTTGCTCTTCCATTTCTAAGAGCATCTCAAGTCCAAAGACTACCCTATCCTCTAACCTGACGCAATTGACAGGTTTTTTACACCTTCCGTAAAGTGTCTCAAATGGTGTCATCTTCAATGTTGATTAGTATGAGTTGTTATATGTAAACTCAACCAATGAAAGATAATATTCTCATTTGTATTGTTGATCCATGCAATACATATGAAATATCCTCAAGCACCTCATTAACTCTCTTAGTCTGTCCATCAATCTTTAGGTGGTAAACTATACTAAAATCAAGTTGTATACCCAAAATTGAATTTAGAGTCATCCAAAACCTTGAAATCATATTTGGATCATGATCCAAAATTATCTTATCTAAAAAACATGTAACCTATACACTTCCTTTATGAATCTCTTTGCAAGGGTAGGCGCATCATTTGTCAAATTATCTAGTATAAAGTGAGCCACCTTGGTTAGTTTATCAAAAACTAACAAGATCATATCATGTTTATTTCATAACATCAATAAACCTTGGACAAATTCCATATTAATCACCTACCATTTTCATTGTAGTATATCATATGGATATAATAATCCAGTTGAATGCACATACTCAGCTTTCACTTGCTGACATTTCAGACAGTGACACAATCTACATCTTTCTTGATTATTTTTTAGAAATATGATGGTCTAAGCTCTATCATGAGCTTCATTACATATGGATGTCCTAAATATGGGGTGTTTTGTAATTCCTTTAGCACTGTGATTCGTATATTTTCTCGATCTAGAACATACATATTTCCATTATAATGCAAAAGACCATCACTCTCTAATCTGAATCCTTTGTATCAAATATTCTGAGCTTTTTTAGACAATATTTTTTTGACTTGATCATAAAATTCATCTCTTGGAGAGAACTCAATCACCTAATCCTTAAAATTACTCTCGATAGTAGTTATAGTTGTTAAGTACCTTCTACGACTAGGGGCATCAGCTACTCTATTCTCCTTACCTTTGATATAGTTGATAGCAAAATCATAATCAAACAAAAACTCAATCCAACATCTCTGATAAACATTTAAATTAGGTTGAGTGAAAATGTACTTGAGTCCCAAGTTATCTATCTTGAGCTCAAAAGGTTTTCTCAACAATTATGCCACACTTGTAAAGCATGAATAATCGCTACAAGTTTTAAATTATGAGGGGCATAATTCACCTCATATGGTTTTAGCTTCCATGATTTATAAGCCACTGCTACACCATCTTGCATAAAACTCCTCTAAGTCCATCCTCTAATGCATCTATGATCATTGAAAATTTACCATTGGGGCTAGGAACTCTCAACATTGGTGATGATAGAAACCTTATTTCAACTCTTAGAAAACTAATTCACACTTCTCTAACCAAAATTTTTTTTGGTTCTTCCATTGTAAGGAAGTAATTGAATTAACTATCTTGAAAAAGTTTGGAATGAACTTCCTATAGTATCTTGATAACCCCAAGAAACTTCTAACCTCATGCACATTCTTCGATGTTGACCATTCCATAATGGATCTAATATTTCCTGGATCTATTGAGATATCGTTTACAAAGATAATGTGTCCCAAAAATGTAAGTCTTTACTATAAAAATGCAGACTTGGATAATTTTTCATATAGCTTGTGCTTTTGCAACTATTGCAGAACCAGTTCCAAATGTTGAAGGTGCTCCTTTTCATTCTTTGAGTAGATAAGAATTCCATCCATAAAAACTAGAAAAAAGTGATCAAGGTACTCTATAAACATGTTGTTCATGATATTCATGAATGGTGATGGAGCATTAGTCAGTCCAAATGGTAACATTGTGAACTCATAGTGCCTGTATCAAGTTCTGAACATTATTTTCAGAATGTCCTCATCTTGAATCTTTACTTGATGGTATCTCACTAGAAGATCAATCTTAGAAAATAATGTTGATCCTCATATTTAATCAAAAATATCATTGATACGAGGTAGTGGATGCCTATTTTTGATGGTTTCCTTATTCAAGATTCTGTAATCAATGCAAATTCGAAAGGTACCATCCTTCTTTTTTATAAAGACCACTGGTGCACCCTATGGTAACACACTTGCCCTAATCAAAAAATTCTTGAAATTAAATCTTAAATTCAACCAACTTAGTGGTTTCAAACTAGGTATAATATTGATATAAAAATTGAACTCATGTTTAGGAAGCAAACCTAATAACTCTTATGGAAACATATCATGAAAATCTCTAAGAAATGTGTAATCTTCAAGAAATGGTTCCTTAGGTTCTTCCATTTCATTTATCTTGATGATAAATGTTTATCACCCTTTTCCCTGAGCCTTCTTAAATTGCATTACAGATATCTACCTAAGCTTGAACTCTCTCTTCTCACCTTGAATTTGTATCTGATTTTTGAAATCATCAAGATACTCAACCTTCTTCAGGTAGTAGTCAACCTTGGCTTTATGTTTTGCAATCTAGTTGAATCTTATGATCACATTATATGATTCTAGAGGTGATACATACATATCTACAACTATTGTGAATTTAGACAACCTAATCTCCATTCTGACTAAACACTTTTTAACCTTGACTTTAGAGTCATTCCTATACTGTACTGACCATGCATTTGTCATTACACCAACTCTTCTAGTTAAATTACTAACCATCCTAAAAGCTATAAAATACTTAATGACTCCTATATCTATCAAAATGGAAACTAGATGGTAAAAAAAAGTACCTGATAGCTCAATAGTAATGCCTAATATTTGGATTGTCAAATATTGATTGTTGCATGAATCTACAGCTAAAAACTGCTCTACTGAGGATTAGGAGCCTTGCCCTTTGACCTATTCTGAGAATAATCATGAGCATAATGGTCTTATCTACATATGAAACATCTTCTGGTGGTCCCTTCCTATAATTCTATTGGTTTCCCTTTAAACCATCTTTGGATCTAATGCCATGTTTCTTGTTGCCTGAACCATTGTTGAACTTGGCATTCTAACTTTTAAACTATTTTCTAGAGTCTCCACTCCTGTGTTTCCAATTCTTCTTCTTGAAAATTAACTTAAAATTTCCAAACTTTTTCTTTAACTTGTCCTTGGCCTGAGAAATAAACTTCAATTTTTGCTCCTATTTGACCACTTTCTCAAAAACTTGGTCCATGGTGGAAGGTCCATGAAAATCTAGCTCTCCACCAATGTGGGGCCTCATACCCATGATAAACTTCTGAATCCTGAACCATTCATCTCCTTGATACTGAGGTATGTACTTTAGTAGTTTAGTAAACTACTCCTAGTACTTATTCACCAACATATCACTTTGCTTTAGATTCTATAAATTTGTGATCTTTTGATCAATATAAAGCTTTGGGAGCCACCATGATCTGAATAATGTCACAAACTAATCCCAAGTGGTGATGGTTAAAATAAGATTCAATTTCAAACTCTTATTGGCCCACTATGTAGTTACCTCATTACTGAACTGGTATGCTTCCCAAATTACTTTGGCAACCTCAGAGTAGTTTTAAATTTTAAAATACTTATCCATCTCTATCAACCATGCCTCAACTCCGTCATCTAGAATAGTCCCATCAAAATTATGTGGATTCACCTTTTTATGTCTTTGGCCAACTCAATAGTAACTTGAGTTCTAACATCTTGAGGATTTTCTTGCTCAGTGGGATGTTCTTTAGGTTCATCCAACTGTTCTTTCTCTTCATGTCCATGAACCACCTATTTCATAGATGTAATATGATCTCTAGTCTTGTTCATGACTATGAAAATATAGTCCATCTTTGTTGATTGCTCAACAATAAATCAACTAGGATGAAATGAAGGGTTACTATCATTGACATTCGACAGACCCTCTCCAAAAACTCTAGCTTTTACCATCCTTATTTTTGTCAATAGAAGGATATTAAAATGTTAGTAGATTCATAAGGTCCTAAAGTTTGAGTTGTAGCTCTGATACCACATATAACATCTCCACTGATATCTACTTAGAATTGCATGATTTTTTTTGAATAAACATATATACTAAAATAGATTACACCAAAAGAATCTAATAGAGATCATATGAAGTACTTAAAGCATGATAATATCAATCAAATCATAATACATCATATATCATGGATCTCTAACATCATGAGAGTACATCAGAATGCAAATATAGAAAGTAATTATATTAACTCAGCCACAACTAATATAAGTCTATAGCCATCACTATCAATATACAATAATAAGTAATTATAATTATTCATGACTATATTAAATAATGAATATAATACAATGTACATTTAAGATACATGGTTCTCATAGAGTATAGTTTCGAAACTCAATTATTTGTGGTAATCTAAAGTGTCATCTCGATAAGTAATACTGTTGTGGGGAGGGAGAGCATCATCCGAGCACTTTTTCACACCAACCATATACCAACAATTCCTTGCACTAATTCCATCATAAAATGGCCCTCTCTTCACAGTTGAGTATGTTAGAATTAGTTATAAGATCTAATAAATCTAATAGAAATCTTAAACAAGATATAAAATAGTAATAATAATAAATAATAACTGTATATCTAAGACAATAATAGAAATGAATAAATAACTCAAATATGATGAATTACTCTTATAATTTAATATTAATCTAATATAAAATACACAAATAGCTATTATTTAAATAAAGCAAGTTGTGCAAGATAAAGATTAGGAAACTCACACGACACATATAGTTCAATTGATATCTGACTATAAGAATAATAAAGTATAACTCCACACTAATAAGATAGGTGTCTAACTTTTGTAAATGATCAACACAAGTTGACTACTAGTTAAGCAATTTCATCCTATCTTAACCTGAAATAGTAGAGTGGAACTCCATTGTAACAAGATAGGTGTCCAAGTTGACTACTAGCTAAGGAAGCTTATCTTATCTTACCTTGAATAGTGGAGTGGAACTCCACAATAACAAGATAGGTGTTCAAGTTGACTACTAGTTAATCGAGCTTATTTTATCTAGTGAAAATTATTAATAAATATAAACTAATTATAATTAGTAATTAATGCATCAATCTAAATAATAAATACAAATACAATAAAGAAAATAAATGCACCAACACCTCCCCATAAGTGAAGATTAAGTAGGTCTATGCAGATAAGAATCTCGATAATGTGTAGCCATATTAGGTACTCTGTACAAATAGATGAGGAAATGAGAAACCCTGAAGGAAAAAAAAAACTTCTCAAAATGAAGATCTAGGAGACCCCTCTAAAGAACTAATGTCCCACACCCCCAAAAGAGATCATAAGTGAAGAGACTTTCTCTCAATGAAAGGTTTGGTAAAAATATCTACAATCTACTCCATAGGACAATATTGAAGATCAATGATCTTCGCCTAAATCAACTCCTTGATAAAGTGCATATGGATCTCTATGTATTTGGTTCTCTGATGATGAACCAAATTCTTTGAGATCTGAATAGTGCTCTGGTTGTCATAGTAGATGACTAATGGATTTTAAAATAAAATTCCAAGCTCAATGAGAATATTTTGAAGCCAAATAGCCTCAATAGTGGTATTAATAGTGCCATGATACTCAGCCTCTATAGATGAAAGAGCAATAACATGTTATTTCTTGCTCTGCCAATAAATGTGACTCAATTTGAAGTGAAAGTTATAACCAAAAATGGACTTACAATAATCATAATCACCAACCCAATCAGAATCTGTGTATCCTACCAAGTCTGAACCTGTACTTATTGTATAGTGAATCTCGTATCTAATAGTGCTCTAAATGTAGCTTAATATGCACTTGGCAGCTCTCCAATGAAGCTCATATGGTATCTGCATAAAATTTGAAACCATGCCAACTACATATGAAATGTTGAGTCATGTATGAGTTAGATAAATTAGGCTACCTACAAGCTGAAGATATAATGTGGCATCAACCAAGGGAGTAGAACAATGAACCTCAAGTCTAACTCTAAATAAGAGGGGAGTTGGTTCAAGCCTATAATTAGTCATGTGAAACTAAGCTAATAAGTCCATGGCATAATTGAGTTATGAAAGAGTAATTTTAGAAGAATATTGTGTTATTTGAATCCCAAAAAAATAATGCAATAGACCCATGTCTGTCATAGAAAACCAGTAATGAAGTGCAATCTTGACATTGTTGATGATGGATGTTGTGCTCCCTGTAATAATGAGATCATCAACATAGAGCACCAAGTACAATAGTGAATCCTCCTATCGTATAATGTAGACATTCAAATCTGAGTGACATCTTGAAAACCCAATTGAGAGAATAAATGTGTCCATCTTGGAATACCAAGCCCTATGGGTTTATTTTAGACCATAGAGAGACTTTTGTAAGTGACACACCAATAAAGAATCCTGAACGAACCCCTGTGGTTGCTCTATATATATCTCCTCATAAATATCCCCATGAAGAAATGCACTCTTCACATCCATCTGATGTATAATCCAACCATGAGCTGCACCAATAACTAGTATAAATTGAATGGAATTCATCTTAACAATAGGTACAAAGGTTTTTATATAGTCTATGCCTTCCACTTGAAAAAAACCTTTCACCATTAAATGTGCTTTATACTGATCAATATTTCCATCCACTACAAACTTAGTATGATATATCCACTTCCATCATACTAATTTTCTTCCCTTAGGAAGAGGAACAAGATCCCAAGTGTTGTTCCTAATCAATGAGTCATACTCTTCTTCTATTGTTGAATCCCACTCGATTGTCCTTATGGCTTCCTAAAAAGACTACATCGAAAGCTATGGAAATGTAAGAATGTGGAATATCATGTTATGACCATGTTTTCCTTCTATCTAATGGATCCCTAACAAGAGGGTATGCATCTACTAAACTCTGTCTAGCCCACAAAGGCATCAATGGGCAAGGATCTGGAGGAAGAGGAGGAATATGACCTGCTAAACCCTAGTGGGGAGGTATTACTTCATCATTTTTGTGAGTAGATGAAGTAGGAGTATCATCATCATTGCTATCTGATTCTTCTAAGGAATAAGAATGAGAAATGTTAGAAGACAACTCTGAAGGACATTCTTCAAATTAAACACTTATTGCTATAATAAGCTCATGTGAATCTGGAACAATGAGCCGATATCCCTTAACACCATCAGGATATCCCACAAATATGCAAGTCTAGCTTTGTTTTTCTAAAGCACAATGTTTATTTGAAGGTATGTGAGCCCATGCTAGACTATCAAAGACTCTAAAATGATGTATATTTGGCTCCTATTACACCAAGATTCAAGAGGTATTATCCCCTTTAAATCTTTGTGAGGAACTCTATTCTATATATATGTAGCATAATTAATTACTTCCACCTAGTACTCAGGTACTAATGATTTTTCATAAATAATACAACTTGCCATCTCTTTTAAAAATTTATTCTTCCTCTCTGCTACATCATTATGCTGAAGTGTGTATGTAACTGAATGCTGAAGATCAATTCCTTCAAGAGCACAAAATTGTCTAAACTTATTGTTCACATATTCTCTCCTATTATCTATGCGAAGGATCTTGACATACTTCCCAGATTGTTTCTCTACTAGAACTTTGAACTCTATAAATCTATCAAATACTTCACTTTTGAGTTTCAAAAAATAAAATTAGGTATATCTGGAATAGTCAGCAATAAATGTGAGAACATATCAAGTTTTACTAAAAGATAAAGTAGGTAACGGACTCGCTAAATCACTATGAACAAGTTTGAGGACTTGTGTATCCCTCAAAGCCTTCACTTTATCAAACTTATCCTTTGGATGTTTGCCTAAGGCACAACCATGACATACACCCCCTAAAAACTAAATCTATGAAAGTCCTGTAACCATCTCCTGCTAACTAAGTTGCTATAAATAGTAGTAGTTCAAATGACCAAACTTCTCATGCCATAGCTTGCTTACTGAATCAGTGTGTGAGAGCAAAGTTGTAGAGGAATATTAAGGTACAAAGTGGGAGAATGAATGAGTATTTTTGTCAACTTTTCCGACTACAACTAAGGCATTATCCTTCAATTTTTTGATTGAAATAGAATCAGGTGTAAAGTCAACTTTCCTACTAGTATCAAAGTGGGTGATTTGGTAGACAGAGAGAAGGTTAGTTGATAAGTTTGGCACACATAGGACATCCTCAAATACACCACTATCAACATCAACTATACCTTTTCCTATGACATCTACCTTAGAATCATCACCTATGAGAATATGAGGCAATGAACTTGGTTCTAATTTTAAAAATTGTTCTTGATCAGAATTCATATGGTGTGAAGCACCTGAGTCAATTACCCATGACTTAGGAGAATTTATCAGTGCAACTAGTGCCATAACTTTCCCTTTCCCTGAATTTGAAGGAGTGGAAGAATCCTTTGAAGAGGTTGGATTGATGTTATTATTTTTGAGAAGACCCTTAAGGTCATCAATCTCTTTCTTCTAGCAATCTTGTTCACTATGAAACCCTTTTTTGTAATAAGGTCAAGGAGTTCCAGTCCTTTTTTGTAAATCCTCTTTTTTATTAGTGGATTTATAATCTCCTTGTGAGAAATTTTTTTACCCTTTATTTTTATATTTCTATGATTTATTTTGATTATTCTACTTTTTTTTACTTGAACCTGTATTTGATGTTAATGTTGAAATTTGCTTATGTTGAGATTGACTTGAAACTAGAGCTTGAAATTTGGATGACTTGATTAGACCCATAACTATTAACTTTTCTTCTTTGGCCATTAGAATCTTAGATAATACCTCAAAGGTGGGCATTTAATAAGATGTGCCCAATGTGAGCCTATGAGTCTGAAATTTAAAGACAAATGATGAATACTCTGAACCTAATTTGTATAAAGCACTGAAAATCAATTGAATATCGTTTTTATCAATTTTACATTTAAAATTTTGTACTCTAAGATCGATGACTTTAGTGGTGTAGTCTTGTATTGTAGCATAATTTTTATGAGCCAAACTAATGAGTTTATTTTCAGTTTGGTAACCATAAACCTCATCTATTTTGTCAAATAATGATGCTAATTTATCCCAAGCCTCTTTTGGAGTTGTACATTTGTCAAGATAGAAATTCAATTCTAAAGACATGTTAGACTGAATGCATCCAATAACTTTAATAGTTTCAAAGAGAAAGTGTTATAACTATTTTGCATCAGTAGGTGGAGTAAGAAGAGTTGTTATGTAAAGTGTATATTCTAGAATCATTAATGCATTCCAAGCATTTTGTTTCTATGTGTTATAGTTATATGTTGTTAATAGTGGGAACTTAGGATTCCCCATGATGCAATTGGAAATAAACCGTCACAAAGATAAAATCAAAGTATAAAACATACCACAAAACCTCCATGAATTACTTAATTTTATCCCACCCAATAAGTCTTTTTTGGCAATTTATAATTGAGTGCAGTTACAAGGCTAGGTTATAATTTTTTTAGTTTACAAAAATCTCAAGTAGGCCCTCTAGTCTAAAAGTATAAAAAATATGTACTTTAATATAAAAATTTCTACACCAATGCATTGTGCTCAAAAAAATATTAACTTTGAAAAAAATTGGACCTTAATACAAGGTCGTATGTGAAAGTTATGAGCCTTTGAAGTTGCAAAAATGAGGATGGACAAGAGTTGTAGAAAAAATTGAATTATAAAAAAAATTGAACAAATCTAGAAAAAATTGAAAGTACAATAGTGAAAAGCATAAAATTTTAAGCTATTTAAAAAAATGCTAAAAAATACCTCCTAGTGTTCAAATGTTGGGCTCCCTAAGTTGCCCTATCAATTTTCCTTGTTGATATGTAAGGCCTGCCAAAAAAAAATTTGCCCTGTATAGTTCATACGACCATACTTGGGAGCAAAAAACATTTGTCTTTTGGATGATTGTGTCTAAATTGTTATGTTGTGGAGCTAAAAGCTTCACCAGGATGCAAACAGGAGAAGTTAAAGAGGATCCAGAGTTGCGGGGTGTTGCTGATTCAGTTGCAGGAAAAATGGCGTCGGTTTGATCAGCGGACGTCGGTCAGAAAGCAAGAAGAAGAAACCGACATCGGTTACCAGTCGGCCGACATCAGTCATGGAGGAGCTGACGTCGGCAGCCTGTGTGAGAACAGGCAGTTCACATGACGAATCCGGGAGAGTCTATTTTTGGACTGCTAGTTTGCATGTTGAAGGCTAGTCGTAATCTTGAGTTGCTAGTCTAATTATTGTAATTAGGTTAGTCTAATTATTGTAAACATGAGATCTATATATGGACTCATGGGCTGTATTGTAAGTGTGTGCTAGAAAGCCATAGAGCTTTTAGAGAGAGCTAGTGTAGCTCCTCCTAGTTCCAAAGGGGTGTTGAGAGTGTTTGATCAGGGAGAGTTGCAAGGTCTGCAAGGTCAAGGAGCTGATCCACCGGGGTACTGGCTGAAGAAGGGTTCTTCAGGGGTGTAGAGAGATCTACAATTGTGAGTATGGTCTATTGAATTTCAGGTTGAAGGTTCATGGGAGATCTACTTGGAGTACGGTTGTGTGCTTGGTGAACTGGCAGTGTTGTTACTGACTGGTTGGAGAGGTGAACATCAATTCTATATTGGAGTTGATTGTTGGGACCGAGAGAGAGAGGGAAGAAGGTCTTGAGGAGTGGCGAACCTTTGAGGTGGAGGAAGAAGTGGCATCTTCCTTATTGTATTTTCTTCTGTGTATATAATACAATTGTGTATTGTCTCTTATATCCTGTGTTTCATATTTCTAGTTACTTGTCACTTCTGGTATAATTCCGTGTTTAGTTGCTAATACAAGCAGTAATCATATGTGCTCTTATTGTGGTGGAGCAAAGATCCTGACATAAATTGGATAAATTTTATATGGATCTTTAGTTTTTGACTCCTTTCAAATGCAATCGTGAGGTCCGTTTTGCTCAGAAATGCTTCAATTTTTAAGCACCTATCAAATTTGGGTGTGGTTCTTCTAGATCAAACATTTACTAATTTTACCTCCTGTGCCCAATTTAGACAAAATTGTAGATGATTTTGACTATCTCAATCACTCTGAACTCAATGGTGAGTTCGAAAATTCTTTATAAAGCTCCAATTTATGTTTGTATACAAAACCAAAAAATTGATCTTATATTTGGATATTTTTCTCTTGAATATTTAACAATATGTAGATTCAAAATAACTCTGGTACCATGTTAGAATTAGCTATAAGATCTAAAAAATCTAATAAAAAGCATAAACAAGAGATAAAATAATAATAGTAATAAATAATAATTGTATATTTGAGACAATAATAGAAATGAATAAATAACTTAATAATAATGAATTACTTTGACTATAAAAATAGTGGAGTGTAACTCCACACTAACAAAATAGGTGTCTAATTTGTGTAAATGATCAACACAAGTTGACTACTAGTTAATCAATCTTATACTATCTTACTCTGAATGGTGGAGTGGAACTCCATTGTAATAAGATAATTGTCGAAGTTGACTACTAGCTAAGCAAGCTTATCCTATCTTACCTTGAATAGTGGAGTGGAACTCTATTATAAAAAGATAGGTGTCCAAGTTGACTACTAGCTAAGCAAGCTTATCTTATCTGGTGCAAATTATTAATAAACATAATAAACTAATTATAATAAGTAATTAGTATACCAATCTAAATAATAAATGCAATAAATCAAATAAATGCATCAATAGAGTAGATAGTGATGGTGTGATAACCTAGAGAGACAAGCAAGACCCATGTGTTGTATGATTTCCAAATTAGGCATGCAGTGTATCAGAGAAAACTTGTTCTATTGTAAAATATCGTACAAACATGTAAATCATACTCATGAAATGATAATGTCTCACTAAGCATACTTTAGCCAAAGTTTTAAGGATAGTAACTTGAAAGCAATCTATATATCAATCAAATTCATATACACACTTGATTGGATTGCCTTCATCTGACATTATGATACTAGTAATCTAGTGAAGTCCATCTCACTCCTTACTCTGTATCAATAATGTAGATTGATCAAATACAATTCAACTACAAGATTCATATAACTTACATCCTACTAGCAATCACATCATATAAATGCTAAACATAGGAGGAACCAAAGTATATATTTATTCTGTCAAATGTATGAATGAATCTTACATTATTTTCTCTCATACTAGAAATAATGACTACATTTCATACCATCTGGACAAATACATAATTAACTACAAATTCAAATATCACAGTTCATTTTCAACCATACTACACCCTATAATAACCCATGTTACCATAGTATAGCATTTTGAAGCATAACTACTAAATATCGCAACCAAGTTAATAAAATAGTTATAATTACATGAAAACATACACTCACATTCTACAACTAGAACAAATAAAACTCCATTTTTACGAAACATAGAAAAATCCAACTATCATTTATTATTTAGAGGTTTGAATGCATGCATTCGCTAAGTTTTATTATTCACAAATATTTTAACATAGTTTATAACCAAAAGTACACACCCCAATGTACAATATATATGTTAATAGGCTCGTTTACACCTATTTTCTCAATAAGCACACCGTTAATAGAACATAAATACATAACTGGGTATAATGTTATATTCCATGCGATAGGTTTTGTACCACAAGATATATATAACAAGTGCTTTCCATCATGCCACAAAACTTATCTCACGATACAAGAATGCTATGTTTATTCATTTAAACCTCACATGTTTAATTCAAATGATGTTACGATATCAAACATTTATATCTACATACATATCATTATAACAATAACTACAACTGTAATGGTTAATTACATGATAAGAGTTAAGACATTGGGTGATCTTGTATTATCAATCCATCAGCGAATAGTCACAAAATACAAACCTTATGCTTATCAGATCACTCTATGGATCTAGTCTCGTTTCAGCTATAAATAAAATTTTTACAAAGTTTTAAAAATATATATACATATATTAAAACCAAATTTATGTTTTATGACCACCATAAATCAAATTAATAAATTCTATCCATGTTCTGATTCAACAGGAAATAGTTGAATAAGTTATAAAATTTCGACTTAATAATTTTATATCTTTTCTTAGAAACACATGGCGCTTACATAAAGTGCATGCTTTTGTTACATTACATGACGTTTCATATAAATTATGTTCATAGTTCATATAGACATTGAATAACATAGTTTAATCTTCAGTGCCTAAATAAAAGATACAATAATAATATTCGATAATATTTGGTAATATTACAATGAAACTAGACGTCTTTTGTAATATTGTTTAGCTGAATGTAGAACATAGGGCAACATCTTTTATGGGAAAAACCAATTTCAAATAGGTCTATATCTTTACCACCATTTTAATTATATATTGAAATAATTAGTTCTTCAATAACTACGATGCCTTTGTGTGTAAATTATAGATTGGAAAATATGGCATCGCCTATTTTTGTAGCTCAGAACAAGGATTTAGAGGTTTCACTTATTTATTTATACCTAAATCTGGAAGGCATAGTTTTAAGAAGTTATAAACCAGAATTCCTACAAAATATCTTATTTTGACACCAAATAATAGCTATGCAAGTATAACAAATTTCTTTTGAATACAAGCTACTAAACTCTACATAATTGACTCAAACAAATCACCACTCAATAAAGCATTGACTAAAGGCATTGGTTAGTAAAAGAAATCGTTGTTTAATAATGGCAGCATTTTGTTTTTCTATTCAAAAATCCCTTTTTGAATTCTATGTTTGCCCAATCTATTTGTAGGATACATGTGATGCAAAACAAAATGCTAAATGCAATAAATGATAACTGTAATCATAAATTACTCTAGTAACTAGTTATACAAGAGCGTTATAGTAGGATATTTGACTAAGTAGGCATTAAAAGAGTATGTGCTAATAGTTTAGTTTGGCGAATTGTCTCTTTTTTTGAGATGATAGACTAAACTTAGGCAAAACTAAGCTACCCTATAGGATGGGTCGATGTTTTCCTTAATAGAACTCAATGATACCCAAATAGTAATTTGCAGTGACACCTTTTAAACTGACAGAGAAAAACTAAGTTGCATTGTTTTCTATTAAGGCCACTCCACACACAAGCTGGAATTATCAAGAGTGCAATGACTCATAAGTATTATAAGGCTAGAATAAGATATAGGTAGTGCCAAGCAAGGAATAAACAATCTATTTAATCTTCCTGGTTTACTTTGCAGATCGATTCCTTGTTCAATCCCAAAAGGCACTAAATTTAGATGCCAATATTCTAGAAATATAGCCGAATCAACATACTATATTTTATCACACTTTTTCATTTTACTAATATGCAGTTAATTTATTAGGCATATAGTTGTATTTAAAGTCTTAGAGAGACAACTAGTACAACGAAATATATAGATTTTATGGACAATAACATTTCAAGATTTTTTCCATGATCCAATATTAAAAATTAAAAACATTGCCTACCCGGTAAATAATGCTAAAAATCTTCTGCTATGCTTCCCTTTTCTCCTTCTGGCTACACTATGCCCTTTTTCACCTTCTCAAGCTCTCCTTCCTTTTTTAATTTGGAAAACTTCTATATTATATCTCTTTTTTAACTAGATGTAGCCTCTTTATTTTATGCTTTAGTTTTTTTTGATTTTGTTATTTTTAATTATTTTTTATTTTCTAAATTTAGTCATTTTTTTATTTTTCTTTTTTTAGTCTTTTTCCTTTTTTTTTCCATGGCAAATTCCATTTTTGTTTATTTTAACACTAAATATCAAAATTTTATAATTTTATTAATTGAATTAACATCCACAAGTGTTATAGCATTTTAAATGACAATTTCATAATTACTAATAATCTAGATTTTTAAATCTACTTTTGTTAATAATATTCCTACTAGCATTAATGATAAAATGTGTCAAATACGCAAAAAAAAATTCACTAAGATATTTAACATATAGTGGCAAACCATAGAAACCAATTTTTCAATGCAAGTAGAAATAAACACACTATGATCAAACCATTTTTAATGCATTCTAACATATGCTAACTCCTATGGTGTGTGCAAGGTCATTCCCAGTTCTCTATCGACCTCTGACATCTCTATCTACGTCTCCCTCTTTGATGATGCTCTCACTTCGACACTCTATGAGGGATGAGTTCTCTTGCATCAACCTCACAACACTTAGGTAATTAGATCATATCAACATGATAAATATATAGCATAAAATATAACCGAAATAACACATCAATATGCTCAAAATGTAAATACATACACTATAGCCAACTTACAGTAAAGTAATCATGTATAATCATGTATCTAAGCAATATTCTTCTATCCCATAATATCATATATCTCAAACTTAGTCAGAAATATAACTAATATCAAATGTGTCTACTATATATATCCATGAATAGTCAAATAGTTTGTTTAGCGATGAATCAGGATGCAACAGTGTAAGCCTAAGTGATTTTTCTCAACTTTTAGGTAAAAACCTAAGTTTAAGAATTTCATTTGGAAAACGCCTTAGGATTAGTGGAGTTCAAAATTTTAAATGTCAAAATGTTTATGGTAGGATGCATGCTAGAATTTTTTTATTTTTTGATTTAGTTTTATTTTTGCCTAATTTTATGAATTTTTGGGTTTAGGGCCACGATAGACAAAACCATCAGTCTTTATAAATTGGATGTTCTGTTTTTACATCGACATTTATATAACTGATGGTCTTTGATTTTCAAAATTAGCTCTTACATATAGTGTTAGATTCACTATGGCAGGGGATAAAATAAAATTTGAGAGATCTTGACTAATCTAGATGATGTTTTTCATGATTACATGAAGGATATGTGTGCTAGAGTAGAGTCAGAGAGTGGGAGTGGTTTATTAAAGTTATAATAGTACGAATGGCAAAGGAGACTTTCATACTTGACATGACATGGACACTTGATATTACAGAGATTTGTAGAATAGTACAGGAGGGGATAATTGCCTCATCCAGTGAGTTACTTGTGATTTTTTCACATATTTGGATGCAAAAAATAACACTTTCTGGTTTTCATAGATCCTAAGAGAGTGGACCATCACATTGGTCAATGTCTATATTATTTTGAGATCTCTAATTATTATAAAGATATTAACACTTTGGGAGGATACTAACAAAATAAAGTCCTAGGGGTGGACTGATTACTTTGATGATGTGGATCCACTCGACATGGGTGAGAAGTAGGGGTGAGGCTAGCAGGGATTGAGAGAGCAATGATCCCCAACCTTTGCAAGGTGATTATTGACATCTTGGCCTTATTTTTGGTAAAAAATAAAGGATGGACCATTTTATCTACAACTAGGCTATGGTTTTTAGAATTATTAAGGAGAGTGACCACATATTTCCATGGGCCTTGTGTTTTATTAGACTTATAAAGATCTATATCCCATTTCTAAACTATGAGCATTATCCATTAATTACCCAAGTTTGATTATGTGTTGGGTGTATGAACATATAATTCCTTATTATAGGGGTGTCCCTATTAGAAACACATGGGCTATTGAGGCCTCGAGATGGATAGGCATGGCATCATTTTAAGATGTGTCACATGTAGTTGCTAGCATAATAGTGGGAGATGTGATTGACTAGTCGTACCAAGGCATTTCAGGTCAATGGGTTGATGATGTGATCATTATGATGACCTATGATATCATATGTCAAGTGTGAGACAATCAAGGGTGGGCAGAGTCACACCATGTAGTTCAAGTTCCATAATAGTTTGTGCTATAGTACACGTCCAATTTCCCCATCCCTTAGGTCTTCTATAGGGGAGAGAGGGAGGTTAGAGATGTGAGGTAGGGAAGATTAGGGTAGAAACCAATAACACTTAACACTTTGGTCATTGTATTAGATGGTGATAGGAGAGGAAAAGGAGGAGGGCACACCCCAAGAATCAAAGTGGTTGTTCAACAGGCATTAGCAAGAGTGGGATGTGTAAGGCAAGTTCCTGTAGCAGTGTTCTAAATGTCACATGAACCATTGGCTAGAGATTAACAATAACAATCATATCCATAGGGGCTATCAGGGCCTCATTGTGGACATGCATGACACCATTTCAAGATGTTCCACATAGAGTTGGTAGCTTGATAGTGGGATCTATGATTGCCCAACTATACCAAGCCATGGCAGGTCAGTGGGCAAATGAGGTGATCACTTTGATTACCAATGAGAGCGTACATTAGGTGTGAGATAGTCGAGGATAAGTAGAGTCACACCATGTATATCTTGTTCCATATCAATTTTCACTATAGTATGTAACCAATATCCTCATCCCTAAGGCCTTTTATATGGAAGATATGAAGGTTAGGGATGTGAGGTTGGGAAAACTAAGGTGTAAACCATTGATGCCCAACACCCTAGTCACTATTGGATGGTACTAGGAGAGGAGGAAGATGGAAAGCCCCAATAGTTTTTAAAGTGATTATTTATCAGCTAAAAATAGGAGTGGGAGGTGCAAGGCAAGTTCTTGTAGTCATGGTCCATATGGCACAAGGACCATTTTCTGGAGAATAATAACCACCTCAACCATAACCACAACAACTATTAGTGGTTATAGAGAGGGAGGGTAGGAAGGAGTGGTAGGATAAGGAGATTAAGATCTTATAGGAGATGATCCTGATACTGAGGATGAGTATGTATAGATAATCTCTTATGAGGACTTCAACCCTTAATTGGCATGAGGTGGATCCAAATAAGTTAAATTGTGATTTTGAATTTATATAATAGTTTCAATTAACTAGTTATCTTTTTTATTTTATTTTACAATTGGATTATAATTTATTTTTGTTTGTACATGTGTTTCATATTCCATGATGGAGTGGTACATATTGATTTGATGCTCTCTTATGGATTTGTTCCACATTACTTCTAGTCTAAACAGGGAGTAGCTTCTCACAGAGCCAAGCCTACCGGTTAGTTTGGGTCAACACTCAGATATGTTTTCCCCTAATTATAATTGATTAGAGTGTTTTATCCATTATAAGACTAATATTATTTGCCTACAAGCCAAGTTAGTGGGTTAGAGGCTTGGGACAAGACCCTGAGCAACCTATTAGCACCGAGCAGTAGGCGTGCCTCTTTGAATTAAAAAATTGTATTAAGGAAGGCCTCCCAGGTTAAAACCAATTGTAAGAAGCACAAAATTAGGATAAGGTGTCATCA
Organism: Torreya grandis; assembly: GCA_037957365.1. NCBI lineage: Eukaryota > Viridiplantae > Streptophyta > Pinopsida > Cupressales > Taxaceae > Torreya > Torreya grandis. Next base: position 1,008,030 of record JARHVA010002103.1, on the reverse strand, counting down.
TCACTTTTCATCCATATTTTCTCATAATAAGAAGAATAGGAGTCATGGGCATTCCTCTTCAGGATGTGCCTAGAGGTAAGGATGACTAGTTTTTTATGGAGTTAACTCTATGTCTATTTTTCTTTTTTTTGAGATTTTAGCAACATTCTTCCTCTCTATGTGGAGATGATGTATATAAAACATTATCATATATATGATCCACTTTTGGATATATATGTCTTTCTATCACCTTTCTTTGGTTTTTGTAATGTTTGCCTTTTTTTAAAATTCATACACCATGGATGACTAGGAGAGTAATGAATTGTTATGGATCTCATTTTGTGATGAAATGTTACGGATATGATTATATTTGAGTGTTATAACAGAATGTATCAATATGTAACATGTGACAATTTACAATACATGAACACGTGAATTATTATTTTGTAGGTAACGATCAAACTAGTTCATCCATGTGACAAGTGACATTCAATTTATAGTAGGGAGTGGGGGGAGATTGGAATATGCAAAATAGCAGAAAAATACATCTACTCATTGATAATTTCATAAGGAATAAGAGGCTAAACTTTATCCTTTCAACATGTGGGATAATTACACTTCCTATTAGGCTTAGAAAACACTAGTTTTATTAGTTTCATCTAGACTTAGATTGACCGATGGCCAACCAATGTAGAATTGGTAAAAGGGAGGGTTATCATTTCAGCACAGACATCTTAGAAAGATTTTTAAGATTTGTATTGTAATTTTTGGACACTTTTGCATTGTTTTAATTTTACTTTACTTTTATTTTTTCTTTTTCTTTTTCGTTTTTGACCCCCTCCACTTAAGGACATCTCCCACCAATGCTAACCCCACACAACTTGTAAGATGTGAGGGCTCACCAACAAGGATAAATAAAGGGAAAGAGATGTGAAATTTTCTCTTAATTTGATAGGCTTGACTTTTCATAGTGTCTCTATTTTTTTGGAAGGTTCCTATCCCCAAACATTAGCCCTATGAACTAGTAAGATGCAAGGGCTCATCACCAAGGTCTAAAGTAGTGGAATAAAATTACATGGTTAGAGCATGCTAGTGTTTTGCTTAGAGGGGACCTGAAAGGCAATTTTTCCATGGGCAAGCTTCAATACTAGGTTGTAGGCTAGAGTATCTAATATTGAAGGAAGATATGGGAATGAGGTGTACAATACCTATAATAATTAAGATAAATTTCTTATTTTATGATGAATTTGATATTATTTTTCTAATAGGAATAAAATGTAATAGGAAGAGATGGAATGATATATTGCAATAAAGGTTTTATCATGTGAACTCATAGCTAGATAGTCATCCTATCAAAATAATTGAAATGTGAAAACAAAAAAATGACAGAGGATTTTATTTATGCAAAGAGGGAAATGTGATATGTGAGATCTATATGAAGTAACATTTAAGGTGCAAATGTTTCACATATTTATCAAATTCCTTACCCTCCAATGTGTATAAACAAAAGGATCCATTCTAGAAATATTTTGTAACCAAATATGGCCCAAGCAGGTAGGTCTAAAATTTCAACCTTATCCTTTCTTTTTATCAGTTCTATTGTCGAGTCACAAGGTCACCAACTTGGATAGGGCATTATGAACATTCTTATTTTATTATTCGCACATATGATCCACGTAAGTAACATGGTTATGTGAAACTATGATTTGATGCTCATTTAAAATTTATAACTTAATGAGGTGTGTGTTTTTGTATTCTTCTTCATTTAAGAGATCTTAGAGATAAATGCAAAGACTTTGGATTTATATCTCTAAAGGAAGAATTGTTTTTACACAAAAATAATGGAATATGGTGTTGCCCCCATGGGTATACGCATACTCTCCCTATAAGCCCATAATTTGAGATGAAGCTGAAGATTCCAATCCATTTTATTATCTTTCATGGTCTTGACCAATATTGATTTAAATGTATTGTTTGTGACCTTGACTTGACTGTTGGCCTAAGGGTAACAAGGAGGCCATGTCATGAGATATGTAGAATTTATTACATAGTTCATGTTCCTTAAGATTATTAAAAGGGGGCCTATTATCGGTGATTATAATCTATGGGCTCCTGAATATACAAATGATCTTATTCAAGATGAATTTTAAGATTACTAACCCAGCAGTAGTGGTTAGTGGCATAATGCATTACTTCCAGACACTTAGTGAAATACTTAGTGACTGTAATGATGGCCATGGAAAGAAATAAGAAATCAAGTAGAGAAGTGCCAAGGTGTTACTATGGGCTGAAGTGTTTGATCAAGGACATGAATTTCATGAGACAAATTTTGAAACCTATCGCATATTCTTACAATTATATAACATCATGTATGAGGGTAGGCCAAAAAAATCCCATTTGATGAATATTTATGGCAATTGTGTGATCACTAAGATGCTCACAAAAATTGCCACTATGACATTGGAAAAAGACATTCTCAAATGTTTCTTGATTCACACATCTAAGGAGCATGTCTTTGAAATATTTTTAGTATATAACTTAGTCAATAATTAGATACATGTAAGAGATGATGCGAAGATGTCACCTATGTTGGAAGTTTGTGCCTTGGAGATAGTTTTGACTGATTGATTAGTTTATTATATCAATATACAATGGGAAAGAAATGATTGTGGGTTTATCTATGTATAAAATAACTTCTTCTATTAATTCAGTGTCAACTAGATCACCAACCTCTATTGGGGAATCAACCAATCAATCAATAATGATTTATACTTCAATAGATTTTTGGTTGGTGTAAGTTAATTTGAACATGCTCAAAATCATGATGAAATGAATATCCTTTCATGACAAGGTTGGTTGGGTTAATAATGAATGAAGGTTTTGAGATTTCACAATGACCCTCATTTCTTGATTGAACATGTAATGCCTCAATCATTTAGTTGTAAAAACTATGTCTAGACACTCTTTTCTACTTATGTATACAATGTTTCATAATCAGTAAGAGTGTAACTAATGAAATAGATTGTTCTTTCTTTGACATCACCATCTTGTTGGGCTAACATGAAGGTGATAGATACCTTAGTTGTATTGAAATAAATTATGAGGGGTTGATCAAAATTAGGTGCCATGAGATTTGGTGGGGCCATAAGAAGGCACTTTACCAACTTGAATGTATCTTGGTAGTCTTGAGTCCAAGTCAGACTACTCTATTTCTTTAGGGATGTTTAATAGGATGGATAGCGTATGTAAGGTTGAAGATGAACCTTAGAATATCCCCCAACTTCCCCAAGATCAAATTTATTCTTGATTCTTTAGAAGGGGCCATCTCTAAAATAACACATTTTTTAAAGAAATATATCAATCTCACATTTAGAAATGATAAAACCTAAGAGTTTCTCACCGGTAACTCTGAACACACACTTCTTCGGGTTAAGTGTGACACCATATTCTATTAAGTGGGCAAGGATAGTGTATAGAACCTTAAGATGAATTGCTCTCTTCTTAACTTTTCCTAAGAGATCATTGATATAGACCTCTACTACTTTATGAATGAGATAATGAAACATATGGTTCATGGCTCTTTGATAAATTTCCATGGCATTTTAAAGGCTGAAAGACATGAAAACATAACAAAAGACATTCCACGACATTATGAAGGAGGTCTTGATTTTGTCTTTCTTTGAAATGTGAATTTGATTGTATCTTGAGAAAGCATCCATGAGGGACAATAACTCATATTTTTTTGTAAAGTCCATGGTGACATAAATAGACAATAGGGGAAAGTCATCTTTGGATTTGTCTTATTGATATCTCTAAAGTATACGTATATCTTGATTTTACCATTATTTGTTAGGATATAGACGATATGGGATAGCCATTTGGAGTATTCCATAGGTTTAATGAATCCTAATTTTATAAACTTGACAACTTTTTTGATCATCAATGCAAGCTTTAGTTTCATAGGCCCAAGATTTTGTTTAATATGCTTTGATCATGTTTGGTGACTGGGTTGTAGGCCACCACCTCAACTTAAAATCCTATCATATTTGTGTAGGGAAAGGCAAAGGCTTTGGAGAGTTTAGTGCGAAAATACTTTTGGTCCACTATCTCTTAAGGTGAAAGTGAAGATTTGAGTTTAAGGCTCTTGGGCTGCTCTTTAGTCCCAATATTAATATCAATTGTATCCTCTATGAGATAAGTGTTCCCCTCTTCAAATTATTGTGGGGTAGGGGGAATATTGAAAGCTTCATCATTTGCCTCAAATTCCTCATGTTTTTTTCTTATAAGAGTCATAATCCTCAGTTTTAAAATATGAATCATAGTATTATATTCCAAGAGCGAATGAGGGATAAAAGGTGAGAGAAAAACCTTTCTTATGGTGTGACAAGAGTAGATGATTGTAAAATCATAAGAATTGTAAAATCACCTCATCATTCTTCATAAAGTCTAGGTCAAAAGGGTCATTTTCCTATCCTAAATGGGAAAGGATTTGATTGTTTGATATCTTTCAAACAAGTGGTTAAGGTCTTATAGACACAACAAACTCAGATTATGGTATTGCTTGATGAGGAAAAAACAAAAAAGAGGAAGCAACCATTGAATAAGTTATTTGGTTATTATCCATAGGGATAGTCTTTATGGAAAAAAAATTAACTCCTTGGTGAATTTACACATGACATTATAGTACAGCTAAAGATGTTTAGCCTTTGTTTGGAAAATCTCAAAGACCTAATTAGTGACTAATTGTGAGTCACATTGAATCCTAATATTATGAACATGTAACCTCCTAAAAATGAGCATTCCTAACAGTAAGGCTTTGTATTATGCCTCGTTATTGGTGCATTTCAAATTGAGTCTAAACCCAAAATGCATGATCCTCCCCCTAGGGAGATTAGGATGGCTCATATCTCTATGCCCAAAAGACATTTGTCTCCATCATAATAGAGTGTTCATTGATTGCTCAAAAGGGAAGGATCATCGTGATGCTCGGGGAGTATCTCTTTATTTCTAGAAATCTCAACCATACAAATGTAGGGTATCATGGCTAACCCATCTTACATTTCTAAACCTTGAGATTTGTAAATATTATAGGTTCCAACCCCACGTGGGTCAAAATGGAGTGTAATGGTATATCCCTCTCTACAATACTAATGATTTTAGAGGTTGACTTTGTCAAAATAGCTAATATCATTGCAAACTTTTTTCACCCGCTTTATTCATTTTTATGACACCATTTTCATTATGATTTTTGTTTGATGATCCCTTAGGACCTTCAGAGATTAATTTTACAACACGTGTCATAATTGTAATGGGTTCTTTTTTCCTTTGCAAGTGGATAAGGCTTCTTTATCTCAATGCCAATAAAATGGTAGTTAATATGAAGTGATATGTTTTTCTTTAGGTTTTATTGATGGACATCGAATATTTCCAGATCACCTTGGGCAAGAAAAACCTTTCCTAGTTGCAAGAATCTAATTTCTTGAAATAAAGTAAAGGAAATTTCCTTAATCATGTAGATCCAAGGCCTCACTAAATTTTTTTGGTGTGTCATTTTTCACACTTGATGTGAATTCCACCTTAGGTGATGTGTTACCAATGTCTGAATTATTGTGTGCACAACATTATTTAAGTTATATTTATCCTCACATGTGTGAGAAGGGTGAGTTGTAACTGGGGGAATGATCATATCCCACCTTTCACTCAACCAATGACAATCTCTCACTCACCTTTTTTTGTTCTTATATAAGGACCCTTTGTGACCTTATGGAAAGTTAGATTAGGGCTTAGAGTCATCTCCAAATCTGTTGGAGATGTAATATATTAGAGAGTTTTGGTTTGGTGTATCCATTATTGGTTGCACACACATGTACGTTGTATATTATGTTATTGTAATGTAATGTGTTCTTTGTTAGTGAATCTATTTCTATGATCTGAGCATTATGTGGATTGATTTTTATTGTAGAGTTTTCCTTATCCCTCCTCAATTCCTATATGGTATCAGAGCCAAATCTACAATTTTTATCTCATAATTATTTTGAAATGAATTTTTATTTAGAGTTATTTATATCATTGGATGCAGATATGTATAGAGAAGAGATTTCTACCTTTTTCAATTTTTGAATGCTCTTAGTGAATTTAAAATTCCCTTTGGAGGCATTTTGAGTTATGTATTTTTGAATCTTGATCAATCCCAATATATTCTCATGTTTCTTCCCAATCCTCTAATCAATCTTTTAGCCAATCCATCTTGTGGGTTTTCAAAATTACCTAATGGGTAATTTTTGTTTGTGTTAAAATTGTTATGTTAAGGTTACTTTTTCAGTTTTTATAATTTTAATAAAAAATTATAAATTTTGGGTTTGATTTAATATTTTTTTCTAAATTATACTCGTAAAATATAAATTTATATATATATATATATATATATATATGTGAGCATCTAGTGATTTTTTACAAATTTTTGAAAGTTCAAATTTACAAGTCAAGCAAGGAACAATAAGGAAGACAATAGATTTTTTACATTTTTTTTTGAAAAAATGTGGATCAAGATTCATACCATTAGATTTTATATTTTCAAATAGTCTTTGTTTTAGAAAACAAAGTACTAAGGTTCCCATGGCTTACATTTAAAATTACGTTGTGTGATGGAGTACTAAACAGCTCACACTAACTACATGTCTAATAACTACCGCACACACTGCAGCATGTGACCATTATGTTTAATTTATAGTGGTTTGCTTTAGTGACAACCTAGCTCCATCATACAACTGTCCATTGGCTGATTTAGCACCTAAGGGCTAACCTTACACCATTGTGCCTAATTTTGTAAGTCATATACTTTCGCGGCTCATTTCTTTTGATACACAAAGTCTGAAGAGGTGATTTTTTTTAAACTTGGATATTTATTTTGAGATATAGACAGTGGTGGAGTTTTTTTTTCATTTTTATAAACTATATTTCTATAATTTTTAATTTTTTTCTTAATTTGTTGATGAGATCATGTATTTTAGACCTTTTGGAAGTTGCAACTTTTGACTAGTAACTCGAATTTGCATGTTGTTTTTTAAATGCATGTTTTTTACCTCTTTATAGATGTAACATCTAATAAGTTTGATGTTGACTCAAATTTGAAGTTTTTTTAACACAATAACCTATTTTTTAAATTGTGAATCATACTATTTAGCATTGAGTATAGGTGCCACTTTGTTTTTAGAGGTACTATTTTTCAGTGTTGTAACTATATATATATATATATATATATAATTTTCTAGATGTATTTTACACTTAAATTAATTTCTAAAGTGCCATAGGGGGTTTACTATGTTTACCTTCATGTGTTTGTGCATTGTTTTGCATACCTTTTTCAAATTTTAGTTACTAAGTACATTCAAGAGGCAATCCCCTCTCACTTAAGGATATTGTAGTTCTTTTTATGCACAATTACCAAATTAAAAAAAATGAGGAGATCTTCATATCTAATTTTTCTTCACTCCCTAGTTAGCATTACATGATAGGAGGAAAGGCGGTGTTATGTACTACTAATGTTTCCTTGGTTGTTTGATTATGTTATTACCTTGTGATTATTCCTAATGGATGCAGAGGCTAGTTTTGTTTTTACCAAAGCATTTCTATGTCGAATCTTCTATGGTTTTCACAAACATTATGTATTTTGCTCAATATTAGATTTTTAATGAAGCCAACATGAGGTTTAAAACATTGAAAACAAAATCTGAGCCAACCCTCTTTGGTTTTCACCATGCATTTTTCTTAGATGGATCATATATCAATAGCCACTCGTTTTCACACAACCATATTCATGGGAGATACTTTTGTTTCCTTTTTCATTTTTTTGGAAGCCTCATCAAATTCAACAATCATATACATCAGTAGCTTTATTATTATTATTTATCATTATCAATGGGTACCTTATTAGGCCTAGTTACTGAGACCCATGAGTTTAATAATTCTTCTCTTTTACCAAATCACTGAAGCTAATCTTCAAGGTGGGTGTTTGTGTGTATCATTTTCACACTTTATATGAATCCCACCATAGGTGATGTCTAACCAAGGTGTGACTCATTATGTGCATTTTTTATGGGCACAACATTATTTAAGTGGTAGTTATCCTCAGATTTGTGAGAAGGGTGAGTTTTAACTTGCGGAATGATCATATTCCACCTTTCATTCAACCAATAAAAATATCTCACACACCTTTTACTTTTCCTATATAAGGACTCTTTATGTCTTTATGGAAAATTAGATCGGAGCTCGAGTCATCTCCAGATCTAGTGGTGATTTAATTTGTTAGAGATTTTATATTTTAGTGCAACCAATTGCACACACATGTACATTGTATATTTTTTTAGTGTAATACAATGTGTTATTTGTTGGTGAATCTCTTTATATAGTCTAAAGATTATTATGTGGATGGATGCTCATTACATATTTTTCTTCAACCCTCCTCAATTCTTATAGAATCATGTTATAATTAGTGTCCTTATCTATGACATAAAACTTGATATGTTAGGGTGTGGAGCTAAAAACTTCACCAAAGAGCATTCATTATCAGGTTCGGGTCTACACAGACACTGGTGACCGACGCCGGTCAGGAGCGACCGACGTCGGTCACAGGCAGTTGTAGAGACGCCGACGTCGACAGAGAATCGGCTGACGGCGGTCACAGACAAGCAGCAGGAACCGACGTCGGTTACCTGCGTGTCCAGAAAGCTATTTTCGTGGACAGAAGCGAGTGTTTGCATGACAAATTTGAGTTGTGGACTCAAGCTTGCGTCTCTATTATTAGCATTACTATTTTTAGAGCCCTTGTTTAAGTGGTTTAACTGTTTGTTGGAAGTACATGCTCAAGTCTCCTAATTCTATATGAAGAATTAGATCTTCCTAGCTTTGTAGTTGAATTGTAGAAGAATTCATTGTGTGTGAAGAACAGTACCGAATTGAATCAATCCAGGCTTGTTGGAGTTGATTGTTCTTGAGAGAGATAGCTCTTGAGGAATAGAGATCTATTGAGAGATCTATACATCTAGGAGAGGTGTGGAAGAAAGAAGCTTTCTTCAATTGTATTCCTTTTATAAAGAGTTTGTTAATACAAGTTTTCAGGGTGTTTTCTTGTATCTCTTGTTCTTGCTATTATCATTCTAATTACTTGTCAATCTGATTTAATTCCACGTTTATTGCTGTCACAATTGTAATATATTGTTGGTTTGATCCCCCAACAAGTGGTATCAGAGCCTTGGTTACAGGTTCAGAGCTTGATAATTGGTATCAAAGTTCAGGTTCACTAACAGGTGGTTCAGATCTATGTAGTGTGTATTGATTACAGGTTCTCACAGGAGTTTCTGCAGGAATTTCTGTTTGAGTGGGAGAAGCAATGGCAGATGAAAGTAAATTGAGAATGGAAAAGTTCAATGGCAAAAATTACCAACACTGGAGAATGCAGATAGAGGACTATCTGTATCAGAAAGATCTCTACTTACCGTTAGGAGGTATTGCAAAGAAGCCCAAAGACATGGAGGATGAAGAATAGAAAGTTCTTGACAGAAAGGCTCTGGGTTCTATAAGACTGAGTCTAGCATCCACTGTGATATCCAATTTATCACAGGCAAAGTCTACGGTAGAGTTGATGACTACGTTAGCAAATTTGTATGAAAAACCCTCAGCTTCCAATAAGGTATATCTTATGAAGCAGTTATTTAATTTGCATATGAATGAAGGTGGATCTGTTTCTACTCATCTGAATGATTTCAATGGTATTGTGAATCAATTAAGTTCAGTGAATATAGTGTTTGATGATGAGATAAAAGCTCTTTTGATATTATGTTCTTTGCCTGAAAGCTGGCATGGCTTAGTAATGGCAGTAAGTAATACTGCATCTGCATCAAATATTTTGAAAGTAGAGGATGTTGTTAGTGTCATCTTGAATGAGAAAATACGCAGAAAAAGCACAGAAGAGGCATCTGGAAATGCTTTAAGTTTTGAGAGCAGGGGAAGGCAGAAAGAGAAGAGCAAAAAAGGCAGAGCAAGATCCAAATCAAAGGGGAAAGGCAGATCTAAATCCAGAAATGGCAGGAAGCCACAATGTTGGAATTGTGGAAAGATGGGGCACATAAGCAGAGATTGTTGGTCAAAGCCTAAGGAGGACAACCAGCACGAAGGAAAGGAAGAAGCCAAGATTGCAGGTATTGCACAAGATGCTTTAATTTTCTCTCTGCATAATAATATAGAATCTTGGGTATTAGATTTTGGTGCATCTTTTCATGCTACTCCTAACAGGGAATATTTCAGTGACTATATCCATGGAGATTTTGGAATAGTGTATCTAGGGGATGATGAGCCCTGTAAAATAATTGGCAAAGGTAAAGTGCAGCTGAAGATGCAAAATAGCAACACATGGGTGTTGAGAGATGTGATGCATGTTCCTAGCTTGAAGAGAAATTTGATTTTTGCAAAAAAGTTAGGGGATGAGGGTTGTACAATAACTCTCACAGCAGAATCTTGGAAGGTGACCAAGGGTGCACTTGTTATGGCCAGAGGTAAGAGAGAAGGTACTCTCTATTTGTGTAATTGTGTTACTAACAAATCTCTTTCTGTACTATCTACTTCAGATGTGGATGCTAAATTGTGGCACTCAAGACTTGGCCACATGAGTGAGAAGGGGATGTCAATTCTTAAGTCTAAAGGTATGCTTTCAGATTTAAAAGGCATAGATCTAGAGTTTTGTGAGCACTGTGTATTTGGAAAACAGAAAAAGGTTAGTTTTTTCAAAACTGGGTCTACTAAGAAGAGGCACAAGTTGGAGCTTGTTCACACAGACGTGTGGGGACCAGCTTAGGTTACTTCCATTGGAGGATCACAGTACTATGTATCTTTCATAGATGATGCCACAAGGAAGGTATGGATCTATTGTATTAAAAAGAAATCTGATGTATTTGATACTTTTAAAGTTTGGAAAGCTATGGTTGAGAATGAAACAGGTAAAAGATTAAAGTGCCTGAGATCAGACAATGGCGGTGAGTTCTGCAGTCATAAGTTCAGAGATTATTGTTACATGCATGGAATCCGTAGGCAAAGGACGGTTCCAAGGACACCTCAGTAGAATGGTATTGCTGAAAGGATGAACAGGACAATAATGGAGCATGCAAAATGTATGAGATTGCATGCCGATTTGCCCTTACAGTTTTGGGCACAAGCTGTTGACACTGTAGTATACCTGATTAATAGAAGACCCTCTACAGCTCTGAATGGTGGTATTCCAGAAGAGGCATGGACAGGTAAAAAGGTTGATCTCTCATATCTCAAAGTTTTTGGTTGTGAAGCCTTTGTGCATATAGATAAGGAAAATAGAAAGAAGCTTGATGCTAAGTCTATGAGATGCACGTTTATTGGCTATGGCTCAGATGATTTTGGTTACAGATTGTGGAATCTAGAAATTAACAAGGTAATCAGGAGCCGTGATGTTGTTTTCAACGAAAGAGTGATGTATTGTGATCAGCTAAGGAAGTTGAATCAATCTGAGCAGAGCAATGGTGAATTGGATGAGGTGAAAGTCCAAGATGAGCTCGCGGGAAAAAGAAATAATCACTTACAGAAAAACACAGAGACTGACGTCGACAGGTCAGGAACCGACGTCGATAGGATAGAAATCGGCGTCAGCCATACAGAGACCGACGTCGGCCATACAGGTATCAAGGTCGGTCAAGCAAAACCAACGTCGGCCAGTAACAGGTCCTCAGGTGACCGAGGTCGGTCACTGTCAGAGAATTTGGGTGGACAGCGTGTTGTGAATGAGTCTCAGAACCCCATCAGGAGGTCAGAAAGGGTGAGTAAGCCTCCAATTAGATATTCTCCTTCTTTATTTTATTTATTGCTAACTGATGGTGGAGAACCAGAGAGTTTTGAGGAAGCAATACAGGGGGAGTCCAAGAGTGAGTGGGAGCGTGGCATGGTTGAAGAGTTGGAGTCCTTAAGAGAAAACCAAACATGGGATTTGGTTGAATTGCCAGCTGGTAAGAGAACACTTAAGAACAGATGGACCTACAGGTTGAAGGAAGGTGAGAATGGACAGATAAGATACAAGGCCAGATTAGTGGTAAAAGGATTTGCACAAAAGCCAGGTATTGACTTTGGTGAGATTTTTTCTCTTATTGTTAAAATGACTTCAATAAGGGTTGTTTTGTCTTTGGTTGTTTTTAAGGATTTGCATCTTGAGCAGCTAGATGTTAAGACAACGTTTCTTCATGGAGATTTGGATGAGGAAATCTATATGGAACAGCCAGAAGGATTCGAGGTCAAGGGTAAGGAGAAGTTTGTGTGCAGGTTAAAGAAAAGCTTGTATGGCCTCAAGCAAGCTCTTAGGCAATGGTACTTAAAATTTGACAGGTTTATGACTGAGCATGGCTACAGTAGGTGTCAATCAGACCATTGTGTGTATTTCAAGAGATTTGATAACGGTAGATATATTATTCTATTGTTGTATGTAGATGACATGTTGGTTGCAGGATCACATATGCAGGATATCTCAGAGCTTAAGGTAAAATTAGCTCAAACGTTTGCTATGAAGGATTTGGGAGCAGCAAAGAAAATCTTTGGCATGAGCATTAAGAGAGACAGGAAAAATCACAGGTTGATATTGTCTCAAGAAGATTATGTGGACAAGGTGTTAAAACGGTTCAATATGCAGGATGCTAAACCGGTAAGCACACCTTTGGCTAGACATTTTAAGTTGAGTAAAGAACAATGTCCTAATTCATATGATGAGGTAGAGTACATGAGTAAGGTTCCATATTCTTCCGTAGTAGGGAGTTTGATGTATGCAATGGTGTGTACTAGACCGGATATTGCCCAAGCAGTGGGAGTTGTAAGTAAGTATATGGCCAATCCAGGTAAGGAACATTGGAACGCAGGTCAGTGGATCCTTAGATATCTGAGAGGAATCAGTAGTAGGCACTTGTGCTATGGAGGTTCGGATACTTCTCTACATGGCTATGTAGATTCAGATATGGCAGGTGATTTGGATGGCAGGAGGAGCACTACAGGTTATGTATTTACTGTAGGTGGAACGGCGGTTAGCTGGATATCTAAGTTGCAGAAGGTTGTTGCCTTGTCAACTACAGAAGCAGAATATATTGCAGCCATAGAAGCTAGCAAGGAAATGATATGGATGACGCGGTTCATGGATGAGCTTGGTAGGGAGCATGAGAGTTGCAGATTGTATAGTGACAGTCAGAGTGCAATCCATTTAGCCAAGAATTCAGCCTTTCATTCAAGAACAAAGCACATACAGCTAAGGTATCACTTCATACGACAGGTATTGGAAGATGGTGAGTTGAAGCTGGAGAAGATCCATACAAATAGGAATCTTGCTGATATGCTAACAAAGCTGGTTACAAAGGAGAAGTTGAATCTTCATTCAACTTGTATTGGTCTTCATGATTGAGTTGAAGATGGAGGAGCTAGAAGATGTTGTTGTACAAGTATTGGTGCAGCTGTTTATCTCCAAGTGGGAGATTGTTAGGGTGTGGAGCTAAAAACTTCACCAAGGAGCATTCATTATCAGGTTCGGGTCTACACAGACACTGGCGTCGGTCAGGAGCGACCGATGTCGGTCATAGGCAGTTGCAGAGACGCCGATGTCGGTAGAGAATCGACCGATGGTGGTCACAGACAAGCAGCAGGAACCGACGTCGGTTATCTGCGTGTCCAAAAAGCTATTTTCATGGACAGAAGCGAGTGTTTGCATGACAAGTTTGAGTTGTGGACTCAAGCTTGCGTCTCTATTATTAGCATTACTATTTTTAGAGCCCTTGTTTAAGTGGTTTAACTGTTTGTTGGAAGTACATGCTCAAGTCTCCTAATTCTATATGAAGAATTAGATCTTCCTAGCTTTGTAGTTGAATTGTAAAAGAATTCATTGTGTGTGAAGAACAGTATAGAATTGAATCAATTCAGGCTTGTTGGAGTTGATTGTTCTTGAGAGAGATAGCTCTTGAGGAATAGAGATCTATTGAGAGATCTATACATCTAGGAGAGGTGTGGAAGAAATAAGCTTTTTTCAATTGTATTCTTTTTGTAAAGAGTTTGTTAATACAAGTTTTCAGGGTGTTTTCTTGTATCTCTTGTTCTTGCTATTATCATTCTAATTACTTGTCAATCTGATTTAATTCTGCGTTTATTGCTGTCACAATTGTAATCTATTGTTGGTTTGATCCCCCAACATGATAAACATTTTTTTGGGTCCCAAAGTGATAGGTAACACTATGTTCTCAATCTAAGTGTTAGGGTGTGGAGCTAAAAGCTTCACCAAGGAGCATACTTAAAGCAGGTTCGGGTCTACACAGATGCCGATGTCGGTCAGGAGTGACCGACGTCGGTTAGTAGCAGTTGCAGAGGCGCCGACGTCGGCAGTAAGGTCGGCCGGCGACGGTCACAGGCGAACAGGCAGGAACCGACTTCAGTTACCTGCGTGTCCAGAAATCTATTTCCGTGGACAGCAGCGAGTGTTTGCATGATAAGTTTGAGTCGTGGACTCAAGCTTGCGTCTCTATTATTAGCAATATTATTTTTAGAGCCCTTGTTCAAGAGGCTTAACTGTTTGTTGTAAGAGCATGCTCAAGTTTCCTATTTCTATATGTAGGAAGATCTTCTTAGCTTAGAATTGTAGTGTGTAGAACTGTAAGAGTAGAACATTGTGAATGTTTGAAGGACAGTACAGAGTTGCATCAATCCAGGTTGTTGGATTTGAGTGTACTTGAGAGAGAGCTCTTGAGGAATAGAGATCTAGTGAGAGATCTTGTGTGCATCTGAGAGAGGTGTAGAAGAACGAAGTTTCTTCAAATTGTATTCCTATTGTAAAGAGTTTCAATACAAGTTTTCAGGGTGTTTTCTTGTATATCTTGTTCTGTGCTATTTATTATTTCAGTTACTTATCTATCTGATTTATTTCCGCATTTATTGCTTTCACAAGTGTAATCTATTGTTGGTTTGATCCCCCAACAAGTGGTATCAGAGCCTTGGTTACAGGTTACAGGTTACAGGTTATAGATTACAGGTTGCTCACAGGGTTTCTGCAGGAATTTCTGTTTGAGTGGGAGAAGCAATGGTAGAAAAAAGTAAGCTGAGAATGGAAAAGTTTAATGGCAAGAACTACCAACATTGGAGAATGCAGATAGAGGACTATTTGTATCAGAAGGATCTCTACTTACCGTTAGGTGGGATAGCAAAGAAGCCCAAGGACATGGAGGATGAAGAATGGGAAGTTCTTGACAGAAAGGCTCTTGGGTCTATAAGACTGAGTCTGGCCTCCACTATGATATCTAATTTGTCATAGGCAAAAACAATGATAGAGTTGATGACCACGTTAGCAAATATGTATGAAAAACCCTCAGCTTCAAATAAGGTATATCTTATGAAGCAATTATTTAATTTGCATATGAATGAAGGTGGATCTGTTTCTACTCATCTGAATGATTTCAATGGAATTGTTAATCAGTTAAGTTCTGTCAATATTGTATTTGAAGATGAAATAAAAGCTCTTTTGATATTATGTTCTTTGCCTGAAAGCTGGCATGGCTTAGTAATGGCAGTTTCTAATACTGCATCTGCATCAAATATTTTGAAAGTAGAGGATGTGGTTAGTGTTATCTTGAATGAGGAAATACGCAGGAAAAACACAGAAGAGACATCTGGGAACGCTTTAAATTTTGAGAGCAGGGGAAGGCAAAAAAAAAGAGCAAGAGGAGATCAAGATCTAAGTCTAAGGTGAGAGGAAGATCCAAATCCAGGAATGGCAGGAAGCCACAATGCTGGAACTGTGGAAAGATGGGGCACATAAGCAGAGATTGTTGGTCAAAGCCTAAGGAGGACAACCAGCACGAAGGAAAGGAAGAAGCCAAGGTTGCAGGTATTGCACAGGATGCTTTAATTTTCTCTTTACATAATAACATAGAATCTTGGGTATTAGATTTTGATGCATCTTTTTATGCTACCCCTAACAGAGAGTATTTCAGTGACTATATCCATGGAGATTTTGGAATAGTGTACTTAGGGGATGATGAGCCTTGTAAGATTACTGGCAAAGGTAAAGTGCAGTTGAAGATGCAGAATGGCAACACATGGGTGTTGAGAGAAGTGATGCATGTTCCTAGTTTGAAGAGAAATTTGATTTCTGCAGGTAAGCTAGGTGATGAGGGTTGTACAGTAACTCTCACAGCAGATTCTTGGAAGGTGACCAAGGGTGCACTAGTTATGGCCAGAGGTAAGAGAGAAGGTACTCTCTATTTGTGTAATTGTGTTACTAACAAATCTCCTTTAGTTTTATCTACTTCAGGTGTGGATTGTAAATTGTGGCACTCAAGGCTTGGCCACATGAGTGAGAAGGGGATGTCAATACTTAAGTCTAAAGGTATGCTTTCAGATTTGAAAAGTATGGATCTAGAGTTTTGTGAGCATTGTGTATTTGGAAAACAAAAAAGGGTTAGTTTTCTCAAGACCGGGTCTACTAAGAAAAGGCAGAAGTTGCAGCTTGTTCACACAGACGTGTGGGGACCGGCTCAAGTAGCCTCTATTGGCGGATCACGGTACTATGTTACATTCATAGATGACGCCACAAGAAAGGTATGGATCTACTTTATTAAAAAGAAATCTGATGTTTTTGAGACTTTTAAGTTTTGGAAGGCTATGGTTGAGAATGAAACAGGCAAAAAGTTAAAGTGCCTGAGATCTGATAATGGCGGTGAGTTCTGCAGTCTTAAGTTCAAATTGTATTGTTATACACAAGGAATCCGTAGGCAAAGAACGGTTCCAAGGACACCTCAGCAGAATGGTATTGCTGAAAGGATGAACAGAACTATCATGGAGCGTGCAAGATGTATGAAATTACATGCAGGGTTGCCCTTAGAGTTTTGGGCAGAAGCAGTTGACACCGCAGTGTACCTGATTAACAGAGGACCCTCTACAGCTCTGGATGGTGGAATTCTAGAAGAGGCATGGACAGGTAAAAAGGTAGATCTCTCATATCTCAAAGTTTTTGGTAGTGAAGCCTTTGTGCATATAGATAAGGAAAATAGAAAGAAGCTTGATCCTAAGTCTATGAGGTGCACGTTTATAAGCTATGGCTCAGATGATTTTGGTTTTAAATTTTGGAATCTAGGAACTAACAAGGTAATCAGGAGCCGTGATGTTGTTTTCAATGAAAGAGTGATGTACAATGATCAGATAAGGAAGCTGGATCAATCTGGGCAGAGCAATAGTGAATTGGACGAAGTTATGGTCCAAAATGAGCTCGCGGGAAAAAGAAATAATCACTTGCAAGAAAACACAGAGACCGACGTCAGCAGGGTTGGAACCGGCGTCGACAGTACAGAGACCGATGTCGGTCATACAGAGACCAACGTTGGTAGGCCAGGCACCGAGGTCGGTCATGCAGAACTGACGACGGCGAGTGACAGGTCTACAGGTGGCTGAGATCGGTCACTGTCAAAAAATTTGGGTGGACAGATTGTTGAAAACAAGTCCAAGACACCCACCAGGAGGTCTGAAAGGGTAAGTAAGCCTCCAATTAGATATTCTCCTTCCTTATATTATTTATTGCTAACTGATGGTGGAGAACCAGAGTTTTGAAGAAGCATTACAGGTGGAGTCCAGGAGTAAGTGGGAGCGTGGCATGGTTGAGGAGATGGAGTCCTTAAGAGAGAACCAAACATGGGATTTGGTTGAATTGCCAGCTGGTAAGAGAACACTGAAGAACAGATGGACCTACAGGTTGAAGGAAAGTGAGGATGGACAGATGCGATATAAGGCCAGATTAGTGGTAAAAGGATTTGCACAAAAGCCAGGTATTGACTTTGGTGAAATTTTTTCTCCGGTTGTTAAGATGACTTCTATAAGGGTTGTATTGTCTTTGGTTGCTTTTGAGGATTTGCATCTCGAGCAGCTAAATGTTAAGACAGCGTTTCTTCATGGAGATTTGGATGAGGAAATTTATATGGAACAGCCAGAAGGTTTCGAGGTCAAGGGTAAGGAGAAGTTTGTGTGCAGGTTAAAGAAAAGCTTGTATGGCCTCAAGCAAGCTCCAAGGCAATGGTACTTGAAATTTGACAGGTTTATGACTGAGCATGGCTACAGTAGGTGTCAATCGGACCATTGTGTGTATTTCAAGAGATTTGATAATGGTAGATATATTATTCTATTGTTGTATGTAGATGACATGCTGGTTGCAGGGTCTCACATGCAGGATATCTCTGAGCTTAAGGAGAAGTTAGCTCAAACGTTTGCTATGAAGGATTTGGGATCAGCGAAGAAGATCCTTGGCATGAGCATTAGGAGAGACAGGAAAAATCACAGGTTGATATTGTCTCAAGAAGATTATGTGAATAAGGTGTTGGAGAGGTTTAATATGCAGGATGCAAAACCGGTAAGTACACCTATGGCTGGACATTTTAAGCTAAGCAAAGAACAATGTCCCAATTCACATGATGAGGTAGAGTACATGAGTATGGTTCCATATTCTTCCGCAGTAGGGAGTTTGATGTATGCAATGGTGTGTACTAGACCAGATATTGCCCAAGCAGTGGGAGTAGTAAGTAAGTATATGGCCAATCCAGGTAAGGAACATTGGAAGGCAGTTCAATGGATCCTTAGATATCTGAGAGGAACCAGCAATAGGCATTTATGCTATGGAGGTTCAGATACTTCTCTACATGGCTATGTAGATTCAGATATGGCAGGGGATTTGGATGGCAGGAGGAGCACCACAGGTTATGTTTTTACTGTAGGTGGAACAGCGGTTAGTTGGATATCTAAGTTGCAGAAGGTTGTAGCCTTGTCAACTACAGAAGCAGAATATATTGCAGCTACAGAAGCTAGCAAGGAGATGATATGGATGACACGGTTCATGGAAGAGCTTGGAAGGGAGCATGGGAGTTGCAGATTGTACAGTGACAGTCAGAGTGCAATCCATTTGGCCAAGAACTCGGCCTTTCATTCTAGAACCAAGCACATACAGCTAAGGTACCACTTCATACGGCAGGTATTGGAAGATGGTGAGTTGAAGCTAGAGAAGATCCATACAGACAAGAATCCTACTGATATGCTAACAAAGCCGGTTACTAAGGAGAAGTTGAATCTTCATTCAACTTCTATTGGTCTTCATGATTGAGTTGAAGATGGAGGAGCTAGAAGATGATGCTGTACAGGTTGGTGCAGTTGGTTTATCTCCAAGTGGGAGATTGTTAGGGTGTGGAGCTAAAAGCTTCACCAAGGAGCATACTTAAAGCAGGTTCGGGTCTACACAGATGTCGGCGTCGGTCAGGAGCGACCAACGTCAGTTAGTAGCAGTTGCAGAGGCGCCGACGTCGGCAGTAAGGTCGGCCGGCGACGGTCACAGGCGAACAGGTAGGAACCGACGTCGGTTACCTGCGTGTCCAAAAATCTATTTTCGTGGACAGCAGCGAGTGTTTGCATGATAAGTTTGAGTCGTGGACTCAAGCTTGCATCTCTATTATTAGCAATATTATTTTTAGATCCCTTGTTCAAGAGGCTTAACTGTTTGTTGTAAGAGCATGCTCAAGTTTCCTATTTCTATATGTAGGAAGATCTTCTTAGCTTAGAATTGTAGTGTGTAGAACTGTAAGAGTAGAACATTGTGAATGTTTGAAGGACAGTACAGAGTTGCATCAATCCAGGTTGTTGGATTTGAGTGTACTTGAGAGAGAGCTCTTGAGGAATAGAGATCTAGTGAGAGATCTTGTGTGCATCTGAGAGAGGTGTGGAAGAACGAAGTTTCTTCAAATTGTATTTCTATTGTAAAGAGTTTCAATACAAGTTTTCAGGGTGTTTTCTTGTATATCTTGTTCTGTGCTATTTATCATTTCAGTTACTTATCTATCTAATTTATTTCCGCGTTTATTGCTTTCACAAGTGTAATCTATTGTTGGTTTGATCCCCCAACACTAAGTGGATTTGAGTCTATCATAGCCTCACAAGGTGTTCCTAGTAGTGGAATAGTTGGTTTCTCCATAGCTGAGCTTTTGGAGAAACAAGAAATAGACTATGTTGTCTATAGCCCCATCATTAACCATTATTATTTTAACATAGTTATTGTATATTTAAACTTTTAGGTACAAGTCAACATATCCTTTTCTATCAATGTTAGCATCAATGCATAGGCACCTAAGGTCAAAAAAATATCTAGGATCTCTAAAATCTTTCCCAGGGGGATACATGTCCAAATCTATATGGTTTATCTAGATTTTGGAGGTGGGGTAATGCTATCCAAATGACCAATACCTAAGGCATTGAGCAATTTCAAATGATTGGAAAGAGAGTTCATAAGTAGGTTCATGAATAAAATATAGGAAAAGGTCTTTGTGAGATCATCGATAATGTCATAATTCCCCTTGGATTTATGGTTGCCTTGAACAATGACCTCTAGGTAATGAGTGAGATGGGGAGATTTTGGTTGATACTTTGTTATGTAAGTGATCATGTTATCATCCTCATCTAATTCTAAACATAACACCTATTAGCCTATTCTTTCCTTGGGGCCCCAGAGAAGGAGCCACATCTGGATTTATTGATGTAAAGCTTAAGGATTTAGCACCGTGAGTTCCAGCCAACATGGGTTGGTTGACTAGATTGTCTTGTGGCACATTTTGATTATTGTAATAGTGCTAGTTGTTAGAGGTACAATCACTAAGAGGGGGGTGAATCAGTGATGCAAGATAATCTAATTCAATTCCTAACTCTTAACCATTCAACACATATAATCATGATGCATACAAATTAACCATTGCAATGAACAAGGAAGATATAGCAAGATAAAGCACATAAAAATTGATATATGTGGAAAACCCTTTTGAGGAATAAAACTCACTGAACCTTGTATGATGGACTACAGTCCTATAATAACAAGATTCAAATTTAGACTAGTACCAACTGATCAAAGAACACCCATCCCTTAGTTTAGTGAGATACCCATCCCACAAGGAGGAACCAACCCCCTAGGCAACTAGGCACCCACTCAACTACTTTGAATAGATAATATTAAACACATTTTTTTGGCTCTTCAACTAATGATGACCACCTATGTATGCACACTTCACCTTTAATCTCTCTCAAGCTACCTCTAGGACTAACTCACTCAAACTGCCTCTTTTAGGCTCATTAGATCCAATGACCTGTGTGCCCTGCCGCATCAACTTGATCAGACAAGCATGATTTATCCTATTCACTATTTTTTGGTCCTCAATGCCTTGTACCATCTCTTTCAAATGTTATCTCCTTCACTTGAATACACATATACACAACTAACACAATTAGTCCAATTAGACCTTATACTTATACCACTATATTCCTTTAACCCATCTTGGTCAGCGACGATGTTTTACATATTTGTTCTACCTTCGAAATATGTCCTCATACATATTACATGTAAGAACCATACACTCCTTAGGTTGGATAATACCTCATTAGCCCCAAATCACCATTAGATCTTGGTGAGACCTAAAATAATTAGGCCTTCATAATCACATGTTACATGTGAGACTACTTGGAGCACATTCATCCTTTACCAATGCTTAGAACACATCAAACTTGTCTCCAATATACCCTTGATCACTCCCTTATGGGTCCATGCCACCTATAATACCAACTCAACACTTGAACCTACCAATTAGGTTTCCTTGCTCTTTAGGCCTTCATATACAAAAAACACAATCTCAAACTTCTGAAGCAAACACTCAAGTATTTCACATAGCCATATGATTAGATCATATGGGTGAAACATTCAGGACCTTAGCTACACTTCCATATGATTTATACACTTTAACACATGCTCTAAGCACTCAATTAATCTCTCTCAGAATGATCACTTAAATTAGTCATAAACAATCAAAATATAGTCAAGTTATTTGACTCTTCATAAATGATCAAGGGGACACTATGATAACCAATACCTTTTCATAAGCCTTAAATATTTATATAACATCTCCATAGTCATTTTATTTATTAAATCTACTCATAACACTTCAACTTACATTTGCAAAATGGTCACTCAAACTGTCAGTTCATTCAATAAACACAGTCAAGTTATAAGTCTTTATTCATATTGAATATGGATTGGTCAAACCTCCAAAATACATACATATGGTCATCATGGAGTCTAAAACACTCTCCAATAGTTAGTTCATCTTGAAAAATTAAATTACCATAAATAACTCTTCAATTATCCTTCTTGGGTCACATGTAGAACATGAACAAACACACAATCAACTTTGAATCTCAATATCTTTGATTGTATAAACATTCAAATATTATAATCAACTTGTTTGGATGGCCTTGAAGTCCTCTTCAAATTTGATTTTTACTCCACCTTCAAATTCATCCTAGATGAAAATATATAAGCAAAATTTTGAGTACTTATTTTTCTTTTTTTAAATTCAAATTCCAATGGTCACTATTCAACGTAAATATTGTAGACACATGTCTTCATCTCATGCTCCCTAAAATAGAGATCAAATGTGCTTTGTTGATCTCCTTGTGAGCCTCTTGAATTTAATGCTTTAATTCTCACTATTGATCATTAATTTGTGCTTATATAATTAAGACACTTGGTACCCTCACGTGCCTTCTGAGTACATTGCTCTCAATCCCCACTCTCGTACCACATGGAAATCCCATGTGCCTTTTGTAGCTAGTCTCCAATTTTCTTATTCCATTTAGTAGCCCCACACATCATCTATGAATGATTTAAAATATTTACTTGATATGCACCATTGATCACTGTCTGATAAGATCACACTCGCCGTTAGATCCTTATCTTATTAAATTTTTATATGCTCCATGTCCATACCTGAAACTTGAACCATATGATCTCTTCACATAAAGGAATCTATCCATATATTAAATTAATCTTGAAAGCATCACATTGTGAAATATGATATCATAAAAAGACTTACTCATCTTTATCTGTCAAGATGACTACTTAAACCTAGACACTCATATGACTCCTCTAATGAATTCCTTTCATTTCCATAAGCACTCATAACACCCCATAGGGTCTCTACAACATGTCCATACTATCAATATCATCCATCAATTGCTTAACTTAGAAAAAACTCTTCAACCCATGAATCTAATCACTTTGTCATTAAAGCACTATGGATCATGACCAAGATTGACATCAATGACAACCATGACATATATAGGAAACCCAAGAGACTATGTCCAATAATCTACCCATTTATCATTGATGATAAACCACACTCATAATGCCTTATCTCAATCTGAACAACTCCTCTATTTTGATCTTTCTCCCCCTTTAACATTAATGAAAAAGGTTTCTTTCTCAATATGTCAACTTGATCATTGACCTAACAAACTGCTCACAGATCTTAGAAATCCCCCCTAACAACAAGCTCCATCTCATGTCATCTATTCTTTGACATACACCAATCTAAACTTGGGCTTTTCTAATCCTTGGACCTGTCTACCTATAGAACTCACAAGCTCTCTTTGCTCATGCATGAAGATTCAATACTTTATCAAAACACGTGACTTGGTTTGATCAATTTATCACATCAATCTTATTTAATTCACAATTGTAGTATACTTTTTAATAGCTCCACCATGACTGAATCATCTCACATATGCTCCCCTTCACATCATGCACAACTCTTCAAGTCTTTCAAAGTATCTGAGTTAGCTCCCCCTAACTTCATGCTTCACTTGGATCATGACATCTTCAACAAGCTCTCAAAGAGCTAGGTCTGCTATCAACTTTTCAACATTTTCCATACTTTAGTCAAAACTCTTATGGAAACATCTTGTCTTCATAACATTATGACCTCCATGGCATACTTAACTTGACATCTATTGAACTCAGAGACTTTCTATATGATATCAAAAAAAAATGTGACAACACATTCTCCTCATACTCCTTATCAACCTTATCTTTAGTCTTTTAACATTTGATCAATCAATTTAAGCAGTAGAAATTGACAAGTTCTTATCTTCAGGGCCAAAACCTTAAACACACATTAAGCACACTAGATTGGGATTAACATACCTTTCTATATAATATAATATTTTGAAAACTCGCCATCCTTGATTAGACACCTATAGATCTTCATTTCTTGCCTACAGATCTCGTGCACATGGATTTCATTCTTCACCACTTTGACCAACTAGACCATCCTTCAAAGATTTGACCAAAATTTTGACTTTAGGATCATTGTCCCTAAATATATCTTCTAAATCATTCCATCACAACACTTTGAAGTAGATTCATAAAATTCATTGTTCCCCCTTAGCCAAGAACATTTTAAAAAGATCTTTCTTGTCCTGTAACATCAACCAAAGCTCAACTAGCATCCACCATGCTTCTTACTATCAAGTGTCTCTTTGAATCCTAGATAAAGACATCCTAACCCACAATGTCCTAGAATAATGTGAAACCAGAAATTGCCCACAAATCCTTATATACCTTCTCTTTCTTAGCCATTTGATACTAATAGTTCTTTTTCTTCTTCCTAGGCTTAAGAGAAGCAACATGCTCATCCACTATAATATTTTCCTTTTCTTTTAAAAATGAATTAATAATACATGGAGACAATAAATATTCATGACATACCTCATCACTAGATATTGACAACTGATGTTCTTCACATGAAACTTGTTCAAAAATAGCAAGGCATTTACTTGTATCCATATACACCTCAAAACTAGCCACAACTAGCACCTTGGTCTTTTCTTTGGGATCAAATTGAATTGACTTTTGATTCTCATGTTCTATCTAGATAGATGACACATTCTCTTGGCATTCCTGAACCTTCTTCATATATTATTCCTCTTTTACTTTAGTAGGCAGTCCACCTTGATCTTTCAACTCAACTAAATTATTTTTATTGGTTTTCACTTCCTTAGGTTTCCATACAAAGGATTGAACTTTCTTTAGCAATCTCGGATGTCCATGCACCTTCTTATGAAATGAGAGATTGATTATACAATATCTATCAATATGACCAACTTGATGACAACTAAAACAAATAACATCATTCCTACCTTCTACTTGCTGAATATTATGAATCTCACCAAACATACCATCTTGTCTCTTAGGTTCATTATGCTCAAGCTTAATTGTCTTAGGTCTCCATACCTGGGTTAGTCTTTTCTCATACATTTTAAGGCAAAATATAGAAATATGTCCTATGTCATGACAATTATAGTAAACTATATTATCCATATCTCTAGTTGACCAGCTGCTCTTCCTTCTATAGTTTCTTACCTTATGACCAAAAAGCTTTGCAAAACAATGACCATGAAATTAACTCTCATAACTTATAGCATTTGGTCGCCTAATAGGTCTTCTCATGTTGCACTTGGTGCTTGCATCCATCCTATCTTGAGTTGACCTCTCTTGTTATTTCTCAACCTTGTTTACCTTGACAACAAATTACTCATGCTCATCCTTCAATGAATCTATCTTGGTTTTCAATTGAATGCTTTCATCCTCTTTATCTCTCATACTTGAACTTGTATCCTCTAACTAAATTTTAAGAATTTGGATAGTCTCCTTATCCCTTTTAGCTTCTTTATCCATGTCATCCTTCAATCTACATGTTTTCTCTTCAATAATATTTATAAAATCAAGATCAGACTTCAACTCATTATGCTCACCTTAATTTGAACTCAACTTGGCATTTGTTTCTTTTAACTAAGTCTTGAGATGTCTGCATTCTTCCTCTTTTGAACTCAAATTTGTCTTTATAACCCTTAATTGATCTTCAAGAATGTTGATATTATTTTTATCATATTTTGATCTTGAGCTTGCCTTCAAGGATTCTAGCTCTTTATTGAGCTTAATGAACTCATCCTTAATAGCCTTAAAGCTTGAGGCCATGATCTTATTTTGAGCTTGTTCTTGATCCTACTCGCTCATCTTACCTCTATAATTTTCAAAAAGTGCCTTATACTAATTACACTTTTTTTCACTTGATTTTAGACATGCATAAATAACCTCTACTTGAGCCTTCAACTCTTGATTCTCTTTTTTCAATTGCTTATCCATATTATACCTTGGATCAACTTCAAGTGTTTAAACTTTCAAAGAAGGTCTTGTTTTGATACCAATTGTTAGAGGTATAATCACTGAGAGGGGGGGTGAATCAGTGATGTAGATAATCTAATTCAATTCCCAACTCTTAACCATTTAACATATATAATCATGATGCATACAAATTAACCATTGAAATAAGCAAGAAAGATATAGAAAGATCAAACACATAACACATGATATATATGGGATCCAAATTTAGACCATCACCAACTGATCAAGGAACACCCATCCCTTAGTTTAGTGAGACACCCATCCCACAAGGAGGAACCAACCCCCTAGGCAACCAAGCACCCACTCAACTACCTTGAACAAATAATTTTAAAGACTTTTTGTTGCTCTTCAACTAATGATGACCACCTATGTCTGCACTCTTTACCTCCAATATCTCTCAAGCTACCTCTAGGACTAACTCACTCAAACTGCCTCTTCTAGGCTCATAGGTCTAATGAACTATGTGTCCTCCTTCATCAACTTAATCAAATAAGCATGACTGATCCTCTTCACTTCCTATTGGTCCTCAATGACCTATAATTTTTCTTTCAAAGTTTCTCTCCTTCACTTGAATCCACATACACACAACTAGCACAATTAGTCCAATTAGACCTTGTACTTATACCACTCTCTTATTTTAATGCATCTTGATCAACCAAGATGTTTTACATAATTTTTATACCTTTTGAATAGGTCCTCATACATTTTAAATGTAATAACCATACACTCCTTAGGTCGGCCAATACCTCATTATCCCCAAACCACCATTAAGTCTTGGTGAGACTTAAAACAATTACGCCTTAATACTCACACATTACATGTGAGACTACTTGGACCACCTTCATCATTTACCAATGATTCGAACATATCAAACCTATCTAAAATATACCCTTGCTCACTCTCTCATGGGTCCATACCACCTGAAACACTAACTCAACACTCAAACCTACCAATCAGGTTTCCTTGCTCTTTAGGTCTTCATATACCAAAAACACAGTCTTAAACTTCTGAAGCAAACACTCAAGTGTTTCACATAGTCATATTTGTAGATAATTTAAATCCACACACCATAATTTCAAATCTCAAAACACCCCTACACTACCTTAAGACCCCCTTAGGATTAATTTAACCTTTTGATCCCTAGCCGAGCATAACCATGGTTAGTTTGAACAACTAACTAAATCCACCCTTTAACCCACTTTCTACCTTGGCCCTCAACTGTCGATGATTAGAATGATCACTGATGGTCACCCCTTCATACTCATATGTTACATGTGAGACTACTTGGACCACCTTCATCCTTTACCAATTATTTGAACACATCAAACCTATCTCTAATATATCCTTCTCACTCCCTCATAGGTCCATGCCACTTGGAACACCAACTTAACACTCAAACCTATCAATTAGGTCTCCTTTCTCTTCAAGTTTTCATATACAAAAAACATAGTCTCAAACCTCTAAAGTAAACACTCAAGTCTTTCACATAGCCATATATGTAGACACCAAAAATCTACACTCCATAATTTTGAATATCGAAACACCCCTACATCACCTTAGGACCCCCTTGGGACCAATTTGGCCCTTTGACCCCTAGCTAAGTCCAACCATGGCCAATTTGACCAACTAACTAAACCCATCCTTTAAGCCACTTTATACTTTGGCCCTCGACCATCGATAGTCACTATGACCGTTGATAGTCATGGACCACCATCCTAAAAACTAGAATGTAAACATCCACCTTGCTTTTCTAAAATTATCTCATCTAAATCCATGTACGAGCCATTACATGCATGAATTATAATTAGAAATCCTAGTTAACATCTTGTTGTACCTATCCTTCTTTGCCTATAAGAAGAGAGGAGTAGGGAGGTGAAGATCATCTGCAATTGTTATCAAGAGCTTGTGCATCTAGAGTTTCTTTTTTTTAGGTCAATCATCATCAGGAATCTAGTGATCCATCCATCACGTCAGAGAGCTAACTTGTCATTGTTGCTCCAACAAAGCGTCGAGTACTACTACTTTGTCAGAATCCACCAACAAGCCAACCACCTCAATCAATCACCAGATCAACCTCATGCTAAGATAAGTATTTGTTTTCTAATATTTATTTACTTTATTTCTATTTTACAATTAGCCCAACACTAACCCATCTCTCAGAATCTAACTATGTGATCCCATCAATCAACCATTTATTATCTATTGCCAACATAGATTAACCATTGATGATTGTCTCAACTATCAATGGTCTGTCCAATTATCGATGGTCACGTTGACTGTCGATGGTCACCTCAACTGTTGATGGTCACCCCAACCATCGACAGTCATTGTGGTAGGGAATTATAGTAAGTTATTTTCACCTTATTAACCCTAATTAAATCCAATTTTCTATGTCCCTACCTATTCACAGACCCCTATCTTATTTTCTAAAGCACACTTGATCCGTTTAGCACTAGTATTAACTTGTTTATTAGACATTTTAGTCTATTTATTTATCAAGCATATTTTGTATTCCATTTTAATACCTTTTTATTATTAATGTAATTATCATATCTTTTGTTTATAAACTTAATTGTTTAAAATGTGTGGATTGACAACCCTTGAAGAAGATCTTGCTTCTAGGATCTAGCTATCACTAGGCAATCCACTCAGTTATCTATCTAACCAACTATTTGCTTTAGTGTTGTCTTATTTTTAGGTCATCCTCCCAAGCCAAAGAGGAGCTCTTCACAATCATATGATTCAACACATGCATAATCAAATAGGTTTTTCAACCATACCCATATTTAGCTTCTCCTTCTTCCTTTCTCAAAATATAAGCTGAAATTCACTAAAACATTTTAACATGCCCAGTGGGACCTTGAGTCTTTACTCGGGTTTTATCTTATTTATATTTATATGTTTTTCTCTTTATTCTATGCTCATAAATAACATCAAAGTTTCTTTTGGGCTTAAAATTGACTGCATACATTAGTTTCTTGCAAGTTTAGCTCATATAGTTTAAATTAAGGTAAAGTAATTTAATCGTAGCATCACTTTTGTTGCACACACTAAACCAAAATACCTTCATCAATTAAACATCAAAAAAACTTGAGACAAGGCCCAACTAGGATTTCACCACCTAGCGGTCACCTTACCCTTTCCCAGTAATGCTACTTGGAGGTCATTACCAAGGGGAGAACCAACTCAGCTCTCTGATTGAGTATAAACTCTAGAAATCAGTATATACTATCTAAGCACTTGATACGTTTATCACTATGATGTGTGAAGTGAGGGGGTAGGCCCTAATACCAAGCCACGTATTGATTCCTCATACAAATTCTTTTTAAGAGCCTAAACAAACTGAAAGCAACCATAGACTTCCTTTCTAGTACCCACTATAAAATTTGATTTTAATCACATAATTTCATAAAAGCTTAAAGCATAAGCCAAAAGAGAGACTAAAAAGAACCTTTAGGACTTAATGTCTTTTTTAGAGTATGATTGCTTTTCTCGATCATTTCTTATCTTCTCTTTGTTTGAGTAGTGAGATTGTTTGTGTATTCTCTCTCCCTTACCTTAGATGGTTCTAACCTACCAGAAGTGAAAGAATCTAGTAGAGCAAAACCCATCACCAAGCTAATTAACCTCTCCTACCTCCTCATCTATGGACTACATATCTGAACCAATAGACTCTCCTCACCCTTCAGGAATTCCTCCCTCCCCTAGAGAAGTTCCCCAAGGAGATGCAAATTTTACCACCTTATTTGATAACAATCTTGTGGTCCTTCAGCATTACCTCAACACTATGCCTCATTGTACCCCTGATTCAATTTCACATATGGACCCACCTTATGCCATGCCTTCCCACCCTAAGGAAAACACTTCTATTTCCATAGTCACCACCCAACCATTGGCTACCCAGGATTCCTCATCCACCAATAATCCATTTGATACAACTATGGAAAACCAACAAGCCCAACCTAAAAACACCCTTATACATTCCACCCCCACCAATAACTCCTCTACCTTGGGAGCAACCCAACCACTAGCCACCTATACTCCCCTCACCATGGGAGTACCTACCACTAGCATTTCCAACCTTCCTTTGACTAATACTCAACTTCAAAATCTCATGCTACCTATACCTTCTACCTTACCACCAATCACCACAAGGGTCACCACCCTTCTTTTGATCACCAACCTAACTAGTGTTCCTACCCAATGGGTTCCCATTTCACCAAACCTAGGTTACATCCCTAACCCAGAAGGGCATGTACCTATACCTACTACCCAACCACCATAATAGTATGCACCTTATAACCCTTCAAGTGCACAACCCTAGGCAAACCTAATTAATATACTCATAGATAATATGAATACCTTAGAGTCATCCATTTCTGGAGCTCACAAAATTTTATCATATGAGTGTATCTATAACACACCCATTCACCCATCTGTCCCTATCAGAGCATATCCTCCTCAGTGAGAGCTCCCCAAATTCTCTAAGTTTAAGAGTAAGGAGGACCCCCAACAGCACTTCAGGGAATTTAGGCATGCATGTTATTTGATTGCCTATGATGATGCCCTCCTTATTCATACCTTCCCCATGTCCTTGTTTGATCCAGCCTTAGATTGGTATAGTGCCACAACCAAACACTCTTTGTTCTCCTTCACCCAATTGGCTCAGACTTTCTTGGATCACTTTTTGATAAATATCTCTAAGAAGGTTTCCATCATTGACCTTTATTTGTAAATTTGATGATGAATGTACTTTTGATTTTGTAGCTCATTGGAGGAGCCTAATCAATCATTTTTTCTTATCCTTACCCCAACCTGAACTAATAGAACTATTTGCTTGGGCATGTGCCAAACACATCTCTTCTACACTGCATGACCAGAGCTTTAAAACTTTTGATTAATCTTTTACCATGGTGCACAAGCTAGAAAATAAAGCCATCGATGAAGGAAAGATAAAACTAAAAAATAAGAACTCTTCCTACAAAACCAATGAGACCTCTTCCTCCAAACCAAGAAACTAAACTAATACCAATGCTAAGAGTAAGGGAACTACAAATGTAATTATCTTTAAAACTGCTCTTCCATCATCTATCAACCAACCAAATTCCTTTGGTTCCTCAAAGCAAAACACAAGAAACCAAAATTAGAACACCTAAAAGTAATTTACTCCACTTGGAGAATCTCATGCTTCAATTCAGGAGAAGTTACTGAAATTCAACATCATACAACTTCCTTCTATCAAACCCCCTCAACAATTTAATTCTTCTCAACCTGCACCTAGTTGGTACAATGAAAATGACCTATGCGCTTTCTATCGAGTAGTTGGGCATGATGTTAGTAGGTGTAATACCTTCAAAAGCGTTATCTAATCTCTCATTGACAAGGGGGAGCTCATGCTGGAAAACCCCAATGCACTTCAAAACCAATCCCTTGACATTCTCAGGCAACCTTTTCCCAATCATGCACCTACCAAAAATGACAGCAACAATGTTAAATGTTCTCATGATGCCCATACTATCAATATGGTTCTTAACATGCTCATTCTTGAAGAACCTACCATCCAATCTACCTGTATTTCGCTCTCTCCATTTATTGAGGTAGTGAATATACCTTCTCTTTTGGAGACCCAAACTGAGGAAGCACCCCTTTCTCCTCCACTTATTGAGGTAGTGTAACCGTCAACCCCTTCCTCAACTGTCATACCGGAGAAAATAACCATCACTACTTTACCTTCTCCCCCAGCTACCAAGCAATTTATTGCCCCTTTAGAGATCATTCCCAAAGAGGAAGCCACCACATCTACCCCTCCCACAAAGGAGTCACACATCCAAACCTTGAATCCTTTGATTGAGGAAAAGGATGAGGTCACCATTCCCCTTTCTCAACCTATGGGCTTATCTTTCAAGTGCACTATCCAAAGAATAAAACTAGTATATAGACCATTCTCTAGGTTAGTAAAAAAATTAAAATTTATCTCCAACTCTGACATTCATCAAGCCACCTTTTGGAAACAATTAGGGTTACCTTACATCACCAAGCAGGAACCTCCAACCACACCTTTGGTAAACCAACCCACCACTTCTAGTATGCACACTCCTACCTTATCAACTAAACCAATAAAAACCGCTACCAACCCAACCATTCCTCAATCATCCAAAGTAACCAACTACCAAACCACCAAGTCATCCTCTCCAACCAAACCAACCAAAAACCTCGATGTCTTCCCAACGTAGAGCCTTAATCACCCATCTTTAAAATTAGAGCTAACCTCACCAAACACTAAGCCAAATTAACCGAGGAAAAGCTAGAAAAAGGCTAGAGATCCAAACTTCTATCTCCTTCAACCTTACCCTCTATTTTGGGGCCTCATCCCTCCACTTTGATTAGGAAGTTGACCATCCCAACCAAAACCCAACCACCACTGCTAGTTACACTAACACACTTACTTTTTGACATACCTATCTTCACCAAACCATCAATAACCAAGCTACCTACCCTAAATCCCCCTATCTCCACTTTATCAACCTCCACCTTACCAAAACTCAAACCATCAACTAAGAGCACCACCTTACCCAAACTTTATGTCACCAAACCCACTCCCAAAAGGACTTCCACCTTACCAACCAAGACCAAAACTGCTAAACCCTTTCCACCTTTAACTGAGTCCTACTCTACTATTTTCCAAAGGTTATTACACATTTATTGCTTAACCTTACTTCTTATCAGACCATTTGACCCTCTTGGTTCAAAACTCACCTAGTATAATGATTTTCACATGAATTCCTACCATAGGACACTAGGACATGACACAGAGAACTACAAGGCTCTCCAAACCATAATCCATCAAATCTATGATGAGGATGATCTATTAATAGATGAACCTCCCACGAGCCCTATATCAATCTAACCAAACACAACCCCTACCCAATTCCTACCTACTCCTCCACTCTCACCTCAAAGTGATGAACAATCAAACCAATCCCTTACCCCAACTCTTCCCTCTATCCATACTATCCGTTTGATCACATGATCACACGCTTAGCAAAAGGATAAGGGAAAGGCTAAAGTGTCTATCCCATGGACATACCCATCTTCCACCTCCCAACCAAACCAAAATCAAACACCTTCACCTTCAACGAAACCCAAGATATGTATTTTGGGTACCTCCCAATCCAACCCCTCCTAATCCATTAGCAGAGTGGTGCTCAAACAACTTCACTAGACCCTAGTGAAGATGAGCTTATATGAGTTGATTACTAATTTACCTCATCATCTCCAAGCAATGATCGAGCCATTGCAGTCAGTAGAGGTCCAACCTGAAGACCCTCAACCTCTGGTAGCCTTTGTTGGTGCTCTCTAAATTTCCAACCTTGTCACCTTCGAGGATTCAGAAATACCTTCTATCCATCTTGATGACCCAAATCCCCCTCTCTTTATTACTACTTACATAAACTAAAACTACATCAAATAGGTCATGATTGATGGGAGAACTAGTATTAACATCATCTCCTCCCATGCCTATCACCAACTTGACCTGCCAGACAATGTCATGTCCAAATCCTCGACCATCCTCTGATCCTTTAATGGCACCATAACTACTACCCTAGGAATTGTTATCCTTCATATCATTTTAGGACCCTGCACACTCCCCAAACTCTTCTAAATAGTTGAAGGCAAATTCCAATATAATGTTTTACTGGGATGACCTTGGATCTGCTCTATGGGTTTCACCCCCTCTACCCTTCATCATTGCATTAAATTTGATCATGAAGGTTATGTTATCATTATACAAGTTGACCCAAGTACCTTTTCTTCATTCAACATAACTTACCAACCCAATGACGTACTCGTACTTCCATCTAGCACACCCTCCTCAGCCAAAGATGAGACCTCCACCATGAAGGAAGGAGTCATACCTTATTCTACCAACGAGGCATCAACTAGCTCATCCATCCCCACTGATCATATCCCCACTTCAGACTACTTGGAATCCATATTTCAACATCTTTCATTAGGGGAATATCACCTCTTCACCATTGAGGCTTTCCCTACTCCCTAAAAGTATGGAAAACTTGACCACCAACCCAGATATCACCCCAATGTCAGATCTATTGTTCCCTTTGGACCTTCACACTATCAAAACCTTTTCATCTATGGGGGATTTAATAAACCAGTTGATGCTTCTACTACCTCTTCTTCACCTCGACCATTCACCTCCGGCTTCTCCTATTTAGACAAACCAAGTTTTGCCAAGACATACCTCCATAATTGTGTTTAGAAAGGATTTGGTTTTGGATGATATAAGCATGACCCACATGAGTTTATTTCTATTAAGAACAAAAAGTCTCATGAGAAACATGGCCTCATTTTCATTCTACCCACCAAGAAGCAAACCAAACCACCTACCACCACCATTATTAAGGAAGACACCCCTTCCTCACCAACTTCTCCTCCACCTACATGTGAGGATGATGCCATCATCCTGCCTAAATTTTTTTTCATCAACATGATCAACCTCAAACCCATAACTTATCAAAAGGAAGGGTCAACCATAACCATCCCTTTGACCCATCCTGAGATGATAGGGGATGACTCTCCCACCATTAACATTGTTCAACATCAGGATGATGATTCCATTCTCACCTACCTTGGTGCCCCAGATTATTCCATCCACAAATCCCTTCCTCCTGGGACTTAAACCATGTTGAACGAATCAACCATGGATATCAACTTGGGCACTCCAAACCACCCTTGCATTATCAAAATTGGCCAATCACTAAATACCAAGGAACATCAAGACCTCCCCTCCTTCCTCCAAGATCATAGCATAGCATTTACTTGGTCTTATAGAGACATACCTATAATTGACCCCACCATTGCTACCCATAACATAGTCACCAACCATGATTCTAATCCTGTCAAGCAAAAACTTTGATGCATGCACCCTCGCATAGCCCTTCTAATCAAATAAGAGCTTTAACATCTTCTATTTGTCAATTTCATTCAACCCATTGACTATCCCCAATGGGTCTCAAATGTCATGCCTATCACTAAAGCCATAGGGAGACTATGCATTTATGTGGACTTTCATGACTTCATCTTCACTTACCCTAAAGATGACTTTCATCTACCAAGCATTGACTAGCTAGTTGATCTTATAGTCAGCCATGAGATTTTATCTCTCATGGATGGATTTTTGGGTTACAATCAGATCTTAATGGCCCATGAAGATCAACATAAGATTACATTTATTACCCCATGGGGGACCTTCTGCTATAGGGTCATGCCTTTCAAATTAAAAATGCTGGTGTAACCTAATAATGTGTTATAACGTATATCTTCCATGACCTTATCCACAAAATTGTAGAGGACTATATGGATGACCTTATCATAAAATTCAAACACTGAAAGGATCATTTATCCATTCTCAAGATCATCTTTGAGTGACTTATCCATTACCATGTCCACCTAAACCCTAAGAAATGCATCTTTGGGGTCCTATCAAGCAAGATTCTTGGATTTATTATCTCTCTTCATGGCATCAAAATTGATCCCACCAAGATCAAAGCCATCCTCAACATGCTTCCTCCAATCAACATCAAGCAACTCCATAGTTTGTAGGGGAAGCTCCAATCCATTCATCATTTTATCTCCTAGCTTTCAGACTGATGTCAACCCTTCTACCACCTTCTAAAGAAGGATGTATCTTTTAAGTGTAATAGTGACTATCAAAAGGACTTTGATTCATTCAAAAATTACATTTTGTCTCCACATGTCCTAACCCCTCCCAAGGATAACCAACTTTTATACCTATATATCTCCACCACTAACCACTCCCTAGGAGCAATGCTTGTTCATCGTGATGAACAACACAAAGAGTAAGCCATCTACTACATCAACTACATGCTTGTAGAGTACAATAATCGATACACCCATACTAAGAAACTTTGATTAGTTTTAGTCTTCATGGCTACTAAACTTCACCACTACATTCTTAACTATAAGACTTACGTCATAACCAATATCGACCCACTCTAGTACATGCACTCCAAACCATACCAAAGCCAGTGCATGGCCAAATGACTTATGATTTTATTAGAGTTTGACCTTGACTTTTAAAAAGGGTAAGTCATCATTGACCAATTAGTTGAAGCACCATTAGTAGATAATAAACCCCCTCTTGAGTTCCCCAAGAGTCTATCACGACCCTGTCTCAGGCGAACTTCACCTATCAAGTCACCATGTTCTTTGATGAATCAAAATGTCAATGTGGTGGGGGAGCTGGTATCATCCTTATTCCATTTTATGATGAGCCTATTCCTTTGTCTTTCAAGCTATATTTTGAATGTACCAATAATATGGTTGAGTACGAAGCCCTACTCATAGGCCTTCAAATTTCATTAGCCCTAGGAGTCAAAATGATCAACATCTTTGGTGACTCCCAACTTGTGCTCAATCAAATCATTGGCTCTTACCAATGTAAGAATGATGTTTTACAATAATACAAATAACTAGTTGATAAACTCTTAGTATCATTTGAACACTATCATATTCAGTCAACCCCACAATCTACCAATAAGTTAATCGATACCATGGATTTCCTCACCTCTCACATCCCATCTGCACCCTCAGACTCCAAGATATCTATCATTATCCATAGACTTACCTAGCCTCCTATGTCAAACTAGATTCTCCCATCATTTTTAATGTGGAAGAGACCTAACTTAACCTTTGGTATTAGTAGGCCTTTGACTATCTCAACCTTACCATCATTCTTTCTGGGCTTTCCAAGAATGCCTAAAGAGCATTTATCTAGAGCACCTCATGTTATACCATTATGGGAACAATTATTTACAAATATGTCTTCGATGGCCTCCTCTTCTATTGCCTATGCAGTCACAAAGCCTCTCATGCCATCAAGGAAATGCATGATGGTATATATGGGGGACACTGCAATGGCCTCACCATAGCTAAACACATCATTTGTCCCAGTTATTATTGGCCTACCCTTAACCAAGGTTGTTGTGATTATGTGAAAAAGTTTTTTAAGTGTCAACAACACACCAATCTACAGCATGCACATATCTATAGCCTTTGCATTTCCACCAATTTTTGACCCTTCTCATATTGGGGTCTAGACCTTATTAGTGAAATTAACCCCCATTATTTGTAGTGACACTATTTTATCATCACTGTGATCGAATATTTTACCAAATGGGTAGAGGTTATTCCTCTTGTCTCAAATAAAGTGGAAATGATTATCAACTTTATCAACCATCACATCATCTACCGCTTTGGTGTTCCTCAAAAAATTATCATTGACAATGGTAAATATTTTAACAATAAACAAGTTCAGGGTCATTGTGACACATTCAAGATTAAGTTAAGTTTTTCCTCACCCTATCACCCTCAAGAAAATGGTTAAGTTGAAGCCTCTAACAAAAATCTTAACAACATGCTCACTAAAATGGTTAATGCATCTGGTCAGGATTGATATTTGCACATCTCCTTCACCTTATGGGCATATCGTACTAGAATTCAAACCCCTACAGGTGTTACACGATTATCTCTTATGTTTGGAGTAGATGTTGTCTTGCCTCTCGAAGTCCAAATCCCATCTCTTTGCATATCTCTACAAGATCTAATTACTGAGGATGATTATCATCAACACCATTTAGCCCAGCTTGAGCTACTTGACGAGCAACACTTAGTTGTTCATACCCATCTTCATGTCTATCAAGAGTGTGTTAAATATACCTATAAAAAACACCTTTGAGTGCGAGAATTCAACATTGGAGACCTCATCCTAAATAAAAATCAACACATCACTAATATGGATAAAATCAAGCAGGGCAAGTTTGCTTTCAATTGCCTTGGACCCTATATCATAACCTATAAGTATGGATTATGATCTTACCAATTATCTTCTCTTGAGGGAAACCCAGAGCCTAATCCCCTCAATGCTTTGCATCTACATTCGTTCTTTTGTTAAGAAGGACCAAGTTCACCTTTTATTTTAACTCAAGCTCATCCCTTGATTTTAACCACATTCATCTCCCTATTTTAGGGGAAACTGATTAAAACTAATTCATGTGATTTTCTGTCACATTCATAGCCTAATTTTGAACAATGGGTACCACATATCTACCTATGGCATGACTCTCATGGCACTTTCTACCCCTTTTCACAAGGATAGATCCCCATGATCTTTGTCACCTAAACCTCTTTACACCTAATCAAATTTCTTGTGCTTTTATTTTTGCCTTCATAAAGGTGAACCTCTAAGCCTATATAAGCATGTCTATGTCTATAAAAAATCAAACAAGCAAAAAGCATAATCCAAACCAATAGCAATCATGGATCATTATTAAGAATTTGTAGACTACTCCCTTGAAGGACCATGATCAAAAATATTGAAAAAAACATACAAACTTAGACCACTCCTTCGAAAGATGGCTGAGTAAAGCATTTGTCAAAGCATAGAAATTTATTGGAAGTTTCTCACATTGATTAGCTTCCCCAACCTTCCTAAGCAAAAAAACCATTTTCAAGTAATAGTAAAACACAATCATTTTGAAAGCTGCAATCGGCTCTCATAAGAAAAATAAGTTTGAAAGATACAATCAACTTTCATGAGTAGACTTCCTGCATCGATCATTATACACTTTGCATGATATAGATTTGTTTATACTGACTCTTAAAAAACCTATAGAAGAGGCATGCTAGTCTCACAAGAAGGTTCCATTTTTATCCATCTCCCCTTTATACCCTATAATCAAGGGATTTTGAGCTTACTTAGCATTATGTGATCAAAACACATTTTTAACCATCTAATGAAATCTCATGCAAAGCATTCGAAGGGCTTATGTTCTTTAAGCCAATCTAACTTCAATTTTGTATTAGTCCTTACCAAAGAAGAAGCACCATTCCCTCTTCCTATCCTCTCGTAACTAGTTGATATTTTCATGAAATACATGTCTCTTGATTATATCATTTGTTCTCACATCTAGTGTTGTTAATTAACTTGTTTCATATGCTTTACCCTAAGTAGAATAACAAACAACCATAATCATCACATCATATCAATGTATGTCATAAGAAAATGCATAACCATAATCATAACCATCACAAGCATAATAGAATCATAGCATCCATGAACAATAAAATAACCAACCATTTTTCACCACATGTCTAATCTAAACAATGAAGCATAACACTCATTAAAAATGTATCATGTCCTAAGGCTTAACCATAAATAAAATCCATTGCATGCCTAGTTAGGTGAGTCTACATCAGTGTCTAGCATCCATAACATAAGCATAATCCATAATCAACATATATATCACATCACCTCATTAATATCAAAGAAAATCATAGACCATGAGCATGAGTAATAAACAAAGATCATATATATATATATATATATATATATATATATATCATGAGTCATAAGCATCATAATATATACAATAGATATATATGTTTTTCTCTCTTTCAAAATATACATCTCACCACATCAGCACGCAGGCTAGAATCAAAATGATGTACAAAAGCAAAATATCGTATCACATATGTATCCTCTATGACCCTGGGGCACAACTACCACTGGCCCCTACTACACCGCTACTTCCTAGCATCTATCCTGAGGTACCTACCTGTCCAGCTATAGATGCATCCCACTGACTAAGTGTAGCTACATCTGTACCACTTGCTATCCTAGCTCTGTACTCACCCCATCAGGGCTCCACTAGGTAGTGAGTGAAGACTATAGTCTCAAATTATCATAACTCATATATGGTGGCTATGTACCTTTGCATATTAATGCTCTTTATTGGACTTATTCATGTTACTACTACTCCTTTGACCTATCTCAGAGCATCTCGCTCCTAGGTGACCAGGGTTATTATAGCTCTAGATTGGTCCCTCTCACCTATCACAATGGCTAGCTGACCCTATAATGTACCCACCTACCCCTATAATGTAGCCACTTTCCCCTATAATGTAACCACTTACCCTTGTAATGTTGATACATGTGCCTATGCCATGACTAGCACCGCTTGTGTCTGTGCATCAAGGCCAACCCTCTATACTTGTGCGCTTTGGCCTCCTCTCCTAGCTAGGTCCATATCCATCAGCCTCCTACCACCATCACCAAAATCTACAGCCACATATAAAGGCTAGTATCATGTCATGTACCCATCTACAAAGTTGACATCATCTATCTGTGGCCTGGCTGGTAACTCCTCATGATCTAATAGTATCCTCATGGGATGTGACTCAGGTAATAGGATCTTTGAGTCATCATGCCTATATCTAGGTAATGCACCTAGAGTACCCTAAACTAGGTTGAACTACCTACTAACCCTATCAAAAAGATTAATATTTACCTCCCTATCCCTCTTATCGAGGATCTAGCTATAACTTTGTAAGGAGAATGTATGCCTCATGTAGCCAAGCCATATTAGAAACTAAACATATAGTCTCCAAGTAATATCTCTAATCATTAGTACATCTAGTGCACCCCTAAACCAATCAACATCATTTGCACCTCTTCCTGCACTTGAAGTAGCAAAGTTAGCTCTCCACCTCATATAACTAACTGGGAACTTAATTTATGCATATCCCATCCACGACAATCCCATCGGCCTTAGTACCTATCTGTGCTCATAGGCCTAGCAATGTAGCATAAGACTGACACTAATGCCATACCTCCTATGGGCCCTAAAGCCCCATAACTCCCTATATATCTGAACCAAAAGTATTGGTACCCATCCAAATATGGTTCACCCTAGAAACAACTCAACCAATACCCCTAATAACAAGTATGAGAACTACCCGAGTTAGGAAGGGAAAAATATGAAATGAAAATCATCAACATAGTCATGAGTCTCCTCTCGCCTAGTGCCCTCTCATACAGTGTGTTGTAGATGAAGTTGTCAGCATGCCATCTGACCCAATCATGGTCGTCACCATATATCAACTCTAGATGATCCTCATGCTCCTCTCGCTTTGTGTGGTATATTGGATCACCCCATAGGGGCAACCACATAATCTAGTGCATGTCCTTTGGTAGGATTGTGAGCTCGTCAATGGGTAGTAAAAAAGTTTTTGTGGTCATATCACATCTCTCAATGAGGGCCACAATCATGAACATATCATGGTACACATGTTAGTAGTGCCTCATCGCTTTAA
The DNA here is from genome assembly GCA_037957365.1 of Torreya grandis. Classification (NCBI taxonomy): domain Eukaryota; kingdom Viridiplantae; phylum Streptophyta; class Pinopsida; order Cupressales; family Taxaceae; genus Torreya; species Torreya grandis. Next base: position 966,740 of record JARHVA010002103.1, on the reverse strand, counting down.
GGACCAGCACCTCCATGTGTTCCCAGTCAACTAGGGTCATCCCCTGGTGGATCTCCATAAAGATGCACAGGACCTGATCGAGCATCTATATCTTCTCCCATGCTTACAAACAATCAATGGTGTGCACACTTAGTCACCTATACTCTTTTACCTATGACCTTAGATCTTTAACCAACCCTAACTACACCTAACCCATTTAACCATCACTTTTTGTAGCATTACCTTGATAATTTATACTTTTTTTCCTTTCACTAACTACCCATTATCACCCATAAACATTAACTATACCCACCTATTCTAACCTACCCTCCATTCCCCATTTAATAATGACCTATTACCCTCCAATATTAAGTGCATCATTTCCAACTTTAGATCCTAACTTATCCCTTACACTTAACTTTTAAAATATCTACCATTTGGCTTGACCGTTGATGCTCATGATGATCATCGATGGTTAGGTGGCCCTTTTGTCAATATATGTCAATCATCAATAGTTGGGCTGACCATCGATGGTTACTATGTGTGACCATCAACAAAAAATACCTAACCCTACTCTACCCTAAACCTATCAAAAACACCTAAAAAACTTCTTTTTTTTCCCCCTAATACCTAACCCCACCCTAGTTATTCTACCCCTTGTCAATTTCGACTATCACTCAAAAATTTACCTAAATCACACAAAAACCCTAACTAGGGCATAACAATCAAACAACCACCCTCAAAACCCAATGTAATTTCAAAATCACCCACAAATATCAATTTAAGAACACCACCTACTGTAGACACCAATATTGTGTCAACCCCCCTTGGTCCCTTTCTAAACGTTAACACTCCTAACCCACACTTGAACCCCTTTCACCTTGGACACCTCACCTAGACACCTCGCCTAGACACCTCACCCTAAGACCATTTCTTAGCCTATGAGTCACCTTGAGACTAGGTCTTCCAAATCCTAACTAACTGTGACTTATTCTCACTGCCTAACCAATTCCCGCACCTCATAAGCCCGTGTTTTGACCGTTCTCCAATGGCAAAGGCACTTGGTGGGTGGAGAAATGGGCAAAGAGCTAAAAATAGCCCTTTTACCTATTCTTTCTCCACCAACGTCGGTCAGCCCTCGACCGATGCCGATGAGATCGCCGACGTCGGTTACATAACCCGAGCTCTAACATTGAGCTCCCCCCGCCTTCTTGCAGATTGACATGCACACTCTGAGATAAAGCATCAGAATTTGACTATTGCTATCCTGGCTACCGAAGCTCTGAACAAGTCATTCTTGAGATTGGATTGAAATATTGTATGAAGACCTCGACATCAGCCACAACAGGAATAAGCATTCTGACACCTCTAGTTCTTTACCTAATAGCGCTAAGTATTATGTTCTCATTTCAGTATTTTAGAAGGCATTGTTAATTAGTTTCCCTTTGATAATTCTAAATACTATCAAGAGGCCCAATTTCTTTCGTGGAGAGGCTGAAAGGCTTTCCTCTTATTCTTACTCTCTTCTCACACCTACCCTCTACCTTTATCCTTTCTCAGACCCTATTCACCTTCCCGTAACCCTGCACAAACCTCCTAATTTCCAGAAACTCTTCTGTCCATCACAGAAATATTCTAAAAACCCATCCAAGGCCCACTGCCCCTACCGACATCGACAACCAAACCAACGTCGGCATCATTTCCCATCGACCTCGGCAGAAAAATAGACGTCGACGACTGTGCAAACCAAAAAACTTTTCCAAACAGCCCATAGACCAGACAAAACCTTTGGATAGCTTTCTATAACATTCTGAGACTCACAGACTATAGGGAATAGGTACACAACATTCTACCTTTCTATTTTTTTAAGTCTTTTATCATTTCTTTTTATACAACACTTTTTTCTTTAAATAGTGGACTGTCATCCCTTAGGGAGCTTTACGCTTCCGGGACCGAGCGCCTATCTTGGCAGTCCACCATATCCTCCTTTAACATTCTCTTTGTTTGAGTTTTATTCTTACTACATGTGTTTCCTCCACAGCCAAAGAAGAGCTCCCATAAAGCTTGGATACGGTGTGCACTTAATTCGGGTAATGTCAAACCCCTAACCTTTAACCTTAGTTTCTTCCTTCTTCTGAATGTAATTGTAGAAAAACTTAGAGAAACATTTTGGCACGCCCAGTGGGACACTGGAGTTTTCCTTGGGTTCATTCTTCTTCTCTCAAAAATCAAATTTTCATATAGATGCATTAGGAAAATATTCTCTTCTTGCATCCCCTCTTATTTGCCTTTATTTCTTGAAAAAAAAAAACTTGGCTTCTCTTACTTTCTTTTTGTTTTAAAAAGGAAATCATTAGCAGAAGTTAAAAAAGAACATCTCTTTCTCTTCTTGTCACTTCTTACCTACATCATAGAGTAGCGAAAAACTCATACTCTTTACCTCTTCTCCAATTGTTTGCATTTGAACAACATATTTCGATTTGGGTTAAAAACTACTGCATTTCATTCTTGCTTAAATGCATACTTAGCCCACTTAGTAATTAAAGTATTATGAATAAATCGTAGTGCACAAATGTTACACAACCAAACCAAAATCACAATCACAATCAAATTAAACATATAATCTTACTTGAGACAAGGCCCATCTAGGATTTCATCACCTAGCGGATACCTTACCCCACTTGACGATCCTACTTGGATTTCACCACCAAGAGGAGGACCCACTCCGTTCTTTGGCAGAGTATAAACTATAGGAAAAGTATATTTTAGCTAAGTGGCCCAGCTCAGCTCTGGGTTCATGAAGTGAAAGGAGCAATCCCCAGCACCAGGCCACGTACTGAACCTAACACAGATATTTTGAACACCATAACACAACCTGAAACCAGCCATAGACTTCCTTTTTAGGACCTGTTCTAAAAGCCCAACTCTCAACATATTCTCTTAAGGCATAAGCCACTATGACTTTAAAACTTATTCTTATGAATCTAACATTTTAGAGGTTGTTTGCCTAATCATCTATTCTGCTTTTCTTATATGAGTGTTTGAGCTGGTAAGGTCGTACCATTCTGAAGTCTAAAACAACTCAGAATTTCTTTTTCTTCCAAAAACTATCAATTTTTTGTGTTTTTGGAATTACACAAAAACTAACATCGGTTTATCCACTAACGTCGGCATCTAAACTTCACCGACATTAGTTTACTGACCAACCTCGGAAACATCTCACAACCGATATCGGTTAAACAACCAACATCGGTCACTGTCAATAAAAATAAAAAAATAATTTTCCAGACAGCAAGCTTAAAACTCAAATTTCTTACTGTTAAACACAAATTTTGGTTTTCTGAAACTAAAACACATAGTTTTTTAGAACCTGAATCCCTTTCACCTTGAATGGTTTTGACACGCAGTCAAGCCAAATATCTTGTTGACCACATGAGTCAACAGCCACTCCGACCTTCGCCTATTGTACCTAGTCATCTAATGGAGCATACTTCAGATACCAAGCATACTCCTATCCAGCCTACCCCCAATCAACCACCTATTGTTCCTGAAGGGGATCAAGACTTTGAGAGATTCCTTGACCACAATGTCAAGGCCCTCCAACATTATCTCACTAGAAGCCAAACGTGAGATCCTTCAGGTAACCCAATTTATGGGATGTCAACTTCTTTGGTTGAAGCGGCAATGATATCAACAGCATACGCTACCCAACCTATGGTCACTCAGGCCATTGCCTTGACCAGTAACCCAACTATGGCCAATGTTCAAGATTTGGTCTCCCCTTCTATCCTTTTTGGCCCTACCTCCATCGGGGTTTTCGTACCCCCTCAACCACAAACAATTTAACCAAGTTCGACACTTTTCCAAAACTTGATTGTCTCCATCCCATCCACTCTTGCGCCTATAAACACGAGAGTGACCACTTATCCTTTAACTAGTGTCGCCATCATTCAACCACCCTTGGTGGCATCTAGTCAAGTTGTGCCCTCCAACTTTGCGGCAAAAGCCCCTTGGCCTTGACATTGGCCCCTATGATGAACTATCAGTATGTTGCACCTACACAAATGCAACTAAGTACGACATACGCCCCTCCCAATGCCTTCCAGGTACCCTATAACTTAGGGGGTGCCCCTCATGCCAATCCATCTATTGATCTAATTAAGATGCTGATGGATAAGATGTCCAACCTCGAGACATCTATTTCAGGTTCGAAGAATGTTATTTCATACAAATAAATCTACAACGAACCTATCCACCCTTTAGTTCTTATTCGACCATACCCTAGCCAGTGGGAACTCTCAAAATTTACTCACTTTCAAAGTAAAGAGGACCCACAACATCTTAGAGCGTTTAGACACGCTTGTTACCTCATAACGCACGATGATGCGTTATTACTTTGCACATTCTCTATGTCACTTTCTGGCACCGCCCTTGACTGGAATAGCTCTATTACCAATGATTCTCTCTTCACCTTCACTCAACTCGCTCAGCTATTCCTCGACCATTTTTCAATCAACATCACCAAGAAGGTCTCCATCACAGACCTTTATTCCATTAGACAATTCGAGGATGAGTCCATAGCTGACTTTCCCTAGGATTAGGAATTGGTCCCCAAATAGCAAAGCCACTATTTCACACCATTATTCCAAATCACATTTTTTCAAATACAAGAACCACATGCATTTCATTTTTGACTATGTGTATCCAACCATAGTTTAAGCCATCACATGTTTTTCTATGCCTAGGGTCCACTCCCTAATCAAGTACATAGAATTAATGGGTGACATCTGGTACTACCCTAATTACATAGTCATTAGGATTGAGGGTATCATGTCCTAGCCTTATACGTTGCTATTTTATGTTCCTATCAAGCCTCAACTTGAGCTCATTGAGCTTTTTTCAAGAGCATGTGCCAAGCACATCTCATCCACTCTGTGGGTTCAAACTTTTTGCACATTCGATGAAGCTTTCACTATGGTCTGAAAGCTTGAACTCTGCGCATTCGAAGAAGATAGGGTCAAATTACATAGCAAAAATACTAACACAAAATCCAATGACCCTTCTTCTTCCAAACCTTCTTCTTCCCACTCCAAGTCCAAGGGATCGGTGAACATTATGGTCCTTAGGTCATCATCTTCTACCACAACTAACCAATCTGAGCCTTCCACTTCACAAAGCATCACTAGACAATTCTAACAACAGTATGAACAACGATGATACACTCCAATAGGAGAATCGTATGCTTTCGTATTAGATAAATTAGTGAAGCAAGGAATCCTCAACCTCCGTCAAATCCGACTAGTCCAATTTGACCCCTCACGAGCCATCCCTGCATGGTATAGAGAAAATGACTTTTGTAACTATCATCGTGTCAAGGGTCATGACATGGACAATTGCAAAACCTTAAAAAACATTGTTCAATACATGTTAGACAAAGGGGACCTTGTTTTGGATAACCCTAATGCACCGGCCAACCAAAACATGGATGTCTTTAAGCAACTATTTCCTAACCATCCCCCAAGTCAGAGCAATGTTCATACCATGGTCGATGACCCTCAAGAACACAACATACACACAGTCAACACAGTCTTTCATTTCATTCCTATCCAACCTCTCCCACAAACTGAAAAAGTTAGTCAATCCATTTCTCCACCAAGGGTAGAAGAGCCTATTTTACCTGTATCATCCCCACACAACGAAGAGATCCCTTTGCCTCATCTTCTTTCTCACGTGGAGGAACCCGTCTCACCCATATCACCCCCACGACATCAAACACCTCCTTTACCCATTCTTCTACCTCATGAGGATCCTATATTCCCTGTTCCTCTTGCCCCCGCCTTCCCTCTTCTTCTACCATTGGAATAAATTACCATTCATACCCCATGCCCTCATGTAGAAGGGGCCATCATCCCTCTACTTCACCCTTTAGAGGAGCCTTCCTCTCCTATTTTGCCTCCACTGATAGAGGATAGTCCTCCATCCACCCCTCTTTCACACATAAGAGAGTCTACTTTGACCTCTCCCATATTGGAGGATGCTTTAAGGATACCAACACCGATGGCCCCGCCCTTATCCTTCTTATTACCAATGGAAGATCATACTTTCCCCACTCCTAGACCACACGTGGTAGCTATAATCATCCCTGCGCTCTATCCTCTCGAAGAGCCAAATTCTCCAATCCCTTCCCTGTCGAGAGAAGCACTCGCCACCTCTTCCACTTCGGTCAAGGAAGATCTGGTGATGGTTCTCTCTTGCCTTTGGCCCTAGATCACTGCGTCCAACATGTTTCTGCTCTCGCAACCGCCCTAATCCTCCAAAAGACCGATTGCAAGACCTCGCGTGATGTCACCTAAACCCTTCTTTTGATTGGCAAAAAACTTAGGATTTCTCCATTATAGGAACCTAAAACATGAGGTGCTACAGAAGCGACTTAAGGCTTCTTATCTTACACATCCCGCTTCATCTTATACTGCCAATCCTTCTGTGACAACTCACCCTAAATTCTCTGACAAGAATCGGGCTTCCACTTCTAAATCGTCAGAAGCTCAGCCTTCGATGTCTGAACCCAAATCCTTACAGGCATCCACCATGCTGAAATAGATTAAATCTCTCAGTGTTCGCCCTGTATCAAACCTCACACACCCACAAGTGAAGGTAGATTTGAACCTTGCCCTGCACAGTAGTGGTCCTTGCACCACACTAAAGAAGGGTGCTAAACCACGTCAGTCTACTCCTCCCCCACCTTCACCATTGCCCTCTATCTTGGGTCCACATCCTTCCACTTTAAAAGGAGTGCTCCCTATTCCAACACCTCAAAAAGACAAATCGCCTCCGTTACTTCCTCTACCCATCAAAAACATATTTCCTCCAAGAAAATTGACACCTCTCATCAAGAAAGTGCCATCTACGCATGTGACCACACCACCAACTAAAAAAGTGGTGCAAAAAACTCCTCCTACAACTCCTAAACAGAAGTTATCAACCCCTACTACAACAAAGAGCGTAGAACCATTAGTGGGTTCTTATGCTTCACTGTTATGTTGATTGTTGCAGTCTTCTAGCATCGTTCTACCGCCCATTAAGCCATGCTGACCTCTCAGATCAAAACTATCTTAGTTCGATGACACTCAAATCTGCTAGTATCATCGCACACATGGGCATGATACTGAGAATTATTGTGCCTTTAAGGTTGTCATTCACCAACACTTGAAAAAAGACACCCTTCTTGTTGAGGATTCTCTTGACCACCTTTGTGACAAACTACCAACACCATCCCATGCCTCCAAAACCTCCTCACTTGAATCGGGAACCCAACGCGAGACTATGGTCCCTCTACCACCTTCTCCCCTTTTATTCGAAATCAACACCATTAATGTGGCCACCAAGTCCCAAACCCTAACGGATAAAAGAAAATAGAAGGTTTCTATCCCTTGGACATATCCATTCATCAAGCCCTCTCCACCACCAAAGCCCAATATTTCTATCTTGAGCACATCTCAACCAACATCTTCAAGGAAAATTCCTCCTAACCTCTCTAGTCCACATAATGTTTGGTATAAACGACTTGTTGACTACTTGACTTATTCTATCATTCTTCATGATCTATCTAGCAATAGATGGCGGGATTTTATCAAGAATACTGCTCGATACACCATGCTAGGGGGTCTTTTCTACAAACGAGGTCTCGACAGCCTCCTTCTCTGATGCCTAACCACCACTGAGACATCTCATGCCATCAAACAAGTCCATGATGGGATTTGTGGGGGACATTTCAGTGGTAACTCGGTTGTAAAGTGCATCCTCCGCATGGGCTATTATTAGCCCACTCTTAACCAAGACTGTAGTGATTATGTTCGGCATTGCATCAAATGCCAGCAACATGCTAACCTACTTCACATCCAACATCTCATTAACCGTGACTAAAACAAAAATTTGAAAGAGCGAGATTTCAAAATTAGAGATCTCGTCCTTAAATAAAACCAACACGTGACAAATATGGAAAGAAGCAAACGTGATAAGCTTTCTCCTAATTGGCTCAGACCTTACATAATAACGCACAAGTATGGATCAAGCACTTATCATTTGTCTTCTCTCGAAAGTCAGCCAGAACCTGAGCCCCTTAATGCCTTGCATCTATGACCATTCTATTGTTAACCAAGTAATCATTCACTTGATGTTTAACTTGAGCTTGTCCCTTGAGCAACCCCTGTTATCCTCATTCATATTCCTTTCAACCCTTTTTTCCTACAAACATTAGCTAACCTTTTTTTAAGCATTTATGCTTTGTCCTAATAAAAAGGGAAACCCCTAAACCTCTATAGTTTAGTCCATGACTAAAACTTCAGTCAACAACAAACATATAAAACTGGGATGCTTAACAAAATATTCAAATGTCATAAACTATAAATGTAGACTGCTCCCTTGAAGGACAGCTGCATTATTGTTGTAATTAGTAGACTACTCCCTTGAAAGACAGTTATTCAAAGACATCAAAACATACAAAGAAAAATATATACCACTCCCTCGAAGGATGGCTATGCCCAAATTTTGCTACAAATACAGCACCCTCTCAAAAGCTTCTCACACCGATCAGCTTCAACATGACCACAAAACAAAACATCTCCAAGTAGACTTTCCATATTGATCAGTCTACCAACCAAAAAAAAATTTTGACTGACAAACTATTAAGTCATGGACTTGTCTATAGTCGTTCTCAAGGTCACCTATAAAAGGGGCAAAGTTATCCCTACTAAAAAAAGGGTTACGCTATCCTCACATATCACATAATCACACCTATTATCCCAAAATGCCCAAGGGATTTTGAGCTCACTTAATGTCAAGTGATTAGAATACTTCTCTAACAAAAATCAATGGTCAACGATGTAATGCATGAACGGGGCTTTTGTTTCTAAAAACCCTATCTATGTTATCATTATGGTCCTTGTTAATGAAAGAGCAACACGCCTTTCACTTCGTCACATACCAACACAACCAAAATATTTTCTAACCAATAACATAACTTCATGATTTATTTAATGCAAATATCAATTTGTGTTATATAAATTATCATAGCCCATTCACATTAGTTTCTATGGAAAACAATACACATGAAAACTATCAACCAAACACAATTTATGTCAAGCATATACCATCACCAATATGAAAACCTGTTGAAGCATAAATAAACTCATTTCATTTTTAGCATACACCATCACCAATATGGAAAATTGCTAAGGATGAAAAACCAGTTCAATCATGTACTATCAAACATATGGAAAATGCTAAAAATATTGACATAATCAAAACAACTATCAACCTCTTTTACTCTTCTTCCCTTCTTGGGAGAACTGCATTGGCCTAAGGTCCTTAAAACAGGGGCTATGTAGGCAGCACTCAGTTGACATGGAGTCTTCTGAGGTTATCTCAGCCATTCATTCATTCATCTACCTAATGGACCAACTATCTAAACCCTAGGCTCGTCGCCTATCCTAAACTACCTCATTTTTAACCATCTAACCTTTAACCATGACCTAACCTAGTCAAACCTAATCCATAACCTACCTTCTATTTTCCCTTTTTTGGGAGAACTACATTGCCCTAAGGCCCTTAAAATAGGGGATATGTAGGTAACACTCAGTTGACATGGGGTCTTCTAAGGTTAGCTTGGCCATTCATTGGTTCGTTTACTTAATGGACCAACTATCTAAACCAGCCCAAAATAGTGACCAAACAACTAGCCCTAACACTGTAGGGGTCACCTCAAACTTCTCATGGGGTACATTGGAGATCACATATATCTCCCTAACCACAACAAACAACACTTGAGATCACTTATATCTCAGCCTGACTCGACCAATGACCTTGAAGATTGTGACTATCTCCTCAGACCACGACCACTTTTGAGACAACTTTGCCTTAGTTGTTTTGATTGCATATGCTACCTCACAAATAGTTAGCAAATCATACGCGCCCCTCACACGTATTGTCAGATTGCGACCAAGTTGATCCCCAATATTTGTGACATTTTTATGTCTTCCAAGAGCACTTTTTAGCCTGAATACTTGGAACACGACGCCCATTAGAGATACAACTTTGATCGTTTAACCCAATCAGCTACCACTAATAAGCTGGGGACTAGTTACTTTGATTTTAGTGCTCCTCAACCTTGCCTGCACAATTTGACATACCTATCAAGTGAAGTGGTATATGCGCAATCTCAACTATTGTAACGTTTATACTCCAACCTCACCTTACCCATCCACTGCCTATCAAATCGGCACTCGATTTCAGATTTCCTTCTCTCGATTCTCGCTTTGAGGGGGAATACCTCTTCCCATACCTGGGGCAACCTACACCTATTTTTGTCTTGCAGTTCATCAGCACAAACTACAAAACAAAAAGGGACAAATGTAGACACCAATATTGTGTCAACCCCCCTTTGGTCCCTTTCTAAATTTTAACACTCCTAACTCACACTTGAACCCCTTTCACCTTGGACACCTCACCTAGACACCTCACTCTAAGACCATTTCTTAGCCTATGAGTCACCCTGAGACTAGGTCTTCCAAATCCTAACTACCTGTGACTTATCTCACTCCCTAACCAATTCTCGTGCCTCATAAGCCCGTGTTTTGATCGTTCTCCAACGGCAAAGGCACTTGGCGGGTGGAGAAATGGGCAAAGAGCTAAAAATAGCCCTTTACCTATTCTTTCTCCACCGATGTCGGTCAGCCCTCGGTCGACACCGATGGGATCGCCGACGTCAGTTACATAATCCGAGCTCTGACATTGAGCTCCCCCCGCCTTCTTGCAAATCGACACGCACACTCTAAGACAAAGCATCAGAATTCGACTATTGCTCTCTTGGCTACCGAAGCTCTGCACAAGTCATTCCTAAGATTGGATTGAAACATTGTATGAAGACCTCGACATCAGCCACAATAGGAATAAGCATTCTGACACCTCTGGTTCTTTACCTAATAGAGCTAAGTATTTTGTTCTCATTTCAGTACTTTAGAAGGCAATGTTAATTAGTTTCCCTTTGATAATTCTAAATACTGTCAAGAGGCCTGATTTCTTCCATGGAGAGGCTGAAAGGCCTTCCTCTTATTCTTACTCTCTTCTCACACCTACCCTCTACCTTTATCCTTTCTCAGACCCTATTCACCTTCCCGTAACCCTACACAAACCTCCTAATTTCTAGAAACTCTTTTGTCCATCATAGAAATATTTCAAAAACCCGTCCAAAGCCCACTACCCCTACTGACATCGGCAACCAAACCGACGTCGGCATCATTTCCCACTGACCATGGCAACTGTGCAAATCAGAAAACTTATCCAAACAACCCATAGACCAGACAAAACCTTTGGATAGCTTTTTGTAACATTCTGAGACTCACAAACTACAGGGAACAGGTACACAACATTCTACATTTCCATTTCTTTAAGTCTTGTATCATTTCTTTATATACAACACTCTTTTCTTTAAATACTGGACTATCATCCCTTAGGGAGCTTTACGCTTCCAGGACCGAGCACCTAGCTTGGCAATCCACCATATCCTCCTCTAACATTCTCTTTGTTTGAGTGTTATTCTTACTACAGGTGTTTCCTCCACAGCCAAAGAGGAGCTCCCACAAAGCTTGGATACGGTGCGCACTTAATCCAGGTAACGTCAAACCCCTAACCTTTAACCTTAGTTTCTTCCTTCTTCTGAATGCAATTGTATAAAAACTTAGAGAAACACCTACCTCATTCCTTGACCATCATCAAGGAGTAATTTTTAGACCCGCCCATCCTCATCCATGATTGTGCTGCATCTTGGCTTAGTCACTCTCAATCAACCTTTTCTACCTTAGCAATCTCACCCACTAACAAGCACTCACTATCCACAATTTTTTCCCAAACAAGACCAAATCTCTAGATGCAAAATCATAAAAGTTACAATGAGTAAAATTACATTTACTTTTCAATTTTACCCTCTGTGGCTTTAAGGTTTTCACCCTGACCATCGATGGTCAGGGTGACCGTCAATGGTTACCCTTTAGACTCTTGACCGTCGATGGTCAAGGTCTCAATTTTTTTCAAGTTACCTCTTCAATCAACCTCTTTTAGTGTACTTTACCCAACAACCCACCCCTAGAGACTACCTTCTTCACCCACCCCACCCACCTCGTCATCTCGCCATGTATCCATTTTGACCCAACTAGTGCACATTTTACAACAACTTTTACCTAGTCCTTTGACTGTAGCAATAATAATTTCCATGTTGACCAATTTTTTACCTTGTGCCACCTCATGAATACCCAACCCACTTACGTCTTCTCAAGAGCACTTCTTACCTTGGATATCCATGACTTCACCTTACCAATTTATGTTTTCACCAAGAGCACTTCTTGCCTTAGATACCCACTGAAACACAAACATCACTTAGAAAACTTACATTTACGAGTGTACCCAGCCACCATACCTAAATATGATCATGTGTTCCAATTGTCACTTGTCCTTCTAAGCACTGACCTTTATTTTTACCAGCTATGGCAACCTAGTCAATGCATGATCTTAGCTATCGCACTTTTTATCATACTTTGTTTGCTTGTTTGCACTTCAATGCCCAACCTATCACCCACCTTCATGATCTCCACCTTCATCATTACCTTCATCCACTTTATCAAACTCACACCTGATTTTGTTTTACCTCATTGACTCCCAATTTGAGGGGGAACACCTCCTCCCATTCTCAAGGCAACCTGACCATCGACCTATAATCTATTTTTGTTTTGTATCTTGTTGATTCAAAGTTACATTAAAAAAGGGGAAAAATATAGACATTGTAAATATGCACATCACAATTTCAAATGTTGAAACACCCCTACACCACCTTAGGACCCCCTTGGGACCAATTTGTCCCTTTGACCCCTAGTCGAGCTTAACCATGGTTAGTTTGACCAACTAACTAAACCTACCCTTTAACCCACTTTTTACCTTGACCCTCGACTGTTGATGGTCACCCTAACTACTGATGGTCAGGGACCACCATCCTAAAAACTAGCATGCAAACATTCACCTTGCTTTTCTAAATTAGCTCATCTAAATCTATGTGCAAGCCATTGTATGCATGAATTATAATTAGAAACCCTAATTAACATCTTATTGTACCTCTCTTTCCTTGCCTATAAGAAGAGAGGAGCAGGGAGGTGAAAATCATCTATAATTATTATCAAGAGCTTGTGTATTCAGAGTTTCTTTTTTTATAGGTCAATCATCATCAGTGATCTAGCTATCATGTCAGAGTGTCGACTTATCAACACCACTCCACCAAAGCATCGAGTATCATTACTCTGTCAGAATCATGCTAGAATCCATCAATAGGCCAACCGCCTCAATCAATGACCAAAGCAACCTCATGTCAAGATAAGTATTTGTTTTCTAATATTCATTTACTTTATTTCTGTTTTTCAATCATCCCAACACCAACCCATCTCTCAGAATCCAAATTTGTGATCTCATCAATTAGCCATTTATTATCTACATGTAACACACAGTAATTGTCAATGGTTGTCTCAATTACCGATGGTCTGTCCAACTATTGATGGTCACCTTGATCACCGACAATCATCTCAACCCCCGATGGTCACCTTAACTACCAACGGTCACTATGGTAGGAAATAATAGCAAGTTATTTTCACCCTCTTATTCCCAACCAAATCCAATTTTCTATGTCCCAACCTGTTCACAGACCCCTATCCTATTTTATGAAGCACACTTGATCCATTTAGCACTAGTATTGACTTGTTTATCGGTCATTTTAGTATTTTTTAATCAAGCGTCTCTTGTATTCAATTTTAGTACCTTTTGATTATTGATGCAAGTACCTTATCTTCTATTTATAAACTTAAATGTTTAAAATATGTAGATTGACATCCCCCAAAGAAGCTCTTGATTTTGGGATCTAGATAGCACTAGGCAATCCACTCAGCTATCTATCTAACCAACTATTTTCTTTAGTGTTATCTTATTTTTAATTCATCCTCCCAATCCAAAGAGGAGCTCTTCACAATCATTTGATTCAATGTGTGCACAATCATACAAGTTTTTAAACCATACCCATATTTAATTTCCCCTTCTTCCTTTCTCGAATATAAGCTAAAATTCACTAAAACAATATGATTATATCACATGGGTTAAACCTTCAAGACCTTGGCTACACCTCCATGTGCTTTAGATGCTTCAACACAGTCTCTAAGCACTCAATTCAACTCTCTCAATATGACTGCTCAGATTGGTCATATATAGTCAAAATATAGTCAATCTATTTTGAATCTTCATATTTGATTAGAGGCAAACTATGACAACCAATGTCTTCTCATAATCTTTAAATATTCATAGAACATCTCTATATTCATTTTCTTCCTTAATTCTGTTCAGAACACCTTCAACTTACCTCTACAAGATGGTCACTCAAATTATCAGTTCATTCAATAAGCACAGTCAAATTTTAAACCTTTGTTCATACTAAATATGGATTGGTCAAACCTTCAAAATCAATACATATGGTCCTCATGGAGTTTAAAACACTCTCTAATAGTTAGTTCATCTTGAAACATCAAAATACCATCAAAAACTCTTCAATTATCCTTCTCGAGTCACATGTAGAACATGATCCAACATATAATCAACTTTGAATCTCACTATCTTTGACTGTACGAACATTCAAATCTTGTAATCAGCTTCTTTAGATGTACTTTGAATTCCTCTTTAATTTTCTTTTTACTCTACCTTCAAATTCATCTTAGATCAAAAGATATAAGCAAAATTCTGAGCACTAGTTTTTCCTTTGTTAAATTCAAATTTCAATAGTCATTGTTCAGTGTAAACATTGGAGACACATGTCTTCATCTCATGTTCCCTGAAAGCTAGATCAAATGCATTCCATCAATCTCCTTGCGAGCTTTCTAACTTTAATGCTTTAATTCTCATCATTGATCATTGATCTGTGCTTCTATGATTAAGATACTTGGCACCCTCGTGTGCCTTTTGAGCACATTACTGTCAGCCCCCACTCTTGCACCACTTGGTAGTCCCACGTGCCTTCTACATTTAGTATCCAATGCTCTTATGCCACTTGGAAACCTTGTGCATCATCTATGAATGCTTTGACATATTGACTTGATACGCACTGTTGACCACTATCTGATAAAATCACAATCACCATTAGATCCTTATCTTAATAAATTTTCCTATACTCCATGTATAGACCTAAAAATTGAACCATATGATCTCACATAATGTCATCTATCCATATATCAAGATGCTCTTGAAACCTTCACACGTGTGAACTATGACATCATTAAACTGCTTACTTGGTCTTATCTGTCAAGATGACTACTTGAACCCATACACTAATATGACTAATTAGATGAATTATTTTAATTTTTATAAGCACTCATAACACCCCATAGGGTCTTTACAACATGTCCATACCATCAATATCATCCATCAATTGTTTAACTCAACAAACACTCTCCAAACCATCAATCTGATCACTTTGTCTTTAATACACTATGAATCATGACCAATCGTGACATGAATGACAACCATGACATACTTAGGACACCAAGAGACTATGTCCAATAGTGGTTAGGAAACCCATGTTTTATTAAATGTGCAAGTTGGCATTTTTAGGTGCCACATGACTTATTGGGGAAGGTTGAGGGTTTACATTTGCACTTCCCAAAAACATATCTACATATATTTGTCATTGATCCTTAGGGAGTCATTGGATGAATTTTCTATACTCCCTATAGGTGTGAGTGTCATGACCATGATCCTATGAAAAATATAATACACATTGGGATCGTAATCCATTGGTCTTTTAATCTCATTTTGTTGACCAAAATGTTAGTTTTAAAATTCAGCATTTTGGTTTTGGTCAAGATTATAATATCGGTTCTAGTTTTAATTTTGATATTGGTTGTCGTGAGGTGATGAACAATTAATATCCACAATGTGAATGGCAGGTGGAGAGTTATAGGTTTGAGTGTCATGACCAATGATCCTATGAAAAATATAATACACATTGGGATCATAATCCCTTGGTCTTTTAATCTAATTTTGTTGATCGAATCTTTGTTGATTGTTGTTTGGATATAAATGTTAGTTTTAAAATTAAGCATTTTGGTTTTTGTTATGTTGTGGAGCCTATTTCTAAACTTCAATGTATTTTCAAATACTGTACATTTTAAAGTTACTGTACACTCTATATGTATTCTCTTCAGACCTCCTTTAATGAGAAACTATTTTGGGTTGACTTTGCCCATGGTTTTGGTATCATTGTTTTATAATACCACTTTGTTGATGTATTATGTAGAGATGTATATTTCATAGGTAATACATCATGAGAACAAAGGTTTGAGAAGTAAGAATAAAGTGTGTGAATATAGGTGTGAATTCAGAAGGGTTTGTTGAGCGCAACTCTAAATAATAATTGTGTATTGTAATTGTGAGAAGACTTATCTGAGAGTGGTTTGTACTCTCGTGGCTTGTAATAAAATTTGAACAAGTGTTTCTTGGTGGATGTAGCCCATATTAGATGAATCACATTAAACTTGGTCTTCTTAGTTTGCATGTTTATTTTTGTTCTTTTTACATCTATGTTTATATCTATTATTATTATTGTGATTTTGTGAAATTATTATGCATCATTTTTTGTATTTTATCCTAATAGTTTTGGTCAAGATTCTGACATTGGTTCTAGTTTTAATTTTGATATTTATTGTCGTGAAGTGATGAATGGTTAATATCCACAACGTGAATCGCAGGTGGAGAGTTTGTGTTTCTTGTGCCACTATTGTTATTGTTGTTTACATTTTGATTTTAATTGTTGTTCACAACATTTTTTTTTGGGGTTGATTAGTCATTTTATTTGTTGTAGCATTGTGAGTGTGATTCAAGATATTGGGCCCTTTGTTGTTCTGGTTAGTGATCTAATAACCCCCATTATTTTGATTGAAAGCAACAATTCACCCATTTGATCCTTAACTTCTAGGGCCACTATCTATGGTTGCTTAGTTAATTCTAAGAGTACTCTCTAATGCTTCGTTGTATGATCTGTAATGGAATTTATAGATGTCTTCCCTAGTTTTTTTGTTAAGAGAGTGAAGAAAATATCACAAAACTCTCTTTGATCTATGTGTGTGGCACTAGTAAAGGATCAACGTACTTGATGCCACTTTACAATAAATGGGGCGACAGACAAACTCATCAAGTTCTTATTTAATGTGAATAAATTCCCATATGCTAATCTGAAGTAACTTGTTCATATCAAATGCTTTCACAAATTCTTCCATAAATTAGTATAAATAAGAGATGGAAGCTTTGGGGAGGCAATAATATCAATACAACTTGATTCCCTAAATATTCCTAAGGAAAATTTATGCCACTACTCCCCAGGGTAACGACTCTCTAATGATTGTAGCATATGATTATACATGTGTGTTTGGGTTTCCTTCCCTTTCGTATTTAGGAATTTCGGGTAAGGGACATAGCAAGATAACCCCTCAAATGGTGTGAATGAGAGGCTCATAAATATTTGGCATATGTCCCTATGGTACTGAAATCTGTTATAGGGATGTTTGGATAAGCTTGGGGAAGAGGTGTTAGATAGGAAGTGTTCACAAAACCACTAGGGGCAAAATATGTCATCCGAGTGGGTGGAGTATAATAAGCATAAAAATAGTTATATAGCTATGGTGATTTGGAGAACATGTGATAATATAGAATTAGAGAGTTTGAAGGATGTGCATCAATTGACATTTGCATAGGTGGTGCGTACATGGGTAGTGTACTAGTAGGTATGTAGTTAGGAAGGACCATAAGAATGAGAGAGGTATGAGTTTTATTATTGAAATTTGGTGACATTCCTTGGTTATAAGGACTAGTTTGGAGATATGTTTGGTTGTTCTCGAATTCATGAATATGCCCCACTAAGGTAGAGTCATATGAGATCATTCAAAGTAACATCAGTAGTTTGATTTGGAGCCTTTCTTGTGCGAGGTTTTGATGGAAGATGATGATATCCTAAGATGAACTGATTTGTGTTTGATGTCTCTATAGAAGTCATGATTTTCTTAGATGGTGTGAGAATAGATTGATTGATATTAGAAGGCGGTGGATATAGTTGTAGCCTACTTAATCCATATTCTAAAATATAAATTCTTGCAGTGTGCTAGTCAATTTTTTCCTTATTTTATGCCTAAACTTTTTAAGCTAATGTGAGGTCTAGTTATAATATGTGGATACAGTCCACTTCCACCAGTTAGTGTCATATCATTAGAGTCACAATATTTACTGGCAGTCTAAGAGGGATCTTTCAACTTTTGACTTACCACATGAGACTTGGTTTTTTTGGTAAGGAGGGAGAAGAGTTGTTAAATGGAAACTTGTTCTCGATGTTTTGACTTGGTGTGTTAGTCCAACTAGAGAAATAAAGTTCACTGTGAGGTTGAGTGCCCCTTATGTAAGCCTCTAGGTTAAAAACCCTATCAAATTCCTCTCCAAACATATTTAGAGTGTGTGTAAACACCCACAGAATAAATGGAAGAAGAGAAGAGATGGAGGAAATAAAATAAAATGATAAACACAAAAGTAGAAATGATATGATAGTCAATCTATTGATCTAGTTGGTTTTGTTGAGGTAGTTGAAGTGGTTGAAGGGGTTGAATAGGCTAAGTTGGAAGAGTTGGTTGGTTTGGACAAGCTACTCACATAGTATTTTAGGCAATGGGTGGTAATGGATACTCGTGTTTATACCAAAATAATCCATCCATGTCAATGTGTTTGTTGAGGGTAGCGAATTGTGGTGTAATAATATCCCAAGAATATCTAGATTCTAAAAGAACTAGGTAGTGTAACTTTTGGTCTATATTACTTTTTTTAATGGGTTGAAGTGAGATTAGATTACTCTGGGTATTTTATTGGCTCTATTAGGTTAGGCTTGCTCAGATAACGTTATTCGTGATGTCAATGAAATTAGATGAGGCTAGACCTGAGGATGAAAGAAGTCAAATTTGGAGGTTTAGAGCTTGGTGGGCTAAGAAGTGAATTTTTCTGGTTAAATAGACTTCAGACAACCTAGTTTGCTCATCTAAAGCATTGAGTTGGATAATGATAATGTTGGACAAGGGTGTGGAATGAAAGACTTGGAGTCTATATCACTTTAAATGTTCTATGTCGGGATGAGGGTTGGTCCTCGAGGCAACATTTAAGCTCTATATAGATGCGTTTGTTCAGGAAGTGTCATCCAAGGACAAGGAAAATGTTTGTATGAGGTTTTGGTACATTGTTTTAATTTTTATTGTGGTTTTATAAAATTATGTGTTTGCTAATTTTATTGTTTAGGTGATTGAATGTTCGATTAGATTTAACCTTTGGTGTTTGTTCAAAATTATTTTGAAGATGATTAAAGAAATTACAACTGCTAGTGGAAATGAGGATGTTGAAAGTACCTTTTTGTTTTTTTTGTAAGATATGATATGCAAATGCAAAAAAATATGAAATTAAAAATGAACTCTGTGTATGTTAAATTTTATTAATTTTCTCATTTTCTAAAAGAGTATAAATTTAATTATATTTGCTGAAAATAGACGTTTTGATTTATGTTTTTGAATGAATGCAAATAAATATAAATGAATCTTCTAAATTTTAGATGCAAAGATGAAAAATAAACCTACATTTTTAGATTGGTATGCATGCAACAAGAATCTTAAATTCTAAAACTCAAAATTAAATGTAAGTTTTCTATTTTTTTGACTTTTTGAGTTAGATGCAATTGATCCTAGTATGCAAAAATAAGAGCTGGTGTGGTGGATGTAATTTTTTTCTTTGATTTTCTTGAGTTTTTATGCAAGTGGATGTAGAGAATGTTGTTAGTTTTGTATGTGTATGTATGTTGAAAACTAAATTAAATAATAGCAAGTTGTTATAAATAAAATAAACTTTTGTTTATTTAACTATAAATTTGACATGTAAGATCATATGCTTTCATATTTTTTATATGCAAGTAAAGCTCTAAGAAAATTAAATGGTTTGCAATGCAAAAGAGTATGGGGAATGATTTGTTTTTATGT
This sequence comes from Torreya grandis, assembly GCA_037957365.1. Classification (NCBI taxonomy): domain Eukaryota; kingdom Viridiplantae; phylum Streptophyta; class Pinopsida; order Cupressales; family Taxaceae; genus Torreya; species Torreya grandis. The sequence goes on along the minus strand of JARHVA010002103.1, from coordinate 946,635 downwards.
TTTTATGTTTTATTTTCTAATATGCAACTATAACTAATTAACAAAATCTGATTAAATAAAACAAGAAAGAAAACCGAATCCTCCAACCTAACCAAAGTGGAGGGAAGGTCAAGAAGAAGAACTTGATTAGAATTGGAATTATTATGTTCCTTAGGTTGTTATCTCTTATAATATTTTCTCAATGATGACTTGGGAATTCTCTAGCAAGAGGAACAAGAGGTAATGGAAGCACAATCACAAAGTGAAGAGGTGAGGGAGTTGAATTGTGGTTGGTTCTCACAAACAATAGTGTTTGTTGCAAGTTCATGAGTTTCTTTAACCAATTTACTACGATGACCAAAAGGTTGTTGTGGGATTTGGATTGATTTCTCAAGGAAGGTACAGATGGCAGACTATAGCTCCTGTATAGTCAATTATCAATGCATTTTTTGAATCCAAATTTCATGGTAAAAGGAGTTGTTTGTAAGAGAAGATAAGATGTTGCATGTGGGAGTTAATAAGCATTGATTGGGAGTTTGTTAAAGTTCACTTAGAGTTAGGTAAAATTGACTTAGACATGATTTTGAGTGAACTGGAACATTGAGGATTCAAGTGTAGAAAATTAGGAAGCAAAACAAAAATTCGAACATGTAAAATGTGTCAAAACATGGATCTCAAAAATATATTTCAAAGTACATGCAATAGTGGCGAAATTGTCATTAGATGCATGTGGTAGTTATGCAATTGCTATGACAACTTTTCCATGTCTACTGAAAGTCTCGGATTTGAATGGTTCAAGCTTAAAATTTGTAAGTTTAGCACTTGGGTGAGACCTGAAGATGGGCAAAAGGGGAAAAATGAAGAGAAGACCAGGTCTAATCATACTATCATTTGTGGAGGTCATTGCATCATCATTGAATATCATGAAATATTATGTCGTGCAAAAAATTGATGCATACAGGTGGACAACTTAGCAACAAAGAAAATTCCCTCATCCAGATATTGCAATTTTACTGCCTAGACAAGATCTAGATGAGGACAAGGACAAATCAAACAATAATTAATGGTAGGAGCCAATACTCAATATGGTAGATCCACCTACTGCTAGTGTAGACAGATGATCATCCACCATTGTTGTTTGATCTAATTGCTCTAGTTGCTTAATGCTCTTGTGCTATGACATTTGGATGTTTAACGAGCTCTATATTATGATGCATGATATGCTATATATTTTTAATTGAAAAGTTACAATTGAATCTTTTTTTAACTATTTTGTAAGTTATTTGAAATGACTTATTTTTACCTCAATCCATATAGGATCAATGTGATGTCTTCTTTTTTAGTGTGATCCCATTTAATTCACTTTTTTATAAGATTAACAATGTATACATTTATATTAAATTAATTAAAAACACTTTTCAATAATAAAAAATTAAATATTTTATATAATACTTATCTATTTACAAGTCATAAGTAATTGTTCTAATTTTTTCATATCATTTTTTAAACAAAAATAGCATGAAATGTTCAAAATTCAATTTGCATAATACTTATTCTTGTTAAATTATTTCAAAATAATAATTCGTATAAATCTAATAATGACAAATATTAAATAAAGGTATGATATGATAAATTTATAAGGGTCCATTCTTCAATCACAAAATTTATTAAATTCAAGATTCTTAACAATTATTCAAAAAAAGTTTTATTATTAACTGGATTTTATATTTATTTTTAATTTTAATTATTTTTAAAACTTATCTTTTAAATAATTACCATTTATTCCATAAAAATTTCTTAACAATTATTCAATGAAAAGTTCTATCATCAACATGGATTTTATTAGATAAAAGACTTATCTTTTAAATAATTAACATTTTTTCCATAAAAGATTCTACTAACATAGATTTCATTAGTCATCTGACTTAATTCTTTTAGACAATTATTTAACATTGATGAATATGGTTTATTCATTAAATAAACTATCATATACTTCAAATAGAGTTTATTAAAAAAATTATTATTTATTTAAACTATAATTTCTTTGATATGATTATTCTTTTAAAAGATGTATTAGGTTAATTTATAAAGAATATTAATGTATTCATAAAAATCAAATGATTTATTGTTCAACACACATTCACTGAATTCAATTATGTTATTCGTGCATTTCCTTGATAAACAAAAGGCAAAAGGCCAAGTACAACGAGTAAAATGTCAATCAAGATTCATCTTGTTTGAAAGGTGAATCAGATTTTAATTTTAGTCTAGTGGACAATGCATTAATTTATATGAATTTAATGTGGTATCAACGTAATGAACTCAATCAATGAATGGACATAACAAATAACAATATAATGCAATGTAAATAAAATTTTATTGAAGCCGAGAGTAGTATACAAGGGTAACAATCTCTGAGAAGAGACATGAAACTACAATAAGTAGCAATTTGTGAGAAGAGATGTGAAGCTACAATAGCTAACAATATTTAAGAAGATATGTGGCACTAGAATAATTAGATTTTTATATTCGAATGTCAATTCATGTATGTTTATTTTTAAGAGGAAATAAACAATCTAAAACTAGAAAATGAAACGATTCAATAATTTGAAAAAGTCATGTGACGAGTGTTCCCCTAAATAATTGAGAGGTTTGGTCATGACCTAAAATTCATAAAAATACAAAAATATAGTAAAACAATTTTACTATTTTTAGGTTTTTTAATTTTATTTTATTGATATTGTGCATTTTTTAGGCCTTTTGAAGTGGTTTTTAGCTTTAAAACTTATATCAAATGCACTAAATATTTGCCAAATGCATCTATATAAGGCATCTAAACTAATTCACTTCAAAATCTTTCCAATGTATATTACAATTTGAAATTTTGACCTTCGATCGAAAAATTATAACCCCGACAAGATGATGTACTTGTGAATTTTTTTATGTTTTGCTTATAACACTACCTAAATTGCCACCTAGATTAAATGGGGCATCATTCTTTAAACCTTCAACAAGTACTCAATTTACATGAATTCTTGAAACAATTACACAATAAAGTTTTTAAGTGCAAACCATGTTTTAACCACTATCTACTCTTTTATATATTTTTTCGCACAACTTGGTGCTTTGATGCAAACTCCTTTGACAAGATGGTTCTTGACAATAGTTCAAAAAAAAAATATTTTTTTTAGTGATGGCACAAGATTTGGAAGTACTTGTTTCATGCCAATGCCTTTCAATTTGTTGTGAAATAAGTATAGCTAGACCCTAGCACCAATCTTTCCCAACAAGGAGTCTTCATGTTTGCAAAGCATCTTTTGGCACAACACACCTCATCAATGCTTGTTTTTAAATTTGAAAATTTTTAAAACCCCAACCATATTTGCTCCTTTGCAAATTCCTATAGTGTGCATAAAATCTATGCTAAATGTTTGTGCAATTACACTTTAGTCGCATGAAATAATTGTCATAGGTTCAAATCCACTTGGAAACCACTCAACATGCTCCAAGCATTAATATAGTGGAAAAGTACACATTTTGTACTCTGAGAGGTGGGTCCCATTGAGGGTTCCTCAACCTTCACTTTACCAATTAAAAAGTCATCATATGAAATAATTATTCCATGTCAAATAAATATGTTTCAAAAACCAACGAACCAAGTTTATTTACAAGTTGTAGAGCATTGCATTTTAATCAAGGCCTTATTTTTTAGTTTGGTAAACACTTTTGACCAAAGTTATGAATTAGATGTATCACAATTGGGAACTTAATTCTCCACAATTTAATATACGAGGCCACAACCAACCTCTAAGGCCCTGTAAAATTTGACCCTTAGTGGGGTTAGACACAACCAACCTCTAATGCCCTGTGAAATTTGACCCTTAATGGGGTTAGACACAACCAACCCAATTAGTTAACCCACCAATAACTTGTAAGCTTTGATCATATTAGAAAAATAAGTGAATTAGTACTCATGTGAAAGTTAATGTAAACTAGGTCAGAAATATTATTGTGAGTGTTTGTGTGAGAAAATATATTATTATTTTAAAATATGTGTAATGAGTAGTTGCAATAACTTATAGAGATAAAATCAAGAATGTTTTTAAAATTTGAGAAAGATCATAGGAGTTTTGATAATAATTATCTCCTTACTTGTAAAGATCAAGAAATCCTATAAATGCAATACTCACGTATCAATTAAGTGATGTATTTGTGACAGACCATAATCTAATTGATAGAAATCTCAATCAGTTTTCAACACAGCAAAACCTTGTTATCCTCATAATATGTTTGAAATACATGTAGAGGCATGAAACAATCCATCCAGAATTAAATCAAGTTAGATTATTATTTTTTATGGGATTTTTCTCATGCGTGTCCAAGTCATCACAAATTGACTTCCACGAGTACAGCATTTTCATCGTGTGTTTTTTTGGTGATAATCATAAATTAAATGGACCCACTTACCACACAAGCAATGTAAGCAAAATGTTGGTATGATGAACGGTTAATGTAACTAATCCATCACTTCAGGATTCTCACCCTCTCGCGTGTTTAATCAGTCAAGTTGTAACATCAATATTGATTATGAAAAAAGTAGAAAACCGTGAGAAGGCAATTTGTGTAGATGAAACCACAATGGCATTGCTTTCACCTCCTCCAATCTGCTTGCTGAATCACCCACTAGAGTAGTCCTCTTGACAAAATTTATGCTATACAACTATCTAATACACTTCTAGTATCAATAAACTTTAGAATACAAAATTCATGTAATGGTACAGAATCAGTTTTGGGAAGACATAAATACCCAAAACCAGTATCTTTCTCTAAACTAGTCTGAAAAGCCCGAACCAAGCAATCCCTCCTCAAACCCAACTTACAAGTAGGAAGAGCAAAAAATTTAATAAGATATCTTCCCAATGCTAAGCTGCATTTCACACAATGAACTGATTTTCATAAACTATTGCTATGATCTATGTGTGTATTATTTCTAAAATATGAATCGTAATCTACATGCTCAACACAACAAATCGCATAAAAAATGATTAATGAATCACAAACTCTTATTCAAAAACCACGATTTAATGTCTTGCCATAATTATTAACGGAAAAGGGCTCTGCAAGAAATAAAAGCACATCTTTTCAAGGGATTTTTAAAAAACAGCATTTCCTTACTTTTTTGAAACCAAAATTGAAACAATTAAAATGAGAGTTACATTGGCTTTACGACAGTCTCATCCCATGAAGTTAGAGAGCCTCACTTGACCGTTTTCTCCAAATGGCAGGATCTACATCTTCTCTAAAACAATTACTCCTGGCTTTAATGTGCATAGCCTTTTAAAAGATGCATTTACTTCAAAACAAAGGAAAGGATGTTAAAAACTTAAAACCAATATAGCTCTGAATTTCCGTGACATTCATGGACAAACAATGCAAAAAATTCTTGCATTTTGTAAAAACTAACTGTAAAGACAAATGGTAAATGGACTGAGAACTAGTTTCAGGTGTGTCTGTATTATGGAAAGGCAGTTCCGCTGAAAAAATACAGATAACTACTACAAAAATGGCAAATAATATGCACATAAATATGAATGCAACATGTCTACTTCAGACACATTATTCACAGGCAATGTCTAAGATGACCAAAATAGAAAATATATCTAGCCAATAAATACTGCTTATGCATACTACAAAGAACAACCATCATAGACAAAACGTGAGAATTTTCCATTAATTGACATCTACTTGTTATTCAGTATCATCCTCACTTTCATCACTGTAAGATACCAGTCCCGCAAGTCCAGTCCCGGCACTACTCATCACTGTTTCCAGTTGTTTTGACTTATCATCTGCTGGCTTCTTCTTACTTTCATATAGTTTTGAAGATGAGTCAATTTGTTTATTGCTATTGTCTGAATCCAATTTCAATTTTTTAGGTTGTGGCTTGAACTTAATTAAGCTGCTCAAGGGGCGTCGTACTGCCTTTTTCTCTGCAAGTTTCTGGTCCTATAATACAGACATGCCAAACAGAAAAGTCAGAACCAAAAACAAGAACAACATAATTATGGAGTGCAATTTTTTTTGTCTTTCCAGCTTCTCCAAGCCACGATTGATGGCAAGCAAGGTACTCATAAATATTAATAATAATACACATTACATGAATACAAATCCTGAAAGCATGACAACTTCACAGTATGCAGGCTATCACTCACCTCTGTTTTTGGTGGAACAGGTTCCTTCGAGACAATGATATTTATGGTATGACTTGCTACAGCAGCCTGGGATTCAACAAAAACAGCTGAGCTATATTTTTTCATTCAGAATATTCAAGGAAAAAACTCAACTAAGATGCTCAGTGACATAAATAGTTATTTCAACTCGCCAATCTTCACTTTCTCCAAAAACCATATACTTTAACATAAAGTAATTTCCATACAAACTTCCCCTTCACTGTTAACATGCAGATAATGTACGCTCGAGGATCTGCATATAGATTCTGCATGTATGCTGGAGGAACTGCGTATAGATTTAGGCAAATTTGTTTTAGGACCCCAATTGTCACACTTTTAATATAGGGAGCAATCGCATAGCTCTTTACTGTGCATCTCAAGTATCCTGGCCACGAATGTGAGAGCCTCCTGGACTTTAAATTTTATATGGCTTAATTCTAAGTTACTGGTATGATTCAGGTTTAGGTACAGGTAAGGGGTTTGGGTATGACTTTTTGCTGTTCAAGTTTTAGACCCTGGGTATGGTACAGCTTGGGTACATCCGCACAAAAAAAAATTAAAATATAAAAGTTATAGACCATAAACAAAATTAACCATACTATCCATGTTATATGCTAAAAATTAAACAAAAAAATAACTAAACACTACCAGAAATTGATAAATCAAATTATTAAACGAGTCATGACATATCACATAGTTTTATATTATCTATTCAAAATCGGAAAAAGTCAACGGTCGTCAAACTCAAGAACTACGTGAGCAAATCATCATATTGCTCTTCATCAAGAGCATCCAAATCAGCAAGTGGTTCAATAGAACCAGATGCAGAAGAACGAGTAGCAGATTAGTTAGATGTGTGGTTGTTTATGTTTTTACTTGTGTTTTCTAAAAAAAATTGATCTTTCTTTTTATGTTTTTATTATGACCATCGTTCCCAGACCGGCATTGTTTTTTAATTATATATATATATTTTTTATGACAGTCTTGTACCCAGGATACTAGAAGAACCACGGCAATACCTGAGAGATACCTAGGTAAGTACCAGTACCAGAATCTTATTGGTACAGGTACCCCATCCAGGGCAGTACCCAGTAACATAGGCTTAATTCATTCGAGAAAAGCAAAAAGATTATTTTCAGATTCATTTTATCAGAAAATGCCCTACTACAGAAGCAAAGTAGAAAATCACACTACTATTCCAAAATATCAAATTTTTAGAGAACAGTGACAAACGGTGCATGGAAAAAAAGGCGATTGGATTATTTAAAGAACAGAAAAGTTAGTAAAAGTTTTCTGGATCTATCTGCATTTGTAATCCAAAAAACTTTTACTAACTTTTCTGTTCTCGAAATAATCCAATCGACTTTTTTTCCATGCACCGTTTGTCACCGTTCTCTAAAAAATTGACATTTTGGAATAGTAGTGTGATTCTCTGCTTTGCTTCTGTAATAGGGCATTTTCTGATAAAATGAATCTGAAAATAATCTTTTTGCTTTTCTCGACCGAATTAAGCCTATGTTACTAGGTACTTAAATTACCTATGCTATGCAGATAGACCCAGAAGACTTTTACAAATTGATGTGTTGCGAACAAGCTACTCTCAAAACAGAAAAGTTACATAGAGATTTCAGCTTTCATAAATCCTGTCCCCACAAAAGTACCTCCACATTTGTACGACTGTGCCCATGAAAGAGTCAATATCTTTTCTAGAAACCTCAATTCTAGACACAGCATATTCAGCCAAATGACACTTGGATTACTAGATATGATACCTTTCAAACAGCCTCTCCGAACAAGGGCAAGGATATTCTGCATCTCTGCTTCTGCACCTACTTGCAAAGAGAACATCTTTTCCAAAAGCTCAATTCCAGACATAGTATGGTCTGCTAAGTCTATCCTAAAGGAGTAAAGGCATCTTAAACCAAAAATAAGAGCAATCTACCAGGAAAGTTAATGTGCATCGAGAAATCACAACAAGATGCACAGTTTATAATATTTCTTTCCCATAGTCCCTGATCATCCACAGGTATCTTCTAGTAGTGCTCCCTTCTATTGTAATGTGCCAGCATATATCTGCCACATTATGTTTGGATCCTTTAGCAAAAGGTTCTATCTGTTTTCTACTTCTGCCATTCAACACAAGCAACATCTGTGAGCCCTGTCTTATGCAATCTTGTCTTGCCTGCTAAACTTTGTCAAAGAAGCAACAAGCCCAATGCTTTCAGCTTGAAAACATTTCAGGTTCTTCTTGTAACCTGTAACTTTTTGTTTATCGAGCCGCACCTGTTCAGATCTTTGGTCTGAAATTTTCAAGAAGAGGTTACAAGAAGAACCATAAAATCCCCAGAGGTGGTGACTTGATAAACAAAAAGCAGCCCCCATAACAGACATTTTTGGATTTAGCCGGTAAAATTAAATAAGAACTCCAACAATGGGAGCTAGAAGACTCTATGTAGGTCGTCAACCTAGTCGAAAGGAGAAAATCAAAGCAGGAGGCTAGTTATCACCTGAACATGTGTTTTTGACGGGCTTTTCATGCAACCAATCCATACAAAAATATTTGATCTCTATTGCGATGCTCCAATAGCGTGATGCACCTATTTATTGCACTCATGCCAAATTCAATTCCACTGTGATAATTGTAGAGTGAAACGTCCTCAATGAAGCCTGCATTTGGTGTAATTTAAGAAATCTGTTAGGTCTCCATCATGTTTAGAATGTTAAGAATAGACTACAGCACCCTTGGCATTAGGTCTCATTATCTGATGCAGTCAAATGATTGAATATAGCAATAATAAAGGTGCACCTGCTTGCACAAGGCACTTTAAAAGAGTTTTTAAGAAATACCAACAAAGCCCTCCAAAAATGGCTGCAAAATGCTTCTCAAACCCTAGTAAACAATGGTGCCCACTAGTGGGATCTTGACTCCATCTCTGGTGATGCCTATGTTTTCAGTGTTAGTTGTTTTTTCACTGGGTTGTCAATGTGTTCAGTTTTACATGTACGAGGGAGAAACAAACGTTGCCTTAATGACTTAGTGTGTCAGTTCAAAATTTTCAAGTTTTACAGACAGACTGGGATTGGCATGAAACACACTAAAAGCTGAGGTTTATATGAGGAAAAATCTCATGAATTAACTAGGGATGATAATGTATACACTATTTTGTGTAATGGCTTGATATCCATGGATGAACAAAATTAGAGAATTGTGGAACAGATTCCGGTGTCTTTTAAACATTTCTAGATTAATACTTAAGTATTTCTCCCTAAAAATTCTGAAACCATTAAAATAAGAGTAATAATGGCTTCTCTGGAACAGAGCCCAGGTTCCAATCATGATTATCAGGAGAAATTAAGTTAAACCTCATATATATATGGGATAGGAACAATGTGTTAAAGAGTCTAAAATTATCGCAGCAGCGAAAGACAACTTTGATGCTACTTGTACATACCTGTAAATCATGTATAGTAAATATGGAAAAGAGAAGGAAAATGCATAGAAGTGGAGGAACCAAATTCCTACATATATGTTGTACTACAGGTATGATATAAAGAAGTTGATATGTACAAATAAACCAAGCCACAAAAGCTTTATCTTATTCACTTGAATTCAATATGTTCTAACCAAGAGAGGCTCAATTGCATTCTTAGAAGATTGCCTAACTAAGGGAAGATTTAAGTATTTCTGCTTGGATCAACATATAAGAAACAGATAAGAGTAAGAAGAAACATACTTGAAAGTTTTTCAATTCTTGTGCCTCCTCATTTGCAAGTTGTTCTTCATACTCTCTCTTAGACTGCATAAAACACATTATGGGATGCTCAGTTGACTTAACCTGGTAAAAGTTACTAAACAAAGCAAACTCTGGAATACTTCCCCAAAAAAAGCTACTTCAGAATTTGGACTACAACAAAGTTATCAGATGATATTAATATTTTGCAAGCCAAATTTTTATTCAAATGTGTCAAAAAAGAACATAAACTTCAATAGAAAACAAATTTATTTTGCATGGTCTAATAGTACAAGAAAGAATAATTTTACACATTCTTATGCCACTTTCTATCCCATATGTTGTAGCCATGCCAGAGGACCTAAATATCTCCTTTACCCATGGTCAGAATTCTACTGTGACATTCTAACTGGAATACTGCACACAACGTCTCCATAACAAAGAAGCATATAAAAGGCCAATGATCCAGATTGGATTGGGAATCTGGTGGACAGCACACTAAATTGTAGGAATTTAATATGTTACAGGTGGATGCAATTAATTACAACAATTATAGCTTAAAGATAATTGCAGAATTGAACTAAATGAACATGAACCAATGGAAATAAGAATATACATAGAGAACAATTTCTGAATAAAAGAAATTGCTAATTCATTGATGTGAAAAGTATGTATGGCTATCTCTGAGAAGAAATGTGAAGCTACCATCCTCTGTTCTCTGATATGCTCCTCACATTACAAAAGGGTAGCAATCTCTGCGATGATATGTTCCGCTATGAAACTGCTCTCTGCATCTCTCTTCCGGGTGAAGCACCTGACTATATACAACCAGGTACATTAAGAAATGAAGAGACTCAAAGAGGAAGATGAATGAGGACAAGCTGGGTTGATGGATATGGACAACCGAAGTTGGTAATTATACCTAAATTTGGGTCAGAATTTTATATTGCCATTTTTGGGACTTTTGGAGTGTATTTTGGGGCACAAACGTTCCTTTCATCATGTACATGTTCTAATGTTTCTGACACTTTTTGAACGGGATTGTTTAAAGCTACGGTTGCGAAGTTAATGCCCCTGGCAAGTTGACCTGCTAGTTTGTTGGTATTCTGTTAAAAGATTTCCTCGAACTGCCACCCGTATCATCCAAATAGGTGTTTAACTGTTTCAACTTTCAATCATGCCATGACCCCTTATCCCATGATACAGACAGTATAACTTTCAATCATGCCATGACCCATTATCCCATGATACAGATAGTATAACTTTCAATCTAGCATTAAAACATTGGTCATCTGCAATCAGGGACTCAACAACCAACTCCAGGTATCCAAAGAGTGTACTGTTCCTAATAATGACATTGATATAGCATGCGAACAGTGGAAAATTGATAGAAGGACCATTTCTTCCATCACTCAGAAATTGATGATGTTCAAAAATGCCAGACGAATGCATCCATCAATAATTTATCAAGTACTCATTAGTGCACTAGGGTCTCTTTATAAAAATGGCTCCAAAATCTGTTTATCATTACTGAATTTGCAAAGCATTCCCTTGAACATTTACAAGAAGGTAAATGCAGTCAAATGTACAGGAAAAGACATCCATTGTAACATGACTGTTTAAAGCATCCACTATCTAAAGAAGTAATAAAAAAGGACATTCAATAGTGAGAGAAAAAATGACCAGCACATACTAGAGCTGCAAGTATAAACTCGGACCCTACAACCCTCATCTACAACTTGAACAAACACCCCCCTCCTCCCCTGCAACCTGCAAGGGAATGACATGTTTCACATAAATTGAAAATCTTTCTCACTCCTTTATAACACCAAAACTTTATCAATTTCATCAACAATGAGATTGGAACATCGGAAGTATGAGAAATGTTGAAAGTTGATACGAAAATTTGTTGCATTAAATAGGTGGCAGAAACTTTCAATTAGTCACTATGGGTTAAATTCTCATCTTGTAATGGGGAGAACATCAACCGTAAACACTGTGCACATGGTATGCAACTTCCTTCCCTCCCTTTCAGAACTAGATTCCACAATATACCTTTTTTCGTTACCACAAGAAAACGCTTTCATTCTCCATAGTCAACCTTTCTTATTCTGAATTAGCTGCAAATCCCACTTATAATGGTACAAGCCCACTCTGATCATCACTTACCTGAAAGTCTATGCTCAATAGACTTATATGGATTCAATGCTAATTTGTCAAATAATCCAGGATATTAAATGCCTTGGTTCATCCATACCCAATCAATGAACAGCTCTAAAATCCATGCTCACCATCTCCCATCTCTCCAGAAACTCTGTCTCGTCTTCATCGAGTGCTTTTGGGGGCCCTGAAAAGAAATGCATCATAAGCATCAAAATAGATATTACGGTAGAGAACATATTTAGCAGTCGTTTAATTTACATAAAAGCTAAATGCAGATTTACATAAAAAGCTTACAACAGTGTCATGCAAGAAGCTTCAAAATTGCAAGAATTTTATCAAATATGCTCTCAGACTTCTACAAAAGTCTTACTGGCAAGCATGAGAACATCCATCACAAGTAACAGTATGCCACAGCTACAAATCTTGACATGCTATAAGTCTAAATGTTAAGTACAATGAACTTGGCTTCCCAGTTACCTTCTAGACCAGTTTTATTGCTTCAGCTATAAGAGGGGGTTTTCAGTTTTGCCACGAATTCAATGATTTGTCAAATGCTAGCAGAAGCTTCCCTCATTTCTGTATCTTCTCCTAAGTATAATTCCTAATATCTGGTCAAGGGTAGGGGCCCCCAATAGAAGCCCCATCAATTACCTATCCAAAATAAATGTCTTTCCAATTGCTTTCAAGGCAAATGATACAAAGTTTAAATATAAATTACAGGTCACACAGCATATACACCATGGAATGTATGGGCGCTAAGTGTGCAAAATGTAAAACTCTGGATAAGCATCATAACCGTTAAGTAAGGAATATATATTTATATGCATTTGGCGTTATGTAATATCAATTTTCTGAAATCAGGTGCATGTTAATATCAAGTCAAGTTTCATGACCCATTTTTCATGAGTAATGGTTCACAAGAACCCATATTTCATGAGCTTGAAGGATCCAATTGGCACTCACAGCATCTAGGTGATGTTGGCAAGGGTGAAGCACTAATACTTGCTAGGAGGTCACGCATCCCAAAACCATTCTGAATCAAGCATGTTTAACCATGGAGTTTACCCTACAAACATGCTCGGTTGGCTTGCCACCCTATTTCCAAAACCTTCAGCAAGTATTGTGTCTTATGAAACATTCATTTCGGAGCTCCCTAGCTCTTTCATCTTTATGCAACTTCTATATTAAAAATTATATCATTACTTTTTGTGAGATTTTATTTGTGTGTGTAATTCATCTCAAGATGACCTCCATGAGTAGTCATTACCCTAAAGACATTTTTCTTCATATAGTTTTGGTAATAATCACACGGCAAGGGGAGCCACTTAGCACATGTCAAGCACCTTAAAGCATTTGTTAGTAGGGGAGAGGAATGGTGAATGTAGTCCACCAACTTGGGCTTCTCACCCTCTAGCCTCTTTTCCCATTGGCAAAGCTTTTGGAGCATTTAATGCCTTATAAATTACCTTTGTCTCACAATTCATACCAATGTCGGATTAACCCAATTACAACCCAATCATGTATAAGTGTTTAAGTAACTGAAGGCTTCCACAACCAATTCAATTAATTTATCAATTTTTGTGGCATTTTTCTCATGTGTGTTTAAGTCATCTCAAGATGACCTCCATGAGTAGTCATTAACCCAATGACATTTTCCTTGTATAACTAAATTATTAATTTTTGTAGGATTTTGCTCAGGTATGTTTAAGGCATCTCAAGATGACCTCCATGAGTAGTCCTCGTATATAGTTATGGTAATGATCACAAGGCAAGGGGAACCACTTAGAAAATGACAAGCGCCTTAAAATTGTGTGCTAAGTGGCTCGCCTTTCCCCTGCTAATAAATGCTTTAAGGTGCTTGTCATGTGCTAAGTGGCTCCCCTTGCCTTGTGATTATTACCAAAACTATATAATGAAAAATGTCATTAGGGTAATGACTACTCGTGGCGGTCAATGTTAATATAAATATATTTGTAAGCTTAACTTAGGAAAGCCTAACCCAAGTCAGTTGAACCAAGATGTGGTATGCACAAGGGTGATTAGAGTTAGTATGCACGTCCAAGTTTTTTTTTGATTGAAGGATAAACATCTTGATCATTCAAAGTCTTTCAGCATCTATTGGTATTGAGTGCACAAATAATCAACCTTCTTCGGCAACTCGAACTCAACCTCATCCCTTTTTGGTATCTCCTAGGATTTAAACCATTGGACGGTGTGATAAACACACTTTACCATCATTTGCACCAGTTGGATTACAACACTTTCGATGATGTCCAAATTTGTCAAGTCATTTGATCAAATTTGGCAAAGTCTTTTAGCACGCGCTCATTGTTCATTTGGCAACTCATATGGGCATTTTGCACATGGACAAGTACTATTCATTTGGCAACTCAATTGTTTTCACATTGCCAAATCTTGACCCACTCGTCTCCCCTCAATTGTTATGAATAGAGGGCAAGGTATGGGCTTTCTAAGAAGTAGGAGAATAATCTTAGAGTCACAAAACTTTGCTTCAGTTAGTTTGTCATAGGGGATTGCATAATAGAATTATTTTTCCAATTTTCCACTTTCTCTTTGCAATTCTAAGTTTATCTCAAAGTGTGGAAGGTAGATTAGGAACAGGTGACCCTGGGAGAATTGACACAGTTAATTGTCAATTGTGACATGGTATCAGAGCAAGTCCCATTACCCCCCTCCTCACCAATCCTTTAAATGTCTTGTTTCTCAATCATAATCGCAGTGTCAAAAGAACACGGCCCAAATTTTTGTTTTGAGAGTGTTTTTTGTCATTTTCAACCACTCTGTAATGTCCATGAAAACCTTCGAAACAACTCTAGTTTCATTGAAATGGAAGATATGGCGACAAAGCTATTGCTATTTCAAGATTAGTAATAAAGGCATTTTCCAGTTTTGTGTTGTTCAAAGTTTCTTCCTTTTTTAGCCACTCCATCGAACCCAAAAGGGTCAAAAACCTTACAAAGGACTCTCGTTTCACTTCAAACGACAATCAAACAATCAAAAACTGTTTTTTTTAATTACTTTTCGGCAAATTAAGGAAAAAAGCAAATTTTTCGAGGAGTTGCGGGGTTTACTATTTATTTATTTTTTGACAAGAGGAGCTAGTTTTCTAAAAAAATAAAAATAAAAAGTTGGGGAAAAGTTTCTTAGGGGGCTATTGTTTTTTAAAAGTTTTTTTTTGTATTTAAAAAAAATAACAAGGAAAAAGTTTTCAACAAAAAATATTTTAAAATACAAGGAATTTTTTTTTCAAAAAATAAAAAAGAAAACTTTATAAGGCCTTCATGGCATAGGGAAGGTCGTTTTGCATGGCCTAGAAAACACCATCTCCAAATTGGCCAAAGTCGGCATAACCTCCACCTTGGCCTCGAAGGTCACACCCAATCCAACCTACACAACCCTTCCTCCCCGCTCCCAGCCACACCAGACACCCCTGGGGCCTATGTCACTTGTTTCCCTTGCACCGCAGCGTTCCCCTCCAAACCTCCCCTCCATATGTCTCTGTCAACCACCCTCTGCAAGGCTGCCATTGACAACCGCCTGCTCATTGTTGGCTCCCCTACGTGGACAACTCAATGTCATTAAAATTCATCTAACCAAGCATTGGATTGCTAATCCGCTTTGGCATTCAAGGCCGCCACCCTCCAAAACTATTCCATTTTTCACAAATGAAATTTGAAAATTGTTGTGATCTTTGAAGATTGTTCATTGAATTTTGTTATTGCTTTTTACATGCCTCTTTGAACAACATTGCCCAGATGCCTTTTTTAAATACAATTTGGTCTTTTTGAAATTAAAGTTTTTCATACGATGTAACAAATTGATTCATGGTCTAGTGTCTAGCATAATGGTGTATGGGGATTGTAACAATGGGGGAGGTCTCAAGTTTGAGTCCTCCCACTTATGTTTCACACAAGTTTTGATGAGTTTGACAAACATCTTACAAAAGAGCAAGATAGACACATCACCACTGGAGAATATTCTCATTCAAAAGCTCCAAGAATCAAGGATTGGTGGTCAATCATTCTACAGGGACAAAGAAGAGCAAGCCACCACCACCAAGTTCAAAAGGGCCCAACCAAGGTAACCTGCAACAAGAGTTTTTATCATCAAAACCTTTGCGCAAGAAGACCTTTACAAAGCATTGTGCATTCTATAATCAATATGATCATCTTAAGTCTCAGTGTTAGCAGAAGTTGTCACTTATAGAAGAAGCCATGAAGAAGCAGAAAATTCAAATCAACAAGCCTTCCTCTTCCTCGTCTTCTTCAAAAAAAAGGCAAAGAAAATACCTTTCTACAAATGCTTATGCCTTTACTCCAACTCACTCCTTCAAGGATGCTTGGATCTTAGACTCTTGAGCTTCCTATCATATAGCAAACTCAAAAGATATTCACCTATTGCTGAATGTGACACCTTAGAAATTCTTATGGGTGATTCTTCTCTTTTATCAGTCTTGGGATCTGACACTATTGTCCTATATGATGAAGAGGTAAATGATGTTTCGTATGTACTTGATAACTAAGTGCATCTTCTCTCCACATACCAAATCTGTCATTCCCACAAAGACTGAACAAAGGAATTTTCTCTACACAATGTTATTGTCAAGGACTTGGAAAATCCTACAATGGGCGTTCCTTTAGAAAAAGTTAATGGTGTTGCTCATTTGTATCATTTTCATATTTTTCAACGCTCCCACTCTCCTCATGCTCTTATTGCTTATGTTGATTCCTAATTGAGGCATGAGAGATTCAGCCATCTCAACTTCAAGTATTTGTAACAACTGAGTCCTCAAAATGTGGTTTGGGGCCTTCCCAAAGTGTGCTGCAAAGCTAGCGTTTGTTGAGGATGTGTTCTTGGAAAGCCAAAACTCCACTTCAATTGCTTCATAGTGACTTGATGTCTTTCCCTATGACATCCTTTTTGGAGCAAAGTATGTGCTAATGTTCATTGATGAATTTTTCAAGGGAACTTGGGTTGACTTTTTGAAGTACAAAAGTGATGTTTTTAATCACTTCGTTCAAGCCAAAGCCTTTGTTAAGAAGCAATCAGGATTTCGAATTTAGCAGTTGAGGATAGAGAAATGGAGGTGAATATGTGAGTAATGTCTTCATCAACTTTTATGATATGCACGAGATATAGTTGCAACATATAGTCCCCTACACACCTCAGCAAAATGGCGTTGCCGAACAAAAGAATCGCACGTTAAAAGAGATGGTGAATTGGAATCCCAAAACATGGGCTCACAAATTTGTGGCTGAAGCTGTCAATTGTGCAAACCACAACCAAACTGCACTCCTCATCAAGTTGTGCAAAACTTGACACCAAAAGAGGCTTGGAGCAAAGAAAATCCAGATGTCTCCAACATCTGTGTAAAGCCTAGGAGTTCATTACTGATGAAAAACACAAGGCCATAGAAAAGAAGAGCCAACCATGTACCTTTGTTGGCTATTGTGAGGATGTAAATCCTATCGTCTGTTTGGCCTACAAGCCAACATCTTCCACATTTGCTTCTACTTCTCCCATTGTATCTACTCTTAAGTCCTAGCTACCCTTCTTCTCACATTGATGACTCTTTAGATGATCAAGTGGATGAGGGACATCCTACTGCAGTGACGGCTTCTCCACCTATTGTACAATAACTTCAAAGATGGGTCAAAAAGACAAGAAGTTGCAGGGCCTTTGACAAGTGATCCCGTTAAAACTTGTCAAACTAGATTGAGAAGGCCATTGGGGGTCCTATTGCTCTTGTTCAAGAATTTGAAGATCTTCAAACCTTCAAAGATGCAATTGATAAACCTAAATGGAATGAAGCAATGACCACGGAATATCATTCTCTATTGAAGAATGATGCTTGGGCCTTAGTCCCTCTTCCAAAGGAAAGAAACTAGTTTGGTGCAGCTGGGTATATATAGCCAAGTATGTAGTAAATGGTTCATTTGAAAAGTGCAAGGCATGCCTAGTTGTGAAAGGGTTCTCACAAGTTGAGGGGGTTGACTATTCAAAGACCTTTGCATCAATTGCAAATATGAAGTCCATATGCCTTTTTCTCTCACTTGTTGCATCACACATTTGGAAAGTGCACTAGATAGATGTGAGGAGTGCCTTCTTGCATGGGGATTTGCAGAAAGAAATCTACATGGATAAACTGCCAGGGTATGTTCAAGGCTCTTCACTAGTATGCAAGCTTTAGAGATCTCTCTATAGTCTCAAACAAACCCCTCGGACTTGGTATGAGAAGATGGGCACTTTTTTGCTTGCCACCGGTTTCTCCAAATCCCATTCAAACCTCAATATGTACACATAAAATTAATGGTGAACTCTTAATGCTTGTGCTTTATGTCAATGACTTGATCATCACTGGGAGTTCTTCCTCTTTGATTCAAGATGTGAAGTAAAGCCTCATGGAGCATTTTGAGATGTCATACTTGAGCCTTCTTCATTACTTCCTTGGTCGACAATCTAAGAATGGGATCAACATTTCATAGCCTAAGTGTGGCTTGGACATGCTTCGATGCTTCAACATGCTTGACTAAAGCCAACCCCAACTCCCTTTCATTCTAAAGTCACCTTGTCTGCCAAGCGTTCTACACAATTAGTTAATAGACAACCTTCTTTATTTGACTCACAGCCAACAAGATATATCATTTGTTGTTGGACTTGTCTCTAGCTTCATGCAAGATCCAGATAAGTCGTTAGCAAACAACAAAATACATACTTTGATGCATTTGAAGAACAATAGAGTACGGCATTGAACATACATTAGGGGGCACATTTCAGTTAGTGGGATTTACAAACTTTGATTGGGCAAGTGATGTTGATGATCGCAAGTCCACTTTAGAATACATCTTTTATCTTGCATTTGGTCCCATCACTTGATCCAGCAAGAAAAAACATGTTATTTCCCTATCTTCCACTAAGACAAGGTATTGTGAAGTGGTCAGTGCAATCTAGGAGGCTCTTTGGATTCATTAGATTCTGACAAAGTTCGACTTTCCACCGGCCAACCCACTACCATTTGGTGTGACAACCAAAGTGTTATCCATGTTGCTCACAACCTAGTAAAGCGCTAGCGCACCAAACTGATGCAAGCACGTCCGAGAATGATGTGCAGTCTTGCATCAACCAAAAATATGTGTAGTATGTTATGGTGAATTGTCAATGTGTTTTCCTTTGTTGCATTGCAAAAAGTTGATTTATCAAGATTCCTAGAACACTTCTTAAGTCCAATAAACTCCAAGGATCAAAGAGCAATCGCTTTCAATCAATAAACGGGCTTCAAATGGAGTATTTTGTGTATGGTGACGAAACCGCCGATGTCTCCAACTAGTGGTTGCAAAACCACCCTAGCAGCATCAAAACCGTCAATTTGCGTTGCGTGCAAATTTCCCTCACAGTCGTTTAGAGTGACGGTCTAGGATAATTCGTTTTCCCATCTTGGGTGTTTCAACAAATTTTCGGGTTGTTCAAAGAGGCACCTCCAAAATGCATAGGCGGTTGATTAATGCAAAGGAGGTAGGAAGGTAGAAAGAATAGTCTCAAGCAGAATAGAGATCACTTGAATCACTTGAATCAAGCTCCAATTTTGGGATCACTTGAATGTAATCTTCTTCATTTTCTTTTGATGTTTTCTTAGCTCCAAGAACCGTGAGATTGGTGTGAAATTTATGAAAAGTAGATTGCAAAAGTATGAGTCTCTTTTCCTATGCAAATTCTTCTTCAAACTATTGTGTGTTTCACTTTGGCTGTTAGGATAAGTTTGTCCTTCATTGGACCCCCTATTCTAGACAACACCATTTGGTATAAAAATTGGTTTTGATTCTAGTTGATAGGGTGTGCCTTACCTACGTGAGATTGTGACTAATGGAATAATAGCAACGGGTCCAAATTGACAAGAGAGTCAATATGCCTCCTAGGAGAATGGTTGGTAGAGTTAGAGGCACTACAAATGTGGCAAGGAGACTGGATGAGGTTGTAAACTTGCTAAGAGTTATGCAAGCAAGATTGGATGTTGTTGAAGAATACAGAAGGAGGGGTTTTACACAAAGATATGATGTGAGTGATGTTGAAGAAGAACATGAGCATGCCAATGAATAGTTGGTTGTGGGTGACGATAGGCTCATTGGAGCTATCTTAAGGATTAGAAGAGGAACAAAGATGGATGTTCCAAGCTTCTCAAGAACATTGAATCTTGAGGAACTGATAGATTGGCTTACGGAAATGGATAAACACTTCGAGTTTGATCAAGTAGTTGACTCAAGAAGAATGATAGTGGCTCAAACCAAGCTAAAAGGTCATGAAGCCCTATGGTGGAAGTATCAAGTAAGTACAAACCAAGATGAATAAAAGGGGTAAAGAAAAGATTACCCGATGGGACATAATGGTTGCCAAGTTGAAAGGCAAATTCATGCCTGCAACTTATCAATTGGACTAGTTGAATAAATTGTAGAACTCGAAATAAAGAGAGCTCAGTGCGAAGGATTACACCAAGTAGTTCTACAAAATAACCATTCAGTCTGGGGAACATGAGGTAGATCAAGAAAGGGTTGCAAGATATTTATATTGGCTGAGAATCAATATACAAGATGAGTTGAATATGGTCGCATTGCACACCATGGAAGAGGCTTATCAATTTGAATTGAAAGCCCAAAAGAAGTTTTCAAGGAGACAACATGATATAGGAGGAAAAGAAAAAAATTCAAGGGGACAAGGTCAATCAAATGTTGGAAGAGGCCAACATATTAACGAGGGAGGAGCTAGCACTTTTCACAATCACAATCATGCACCAAGAGGAAGACAATATCCTTCATAAGGATGAGAGCAATGTGCAAGAAGAAGAGGAAGAGGATTCTTGGGCACATGCTTCAGATGTGAGGAAGTCGGTCCCTAAGCTTATGACTGTCCACAAACACAAAACAACAGCAATAGGAGAAATGAGGCCAACACTCATATTGTACAAGCGAGTGAAGAATCTATCGCATCACTCAATCATACATAAGAAAAAGAGTGTTGCTAAAACCTGAAGAGAAGGAGAATGAACCAACACAAATGAATAATATTTTCCAAACCATTTGCAAATCCAAAGGTAAATGCTGCAAAGTCATTATTGATAGTGGTAGCACAAATAATTTGATGTCAAATGAAATTGTAAATAAAATTGGGTTAGAAAGAGTAAACACCCAAATTTGTATAAGGTGTCATGGTTGCAAAAAAGACATCAAATTCTAGTATCTGAACAGTGTTTGTTCAGTTTTCAGATTGAGTCATATAGAGATGAAGTTTTGTGTGATACCATGCCCTTTATGTGTTGTTGGGTAGACCATGGCAATTTGGTAGGAAAGCCATACAAGATGGAAAAGCAAATATTTACACGTTTGTTAAGGATGGAAAGGAGTATAGCTTGAGCCCATTAAAGGACAGAGAAGTGGAACTGCACATCAGTCATAAGGCTCTGATTATTTCTGAAAAAACAGTTTCTGAAAGTGGCAAAAACAAAGAATGCATGCATTGCTTTCATTGCCAAACTTATGCAAGTTGGGACAGTGGATAACAGAAGTGAAGTGAAGGATTTGTTGAAGGAATATGATGTGATTGGTTCCAATGATTTACTAATTGGTATTCCTCCCACGAGAAGTATCAACAATCACATGGATTTGGTTCCAAAATCTAGTTTGTCAAACAAGGTAGCCTATAGGTTGACACTCACAGAGAATGAAGACGTGTATACAAGTGCAAGAGTAGTTGGAAAAGGCTTTAATCAAAGAAGGCTTGAGCCCATATGCAGTTCCAGCAGTGTTAACACCCAAGAAAGGTGGAGAATGGTGTATGTGCATGGATTCTAGAGCCATAAACAAGATAACAATCAAGTACAGATTTCTATTGCCTCAAAAGGATGACTTGATGGACTATTTGAGTGAAGCAAAATACTTCACAAAATTAATTTGAAGAGTCGGTATCACTAAATCATAATTCGGGAAGGTCATAAATGAAAGACCGCATTTAAAACCAACAACGGTTTATATGAGTGGCTGATTTGCCATTTGGTTTGACAAATGCACCGAGTATATTAATAAGACTCATGAATTAAGTGTTTAAACCATGCCTTGGTAAAACCAAGTGGTTGAGAAGGCCTTGGAGTTTTTTTTTGGCGAATGTTATTGGCAGGTGTAATGCCAATGCCACAACCTGGGCCAGCATCCTCTCAGCCCATGCCAAATAGGAGCTTTGAAGCATTCAACAGGCACGTGAAGTGTTTGACAAAATGCCTGAGTGAAATGTGGTCTCACGGAATCCAATGGCTACAAGATATGCACAAAATAGATTTGTAAAAAAAAAATGTGTTTCCATCACCCAGAGAGACCCAAGTAAAAAAAAATTGAATTGGATGGACTTTTGTACTGCTGTAAGTGATATTTCCATCATGATGGGCTAGTGGTCGAATATGGAAACATTATCTCCTTTGCATTGCATTGTACAGCGAATCTGATCCAATTGGAAGAGATTATTATTCGGTCCAGTTTTTCTGCCATGTATTTGTTGACTTTCTTGGGATTGATCCAGGTGAACTTTCCTTGTGCAAACTCCATATCTTAGAAGATCATTGCTATAGTTATGTGGTTAAATCAGTTTTCTCTACTTTTCTGACCCATGTGAACACAATGAATGGCCTCAAGATATTAGATATATGATGATACGGGGCAGTCCCAAAGTTTGGTTGCTGCAAATTCTTAAGGGAACATCAAAATTTTGGAGATGGTTTGATTTCTGAAGTCCCTGTTTCTATGTACATTTCGCAAAAGCGGTGGCAGATTATCAATAGGTGTATGACCAATTGAAGAAAGAATCAGGCCTTTCAAGAATTTCCGGAGAGTTGAGCCTAAAATGGATAAGAAGCGAAACAGTTCTGAAAAGTTTGATATCAAACCAGCCTCTACCATGAAGGTAAATGCATCCAAAGGTCATTTTGTTGGCACCGCTTTGACTAGTAGAAATGCAAAAGCTCCATCTACAGTTCCTCCACAGCCAAGCTCAAAAGAACCTTGCATGGAATGGATGAGAGGAAGGAGGCACAAAACTGGTTCCTGATATTGTTGAGAATGTGTTAAATGTTGGGTTTCAACCATCTAAAGAAAAGGAAGATAGCACAAAAGCTTCAACAGGTAAAATCCGACTAAGGATATAACCTTGGTAGGTTCTTGTGTCTCCGTTATGTGGAGTGACCACTTACTAGAACAAAAAGGAGGAATAAAGCACTGGTCAACCAATGAGTTCTGGGATTCTCCTGCATTCTGCCAAAGAATGCGGTCCCACAGTCAGAGCCAACTATTGTAGTGAAATTTTGTCATCAAAATTTCACTACCCAATTCTAGTTATTTTTTGTTGATATAGTTGTTCTACCTCCCATAAGGCTTTATTACCCCATGGACAAGACAAGGCTACAAGCAAATTTGCATAGAGTAAATTTTGGAGTTGACATTCGTGGGCCTGCATTGAATGGCTTAATAGTACTAAATTATATTAATTATTTTAGAATTAATTAATTTTCATTTAAAGCTATAAAAGAGCATCAAGTAAATTTGAAGTCTATTTGAAAGAATGTCAAGTGGATTTGACATCTATTTGAAAGAACGTCAATGAAAGATCCTTCCCAAATCTGATCCAATTTTTTCAGTACAAGTAGTTTGACATTTCGTCAAACACTTAGCATGCAACCGCTGAGATCTGATTTCTGATTGTTTACTTGCAATTTTATACTTGTTTCAATGCATGTAAGATATAATAGATGCCTATAGAGGAACTCCAATACTTATCATAACGTAAGACCAATGGAAATCTTTATTTCATTCTGCCATAGGTTTTTACAATAAACTTCAAATCTGATCTAAAACTGATCAGAACATAACAACCATTAGATTTTCCCTAACATAATATTATTTCTAACAAAAAGAACTACATTAACTGCATACCCGAAAAGCACTGAATCTTCATCAATGCACTATTGAAAATGATGGTCCAAAGGCTGAAAATGATCATGAAAGACTGGTAAAATCAATGCAAAGTGATGGCAACAAACTCCCCACTCAAACCCTAGCTGTAAGGCCCTTAAACCTGATATAAAATCCCTGAAAAACTGATTGCAGAATACATTTCACACCCTTGCACTCACTGAATATGAATGTCCTTCGTATCTGGAGGTTTCCGTCCCCAAACACAAGTATCCAATAGAGGGTTTCCGTCCCCTATGGCTGAACTGAAAGAGGGTTTCCGTCCTCAATCAATTTTCATCTGAAGCGCTGCTCCAAATTGCAAAAATCTGTTTTTGAAAAAATGACATAATCCTCTCTATGAAATGAAAGAGAAAATATATAGATTCCAACCAACCAACCCTAGACTCCAAATTCCTCTTAAATCTCATTTTATGAACTTTTAGGTTTCCAATATGGGTCGCCCCCATTTTGGGAAAAAAGGAATCTTTTATTTCACTTTAATTTAATAAAGTCACTTAGACTTTATTAAGTCACTTTAATATTATAAAGTCACTTAAATTTTATAAAGTTACTTTATTAGAATAAAAATATATTCTAATGTCGAAAAGTAACTCCATAATGGAAAAATATAACAATAGACACTTTTAAGTGACTTTTCCCACTGAATATTACCATTTTGCCTGCCATTTATTCCCTCAACACCTCCATTAGCCTACAGGAATACTGAATAGGCTAATCTGCATAACCGAGTGATCTCCTTAGGAAAGAGGGGACATTACAATCAATATCTAGCTATGGGTATTTAGAGTCAATAGTTGAATTTTAATTAAAAATATATAATTAATTATTGTTATTAAAAACAAAGTCACAATTGCATTTAATTTTGTAAAAGTGCCTAGATAATAAAATGCAAATAAGGGCAAACTCTAATTAGAAGCCCTAGTTTGAGTTAGTGGAAAGGATGGTTGTCTAGCTTTCTTTGTGAGTGAAAAATATGTATATGTACAAAAGAGATAATTTTGGATTACTGATGGGGTTTTTTTTCTTTCAGCTCCTGGGGAAGGGCTAGCTACAACTTTGTGTCTTGTATGTATTTTTCCCATAGTTACCAAATCCAACCGAATCTGCACAAAATCTAGCCGGATTAGGACTTTTTGGCCGGCCCAAATAAGTTCGTTTGGGTCGGCCCTATTTTTTTCAAAATTTTAAATTTTTATTTTTTTATTTTTTAGGTTTCTACCAAAAAAATGCCTAGAAAGCATATAGCTATTATAAAATATTAACATTTTATATTACTTTATCAATGTTTTTCATTGCATTTGTCAATTTTGCATATTTATAAAACTATGCTCACATATGTTTATGTATATATTCCGGATCGGATTTTTCCAAACTTTTTAAAGAATTCTGGATTTTTGGATTTTTTTCCCCTCCCGAATGGATTCAGATTTCTGACCTTGGTAACTATGGTTTTACGAGATTTGCTAATGGAATAGAAACAAATGGGTGAGATTATTCTATGGTTTTGTGGGTTTTTTATTTTCTTTCTTTATAAAATTTGTATTGTTGTTTATAAATAGAGAAGCCAATAAAATTCTTCCACTTTTCATGGTTGTGTGCAACTCGCGGTGTTTGCAAACTTTGTTTTAGAACTCCTATGGATGGGCTTTGTACCAAGTGCGCCCAATCTTATTCTTTTGAGACTTTGTGCTTCCAAGCAAGCCTTTTATTCCCCATTACATCTGCTGCTCCTATTTCCATTCTCATGTGAGAGAAATAATTTTTCATTCATTTTATCTAAATCCAAGTCATTCAAGACATAAATTATGTTTATTTCATAATGGATTTCTCATTATCATGTCCATCTTCTTCCATTTTCAATTTTCTACAATTTCTCTTTTTGTGCTTTCCAGTTAAAAGTACTCAAAAACCCCCAAAAAAAACCAAATCATACAAGGGAGCTACCCCTCTCAAATGCAAAGGAAAATAACTTTTCCCATAGTAAATTATCCAATGTTGCAAAATTTTACCACTTCCCTGACATAAAATTTTGCTAACAGTCACAGAGTTTTGCTTCTATTAGTTTGTCATAAGGGATTGCATAATAGAATTATTTTGCCATTTTTCCAAATTCCCTTTGCAATTCTAAGTTTGTCGCATAGTGTGGAAGGTAGCTAAGGAATGGTTGAACCTGGAAGAACTAACACAATTAGTTGTCAATTTTGACAATCAACTTGAGATGACTCAAACAAATACGAGTAAAATCCCACAGAAGTTAAATATGTAATTAAATCGGTTGTGGAAGCCTTCAATTACTTAGCACAGATACTGAGTATTTCCACAAAAGGACTCTGATTTTTGAAATGTGATGTGGCCTTAAATAAATAGGAAAAAATAGCTTGAAAAAAAATAAGAATAGAATTTGATGTAGTCTTAAAAAACGTAACTTGATTGTATATAACAATCTATCCAACATAGAAAGGGTTTGTATCTAAGCTTGTCTCAGTGATTATTTAAGAAAAACATATCTTCTGTACAACTTTCATAATGTGTCAAATAATGAGAAAAAAAAATCAAGGGAATAAACCATGTGCAAATATATTTTTATGGGTATAAACGTCAATAATAAAATATTATTTGCACATGGTTTATACCCATAAAACTATCTTCTCATTATTGTGGACCAGGGAAAGACCAAATCTCATGCCAAATCATATAAAACAACACTGCCAATTCAAAAGTTCTTTTTTCAAACACTATCATTTGAGGAGACACTCTGCAATGTCACACAGTCAAGCAAACACAAAAGTTCCAAGCTAGGAAGGTCGAATTTCATTTGCATCTATGAAACCTACTGTGCTTCAATCGCTCGTTGAACTCTGCTTGTTGCTTGTCTTTGTTCTCCTTGAGAATCTGCAGAGAAATGAGTCATAAAGCTAAATCAGAAATAAGCTCTGCACGAAAACCAAAATAGCAACTAGGACGTTAGAAACAGAACAAACTATTGTTTTTTGTACTGTAAAAACTGCACATCTGGAAACAGTCACTCTAACACTCTTCCTAACAATAGTAGCGGTCTGCTTGCCCCACAGACTATAGACACTGAAGCCTTTAAAAACCATTGTTAAACAATTCGGTTATTTGCTAGGAAAAGATGAAATATTCTCAAGCTTGTCAATTATTATTCAAATCTTGAACGTAGTTCAGAATTGCAAACCATTTAAAAAAACAATATTCTTTGAAAGAGGGAGGTTAATGGCTTATTCAGCCACCATGCCACAATTTAGGATGCTAGGTCGTCATGATCTATGTAGCTAATCGGTACTGAAGAGCAGCCACTTGCACTGTTCTTTTAAAGGTTCATTTTTTTATGCTGACATAGCAGTAATGGGAGAAGCCTGTAATTCACAAAAGAAAGACTGAAACAATATGGTGATCGAGGTCATTTTAACAAATGTGTCAAATGAAAGGCCATCCTAAGCCTAGATCATGAGGTTTGAGGTCATTTTAACAAATGTGCCAAATGAAAGACCATCCTAAACCTAGTTCATGGGGTTTGAAGTGGACAAACAATCCCATTTTCCAAAATGAGGCATCCACGTAACACATGCAAATCATGCTTGAATTGTAGTTTGAGTTGGTGAGGCTAAGGGCTCAATTGGCAATAGCAGGTGGATTGGCAAGGTTTGGTGTACTCCTGAGCTTAATCATGGGGTCAATACCCAAGTCGGTATATATTTGAAACATCATTTGACATAAAGTGAGAAAGTCCCCTTGTTCCCAAAAGGAGGGTTATATAAACTTTAAACCATATTTGCATGCTAACTAATAAGCTGCATGGAAAGTTTTAAGGGTTGGAATTTTTTTTACAAGTATAGAATGGTAGGCAAATCTTTACAGCTCAAATAGTATAAAATATATGTATTATAGGTTGAATTTGAAGATAGATTTACATAAATACATTTTTTATTCGGCTAATAAGCTTATATACCTTTTATATGAAATTTTCGTTCAAGTATATTGAAGATTTTACTAAATGTAAAATCTAATTTTTTTAGATTTTGTGAAAAATTGACCAATTTGTGAAATATAGCATAGACCTAAAAAAGTACCTTTACATTTTCACTCTGTTAGCATGTGCTTATTAGGGCTCCCAAGTTCAAGTTCAAATCTAGTGCGGGAAGAAATTCCGCAGCAGCCGGAGGGGGTACACATTGTTTGCCGGAGAGCAGCCAATTCCAACAATCCAGGGATTACACCTAACTAATCCGGAGAGGCTCGCCCCAACTGTGCAATAGGTAAAAAGTAAAACCCAAGAGTCATACCTCTGCACACCGAGGAAAAGGATCTGCACTACCTGATGGGGCTTATAAACATTGGTTAATGTTTAGAAGAAAAAAAGATCTTCTTGTAGGGTAATGTTAAGAAGAAAAAAAAAATCTTCTTGGTTTGAAATAGTATCAGGAATCTAAAAAAACATGTCATATAAAAAACACATTTTGTCTTGACAATTAAAACTGACTCCCTGAAGTTGAATGGGATGAGTTTAAATGGTAAAAGTAAATGGACTTTCATAGCAAAGATCCAAGTAAAATACTGCATCCAATACCGTGGGTGCAGTGAACCTCAATGGGGTGCAATTCAAGGGTGAATTTGACCAGAGAGATACCCTTCGTTTGTGGCAACTAGGAGGAAGGTTACCCCAAAAAAGGGAATTAACGAAAAAAGAAAAAAGTGCAATTCACGGGTGAATTTGACCAAAGAGATGCCCTCGATTGTGGCAACCAGGCGTAAGGTCACCCCAAAGAGCGGAATTAACCCAAACGGAAAAAAATAAAAGAAAAAAGAAATAAAGAGAGAGATAGAAAACAAGTTAATGCAAAAACAAAAAGGAACAAACAAACAAACTGATTCACTGGAAACAATGCAGCCACGGCCTCCATTGCAATTAAAAAAATGCAGGATACACAGACCAAGGGAAAATAAAATACAGACAACATTTCATGCTCAACATATAACAATCTAACCAATAATAACCCAAAAAAATCTTACCTCAAAAAGTGGTCTGTCTCTCTGAGCAGACCCGTCCTCAACACGCTCTCCACGTTTCTCCTTAGCCTCCTCCAACTGACCCACATTAACATTGCAATACATAACCAAAACCTATATATATTGATACAAAATTAAGGAGGAAAGGGAAAGGGTTTTACTTGCATACCTGTTGTTCTGATATAAAATTCATAAGCCTTAGGGGAGGCTCCGCCATTTTTAGCTTTGCTTATTCCTTCGTTTGCAACACAACTGCGAATTCGAAAATAAGATCGCGAACAGGTCGATGCTATAGACGAAAACCAAGGTAAACAACCGATTTGATTAGCTTTGGTTATTCTATGAATTAAATGGACCTTAACTCTTGGAAATGGGTGTTTGGATATAAGTGTGTAGAATTTTATTACCATTACTATTTTGGATTAGAGGTTTTTAAATAAATAAGGGCACCATCTGTCAAGTCTATTGGGGTAGATGATAGATTTTGTTATATAGATGTTACGTTACTTGTGTCAAATCTATGGGGACCTTATTTGTTTCAGATAATTTTCGTTTGTGGTCTAAAATGAAGTTTTGAATCTTCGTATTAGTCCATTTAGTTTATTGATCCTTAGTCTTGAAATATGGGTTTCATGCATTTGATATTTAGGAAGCGTATTTTCTAGTCCTCTATGTTAGATCTCGCTGAGCAATTCTTCATTTTGATCATTTAAATGGGCGATATTCATTGATCGTTCATATGGAATTTGCATAAAATGCATGGCTTGCCATTTGGTATTCAAAACTTGTTATTTCACATGACTACATTATGATGACATTTTCTTTTATGCATTTTTGTTTTGTGTGTTTCAATCATTGGACCTCATGCATGTCCATGTTAAACATTTAATAATAATAATAAGGGCTAGAAATAAACATTTTGGTGGAGTTCCTCTCTTTTGTAACATAACATTTGATGAACATTTATTTCATGTTCTTTTTTTGTAAAGAGGGGAAAGTTGTAATTGTATATTGTTAGCCTTCTTTTTGTCTTAATACTCACCAAAGGGTCTCAAAATGTATTCACCGACACAAGACAATCCCAACGAGGTTTTGACGCAATTCTAAGAGAAATATATGTTTCAGTATGCAAGCAATGAGATATGTGTGAAATTTAATGATTTAGCAGAGAAGTAAAAGATGGGAAGATGACAATTTCAATTGTAAGTGATCATTTCCATTACGACCAAACTGCTTCTTCATATATTTGTAATTGCTTCCTCATATACTAGGCTCATAGGTGCATAGTATCTAGGTAGTTTGAGATAATCATTAGCAACTAAAATACATATTTTGACTATTCATAGTAATTCTTTCAGTCAGCCCAGTTTATATATAGTGAATCAGTTATGTTTAGACTCATCTATGCATAGTTTATCACATATCTTTTGTTCAAATTCACTTTTCAGACTAACTTGACTAATATTGTTCGGAGTGAATGGTTGACTGTAGTTCTGCAGATTTTTCAACCTCCTAGATGGGCAACATGTGCCTAGTTTTCTGAGAGGATCCTTCATGAACAAGTTAATAGATAATTACAAATACATGAAATAAACTATGAAAATTAGCAATATATTAACTTAAATAAGCATAACTAAATTACAATGGCTGAATTACATAATCGTTGGCCTCTTCGAGAGGGCAACCTCCTTTGAACAAGCTCAATACAATAAATTTATGGATGCCTTCATTGGCCTTAACACTTACATACTAAGTCTAATCTAAGAAACTACTAGTTCCCATGAATGTGGGATAAAACAAAATGCTCGCGGGATGACTTACAAAGCATATGCATCCATAACAACTATTATACTAACAAAGTAAAGAGAAGGGGTAGCACGGGTTCCTAACATCCCCTCCTTTTTAGAAAAAACTATCCTCAAAGCTTCAGATGTGGGAATTGGTGTTGAATCTGAAATAGTGGTTCCCATATGGCATCCTCTGGTTGTATTCCATGCCACTAAATTAAAACCTCTGTGATAGAGCGAGAGTGAAGTTGGCATGTGCGCCTGTCTAAGATTACCTCTGGTTTAAAAAGGATGGATCCCTCATTATCAAGCTCTAGTAAAATAGTTTGCACTCTGATGTTTGTGCCAAGAACTTTTTCAGACAAGAGACATGAAATATTAGGTGAACTTGGGAAGAATGTGGTAGCTCCAACTTATAAGTAACTGACCCAATCTTCTGGATAACCTTATAGGGCCCATAGAACTTGGGTAGCCAGTTTATGACGCCCTTTGAGTTTTAAGGAGGATTGCTTTTACGGTTGTAGGTGAAGAAAAACCATATCACCTACTTGAAAAGTGTGCTCAGCATGGTGCTGATCAGCCTATTATTTCACTTGATTTTGTGCCATATGAAGATTGTCTTGTAGGGTGTTGAGGATCTAATCTCGAGTTTAGAGAATCATGTCGACCGCATGAACTAATGAACTATTGGGGGTGTACAAAAGGAACACTGATGGTGCGTGACCATAGATTGTTTTATATGGAGTCATTTTAGTTGAAGTGTGGTAGGAGGTATTGTACCACCTTTCGGTAAAGAGGAGCCACTTTGTCCATTGATGTTGTTGTTCTAAAGTGAAGCAATGAAGGAAAGTTTATAAGCATTTGTTGATAATTTCAATCTAGCCATCCATTTTTGGATGATACCCAGAACTCATCTTCAATTGGGTACCGATGTGTCAAAATAGTTTTATCCAAAAATGGCTAGTGAAGGTTGCACGACAATCTGAGATAATAGATGAAGGAATGCCATGAAGATGGAAAATATAGTCCAAGAAAATTTGTGCGACGGTGGATGCAATATAGGGATGGCTGAGGGCGCAAAAATGACTATATTTGAAGAGTCAATCAACTACAACTAAGATCACTATTTTCCCTCTAGATTTAGAGAGCCCCTCAATGTAATCTATATAAATATCTATCCAAATCTTGGTAGGTATGGAAAAGGGTTCAATCAACCCAAGGATGAGTGTGGTTTCACCCTTGTTGCATTGGTAGGTATCACATTCAGCCACCATCTATTGAATTGCCTTTTTCATTCCCTTCCAAAAGAAGTTGTGTTGTGCTCGCTCATAAGTTTTGAGAAATCC
Organism: Torreya grandis; assembly: GCA_037957365.1. NCBI lineage: Eukaryota > Viridiplantae > Streptophyta > Pinopsida > Cupressales > Taxaceae > Torreya > Torreya grandis. The sequence goes on along the minus strand of JARHVA010002103.1, from coordinate 914,345 downwards.
TAAGTGTCATGTTGATAGAGAAGTATGGAGTTCATAAAATATAACCTACTGAAGATCTGTGCTCTAGGAAAGCAATAGATTGTCAGGAATCTAGAACAACAAACATGCTCTGATCCCACTTGTTAGGATGCAAAACCGGAAACATACAATTGATTACCAAACTTCAAGCAACTTAAAATGCGGAAATAAACTAGATTCACCATGTAACTAGAATTCAGAATAACACAGCATATGAGAGACAATACACAACTTGTATTAACACTTTATACAGAAAAGAATACAATAAAGAAGATGCCACTTCTTCTCCACCACCTTACAGAGGTTTCCCACACCTCAAGTGAACAGTAATTCTTCTCCCCAAAGCTCTCCCTCTCACAGGTCACAACACCCAACTCAAATACAGAGTTGATGTTCACCTCCCATGCTCCACGCATAACACAAGTGCTCCACGCACTCCACAAGCACTCCACGTGCTCCACAAGTACTCAAGGTACTTCAAGTAGATCTCCCATGAACCTGCAATAACCTACACTTCAACAGACCATACTTATGGAAGGAACTTCCTTGCCTTCCTCTTGCTCTATCCGAGTACACACCTGTACTCCAAGTAGATCCTGCCTGATACTGCTCCCTGTTGTGTTGCTGTCTGTATGACCTTGCACACCTGCAAATCAAACAATGGTTCTATTCACCTGTGAACCTCGACCTTGCACACACATACACCTGCAGATCAACGATCTTACTTACCATGTAGATCTCCTATATAGGCCATGCAACTGTGACCAAGATCCTACATTCCTGAAGAACCCAGCTGGCTCTCCAATCCAGCACCAACAAGCCTGGTACTGTGGCACTAGGAGGAACGCACCATTGCTCTACCTCACACACAGAAGGAGCTTATAATTATGCTCTCTTACTCCCTAGCACACTTTTACAATACAACCATGAGTCTATTATATAGATCTCATCCAAACAATAATTAGACATCTAATTACAATAATTAGATCCGCAGCTCTCAATCCAAAATTAGATCTCTTCATGCAAACACTTGGTTCGTTAGTTAACTGCTCGTAATTGGCTCAGTCCGAACCACACAGGCGACCGACGCCGGTCCCTGTCCGCCTGGGGGTCGCCGACGCCGGCCGATCTCTGACCGACGCCGGTTGTCTTTCCTGCCCTTTCCTGCCGACGTCGGTTGGCCTGACCGACGCCGGTGTCTCTGGCACTCAGCAACTCTCCTGCAACCTCCTCTGTATCTGCATCAGTGAAGCTTTTAGCTCCACAACCCTAACAATCTCCCACTTGGAGATAAACAGCTGCACTGTACCTGTACCTGTACTCCGTCTAATCTGTTTCCTGGTTTGTATCCCTCTTCAAGCTCCCACCTGAAGACAACACACCACACAACCTGTGATGTACCACCTGTCATCCGAGTACCCTGCCACATCCGAACCTACAACCCCTGTAGTGAAGTCCTGACCCTGCATAGCAACACCTGCTGCCGGTCCCTCTCAGAAAACCTGAGAACCCACTTCCCCGAATTGGCTCCTAACTCTGACAGCTCCCACTGCATGGGAATATTCAGGTCTATACCAGACCTCATGTGATTTCGGACATTGTACCTGTCCAGCCCTTAGTGTGCTCCGGTTCTGTATCCCGAACCTCGCCAACACCTGATTCACATCAGCTCCCACTCGAGACAAAATCAACCAGTGATCTCCATGCCTCCCATGTCAAAGAATTCCGCTGCTCCAAACTCCTCATGACATGCCACTGAACTAATCTTACCCTTAGCTCAGCAAAACCCTGTATGTACACCCCTGCTAGCTAGCATACTATCCACATACAGCAACAGAATGATGTCATGACTCATCATCCACCTGGTAAGACAAACCACAGTAGTTACCTGACACTGACTAAAGCCATGCTTCGTCCTCCACCTGTCAAACCTGGTACCACTGTCCTGCAGCTCCTCAAGACCATATGCCTGGTCTTCCGTCTCATGTATCCATTCTCTCTATTCTTCTACTAAGGCATCCATTCGTCTCTATGCTTTCATCTAGCTGGCAAACCTACCAAGACACCCGTCTGGTTCTGCATCATATCCCTGCCAAGCTCACACCTGTTTCCTGGATCCTTCCTGCTATACAATCAGCAACAAGTATGAAGAAGAGGAACAACGAATTTGAGGGCCTACTTACACCTTCAGTCCTCCGTATGGGTGTTTGAGACTCCTTGACAGCTTGCTGTCCACCCAAAATTCGTTACAGTGACCGACCTCGGTCACCCCACAGTCTGCATCCGACCGACGTCGGTTCCATGCGTCTGTACCTGACTACCAACCTGCCAGCGCTGGTGTCCCTTCTGCCGACGTCGGTCCTCCTGACCGACATCGGTCTTACATACTACCGACGTCGGTCCCATGATCGACGTCGGTCTTACTCTGCCCGACATCGCCGGCTTCGGTCTGCACTTGACCGACATCAGCACCTGTCTGTTCGACGCCGGTTCCTCCTGACCGACATCGGTGTCTGTGTTCGCCTGTGAGTGATGACTTTTTACCCGCGAGCTCCTTTGGATCAAAACCCATGTCCAAACTGCCCTGCTCAGATGTATCCAGCCTCATCCACTGAACTCTGTCCGCCATCTCCTCCAAGAACACCAAGGCTTTCCAGTTCTTAAGCCTGTCAAATATATCTGTCTTCCGCTTAAGAACATGCATCTCCTTCCTGCTCATGTGACCAAGCCTACGAAGCCACGTCTCCGCAACAGAAGAAGAATCAGTAATATAAACAAGTAGATAAAGTATACCTGTTTTCTTACCACCAGCTAATTCAAGTGCTACCGCTGTGAGAGTTCTTGTGCATCTCTCATCACCCAATCTTTCTAAAGAAATTAGCCATATCTCCAAACCTGGGACCTGCATGACCTTCATCAACACCTGTGTGTTGGCCGTCTGCAATTTCAGCTTCACTTCCCCTTTGCCAATTCTTTGGCAAGGCTTACCAGCTCCTCTATCTGGGGCTGCATGGAAAGAGGCAACCGAATCTTTTATCCAAGATTCAACTTTATCCAAGAAACCTGCAAACACATCCTGTGCAATAACACCTGCAACATCTGTATCTTCAGTTTCTTCATGCTGATCTGTTACCAACCAACAATCTTCTTTTACCTGCTCTTTCTTTCCATCAGACCGTGAGTAACCGTCTGTGCTTTTCAACTCCTCCATTCTTAGCTTACTTTGATCTGCCGTTGCTCTACTCCCACTCAATCAGAAACCCCTGAGAGTGCCCTGTAATCAAAACACAACCTGCTTCCTGCAACCTTAGCTCTGATACCACTTGTCAGTATCGAGCTAAGAACCTACAACCAAGGCTCTGATACCACTTGTTAGGAATCTAGAACAACAAACATGCTCTGATCCCACTTGTTAGGATGCAAAACCGGAAACATACAATTGATTACCAAACTTCAAGCAACTTAAAATGTGGAAATAAACCAGATTCACCAAGTAACTAGAATTCAGAATAACACAGCATATGAGAGACAATACACAACTTGTATTAACACTTTATACAGAAAAGAATACAATAAAGAAGATGCCACTTCTTCTCCACCACCTTACAGAGGTTTCCCACACCTCAAGTGAACAGTAATTCTTTTCCCCAAAGCTCTCCCTCTCACAGGTCACAACACCCAACTCAAATACAGAGTTGATGTTCACCTCCCATGCTCCACGCATAACACAAGTGCTCCACGCACTCCACAAGCACTCCACGTGCTCCACAAGTACTCAAGGTACTTCAAGTAGATCTCCCATGAACCTGCAATAACCTGCACTTCAACAGACCATACTTATGGAAGGAACTTCCTTGCCTTCCTCTTGCTCTATCCGAGTACACACCTGTACTCCAAGTAGATCCTGCCTGATACTGCTCCCTGTTGTGTTGCTGTCTGTATGACCTTGCACACCTGCAAATCAAACAATGGTTCTATTCACCTGTGAACCTCGACCTTGCACACACATACACCTGCAGATCAACAATCTTACTTACCATGTAGATCTCCTATATAGGCCATGCAACTGTGACCAAGATCCTACATTCCTGAAGAACCCAGCTGGCTCTCCAATCCAGCACCAACAAGCCTGGTACTGTGGCACTAGGAAGAACGCACCATTGCTCTACCTCACACACAGAAGGAGCTTATAATTATGCTCTCTTACTCCCTAACACACTTTTACAATACAACCATGAGTCTATTATATAGATCTCATCCAAACAATAATTAGACATCTAATTACAATAATTAGATCCGCAGCTCTCAGTCCAAAATTAGATCTCTTCATGCAAACACTTGGTTCGTTAGTTAACTGCCCGTAATTGGCTCAGTCCGAACCACACAGGCGACCGACGCCGGTCCCTGTCCGCCTGGGGGTCGCCGACGCCGGCCGATCTCTGACCGATGCCGGTTGTCTTTCCTGCCCTTTCCTGCCGACGTCGGTTGGCCTGACCGACGCCGGTGTCTCTGGCACTCAGCAACTCTCCTGCAACCTCCTCTGTATCTGCATCAGTGAAGCTTTTAGCTCCACAACCCTAACATAGATGACCCTTGTATTGTAGAGAAGCACCATCCCAAGAATGATGCAATACAATAGAGGGGTTAGTGACCAACTGTTGAATGATTTGAGATAATGAGGAGTCATTGACATACCCCTATTGTACAATGTCCAACCAATTTAGAATAGGCATGGAAATAACTAAAAGAGAAGCTTGATCCACAAATGTGTGAGACAAAGCATCAGCCACAATATTATCCTTACCCTTCTTGTAAGTGATCTCATAGTCATAACCCATGAGTTTGTTGACCCATTTTTGTTGTGATGAGGTAGAGACCCATTGTTCCAGAAAATATTTCAGACTCTAGTGATCAATTTTGATGCAAAAATGATTCCCCAGTAGGCATGGCTACCACTTATGTACTGCATGTAAAATGGCCATCATTTCCTTCTCATAAGTAGAGAGTGTTAAATTCTTGCTAGAAAGAGCTTTGTTGATGAATGTAAAGGGGCATCCTTCTTGGAGGAGAACAACATCAATTTCATTGCTGCAAGCATCACTCTCGATAGTGAAGGTCTTAGCAAAATCTGGCATAGCTAGAATAGGTGTAGTACGCATAGCTTGTTTCAATTCTTCAAAATGCACACTCAGTAGATTGTGTCCATGTAAAATCATCCTTTTTCAACATAGCTATCAGTGGAGCTGCAATCATCCTATAATCCTTAACAAACTTACGATAGTATCCAATCAACCCCAAAAAACCATGGAGGCTCTTGAGTGTCTGAGGATGAGACCAATTTGTCATGGCAGCTATTTTTCAGGATCTACCCGAACCCCTTAGGCTAAAACAATATGCCCAAGATACTCCACTTTGTCCGAGCCAAAAGCGCATTTGGATTGTTTTGCATAAAGATGATGGTCAGAAAGGAGTTGTAGTGCAAGCTCCAGATGTTGGAGGTGCTCAGACCATGTTTTACTATATATGAGGATGTCATCAAATTAGAATGAATTTATGTACGTAGGGTCAAAATATTTTATTCATCAATGCCTGAAATGCTGAAGGAACATTAGTGAGGCCAAAGCGTATGACCAAAAAATCATAGTGGCTATCATGCATGCAAAAAGATGTCTTAGGGATATCATCCTCATGAAGTTGGATCTAGTGATATCTAGAGCGAGATCCAACTTGGAGAAAAAATGAGCACCATGAAGCTCATCAATAAGCTCATCAATAATAGGGATCAAGAATTTATCCTTGATTGTGATGTGATTAAGTGCATGAAAGTCAATGTAGAAGTACCATGACCCATCTTTTTTCTGAATAAGGCAAACTGTGGAAGAATATGGGTTGGTACTAGGGTGAATAATGCCTTACTTCAGTAAGTCTCAAATGAGCATCTTGATCTCAATTTTTTGTTGAAATGGGTAGTGATAGGGCTTGATGTTGGGAGTAATGCTTCCAAGAAGGAGCTGAATACGATAGTCCTTTAGGTGTGAAGGTGGCAATCTCACTGGTTCGACAAAGACACATGTATCCTTATGTAGAATGGTCTGTAGATTAGAAGGAGTGAGACTGTTGATGGTTGTATTTGAATGAAATGGAGCTGGGTAATGACACTGTGTGAATTCTTCTTAAGAAACTTTTTCATGTGATGTGAACTGATGATGTTGAGGGAACTTGGTTGTAAGTCTTTCAATGTTTGTTTTTACCCATTATCTAAAAATTGCATCCAAAGTTCAGCAAAATCTCATAAGCTGGGTCCAAGTGTACTGTTGACACAATGGATTGCACCTTGGGTAGGAGGCCGAGCTCTTTCCTTCTACACGCAACAATGGAAACTCCCCTCTCACCTGTGGGACCAACGAAGTTGGAGGGGAGAGTCTCTAGATAAGGGCTAACTCCCTCTGATGTATCTTTTAGGCCCTAGATTCCCTACTGCTAACAAATAAAATGAAAAAAGGGGGGATGAAAAGGGAGAAAGATGTTGAAAAAAAACCTAAACCTAAACTAAAAGAGGTGATACACCAAAAAAGATGACCCACCCAGCCTGAATATACACTTTTCACCAAGAAGAAGCTGTCATACACTACATCTAACGTGGGAAACTCTTTTGTATCAGTGAGTCAGGGGTCCGTAGAGATACAGGGAGGAAGGAACTATCAAATGTGTTCTGAGACACACTTTGGTAGCTTGTTCACATGCGCCTATATTCCTGCTATAGACACTTCTGACAGACCTGTAGAAGAAGAGACTTCACAATGCACTAGACATGCTGGAATCATTCTGTGAAAAGCATCAAAGAAAATGACTTAACACAAAATAAAACATAGACATATGCGTGAATGCAAGCTCAAATAGAGGTAAAAACACTAAGTCTTGATTCAAGGTAAAATATCCGACAGAGTTCTGCCTTACAAACCCAAAGATTTTTGGGTAGAGCTTTGCCTTAAGGCTGAGAGATTGGATCCTTCTCAAAATGAGAATTTTACAATATATAGAAAGAGAAGAAAAAGTAAAGGTGCCACTTTGAAAAAGACTTTGGTGCTCTTTGACAAGTTGGCCCATGTGTGTCGAGAGCATCGGGAAGAGGAAGTCACTGTTGTTGATGATGTTGTGTCAGCTTTTGCTTTGACTTTGGTGTTTAAACATTAATGTGAAAGCACGGGCCACGCCTATTTTTTGCAAAAAAGAACGCTCCTTCCAAATTTTCACGCAGTTTGTCTGCTTATAAATGTGAAATGGAGAAAAAAGGTTGCATCGCTTATTGTTTGCACTGTTTGATGACCACCTGGCAATAACTTGCTTTCCCTTTGCCACCTAGGTCGTCTTGTCCGTTTCTGCACTTTGTCTTCTTCCTGGTTTTGTCTCTTTCTAGCTCCTTCAACCCTCAGGGCTATCTTCTTGGCGGGTCACTAAGTTCCTTGGGCTGCTCTTAAGCCTTTTCAAAATCAACAGCTATTTCACTACTTTAAAATTTGACGTTCGCACACCCGTCACTGCGTTTGAACTTCTAACAGCTAGTTTGTCGTGCTTGATTTTGACGTCCTCGAGCTCGTCACCCCTTGGACTTTCCTTCAGCTTTTGTCACTTTTAAACTTTTAGGCTTTGCTTTGGACCCTCCCGAAGGGAAGGTGATCCTTCGGCTTTGGAGGAGTGCCCTTCTTTTGGCAGCCGAGAGTCTCCCGCAAGGGCACCTGCCCTTCGAGATTCTTCGGCGGCCTTCTCTCTTCAGCTAATTCCCATGGACATTTTCCCCTGCAGACTTTTTCTGCAGACTTTTTTCCCGTGGACAAAAGTCCGCAAAAATTGTCTCTGCCACTTTAAAATTCCTTCGGGTTTTCTTCTCAGCCACTTTTCCCGTGGCTATTTTCCTTTCGAATTTCTTCGGACTTTTGTCTGAAGGAATTCTTTTGGACAAAAAAGTCTAAAGAAATTATTCTTGTTTTTGCCTTGGTTTTTTTTGCGCCTTTCTTCATGCTTTCTACTTTGGACCCTCCGAATTCCTTCAAAATTTTTATCCGAAGGAATTCTTTCAGACAAAAAGTATGAAGGAATTGGTCCTTGTCTTTTTTCTGCCTTTAAAAGTGCCCTTCGGAAAAGTTGAAAATGACCCTTCCAAAAGGTGTTGTTGCTGACCAAGTGCCCTCCACAAGGGCACTTGTCCTTTAGGAGGCTCTATTGAACTTTTTGATTGAACCACTCCTTTGAACCAACTGTTGAATCGAATGTTGAACCAACACTTTGAACCAAGCTTTGAACCAAGCCGACTGAACCAAGTCGTTGAACCGACTGAGTGAACCAAGTGATTGAACCATTTGATTTAAACAAAGCATTGAACCAATTGAATTGAACCAAGCCTCGAACCAAGTCGATGAACCATTTGATTGAACCTCACCATTGAACTTTGCCGATGAACTTTGCCATTGAACCAAAGCATTGAACCAAGGCATTGAACCGAAGCATTGAACCGATTCAATGGTTCAACGATTCAAAGATGCTAACTCATGGAAAGATCATGTCGTTGAACCACTTTCCCAACCTTAAGGAAAAGTGTCTTGAACCATTTTAGCTCTCTTTCCTTATAAATTTCTTCGAACAAGAGTCCGAAGAAGCTTTGTAAAACCTTGCACTCTTTGAACTAGTTCTTCATCTGCCGAAGGAACTGCCTGTAGAGTCCGTAGAAATGGACCTGCAGAGTCCGTAGAAATGGACCTGTAGAGTCCATAGAAATGGACTTGTAGAGTATGTAGAAAACCTTGTAGAGTCCGTAGAAATTTGCAAGACTCGTGCAAAATCAAAATGTACTGGCTCAGAATAGCAGGGAAAGAAGGGGACCAATTTTTGGCCTGTTGGACCAAAAATGGTCAACAAATTGGTGACTCCTAGGGGAAGCATGCCTGCTATGCTTAGAGACCAGTTGCCTTAAAATCCATTTGGTACAGAGTCAGATGTAGCTTGAACAAAGTTAGCAACAGCCCTGATAGATCCAAGAATCAATCATGAGCCTTTACCTCACACACAAAAGAAAACACACACAAGGCTAAAAACACTACTTGTGCAAACTGCACTTAGGGAAAGCAGGAAAGAAAACTAAAAGCAAACTACTATATACAGCTAACTAGGTATATTTGCTTCCCTCTTGGATCAAAGGGAAAACTTCTTAAGTCCCCTCCCTGGCAAGGAAACTTATGGTGCTAGACAAGTGGTTGAATGAAATGGAGAATTGGTTCCTGCTCCTCTTGCTTGTCACCTTGATTGGCTTGCATCCAAGTGGATCAGAATTGAACATGCTTCCAACATATACGTACTCTTTTTGTTCTTGGAAGCTTGTTGAATGTTGGTCTTTCATGCTAGTGCGTTTCACCAAAAAATCGATGGCTGCTAGCTCATCACCATAAGCCCCTTGATCTGCATAGTCCCTTTACAATGCATCATGGTTTGACCTATTCCCTTCTACTTCGTTGAAGACCCTGTCAAACTCATCTTCTACTTCCTCTTGGCATTCTTGAAGAAGGGTGACTGTTGTGATGTCTAAAATGGAATCACAAACGGATTGCTCATCCCACATAACATCACCTTCTTGCTCAAGGCTCTCTTCTTCAAAGCTTTCCTCAAGATGGACCAGCCTCTCCTTTTCTCGCTCAAGGATCAGAGTCTCCAATTGTTCAAAGACATCCATCTGATCCTCCTCCAACTCAGGATCCTCGGCATAATCATCCTCCTCATCGAAGCAACAAGGAAGTTCATCAAACAAGGGGGGAGAGAGCTCACCATGCTTATGTTCCTCCTCATATTGCTGGAACATCCACATGTATGCGTGACCTGAGTCTTCTCCATTACTGATGATGTCTTCAAAAGAAGCCTCCATGATGATTTCATCTTCTTTAACATCCATGATAGCCTTCTGGGAAACTACAAATTGGATCTTATGCTCGTCACTCGCCTCCTGCAGAACAGGTTCCTCCTTGAGAAGGGATGAAGTGAAAAAACCATGTGGTAGAGGAGGCAGTCCTTGAGCTAAAATCGAATGATTCTCCTCTTTCCACTTGGCTAGCACTTCATCTACATCAGGTGTGGCCTAATAGCTCTCTTGGAGGTGTGTAGATGGGGTGTGTTCAGACAGGTCCATCGCACGTTGGCTGAGGAATCTCGCTGTGGATTCTAACTCTGCAATTCTCCAGGCTAGATCTTCTTGGAAGAACCTTTCTTGGAGGTCACAATCATCGTCAGGAGTAGGAGCAGCCTCATCTTCTTCAAGGTTTTGAGGAAAACCTTTCTCCTCCTCTTCCTTTCTGCCCCATGATTCTACTATTTGCTTCCTGCTCATGATCTTGGGATTGGAATCTCCAAGGTCTTGGGTTGGTTCATGACTTTCCTTCTTCTAACTTGGAATTTGGAGATCATGTTGAAAGGCTTGAGGAGGATCGAGAAGATTTGGGAGGATCTGTTGATGTACAAGAAGAGCTACTTCAAGAGAGATGAGCTGGTTCATGGTATTCCCTTCAAAGAAGGATTTGCAATCTAAGGAATTGAGAAGGTTCATCTCCATGAGAGGTTGCTCTAGTTCCCTTTGATGCTTGAAGGCTAGGCATACATGGTCAAGAGTAAGGTTGATTGATGCATTAGATGAGCTAGAATGAGAAAGTGTCATCTGATAGAAAGGATTTGGTGCACAAGAGGGGGCTTTCTTTAGAATAGAAGGGGGCGCACAAGGCTGGATGCCTTGCATAAATGGATTCCTCCATTTTGCTACCTCCTCCTCCATGGATTGCAAGCCCTGAGCTTGCCTGAATAAACACTCCTCTTTATACATCAGCCCCTGCTGATATCCATACTGCTCATCCAGTCTGTCTATCTCCATTACTTTCTTCTCAAACTCCAGCGCCACCTCCCTTATCATTGAAGGGTAACTAGGAGAGCTGCTTGAAGGGATTGCATGAAAAACTTGAGCTTGATCAAAGTTATATGAAGGAATACAAAGTCCATGATGCTGGACGATGGAATTATACATACAAAAATGTGATTTCTTGATGGCACCAGGCTGCTTAACCAACTGATTCAACTCAGAGTCACCATTGGTGCTAATGCAAAAGCCTCCAAAGGTTGGTTGGTTGAAGAACACACCAAAAAATTTGCAACTCTTTGGACACAACTTGTCCTAGTTGGTCCCACCGAGCGTGCCAAAAACTGTTGATGTAGTGGATTGCACCCTGGGCAGGAGGTCGAGCTCTTGCCTTCCACACGCAATAATGTAAACTCCCCTCTCACCTGTGGGATCGGCGAAGCTGGAGGGGAGAGTCTCTAGATAAGGGCTAGCTCCCTCTGATGTATCTTTTAGGCTCTAGATTCCCTACTGATAACAAATAAAATGAAAAAAGGGGGGGATGAAAAGGGAGAAAGATGCTGAAATAGAACCTAAACCTAAACTAAAATAGGTGATACACCAAAAACGATGACCTACGCGGCCCGAATATACACTTTTCACCAAGAAAAAGCTGTCATACACTACATCTGATGTGGGAAACTCTTATGTATCAGTGAGTCAGGGGTCTGTAGAAATACAGGGAGAAAGTAACTATCAAAGGTGTTCTAAGACACACTTTGGCAGCCTGTACACATGCGCCTATATTCCTGGTGTAGACACTTCTGGCAGACTTGCAGAAGAAGAGACTTCATAATGCACTAGACATGTTGGAATCGTTCTGTGAAAAGCATCAAAGAAAATGACTTAACACAAAAGAAAACATAGACATATGCATGAGTGCAAGCTCAAATAGAGGTAAAAATGCTAAGTCTTGATTCAAGGTAAAATATCCAGCTTATTTCTGCCTTACAAACCCACAGATTTTTGGGTAGAGCTTTGCCTTAAGGCTGAGAGATTGGATCCTTCTCAAAATGAGAATTTTATAATATATAGAAAGAGAAGAAAAAGTAAAGGCACCGCTTTGAAAAAGACTTTGGCGCTCTTTAACAAGTTGGCCCATGTGCGTTGAGAGCATCGGGAAGAGGAAGTCATTGTTGCTGATGATGTTGTGTCGACTCCTGCTTTGACTTTGGCATTTAAACATTAATGTGAAATCATGGGCCGCACCTCTTTTCTGCAAAAAATATTGCTCCTTCCAAATTTTCATGCGATTTGTCAGGTTATAAATGCGAAATGGAGAAAATAGGTCGCACCGCTTACTGTTTACACCATTTGATGACCACCTGGCAATAACTCGCTTTCCCTTTGCCACCTAGGCCGTCTTGTCCATTTTTGCACTTTGTCTTCTTCCTGGTTTTGTCTCTTTCTAGCTCCTTTAGCCCTCGAGGTTATCTTCTTGGCGAGTCACTGAGTTCTTTGGGCTGCTCTTAAGCCTTTTCAAAATCAATAACTATTTCACTACTTTAAAATTTGACGTCCGCACACCCATCACTATGTTTGAACTTCCAACGACTAGTTTGTCATGCTTGATTTTGATGTCCTCAAGCCTATCACCCCTTGGACTTTCCTTAGACTTTTGTCACTTTTCAACTTTTAGGCTTTGCTTTGGACCCTCCCGAAAGGAAGGTGATCCTTCGGCTTTGGAGGAGTGCCCTTCTTTTGGTAGCTGAGAGTCTCTCGCAAGGGCACCTACCCTTCGAGATTATTCGACAGCCTTCTCTCTTCGGCTAATTCTAATGGACATTTTTCCCCATGAACTTTTTTCACAGACTTTTTTCCCGCGGATAAAAGTCTGCAAGAATTGTCTCTGCCACTTTGAAATTCCTTCAGGTTTTCTTCCCAGCCATTTTTCCCGCGGCTATTTTCCTTCCGAATTTCTTCAAAATTTTGTCTGAAGGAATTCCTTCGGACCAAAAAAGTCTGAAGAAATTATTCTTGCTTTTGCCTTGGTCTTTTTTGCGCCTTTCTTCAGGATTTCTGCTTTGGACCCTTCGAATTCCTTCGGACTTTTTATCCGAAGGAATTCCTTCAGATAAAAAGTCTGAAGGAATTGGTCCTTGTCTTTTCTTTGCCTTTAAAAGTGCCCTTCAGGAAAGTTGGAATTGACCCTTTCGAAGGGTGTTGTTACCGACCAAGTGCCCTCCGCAAGGGCACTTGTCCTTCAGGAGGCTCTCTTGAACTTTTTGATTGAACTGCTCCTTTGAACCAACCATTGAACCGAATGTTGAACCAACACTTTGAACCAAGCTTTGAACCAAGCCAACTGAACCAAGTCATTGAACTGACTGAGTGAACCAAGTGATTAAACCGTCTGATTGAAACAAAGCATTGAACCAACTGAATTGAACCAAGCCTCGAACCAAGTCGATGAACCATTTGATTGAACCTCGCCGTTGAACTTTGCTGATGAACTTTGCCATTAAACCAAAGCATTGAACTAAAGCGTTGAACCAAGGCATTGAACTGAAGCATTGAACTGGTTCAATGGTTCAACGATTCAAAGATGCTAACTCATAGAAAGATCATGTCGTTGAACCACTTTCCCAACCTTAAGGAAAAGTGTCTTGAACCATTTTAGCTCTCTTTCCTTATAAATTTCTTCATATAAGAGTCTGAAGAAGCTTTGTAAAACCTTACACTCTTTGAACTGGTTCTTCATTTGTTGAAGGAACTGCTTGTAGAGTCCATAGAAATGGACATGTAGAGTTCGTAGAAATGGACCTGCAGAGTCTGTAGAAATGGACCTACAGAGTCTGTAGAAAACTGCAGAGTCCGTAGAAATTTGCAAGACTCGTGCAAAATCAAAATGTATTGGCTCAAAACAACAGGGAAAGAAGGGGACCGATTTTTGGCCTGTTGGACCAAAAATGGTCAACATGTACATAACCATTGGGCTCCCAAAACAACATCACATCCACCTAAGGGCAAGACAAACATGTCAGAGTGCAAGTTATAATCTTCAATAGAGATATGCATATTGCAACACTTCCCTTTACAAGGTAATGTACCCCCATTGGCAATTATGACTTCAAAGTTAGAGCAAAGATAGACAAAATGATCAGTCTATTTGGTGATCTGAGGGTCAATGAAGTTATGAGTGCTACCAGAATCAATGAGTATTATGAGAGGGAATTTCTTGAAGTAACCCCTGACTCGCATAGTTTGTGGGGTGGTGACTCCTAATAAGGCATGGAGAGAGATCTCTAGTTGGTCTTCCTAAAAAGTAGGTTCCATAATCAGTTGAGCTTATTCCAGATCATCTGTTGTATCCTAAACATCTTCCCAATCTTCAATTTTAGGCAGAAAGTATTGTTCCCAAAATCCATCACTTGTTTTTGTGGACAACATATCAACTATTTTGCTCCTGTAGGCCAAAATGATCTCTTCCTTTTTCAAAAAATGTTTTGAGCATCCAAGTTCTTCAAATATTCAAGTTTTTTCAGCTAAGGACCTCGCAAGTTTAACAGGCGGGCTTTCTCCAAAGGAAGTTCAAAACACTTGAGGCTTTTTTTTAGTGTTTTAAGGCTGGTTCAACATCAAGGTTCAACCAAAAGACTTAACGATGGGATTCAAACAAATGGAATGAACCATTGAACCCCACATTCGAAAGGTTCAAAGAGTTCAAAGGTTCAACGACTTCAGTGGACTTAAAGAAAAGAAGGCTTCGAAGAGTGAAGATTGAACTGTTGAACTATTGAACCTTGAACCAAAAAGAGTTTAAGGGTTCAAAGGTTCAACGAGTTCAAAATTTCAACGGACTTATAAAATGAAAAGATTCAAAGAAGGAGAATGAACCGTTGAACTTTGAACTGAAATGGTCTAAGGTTCAAAGGTTCAAAGGGTTTAAATAGTTCAAAGTTCAAAAGGAAGCTTTGAGCGAATGAAGGAAGCAGAAAATTCCAGAAAGAAGTTCAACAAGATGGTTCAATCCAAAAAAAAAAAGAAAGTGAATGTGACCCTTCATAAAATATTGAATCGAAGAGCCAATTGAACTGACGAGCCGACTAAACTACCCAAACTATTGAACCATTGAACCGGTGCACTCCAAGGTTCAAAGGTTCAAGATTCAAAATGATTCAAGTGACTAAGTGACCATGACGTCCCCATAGATGTCAAATTAGGATAATAAAATATCCATTGATTTTCAAATATGGCATGGACCCTAAGAACAAACTCAATGATTGGCCAAAAAGGAGCCGAAAGAGCCAACTAAAAGTGAGAAGATAGCCTTGAGAGCTCATATCACCAAGGAAGGACAAAATGTGGCAAGGAAAGAGAGAACAACTACAAGAAATCTAGAAATATCTGAAGGAGAGTTATGTCTAGTAGGTGAAATAGTCCACCAGGTGGACATCAGAGAGTATGAATATTCAAAGGCACGGCCTATTTTTTTGCATTAAGTAAAGGTGAATGTACAGCCGTGTAAGCATCATAAAGAAGACTAGACAACCCATGCTTAGGAAGAGACATTTGAGATGATTCAGAATGCCAAAGTCAAGGCTGATGCCCTGTTCCAGCATGGCCCTTTCATAGATATTCAAGGCATTCAATTCAGCATGGGTCATTTTCATGAAAACCAGTGCCCAAGTCTTTCTTAGAATACTATATATTGTAATCTCCCATTTTATGCAAAGGAGATCTCTCTGTTATCAGAAGTGAAACTCTGCCTAAATTGAAAGGCATTCTTGAGACTTTGAGCTCATACTGTTAATCATATTTTGTTATTTGAATGAAAAAGCAAGTGACCTTTCAGACTTTGTGTTGAAATAGCTTGTGTTATCTAGAAAATTGTTCTTATGTCTATTTCCTAAATATAGTCTTGTCTATTTAATCAAATAAGTAGAATTAGTGGAAATAAGCTGGAAGATGTCTTAAAGCTGACTATGGGAGACTTTGTGCTGCCATAATTGTCTTTAGTCTATGTTTTGTGTAAAGGATACTGGAGAGACTTTGAGCTCCCCTTATCCTTCATAATCTTTTACTCTGTTGTAGTTTTAGGTGGAGACTTTAGGCTATGCTTAATTCTACTGTGTTACTGCATCTTAATCAGTGGGAGAAGCAATGAAAGACTTTGTGCTTTCATGGATTTCTTGTGGTTACAGTTACTACCCAGGAAGAATTATATTGTTTGCTGAATATCACTTCTAAAAGAAGAGAAGTACCTTCAGTAATTACATCAGAATTCTCCTTTTTTATGTGAACATCATCTCTGAAAAAGAAATATAGTTGGTATGATTTCACCCCTATGTGTATTTTTAGCTTATATATATTATAGATTGTAGGGAACCTCCCTTGATGAGAGGAGAGATTTATCTCATTCTGGTTGTGGTCACCACACCCATCTTGTCATATAAATCTCCTTATGCTGTGGTTGATGTAACCATTTTGCCGTCAGTCAGCTGGTGACAAAATATTCACCCAGTAATTTTTTGGCGACTCCACTGGGGAAAGAACGCATAGTTTGAAGCCTCAAGCTTCAATTTGAAGTAGTTTCAGTTCTTTTCCATTTCCATTTTACACTCTGACATATTCATGATATATGCGAGGCTAGAGATCTCGAGGTATTGTTGACCATGTATTTGACTTAGTACATCTAAGTAATTTTGATCTTTTTCCTCCACAACCTCACCTCCAATGAACTGGGAGTTTTCCTCCTACCAACATCAGATCACCAATACAAGACAAAGCTTCTTTTTCTTCTTCTAACAGAGCTTTATCCATACATACCCCTCAGATATTTGTTATCCCTCCCTTCAATAGTCATATCATAGCAGCCCAAGGCCCCTAGGGTAACACCTTTGGTCCCCTGAATCTAACTCCACCTCTACATGAGCTACCTCGTTGCTCAAGGAAAAATTTCTCTAAGTTCTATGGTGATGGGAAGGTTTACCTTGATGAACATATTGCAACCTTCTGCATAGCCTGTGGCGTGATAGGAGTGGAGTATGAGGACATAGCAGTCAAGCTATTTGTAGAAACATTACAAGGTGCTACTATATACTGGTTCTATCATCTGTAGGCTCAGACTGTGACTGACTGGAACACCCTCAAAGCCAAATTTGAAGCAAGGTTCAAGCTTGTAGAAGATGTGATTGATAGGACCGAAACCCCCCCAAAGCTCTGACACAACTTGTCAGATTTAAGAGCACACATGATTACCAATGTATAAGCAACTAAACATGCAGAATCCAGAAGAACAAATAATTATGAATGAGAAAACACACAGAACATGAGAGGCAATATACAATTATATTCAACTCTTTACAAAGGAGTCTACAACAAAGAGGTGGCACTCTTTCTTCCACTTCGTGGGCTTACAGTAAACTTCCCTCCAGAGTAATCTTCTCTCATAGGTCACAACACACAGCTAACACAAGCTGTTGTTCACCTCATTGCACATCTGTACAATCGAGTACACAATCGAACTCCAAGTAGATCTCTCCATGATCCTGCTGATGTATTGCTGTCACCTTGGATCTAGCGTCCCCGCGTTGATCTCCTTTCTGAACCTCGCATCCATACACCCCTGCAAATCAAACCTGATCTTACTTAAACACACATGGGGAATCCTACTTGATTCCACCATGGGAAGAACTCTCCAAGCTTCACATATCACTTCTCCAAATTCTCCACTTAACAATACAGCCCATGAGTCTCATATATAGATCTCATGCATACACTAAAATTAGACGGGCGGCTCAAAGACTCGAACTGGCTTCACATGCAAACTTCGCGTTCACTTAACTGACTGTTCGTCAATAGCAGTTCTGACCGCTACAGGTGACCGACGTCGGTCCCTGCCCTCCTGGAGGTGACCGACGCCGGCCGATCCTCTGCCAATGTCAGTTTCCCTTCTGCGTCCCCTGACCGATGTCGGTGTGGCCTGCCGACGCCGGAGACTGCTTACTTTCAGAAACCTCCTCCTTCTTCTGTTTGCAACAAGGTGAAGCTTTTAGGTCCACACCCTAACAATCTCCCACTTGGAGATAAAGAGCTACACCTGTACCCATACCAGTACTCTGTCTAATCTGTATCCTGGCTTGTATTCCTCTTCAAGCTCCCACTTGAAGACAACTCACCACACTCCTTGTGGTGCTACACCTGTGCCTGAATTTCTCCATTCCTCTGCCTTGCTATACTCCCACTCAAACAGCAACCCCTGTGAGTAACCTGTAATCAACAACACTTAACAGATCTGGCCCATCTGTTAGTCAAGCTCGCTCTGAGAATGTCCAACCTCACTCTGATACCAATTGATAGGACTGAAACCCCCCCAAAGCTCTGACACAACTTGTCAGATTTAATAGCACACATGATTACCAATGTATAAGCAACTAAACATGCGGAATCCAGAAGAACAAATAATTATCAATGAGAAAACACACAGAACATGAGAGGCAATATACAATTATATTCAACTCTTTACAAAGGAGTCTACAACAAAGAGGTGGCACTCTTTCTTCCACTTCGTGGGCTTACAGTAAACTTCCCTCCAAAGTAATCTTCTCTCATAGGCCACAACACACAGCTAACACAAGCTGTTGTTCACCTCATTGCACATCTGTACAATCGAGTACACAATCGTACTCCAAGTAGATCTCTCCATGATCCTGCTGATGTATTGTTGTCACCTTGGATCTAGCGTCCTCGCGCTGATCTCCTTTCTGAACCTCGCATCCATACACCCCTGCAAATCAAACTTGATCTTACTTAAACACACATGGGGAATCCTACTTGATTCCACCATGGGAAGAACTCTCCAAGCTTCACATAGCTCTTCTCCAAATTCTCCACTTAACAATACAGCCCATGAGTCTCATATATAGATCTCATGCATACACTAAAATTAGATGGGTGGCTCAAAGACTCAAACTGGTCTTCACATGCAAACTTCGCGTTCACTTAACTGACTATTCGTCAACAGCAGTTCTGACCGCTACAGGTGACCGACGTTGGTCCCTGCCCTCCTAGAGGTGACCGACGTCGACCGATCCTCTACCGATGTCGGTTTCCCTTCTGTGTCCCCTGACCGACGTCGGTGTGGCCTGCCGACGCCGGAGACTGATTACTTTCAGAAACCTCCTCCTTCTTCTGTTTGCAACAAGGTGAAGCTTTTAGCTCCACACCCTAACATGCATGCCCTGTTGGCTCAGCTCACACATATAAAGAAGGAGCCTCATGAACCTATGAGGGACTTCATAGCTAAATTTGACAAGCTAAGGAATAGGATTCCCATAATTGCTCAGCCGACACTATAAAATCTCAAATGCTTCTTCATAAACTCTCAGCTTCCTGAAGTGAGTTTCTTATTGAGGCAGGCTGGCCTCATAGACCTTACTGTAGCTCAAGATTTGGCCACTAAGGTTGAAGATGACCTTATCTTGGCAGGAAAGATAAAAAGAGATCCTAACAGGAGTAAATCTTCTTCATATCCTAAATTTTTTTCTACAGGCACCACTGATCCTATGGTGCAGAAGCTGAGAAATGAGTTGTTAGCTCTCAAAAAGCAAATGGCACAAGGGATTTCTACTCCTCCTTCGTATCGAGATATACCAAGGAGGACTTTTTCCAATCATTCATACCAAGGCAATGCTACCAGAAATCAAGGGCAACCAAATTATCTTCCTCTCCCACAGAGAAATCTCGCCATTGAAGCATCACCAACTAACTTAGCAATTGGATATCTTGAAACTAAATCTATTTTTTCTTTCCAACCTGAGTTGAACCAAGAAAATGACGCTAATCTCTTTGCAAAAGACCAAGAAGAATCAAATGGTGACTCCAACATTAGTTTCCTGAATTACCAAGATGAATCCAGAAGTAAAGGTGAAGCATTTGATGGATCATATGCAGTATTTATCAGGTCCCAAAACTAGTCAGCTCAACAAGCTGATAAGGGAAAAATAGGGGAAGAATCTTGACCAGTAATTTCAATTGCTAAACGAAGAACTTCGCTGCCTTTCCAATCAAAGGACTCGATGATCAACAAAAAATTAAGTACCTCAAATATTTCTTCACCTCTTGCTTTAAATTTGTAGACCAGTCCTACACCCAATAAAAACCAGATTGATGGACTGCCTTCCCCTATTTCAAATTCATTTCAGTCATTTGATATAATTGACCATGTTAAGAAGATTAAAATTCAAATGTCTGAGTTTGAATTCTTGCAATCCAACTCTGAGCAGTTGGATAGGTTAGTTCAATGCATCAAAAATAAAACCATCCTTACAGGATAAGATATTTCAGAAGTAACTCTCAGTCTCCCCAAAAACACATCTACCTGAAATAATCTTGTGATTTCTCCTCCAGCTGCCCCTAGCAAAACATAACCATTTATGTTTTTCGGTTGATAAACGGTCATTAGCTAAACAATTACATTATAGACTCATGCGCCTCTGACAATGTCATGCCTACCAAGGTGGCAGACTCTCTTGGTCTCACATTGACTAAGACCTTTGGGAGATGTTTCTCCATGGAAAATAAACAAGTGCCACTTCTAGGACAAATCAAAGATGCTCAGTTCACGTTTGTGGCTTTTATAGATAAGATAATTAAGATGACAGTCCTGGTGGCCGACGTTCTAGCCTCCTATGTCATTCTGCTTGGATGAAATTTTTGCAAGGACGTTGGTGGAGAATTGAGCATGGACATGTCTGAGGTGAGGATCCCTGTCAAGGGCATCATGTAGAGGCTACTCCCTGAGAAAGAGTCAAAGTACATTGTCACCCAAACATCAGCCCCTGAAGCTCAAATTTTGTTTGAGTCTTCAGGAATGGGTAACTTTTTCCTATCTATAGAGGATGTCCATGTTTCATTTGATGAAAGTCGTGTAGGTGACAATCTAAAAATTGATTCAGACAAGACAATAGAAGAATTGGTAGAGCAAAGTTTGGATTCAAAAGAATCTTCCCTCCCTAACAAAGAAAAATTTGAAAGGAGATCGGTTTCTGATAATGTTTGGATTCTAGAATTTGATGGCAGTAATTTTTATACTAGTTCTAAAGCTGGGATTGTTCTAATATCTCTCCAAGGAGATATTTCCCCCTATTCGTATAAGTTGCAGTTTAGTAACACCAACAACACTACCGAGTATAAAGCTTTGATACTCAGATTGAAAGTTGCTCAAGCTAGAGGTGTCAAACTCCTTCATGCTTGAGGAGATGTTGAACTGGTGATTTGTCAAGTGAAGAACCTGTATCAAACCAAGAATGAAAGATTGTGACATTATTGCAATCTTGTATGAGACTGCATTGAAAGATTTGATGCTTTCAATATTTTTGAAGTGCCCAAAGAGCTTCATAATCATGCAGATTCATTGGCTGTCCCTGAGACCCTCTTGGTTTCTCACCAAGATTTCAAAGATCACAAGTACACTATCGAGCTAGTCTTTCAACTAAGTGTGCATGACAATAAAATCATGTGCTAGACTGAATCAGAAGAACAATAAATTATGGTAGCGTAATATGCTATTGCACATCAAAATTAGGCAAAGAAACTCTCCAACAAGAGAGTAAGGATTCATGGTTTTCGGATTAGAGATCCAGTCTTGTTATGGGGCAAGAGGAGAGAACCAAAAGGAATGCACAGAAAATTTGATTCCTGGTGGAGAGGTCCATTCACCAATCATCGATTATGGGGAGAAAATAGTTTCTTACTGATATATCAAGACGACATGCCTTTTTTACTACCTAATAGTGGGCAACATCTGAAGCACTTCAATTCTTGAAGTATCAGATAAGATCAGCTTGTACAAATGTATAGTCTTTAGTTTATTTTGTGTTGTTCGTTTCATTTTTTAGCATTTTTATTTTTGGGTGGCATGACTCCATAGCCCAATGGCATACATGAAGGCATTGAAGAGTCTAGATTCTACTCCCTTCAATTATTTTTATAATCGATGGAAGTTCCCCAACTGGAGCCAGTTGTTGTTCCCAAAATCTATCGCTTGTTTTTATGGACAACATATCGACTATTTTGGTTCTATAGGCCAAAATGATCTCTTCCTTTTTCAAAAAATGTTCTAAGTATCCAAGTTCTTCAAATATTCAATTTTTTTTAGATAAGGAGCTCGCAGGTTCAATAAGGGGGCTTTCTCTAAAAGAAGTTCAAAACACTTGAGGTTTTTCCTTAGTGTTTTAAGGCTAGTTCAATGCCAAGGTTCAACCAAAAGACTTAACAACAAGCTTCAAACAAATGGAATGAACCATTGAACCAATGAACCATTGAACCCCACCTTCGAAAGGCTTAAAGGTTCAACGAGTTCAAAGGTTCAACGACTTCGGTGGACTTAAAGAAAAGATGGCTTCGAAGAGTGAAGATTGAAATGTTGAACTGTTGAACCTTGAACCAAAAAGAGTTCAAGGGTTCAAAGGTTCAACGAGTTCAATAAGTTTGGTGGACTTAGAAAATGAAAGGATTCAAAGAAAGAGAATGAACCGTTGAACTTTGAACCAAAATGGTCCAAGGTTCAAAGGGTTCAAATAGTTTAAAGTTTGAAAGGAAGCTTCAAGCGAATGAAGGAAGCAAAAGATTCTAGAAAGAAGTTCAACAAGATGGTTCAAATGAAAAAGAAAAAGAAAGCAAATGTGGCCCTTCAAAAAACATTAAATCGAAGAGCTGATGAATTGACAAGCCGATTAAACCACCCAAACTATTGAACCATTGAACTGGTGCACTCTAAGGTTCAAAGGTTCAAGGTTCTAAATGATTCAAGCGACTAAGTGACCATGACGTCCCCATGGACGTCAAATTTAGGGTAATAAAATATCCATTGATTTTCAAATATGGTGCAGTCCCTAAGAACAAACTCAGTGACCGGCCAAGAAGGAGCTGAAAGAGCCAGCTAAAAGCAAGAAGATAGCCTTGAGAGCTCAGATCGCCAAGGAAGGACAAAATGTGGCAAGGAAAGATAGAACAACTATAGGAAATCCAGAAATATCTGTAGGAGAGTTATGTCTAGTAGGTGAAATAGTCCACCAAGTGGACGCACAAACATTCAAAGGCACAACCTATTTTTCTGCATTAAGTAAAGGTGAATGGACAGTCGTGTAAGCATCATAAAGAAGACCAGATAACCCATGTTTAGGAGGAGACATTTGAGATGATTTAGAATGCCAAAGTCAAGGCCGATGACCTGTTCCAACATGGCCCTTTCACAGATATTTAAGGCATTCAATTCAGCATGGGCCGTTTTCATGAAAACCAGCGCCCAAGTCTTTCTTAGAATGTTATATATTGTAATCTCCCATTTTATGCAAAGGATATCTCTCTATTATCAGAAGCAAAACTCTACCCAAATTGAAAGGCATTCTTGAGACTTTGAGCTCAGACTGTTAATCATTTTTTGTTATTTGAATGAGAAAGCAAGTGACCTTTCAAATTTTGTGTTGAAATAGCTTGTGTTATCTAGGAAATTGTTCTTATGTCTATTTTCTAAATGCAGTCTTGTCCATTTAATCAAATAAGTAGAATTAGTGGAAATATGTTGGAAGATGTCCTGAAGCTGACTATGAGAGACTTTGTGCTACCATAATTGTCTTCAGTCTGTGTTTTGTGTAAAGGATATTGGAGAGACTTTGAGCTCCCCTTATCCTTCGTAATCTTTTACTCTATTGTAGTTTTAGGTGGAGACTTTGGGCTACACTTAATTCTACTATGTTACTGCGTCCTAATCAGTGGGAGAAGCAACGAAAGACTTTGTGCTTTCATGGGTTTCTTGTGGTTACAGATACTACCCAGGAAGAATCTTGCTGTTGGCTGAATATCACTTCTGAAAGAAGAGAAGTACCTTCAGTAATTACACCATAATTATCCTCTATTCTGTGAACATCATCTCTAAAAGAAGAGAGATGGATGGTATGATTTCACCCCTGTGTGTATTTTTAGCTTATA
Source organism: Torreya grandis (assembly GCA_037957365.1). Lineage (NCBI taxonomy): Eukaryota > Viridiplantae > Streptophyta > Pinopsida > Cupressales > Taxaceae > Torreya > Torreya grandis. The sequence continues at coordinate 890,470 of JARHVA010002103.1, read as the reverse complement.
TATATACACTATAGATTTTAGGGAACCTCCCCTTGATGAGAGGAGAGATTTATCTCATTCTGGTTGTGGTCACCACACCCATCTTTCTGTATAAATCTCCTTATGCTATGGTTGATTTAACCATTTTGTCGTCAGTCAGCTGGTGACAAAATATTCACCCAACAAAAAGTCCACATCCAATAGGTAGAGCTTTTGTTCAACACATCGATGTCCTCAAGTGAATTTGTTATCACAATTATAACATAGTCTTTTTTCTCTATGGGATCGCATCTTTGCTTTAGTTAAATGATTGATAGGAGTGGTTATGGGGTCTGACATTATTTGAGATTGTTGTGGAGTTGTATTTCTGAATGGAGAAAAATTAGATTTCAATCGTTGCTGATTTTTGATATTATCCTCTACCAATTTATCCAACCCTAGGGCTTCCATCATCATATTGGGCCAGAACATTTTGATCTCAGATCAAATTGCATCCTTCAATCCACCGAAAAAGCAACTCTTAAAGAATTCATCGAATAATCCCTTTTTGTGATTGGCTAGTTTTTCAAATTATGTTTGACATTCTCTCATAGTTTCTATTTGATAAAGTTTAGTGAGTGCTCCCGTAAAGTCATCAAAAGTATTAGGGTTAAACCATTACAAAATGAGGGTACAAAAATTGGTCCATTTTGGCTCGTCATGAGCCTTGGTATATCAACAATACCATTGAAGGGCTTCAAGTTCCAAGTGAAAGGATGCAAGTAGAACCTTGTTGGCATCAAAATTATTATGCAGACTAAAATATTATTTTGCCCGATAGATCCATCCAATCGGATCTGCACCATAAAATCAAGGAAAATCAAGCTTTGACCCATGAATTTTTTTGGAAGAATAAAATTTGATGTCAGAAGAGGACTCTAGATGTCATTTTTTATTCAAGGTGGTATGTTGAAGATTGAGGCTGGGAATTTTTTATCAAGATCTTTGATGTGTGTCTTGAAGATGATAATTTCATCCTCTATATTTTTTGCTCTTGTTCGGGTTACTACCATGACCCAAATAAGAGACTTTTTTTGTTTTTTTGGCAATGGGGGAAAACTAGAGTTAAGACATATTTAGTAAGGGAAGTTTGTGAATTGGGCAAAATTAGAAGGGGTAAAGGTACTTTTACTAATTTTTTTGCATAGTGGGAGTATGATTGATGAAGGCGAGGGCAATTTCAGGTGTGAAAAAGGAAAAACTAAAAAAATTATCAAAGAGAGACAAAGGAGCAAAAAAGGAAGATGAACACTGTGGAATTTTTTTGAGGCAAATGGACAAAAATGGAAGAAGTTATGGTAAAACCTGAAAAAAATAAAAATTCAAATTTGTGAGACTGTGGAATTGGGATATGGGACCTCAAGGAAGAAAACATAGAGAATGGAATTTTAGGTGTCTGAATAAAATTTGAGGATCAACAAGGGTATATATGGATTTTTTTTGGTAGTTTTTGGTTTCTATTTTATGTCAGATGTTTGGCTGCAAATCCTCTTAGAGTCTTTTGATACTCTACTGATAGTTTTCTAAGATTTTCTAGTGTTTGGTTGCTATCAACTATCTGAATGCAAGTCCTCTGAGAGTTTTTTGATACTCTATTAATGCATTTTTTGATAATCTGGTGGGAATATTTGGAAATTGATAGAAATGGGCCCTAAGTTTTAATGTTTGCTTAAAGTTTTAAAGATATCTCTCTAACCATCAATATCATCCAAGTGAGTACCGCTTTCTAAAAAAAATCTATCCATAGATTTACCTCTAAGCGACAGCTCATGGTTTTCCTCATGGGTGAGAACTACTCAATTGAGAAGGGGCCATTACCCATTTTGCTGGCAGGTCCTCTCAATGGGCCAACTACTTTGGGGTTCCTATAGTACTCCTCACAATGAGTTTTAGGGCTTTCACCCAAGCACTTCCCATAGTTATGCGGACAAGTTTTTACTCTAATTTAAAATAGATTATTATGATATAGAAAATTACTTAAATGAATTATGTAGTAGAATAAAGTTGAGACTCTTTGAAAAAAAATGGCCTTAGAAAGCGCTCTAATACCAGATGAGAGGATCCTTCCTAAACAAGTAGCAGATAATTGCAAATACATGAAATAGACTATGAAAATTAGTAATATATTAACTCAAATGAGTAGAACTGAATTACAATAGCTGAATTGCAGAATCATTGGCCTCTTCGAGGGGGCAACCTTCTTTGAGCAAGCTCAATACAATAAATTCATGGATACCTTCATTGGCCTCAACACTTATATATTAAGTCTAATCTAAGCAACTACTACTTCCCATGAATGTGGGATAAAACAAAATGCTCACAAGATGAATTACAAAGCATATGCATCCATAACAACTATTATACTAACAAAGTAAAGAGAAGGGGTAGCACGGGTTCCTAACATTTTCATTGATCCTCAGTCGATCGACTCTACTAAATTCTATATAAGTTTCTTGTTATCAAGCCCGAGCTTTGTTGGGTTTTTATATCAAATTTGTTTAGGGTGTTGAAGTGTCTAGTTCACAACAAGCTAACGCATTGGCATTTCATGCAAGATTGAAATCTTGCACGCTCACCCAAAGTATGCAACAAAAAACTAGTTCCTATGGGTTATGTTGCACAATAACACACTTGTCAAATAATAGTGTTTATTCGTATATCTAATTACTGATTACATAGAAAAGAAAATACATGACTATGGACCTTGTTTCAATTATGTAAACAAACATGATTATTAAGATAATTGCCACGAGACTCAAAGTGTTTATTACATAAGTTTATATAATGCATATTTTATTTATTATAGTCAAATGCAAATCACATCTTACATAACAAACATATTGATAACTCGATGTTACAACTTAACTAACAACTTGTAGCATGACATTAGAACTAAAGTAACTTTCATGATTTTCCTATTACCACAATCAATCATTACATAATACTAATGTTTAACCAGACTTACAAATCTCTACACAAGGGTATTTATACTTGTTTTCCCAACCAAGTTATTATATTATGTATGACACTTAGGTGACTAGCCAATGAACTCTAGTAGACTAAGATTTGTGGCAGTCATTTACTTATTTTCCCATAAGGACCTAGGCCTCAGCACCTCTATATTCTCATTCAGTGTCAGATCCTTATTGCCAAATATCCTCCTTCATGCAGATCGATGTGAAACTCATGTATGATTAAAGTCCATTTTGACCTCAAGAATCACTCCTCAACTATTTCTTGCTTCCCACGCACTCTCCAAGTCTTTCATGGATATACCAAGTCCTTTACTCTCAGGTCCTCTATTTGTTATGCCTCTTTTTTGAATGGGTCTTCTCATGCCATGATATTTTATGCCATTGTCTCCCCATGCCAACCAAACTAGTTATACGTCATGGTCTTCCCACACCATGTTGGTTATGTGCCAAAAGCCAAAATACTTAGTCAAAATTAGGGGTCCAACATCACCCCACACTATGCTCAGTCCATCCCGAACTAAGCACCGGTCTTGGCCTCAACAAAAAATTTAGGGCCAACCTATTCAATCTACTTCCTAACACTTTTACAATGTGACAAAGTGTCGAACAACTTTGTTATTATTTCCTCGATCATCGCCTTTAACTTTTTAGTTTAATTGGATTGATTAGGACACTTGCTTGCCTTATTAACCAATTGGTCTAGGGATGTATAAACATCCTTTTGGACCTCTTCAAGCATAGTGACCTCATTTACCACCTATCCTTAGAGAGTCACAAAGTTGGAATTTATTTGTTGCTGATGTGTGTTTATTATTTCTTTCATGGTTTTGACATCCTTAAATGCCTTAGCGCACTTGGTGTGGTCTTTTATTAATAAGGTGGCATCCACCAACTGCTGTCATTGAGACTCCTCTGCTTGGAATTGGGCCTCCAAAATTTTACTAAGCTGTGTCAGTTTCTCAAAAATCCCATCCATTATGGGGATCACTTCCACAACCCTTTATAGGACACATCTATAGACTTTCACTCTCCAGAGAATTGTTCAGCCACCCATAATGTTTCATTTCTATGCGCATACTGCTCCTTACAATGCTTTAATAGGATATTTATAAGGGTCTCCAATTTATCAATAGATTCTCCCTCTAAGGGGACCCCATATGCCAATGATGGTTCCTAGCCCAAAATAACTTTACATAAATTTAAAATTTTGACTTTGGTTACTATAGCTTCTTTCAATTATTGCTTCAGCATGACCACTTCTTATTCAAATGCCTTCCAAGTAACAACTTATTTATCATACATCTCCACCACTTAGCCATGTTTATGTTTTACAGTGCACACATTAGAATCTAAAAGCACATTCTATCATGTGACTTCAAAGGCCAATTTCAAAACTGCAGTGTTAATTTGTAAAGGAGAGAACTGTTGGGGATCAACCCAAATAGGAGTGGGCAACATCATTGCTTTAGAATCTAAAACTAGGCTATTAGGATGTATTTCAAAATTGCATTATTCATTGTACATGTCCAAGAAAAATGGCATATGATGCCTAGTGTCAATAGTTGCATCTTTTAGATGGAAATGGGAATATAAATACGATAACCTCTTAGGAATGCATGTTTGGTATTGGGCACACAAGTTGGTGGTTGGATCAACCAAAGGTGGTTGAACTTAAGAGTTAGCCAATTGCTTACCTTTGAGTGGATCTCACTCAAGGATCTCAACATTTATATCTAGTGCCAATGAAGTGTTATTAATGTCCATACCACTCATTTATTTTGTGTTAAAACCATCCCTCTCTTTACCAAGTGGATTTTACATGTCTAATTACACCTATTTAAGGGTGGTCTCTTCTTCCTACATCAAGGAAGGTGTTTTTTCTGAGTCTGACTCCTCAAGTTCTTCCCTATGACCCTCAAGCTCTTCCTATTCCAGTGGATTGGTTGGTGGTGATGGCATTGAACCTTCTAGTTGTCTTTCTAGTGTATCTTATTTGGGTAAAGCCCTTGGTGGTGATGCCCTTAGTGGGGAGGCCCTTAGTGGTGGTGCCTAGGCAGTCCTTTCCTTTTTGGTGGTTTCAGCGATGAACATGTGCTACCATCATGCCTGGTATGCTTCTTCTTATGAAGTGGTAGTATTGGAGGAATCTTCTCTCTTGCATGCTCTACACCTCCTGAAGCTTTCTTTTTATGTTGTAGCATATAGAATATATTATGAATGGTTTGCTCGACCATGGTTTGGTGAACCTTGATGTTGGTTCTTTCAGTATCATGCTTCTTTTTGTATGGTTTTTTTACAAGATAGCCATACATTTTGTGGAGAGTGTGAATCTTTGAGTCATTTCATTATGCTTCAAAGGTGAGGGGTTACATGTCATATATTCAGTTTACTAAGTTGATAATGTACCACACTATGAAATCATAGGGCATCTTTAACTAAGCAGAGAGCTCTCTAAAGGGGGTATCCTGATATATGCCAAAGAAAAATGTTGTTTGATGTAAAATTTGGCTTGTTAACCAACCTGGATGGGCAAGTCCTTTGGAATATGCCATTCATTTATAAAGGATTCCTTTATGCCATCATACCATGACTTCATCTTGATTTTGAAAGTCAGAGTGATATAACTGGGGCATGTAAATGCCTTATAGCGCTCTATAAGGGACTTGTGCTCTAGTGGGTACAACCATTTTAGTTATCTAATGGTGTAATTAGGTATACAAATTTCATCAAACACCATCAACAAAATAAATACACCTCATGAGAACCTATGGCTAGGTATTTGGTAGGTCCTCTTTACATCTAGAGTAATTTTGTTAGCAAAATACATTACCCAGTTATATTTTAGCACCTCAGTTCCCTAGTGGGTGACAAATATGTGAGTCATGCCCACCTCTTTCCATCAATTAGATCCACCAAACTTGGTCATTATGATGCACATTGTTACTTGAAGGGTAGGGTCTTGTAAGTTTTTAGTGTAAATGGCATGGCCCTGCTTCTGGTATTCTAACATCATGAAAATTTTATCTATTTCCTCTAAGTCCTCCATATCAAATTCAAAGTCCATGTTGGAGCATTGCAACCTTGACACTTTATTGATTTTTTCAGGTGCAATCTTCATGTAGTGCCAACAAAATAGATATAGTCCTCATGGATGCATGAAAGCAAAAATTTTATTACCTCTAATTATTTTTCAAAATATGGGAGGTTAAAAATATAGAAGAATCCTCCAGAGTCCAAGGCATTAAATATTTTTAAATCATACACCAACTCACTCCTGGTGTTTTATCGCTCGATGTGGTAGTCATTCTAAAGCTTAACCTCATTTTTGGGTTGGCATTAGTTATAGTCAAAAATAGTATAGGTAGGTACATTTGATACCTAATTATCTGTACACAACACCATTCTAGGGTATTGCATATCCTCTATCATCAAAGATAGAGGTGGAGGTACTTGGGCTTTATTTTTAGTCTATTGTGCCATTCCTGATCCTTCGCCTTTCGTGTGCTTACTCTGTTCTTCGGGTGTTTTCTCTTTGATTAATACTACTTCCACCCCAACACGTAGCTCCTATTTCTATGGAATGGTTGGTAGTGGCTCACTTATTTGGGCTTTTTTATTAGGTTGTATCACCCTTTGTGGAGCCCCAAGGTTGAGGCGTGATCATCTAATATTGTAACATCCCTACTCTGATTTACTAGAATAACGTAATAATTTTTTTAATTATATTCCATATATTCCTTCATTAGATTACACCATGAGAATCTAATTAGTGATATTTAGCATACTATTAAGTATGACAAACATAAAATAAACATGTAATATTAATAGTTATTAATCACTATCATAACATGAAACAAAACACAACTGCATAAGAAAAGTAATTACATATAATCTAGTCGCAGATGGTATAATAATACAACCATTGCTATTACTGTACATGTAAAATTAATTACAATATCTGTCAAGAATAATGTTTCATTTATAAATATAATAATAAATACAATGCTCCATGGAACACGAGTCTCATGAACTCTAGTATCTCTAATAATCTCAAGTGTAGTCTCTAATAAGTACTGTTGTGGGGAGAGAGAGCATCATCTAAGCACTTTTTCACACCAATCATGGATCATTAATCCCCCTCAAAATCCCCCAAATAAGGAATGGTCCTCCCTTCATGGATGGGTAGTTAGTGATGGTCCGAGAAGCCAAAGAGACAAGCTTGTACTTGTGTGTTGTAAGATTCTAATGTTAGGATTGTGGAGCTAAAAGCTTCACTGATGCAGACACGGAGGAGGTTGCAGGAGAGTTGCTGAGTGTCAGAGACACCGGCGTCGGTCAGGCCAACCGACGTCGGCAGGATAGGGCAGGAAGGCAACTGACGTCGGTCAGAGATCGGCCGGCGTCGGCGACCCCCAGGCGGACAGGGACCGGCGTCGATCGCCTGTGTGGTTCGGACTGCGTTTATTACGGGCAGTTAGCTAACGAACCAAGTGTTTGCATGAAGAGATCTATTTTTAGACTGAGAGCTGCGGATCTAATTATTGTAATTAGATGTCTAATTATTGTTTGATGAGATCTATATAATAGACTCATGGTTGTATTGGAAAAGTGGGCTAGTTTGAGTTGAGCAAAGTTTGCTCCTTCTGTGTGTGAGGTGAGCAAGTGGGTTCCTCCTAGTTCCACAGCAGTACCAGGTGTGTTGGTGCTGGTTTGGAGAGTCAGCTGGATTCTTCAGGAGTGTAGGATCTTGGTCACAGTTGCATGGCCTATATAGGAGATCTACATGGTAAGTAAGATCGTTGATCTGCAGGTGTATGTGTGTGCAAGGTCGAGGTTCACAGGTGAGCAGAACCGTTTGATTTGCAGGTGTGCAAGATCATAGAGACAGCAACACAACAGGGAGCAGTATCAGGCAGGATCTACTTGGAGTACAGGTGTGTACTCGAATAGAGCTAAGAGGAAGGCAAGGGAGTTCCTTCCATAAGTATGGTCTGTTGAATTGCAGGTTGTTGCAGATTCATGGGAGATCTACTTGAAGTACCTTGAGTACTTGTGGAGCACGTGGAGTGCTTGTGGAGTGCGTGGAGCACTTGTGTTGTGTGTGGAGCACGGGAGGTGAACACCAACTCTGTATTTGAGTTGGGTGTTAGGACCTGTGAGAGGGAGAGCTTTGGGGAGAAGATTTACTGTTCACTTGAGGTGTGGGAAACCTCTGTAAGGTGGTGGAGAAGATGTGGGATATTCTCTATTGTATTCTTTTCTGTATAAAGCGTTAATACAAGTTGTGTATTGTCTCTCATATGCTGTGTTATTCTGAATTCTAGTTACTTGTTGATTCTGGTTATTTCCGCATATTAAGTTGCTTGAAGTTTGGTAATCAATTGTATGCTTCTGGTGTTTCGCATCCTGACATCTAATACATGATGTGTACCATAAAAAAAATACGTTATAACATGATATCATAAAAACATGTAAATCATATATATAAAATGACAATGTATATCTAAATATTAATTTGGTCAAAGTTTTTAAATAGCTAATGATCACTTGGGTCAGTCAAATTCATACACACCACTTGATCGATTTACCTTCATATGGCATTGGTGATGCTAAGTAAGCTAGTGAAGTCTATCTCACTGCTTAGTTAGTACTAACAATGCGAGATTTGGTTAATAATATTTTAACTAATAGATTAATATAAATTATTCTACTATCAAGTATAAAAAAATATTCCACACACATAAATAATCTTTATGCATACATTTAATCCATCAAACGTATGTATGAATCTTTTCTATATTATTTATCATATAAATAATAATCATAACAAATAAGTTTAATTACCAAATGGGTAAAATACAAACTCATACTATATGATCTACTTTTATGTAATTAAATGGAAATGTAATAAAATCAACATTCTCATAATATATATTGCACATACCATATAATTACAACAACAGTCATAATGATATAAAAGACATAATTAACTTATAAATCATAAGCATAATATTTCATTATATTATATCTATTTGGAGGCTTTATATAATTAAATCACCATATCCTTTAGGTTTTTATGACTTCGTTATTTAATCAAAAACTATAATTATAAGTCTGCATCCAATATATTCATACCAGCTATATATGTGTATATGGACCTATGTTCACATATAAATATATAACAAATGTTTATTCACTTATTTATATATATATATATCCATTTTCTATCATGTTATGGTATCTTCCCATTCATTTCAAGACTATATAATAAAATAACTTTGCATGAACAAGCATTTAGATCTAAATAGGGTCTCAAAATTTCCTAAAGCCCCAATTAGATTCACAAATTTTAACATAAAATATATTACTTAATTATGATCAAAACCATCCCAAAACAGTTACCCTATTTTTCCTTTAATAAAATCCTATATTGTATATGTATTAATAGAAACATAGTGAAATAAACCAATCAACCATCCAGTCCTGAACTTGAACTTAGTTATTAATGAAGGTTGTATACTCTTTCAAAATTTCCAGGTGTATCTATCAAATAAAACTGGTACCTAAAACCAATTCCTTGAGAGCCACAAATTTATCAAAATGTGATAGATTTTATAAGTGTTTCACATATATTCGTTCAATATTAACATAGTATTTCTCTTATTAGAAGAGCTTATACATTTAAAAACTCAAATTACTTTATAGATTTCTAAATGGAAACTTAACTTATATCTTTCCTCTCATAATAACTTATATGTATATAAAGCGTTCGAACCGAAATTCTCTGCAATGGAAGACAAATATACACCATATATATATATATATATATATATATATATATATATATATATATATATATATATATATTCCCTATTTGAATATTAAATATACACACAATCATAAATTCTCATAATTTGTATAGTATAAGTGCACCATTTGTTTATGTATATGTTTATGGTGTTCAAGACTTATGTCTAAATTCACAAACCCACAATTTCATTGAATAGTTATATACACTCATTCTCTCTCTCTATATATATATATGTAATTATTGTATTTCAAGTATACACAGTCCTTATATAAATATATGTATATACTATATTTTTATATTTATAAATATAAAGATCATATATATGTATATATACATGGATTTGAATAAGGAATGACTTCATTCTTATATAATTTTGCTCAATGTTTTTACTGTCAAAATTACACAGTCGATATACTATCTAAATCGACAGTCTCATATATAGATAAACTAAATCAATTTGACAATTTTTTTTAATATATGTGTTGTACCAAATCAACTATTTACATATCTTATGTACTAACAAATTGATAGAACATAATCGTATTTTAACCCATTGAAAACATCTTCTTTTATTTTAACTCGGATTTAATTATATATATATATAATTAAATCCGAATTAAAATAAAAGAAGATGTTTTCAATGGGTTAAAATACGATTATGTTACTATCAATTTGTTAATATATATATAATTAAATCCGAGTTAAAATAAAAGAAGATGTTTTCAATGGGTTAAAATACGATTATGTTACTATCAATTTGTTAGTACATAAAATATGTAAATAGTATATATATATATATATATATATAATATTTTCTAGAAATATATATTTATATATTCTATATATATTGTATGGGGCATTTAACCTAGAAAATAATATATATATATATAATATCTTATGGGACATTTAACCTAGAAAATTATATATATATATATATATATATATATATATATATATATATATATATATATATATATAATTTTCTAGGTTAAATGTCCCATAAGATATTATATATATATATATATTATTTTCTAGGTTAAATGCCCCATAGTGTATATATATAGAAAATATAAATATATATTTCTAGAAAATATTATATATATATATATATATATATATATTCCTAGGTTAAATGCCTTATAGATATGACATTTAACCTAGAAGAAGAAGATATATATATATATATATATATATTATATTTTCTAGGTTAAATGCCCTATAAAATATATTCTAGGTTAAATGTCCCATATGCTATATATATTTTATGGGGCATTTAACCTAGTATATATATATTCAAGGTTAAATGCTCATATATATAATTTCTAGATTAAATGCCCATATATATATGGGCATTTAACCTAGTATGTGTGTGCACACACACACTAGGTTAAATGCCCATATATTCCTATGAGGTATTTAACCATATATATATATATATATATATATTCTTATGGGGCATTTAACGTTATATATATATATAGTTAAATGCCCCATATTCTAGGTTAAATGTCCATATATTCCTATGGGGCATTTAACCATATATATATATAGGTTAAATGCCCCATATGAATATATGGGCATTTACCATATATATATATATATATATATTTATTTATTTTACGTTAAATGCTCCATAGGAATATATGGGCATTTAACCTAGAATATATGAATATATATATATATATATATATCTTATGGGGCATTTAACCTAGAAAATATACATCTAGAGTTTCAAAAACTCAATCTAAAATTATATACTGTAAAAATTATTTGCCCATATTTTTATTCTCAAGCTAGGGCATTACACAATCTAAGCAACTAAACCATTTCACCTTTATGATTCCTTGTTTATACAAAATTAGTTTGTAGTCATAGGGTTTATAGGGTAATAACTTAGTTCTGTGGATGGTTGAGCCATCCATAAGGCTAACCCTGTATCCCCATAAAAAAAATTCAATTTATTTATAAACCCTAGGAAATAAAGCACTCACATAATTCTTTAAACAATAGAATAGTAAAAACATCACCAACCTTAATATTGCTTCCAATTTGACATTGAATCGAACTAGAATTACTACTTTCTCTTTCTTACTCTGCCTTTCCTCTTCTTCTCTTCATCACCGTGCTCCCCTTCTCTTCCCAGCTCACCTCTTATCTATTCTACTTACCCATCAAGTCTTGTATGCAATCGCTCCCAACTCGTAGTCACCATGCATAATCCATGTTTTTTCCATTCCAACAATGATTAAAACCAATTAATTTCGATTAATAATGCTTAAGAATGTCCTAATTTCACTTTACTCAAACTTTCCTCTTTTCCTTAGTCATTATTTTATTCAATTTAAATTATGTGCATGTTAATTTACGTTATATGTCCAAGTACTCTACTCAAAAGTCCACTTTTAAATCATTTTACAAAATAATATCTATACTTTTAATCTTAATGTAGTTCATGCAAGTTTACAAGACTAGACTTATATCTTAGGATAGTATTTAAGATAATTCAACCTCCTTTTATAATTAGTAAAGGTAATTATCTCCTATCTTTTTATGGCAATATGATTAACATGACATTTATTATTTCCTCATATCAAAATGATAGACCAAACAATTATTTATTTCAATCATAACAAGATAATTGTTCATGTTATTACTAGTTTATATAGGCTTTCTATGCCTTTCATTATCTTAATAGCTTAAGGCGTATATTGATATTCCCGAATCTCAATAATAGCAAGCTTAATGTTCTAAAACATTGTAAAGAAGTTTTGTTAGTCTATATATAATAGTAACTAGATATTATCTACATGGATTTACATTCTTGTAATTGTAACCAATATAAGTGAAGTAACCTATACAATCATATTGCAACATCATAAACTAAGTCTACGTAAATATACACAATGCAATCATGCACAAGATGCATTACATATTTATGTAATAACATTTACTAACACACAAACTCTAATATTTAACTGCAATTAACTTTACAAACATACTAACTCTGACAATCCAAACACACAATGCATATAACATATAAAATCTCATGTGGTAAATTTATGGGTTTAGTAGTTTCTCTAACATCCTTCACCATCTCCATATGCATCACCCTATCTAATGATGCTCTCCCTCCATCATGCTCTGCGGGATGAACTCTGATGCATCCAACTCCCAACAAGAAGGTAGTTAGCCTGATACATCATGATGTATATCAGAAAACAATGTTGTAACAATAAATTTAATATAATCATTATGTACAATATTTACAATATAACCAATTTATAGTAATGGAATCATGAAATCCAAGTAACATATAACTATCTCATATCAACATATGACTTATAATTTAGTTAAAAAGTAGAAAATCAATTTAACAACCATAATAATCCACAAATAATTAGGTAAATCATCTTAGTGAAAAATTATAATGTAACATCCTTCCTCCTAAAGCTAGTCATCATCCCAATGACACTTATTCAAACAATAGTTATAAATAACAAACATTATTTAGCAAATAAATAACATAATATGAAGCATCAAATCAAGTAAACAAATGTGAAAAAATCCTATAAAACTCATCATAGTCCTCCCAAGTAACACTATCCTCATAGTATTGGTCCCACAAGACCTTGCATTGTGACACTTCTCTATTATGCAAATGAAGTTTGTGAGTATCAATTACTTTGATTGGTTCTACCATGACTATCCTGAGATCTAGAACCTACAAAGCATTCCAATCTAACACATGTGAAGGATCAGTTATATACTTTTTAAGATAAGATACATGGAAGACATTATGCAATAGAGCTAGTGATGGTGGCAATGTAAGCTTATATGCTGCATGATTGACCACTTCTAAAACCTGAAAAGGTCCCACATATTTTGGTGAAAGTTTTGTTGACTTCCTGAATTTAATCAAGCTCTTTTGTGGCTTAACCTACAAGAATACTTTATTGCCTATTGAAAATTACCTAGCTATTCCCTTCAAATCAACATAGTTCTTATGCCTATCATCGGCCTTAGTGAATCTCTACCTGATTATTCTAAATCGATCTTTATATTTCTAAAAGCATCTTAGGTCCAAAGACTACCCTGTCTTCCAACTTGTCCCAACTGATTGGTGTCTTGCACCTTCTTCTATAAAGTGCTTCAAATGGTGCCTTCTTCAAAGTAGATTGGTAGAGTTATTGTATACAAACTCAACCAATGGAAGGTATTCTTTCTATTTGTATTTTTAATCCATGAAATACATATGAAGATCTTCTAACACCTAATTGACTCGTTCAGTTTGACCATCAATTTGTGGGTGATATGTAGTACTGAAGTTTAGTTGCATACCCAAATTTGAATTCAGAGTTAACCAAAACCTAAAAGTCATTCTCAGATCATGATCTGATATTATCTTCTCTAGAAATCCATGTAATCAATACACTTCATTTATGAATCTCTTCTCAAGAGTGAGTACATCATATGCCAAATTACCTGGTATAAAATGTGCTACCTTGGTTAGTTTATCAACTACAACTAGGATCATGTCGTGCCTATTCTGTGACAATGGTAATCCTTAGAAAAATTCCATACTAATCACCTACCATTTACATTTTGGTGTCATGTGGATATAACAATCCAGTTGGATGCACATGTTCACCTTTCACTTACTGACATTTCAGACAATGTGACACAAAGTACATTGCATATTTCTTGACTCCCTTCCAAAAATAAAGTGGTCTAAGCTCTTCCATGAGTTTGTTTACTCTTGGATGTCCTAAATATAAGACATTTTATATTTCTTTTAGCACGGTGCTCCTTAGATTCTCCCAATCTAGCACATACATCCTTTCATTATATCATAGAAGACCATCATTTTATAAGCTATATCCTTTATACTTAATATTTTGAGTATTCTCAAACAAAGTTTTCTTGACTTGATCATAGAATTCATCTCCTAATGAGAATTCAATTACATGATCTCTATAAGTACTTTTGATAGTAGCCTTAATTGTTATGTGCCTTCTATGACTTAAGGTGTTAGATTACCTTTGATGTAATTGATATCAAAGTCATAATCAAATAAAAAATCTAACCAACATCTTTGACGAGCATTCAAATTTGGTTAGGTGAAAATGTATTTGAGTTGCAAGTTATAAGTTTTGAGCTCAAATGGTTTTTCCAACAAATAATGTTTTCAAACTTGCAAAGCATGAACAATTTTTACAAGTTCAAGATCATAAAGGGCATAATTATAAGGCTTTAGCTTCCTACACTCATAAGCTACCATTGTACCATTCTGCATAAGGACTCCTCCTAGTCCATTCCCAAACACATCTATGATCACTGAGAATTGACCATTAGGATCAGGGACTCTTAACACTAGTGCTAAAATAAGCCTTCTTTTCAATTCCTAAAAAACTACTTCACACTTATCTGATTATATAATATTTTTTGTAATAGATTAGCTATCTTGGAAACATATGAAATGAATTTTTTGTAATAGCCTACTAATCCCATGAAACTCCTTAACTTATAGACATTCTTTGGTGCCAACCACTCCATAATGTCTCTTATCTCAGTCAAATCAACTAAAATGTCATCTATTAAGATAATATATCCCATATATTGCACTTTCTTTTGGAAAACTACACACTTGGATAATTTGCCATACAATATGTGATTTTGAAGACATTGCAAAACCAACTCCAGATGTTGAAGATGCTCTTCTTCATCCTTAGAATATATAAAATTGTCATCTAAAAATACCAAAACAAAATGATCTAGGTAATCTCTAAACACATTTTTCATGAGATTCATGAATGTTTCAAGTCCATTCATCAATCCAAATGGTAACACAATAAACTTGTAATGCCCATAGCAAGTTTTAAATGTCATCTTTGGAATATCCTCATATTTTATTCTTAATTGATGATATCTAAATCTAAGATCAATCTTAGAAAACACTTTTGCTCCTCACATATGATAAAAAAATAATCTATTTGAGGTAACAAATACCTATTTTTGATGGTCACTTTATTCAACACTCTATACTCAATGCAAAGTCGAAGAGTGCCATCCTTCTTCTTGATGAAGAAAATTGGTGTACCCCATGGTGACACATTATCTGATCAACCCTTTGGACAATAATTCCTGAAGTTGTGCTTTTAATTCAACCAATTCAATGGTTGTCATTCTATACAATGCCTTATACTAAGATTCCAATCCTGGTTTGATATCAATAGAGAAATCAAACTTCTGTTTAAGAGGCAATCTTGGTAATTCCTCTGGAAAAACATCATGAAAAACCTAAGGAAAGGATAATATTTAATTTATGGTTCCTTAGTTTCCTCCATTTCATTTATCTTGATGATAAATGCTTGACATTCTTTTCCTTGGGCCTTCCTGAGTTGCATTACATAAATCTACCTAAGCCTTAAGTCCATTTTCTCACCCTGAATTAGTGTCTGATTTTTAGAATCATCTAGACACTCAAAAATTTTCAAATAACAGTCAACCTTGGCCTTATGTTTCACAAGCCAGTTGACTCCTAGGATCACATCATATGACCCTAGTAGTGCTACATAGAGATCCACTATTATTTTGAATTTAGGCAACTTAATTTCTGCTTCTACTAAACATTTATCGACTTAGAATTTAGAATCATTCCCAAATTATACCGACCATACATTTACCATTACTCTAGCCTTTATAGACAATTTATTTAGAATTTTAGGAGCTATAAAACATTTCATAGCCCCTATATTTATCAAAATGGAAACTAGATGTTCAAACAAAATACCTGACAATTTTATGGGTGAAGCTTGGAATTCGGCTTGCTAATTATCAATTATCGCATGAATACATTTCTAAAAAGTTTCTTGTTGAGGGGTAGAAACTTTGTTCCTTAAATTATCTTGGATACATTCATGCACAAAATGGTCACCTACACAAATGAAGAAACCTCCTGATAGTTCCTTCCTATCAAACTATTGGTTTCCCTTAAAACTGACTTTAGAACCATTACCCAATTTTTTTCTACCTGAACCACTATTGAATCTAGTATTCTAACTCTTGAACCGACTCTTGGAGTCTCCACTCCTCTGCTTCTAGTTCTTCTTTTTGAAAGTTAGCTTAGAACTTCCAAACTTTTTAAAAAAATTGTCTTTGACCCAAGCAAGAGATTTCAAATTTTTATCTTGTTTGACTGCTTTCTCAAAGACTTGGTCCATGGTATATGGTCCACGAATGTCCACTTATCCACCAATCTAGGGTTTTGATCCCATGATGAACTTAATATTGAACCTCTCATTTGCTTGATACTAAGGTACATATTTTAAAAGTTTAATGAACTATTCCCATTACTAATTCACCAACAAGTTTCCTTGCTTTAGATTCTAGAAATCTATAAAATTTCAGTCAAAATTTAATTGTGGAAGCCATTGTGATTTGAATAGTGCCACAAAATGCTCCCATGTAGTGGTGGTCGAATTTAGATTCATTTCTAACTTTTTGTTGACCCACCATGTAGTTAATTATTCATCTAATTAATATGCTCTCCAAATAGCTTTGGTGACCTCGAAGTAGTTTTGAATCTCAAAATAATTCTCCATTTTAGTCAACCATGCTTCAGCTTCGTCTCCTATAACAGTTCCATTAAACTTAAATGGATTCACCTTTTTCATGTCCTTAGCCAATTCCATGGCTACACGTGCTCTTGCATCCTAAGGAACTTCCTCATGTCTCTTCAATTGAGGTATTTCCTTCTCAGTAGGATGCTCTTTAGGATCATATTGATGGGCTTCCTCCTCATGTCCATGAATTTCATGTTTCAGGGCTACAATTTTGTCCCTAGTTTCATTTATGGATGCAAGAACCTGATCCAACTTTGTTGCTTATTCAATGATAAATTAGGATTAAATAGAGGGTTATTATCATTGAAATTTTAAGAGCCCTCTCCAAATTCTCTTACTCACACTATTATTCTTTTTGATAACAAAACAATACAATTTTTTTAGCAAACTCATTAAGTCCTCAAGTTCGAGCCACAACTTTGATACCATAATGTAACATCCCCACTGGGATTTACTAGAATAATGTAATATATTTTTAAAATTATATTAAACATATTCATTTATTAGATTACACCACGAGAATCTAATTAGTGATCTTTAGCATAATATTAAGTATGAGAAACATAAAGTAAACATGTAATATTAACAGTTATTGATCACTAACATAACATGAAATAAAACATAACTGTATAAGGAAAGTAATTACATATAATCTAGCCATGACTGGTACAATAATACAACCACTGTTGTTAATTTACATGTACAATTAATTACAATATCCATCAAGCATAATGTTTTATTTATAAATACAATAATAGATACAATGTTCCACGAAACATGAGTCTCACGAACTCTAGTATCTATGATAATCTCAAGTGTAGTCTCCAATAAGTATTGTCGTGGGGAGGGAGAGCATCATTCAAGCACTTTTTCACACCAACCATGAACCATTGATCCCTCAAAAAATCCCCAAAATAGGGAATGGCCCTCCCTTCACAAATGGATATATAGTGACAGTGCAGGAAACCAGAGAGACAAGCTAGTACGCGTGTGTTGTAAAATTCTAATACATGATGTGTACCATAAATAAAATACATTCTAACATGATATCACATAAACATGTAAATAATACATATGAAATGATAATGTTTACCTAAACATTACTTTGTCCAAAGTTTTTAAATAGCTAATAATCACTTGGATTAGTCAAATTCATACACACCACTTGATCGGATTACCTTCATCTGGCATTGGTGATGCTAAGTAAGCTAGTGAAGTCCATATCACTACTTAGTTAGTACCAAAAATATGATATTTGGTTAATAATAATTTAATCAATAGATTCATATAGATTATTCTACTAGCAGGTATGAAAAACATGCCACATGCTTGAATAATCTTTCTTCATACATTTAGTCCGTCAAACATATGTAGGAATCTTTTCTATATTATTTATCATATAAATAATAATCATAAAAAGTAAGTTTAATTACCAAACAGGTAAAATACAAACTCATACTATATGATCTACTTTTTAAAATGCAATAAAATCAACATTCTCATAATATATATTGCACATACCATACAATTGTAACAACAGTCATAATGATATAAAAGACATAATTAACTTATAAATAATAAGTATAATCTTTCATTATATTATACCTATTTGGAGGCTTTATAAAATTAAAGCACCCTATCCTTTAGGTTTTTATGAATTCATTACTTAATAAAAAATTATAACTATAGGGATGCATCCAATATATTCATACCAGCGATAAATGTGTATGTGGACCTAAGTTCACATATAGATATATAACAAATATTTATACTCTTTTAATTATATATATATGTATGTATGTATGTATACACATATATACACACATACATACACACACCCATGTATGTATGTATGTATGTGTGTATATATGTGTATACATACACACACAATATATATATATATATATATATATTGTGTGTGTGTGTATGTATACACATATATACACACATACATACATACATACATGGGTGTGTGTATGTATGTGTGTATATATGTGTATACATACATACATACATATATATATAATTAAAAGTGTATAAATATTTGTTATATATATATATATATATATATATATATATATATCATGTTATGGTATCTTCCCATTTACTTCAAGACTATATAATTCAATAACTTTCCATGAACAAGCATTTAGATCTAAATAGGGTCTCAACATTTCCTAAAGCCCCAATTAGATTCATAAATTTCAACATAAAAGATATAATTTAATTATGATAAAAAACATCCCGAAACATTTACCCTATTTTTCCTTTAATAAAGTCCTTATATTGTATATGTATTAAAGGAAATAGAGTGAAATAAACCAATCAACCATCCAATCTTGAACTTAAACTTGGTTATTAATGGAGGTTTTATACTCTTTCAAAGTTTCCAGGTGTATCTATCAAATAAAATTGGTACCTAAAACCAATTCCTTGAGAATTGCAAACTTATAAAAATGTGACATAGATTTTATGTGTTTGAACAATATGACCCATTTCACATATATTCATTCAATATTGACATAGTCATTCTCTTATTAGAAGAGCTTATAAGTTTAAAAACTCAAATTACTTTACATATTTCAAAATGGAAACTTAACTTATATCTTTCCTCTCATAATAACATATATCTTTTCTTTTCTACAATGGAAGATGAATATACATCATGTGTGTGTGTGTGTGTGTGTGTGTGTATTCCCTATTTGAATATTAAATATACACATAGTCATAAATTTTCATAATTTGTATAGCACAAGTGCACCATTCATTTATGTATATGTTTATGGTGTTCAAGACTTATGTCTAGATTCATAAACTTATAATTTCATTGAATAGTGATATATACTCATTATGTATATATATGTGTGTGTATGATGCCATTATTTCAAGTATATAGAGTCCATATAAAAATATATGTATATACTCTATTTTTATATTTATAAATACACATACCATATATATGTATATATACATGGATTCAAAGAAGGAATGACTTCATTTCTTATATAATTCTGCTCATTGTTTTAACTATCAAAATTCCATAGTTGATTTACTAACTAAATCGATAGTCTCATATATACACAGGCTTAATCAACTCAACAGTTTTCTTGTATATATGTGTTTTACCAAATCGACTATCTACATATCTTATGTACTAACAAATTGATAGTAACAAAATCCTATTTTAACCCATTCAAAACATCTTCTTTTGTTTTAACTTAGATATATATTATAATATACTTATGACCTGTATATATCGACCAACTAGGTATATCGACCAACTAAGTATATATAATCATATATGCACTCAACTAGGTATATCGACCAACTGAGTATATATATATTATCCTATAAACCCTATGACTACAAACTAGTTTTATATAAACAAGGAACCATGAGGGTTAAATGGTTTAGTTGCTTCGATTGTGGAATGCCCTAGCTCAAGAATAGAAATATGGGCAGATAGTTTTTACAATATTTAATTTTAGATTGAGTATTTAAAACTCTAAATGTATATTTTCATAGGTTAAACGCCCCATTACATAATTGTCTTATCTTCGACACCCCATTTCCTACTTCAACACCCGTTAATGGCAGATGTTGAACCTATAATTACCAAATTTCCTCTATGTGTTTTTAGGTTAGATATCTTCCACTTGATCACTTAGACAATATCCTTCTTAATAATCAATGAATAGGAAATTGAGGCTCTGCACTTGTCCTAGAATCACCTGAATTTAGTTGTTCACTCTTCAACTTTGTAAAATTACACTCAAAGCAAAGGTAAATTTTAGAATGAGCCCCTGAATGTCTTTTTATGTCCTCTAGAGGGTAACTTGCATTTACTACCCCCCTCTCTTCAACCATCACTTATCACAATCAATGCATTTTAACAATCTCCTTTGATCCAAAACTTAGAAGTTCTGGTTGATGAATGTTGCAATAGCATAAAAATAACACAATAACAATGAATTCTTTGAGAAGAGATGTCGTATTACTTAAAGATCACTATACAAATATAGGCTTATCTCTGGGAAGAGATGTATGCCTTCCTTTTTCGAGTTACAATGCATTTATACATATTTTGAAAACATCAGGAGATTGAGTGGCTTGAAGAATTAATGGTGACCTTTTAAGAATGAGTGGCTCGAGAGAAATAACATAATTAAAATAGTACAACACTTGAGGACATAATGGCTCAAGGAAATAGCTGTCACCAACAATGTGACTTCCAAGAATGAAAACAATACAATATTTGAGGAATT
Organism: Torreya grandis; assembly: GCA_037957365.1. Lineage (NCBI taxonomy): Eukaryota > Viridiplantae > Streptophyta > Pinopsida > Cupressales > Taxaceae > Torreya > Torreya grandis. Next base: position 868,779 of record JARHVA010002103.1, on the reverse strand, counting down.
AACCGTCACCCGAATGGTCACCCAAATGGTTGCCCAAATCATTTCTGCCTCCCAAGTGGTCACCCAAAGTGTTGCCCAGATCATTCTTCCCTCCTTGAAAATCAATGGTCCCCATTGCGTCAATATTACCCGTCAGGTGGGGTAGTTGTGTCTTGATTTGATTCGCAGTGAGCCACTCACCTTGGTGGCTAAGTTAGCCTCTTCTGACGACTTGATACAGTGGAATAGAGCGTCCTCTTGTTGTCTTCATCCAAGTATCCACAATATGATCCTCTTCTACTAGAGCAAAACTCTGTGGGTCAAGCTCATCAATTTCTAGTTGTTTGCCACAACTGAAGTGTCTAATAGAGGTGGGTGATATGGTTTGAGGAGCTCCACATTGAATATTGGATGCAAGCCAAGGTGGGCTGGTAGGTTCAACTCAAAAGCATTTTTTGCAACTTTTCTAGTGATGGTGTATGGACCATATTGCAAAGGATGAATCTTTCTGTATGGGCCTGCAAGCCATTCCTTCTAAAGCCGTAACCAAACCTTGTCACCCATAGCAAAATGGTGTGCAATCCTATGTTTGTCATGGCATAGCTTATACTTCTGATTCATCTTCTCCAGGATGTCATGAACTTGTTGCTGGATATGCTACATTTGTTCAATAAACTTGGTCACTTTTGCTACCTTAGAGCTTCCATGAGGTGTGTATTCCATGATGGAAGGACTGGCCATCACGCCAAAAGCTCCAGAGTGATCTGGGTCCTCTTCCAGACCACTATATGGCCTAGGGACTGAAGCACCTAAGGTGAACCCAATTAGATACATGGAAATAGTGTATCGCTATCCCTAAGAAGGGATGTGTGGATCATGCCCACCAGCTTTCGTGGGACTCAACCTCGAGACCTAGCTCTGATACCACTGATCCAAAACTCAAAAGTTCTAGTTGATGAATGTTGCAATGGCATAGAAATAACACAATAACAATGAATTCTCTGAGAAGAGACGTCGTATTACTTAAAGATGGCAATACAAATATAAGCTTATCTCTAGGAAGAGATGTCTACCTTCCCTTTTTAGGTTACAATGCATTTATACATATTTTGAAAACATCAGGAGATTGAGTGGCTTGAGGAATTAACGGTGACCTTTTAAGAATGAGTGGCTCGAGAGAAATAACAGACTTAAAATAGTACATCACTTGAGGACATAATGGCTCGAGGAAATAACTGTCACCGACAATGTGACTTCCAAGAATGAAAACAATACAAGATTTGAGGAATTAACTGTCACCCGCATGGTCACCCAAATGGTTGCATTTTCCTTGGGTGCTTCAGTCTCTGGGCCATATAGTGGTCTGAAAGAAGACCCAAATCACTCCAGAGATTTTGGTGTGATGGCCAATCCTCTATTGGTATCAGAGCGGTTTGTCTTGAGAGTGTATGTTCCCAAGGATGAGGTCAGGATACAAGAAACTTGGGTGGGAAGCGACAGAGTTTCCAAACACTCCACCTGTGCACCCCAAATGACCTCAAATAGCAAATGACACTGAGACATCTAATCCTTTCAAGTAAATGGTGAATGAAGCCCTCCAATGGCAACAAGCATAGATGCTCCAACAATTTGCTCAAATTATTCAAACACTTTTGATGTGAAATTCTGGCTCTGCGGCTACACATCCGGGCTCCTCATCGAGGCAGCTTCCTTTCAGTGCCCCAACACCATTCAAGGTTCAGGTAAATTTTGATATTCCCACATTTGAAAGAAAAATCAATGCTGATGTAGTGGAAAATTGGTTGGATCAACTGTCGTCCTACTTCTCTGTAAATAACTGTCACTGACAATGTGACTTTCAAGAATGAAAACAATACAAGATTCAAGGAATTAACTATCACCCGAATGGTCACCCAAATGGTTGCCTGAATCATTTATGCCACCTGAGTGGTCACCCAAAGTGTTGCCTGGATCATCCTTCCTTCAACTATCACTTCTCACCATAAATGTGATTAATGGTATTGTCATGACACGATGTTGGAATACTTATCATAACCACTATATCTTTATATTAATGGCACATATTGTCTCACATTTTTTAGAGTGCATGACAACTATAAATCCCTTTGAATATTCATACCATTGGTGAGAAACTTTATCCTTAAACCTCTTTGCTTGTGTGTTCATCCCTATGGACCATTTACCAACACGTGTAACACCCCTTACCCTACACTAAATGTGCATCATGGTCCTCCACAAAAAGATAAGTACTAAGTTATAAAATTAACATAAATAAAAGAAAGCGGTGGGAAACTAAGGGATTTATTAAAAACAATAAACTCTAAACAAATGGTATACACTTTATTGATACAATTAAAACTAAAAACTTTAAGTGGAGAAATAAGACAATAACCAACTACCGTTGTAATGCCTAAGAAGAAATTAGCCATCAAATCTTTGTAAATGACATGCATTGGTAGGATGAATACTATGAACAATAAAAGGACCATCCTAGTGAACACAGAGCTTCCTAGAGTGGTGCACGAACTTGGAGTCATAGAGTAAAACTTTCATTCTAGGGGTAAATGTCTTGTGCTTAAAGTGGCAATCATGCCATGCCTTTTGTTTGTGTTTTTCCATATCTTGATTCCAATGAGAAAGGAAACATGGTTCATCCAACCATAACAAAGCATCTAAATGTTCTTTCAATGATGATTCATCATCCAATTATCTGGAGCATGCAATATGAAGAGAAGGTACTAAGAATTCAACTAGAATAACTGCTTCAGTTCCAAACACCAGATTGAAGGGTGTATTTTATTGAGGTACTTATAAGTTATCTGATAAGCCCAAAGTACTACAGACATCGAATCATCCCAATCGGTGCATCCAATATTACAAATCTTTATAAGTGTTGTGCCTAAGATTTTGTTAAATGCTTTAGTAGTGCCATTGGCTTGGGGATGATATGGTGTTATTTTATGACAGGCAATCATGAACTCAATGAGTGATATGAAAATAGTTTCATTGAGGAAGTGTGTATCGTAATCATTAATAAAACTTAATGGATAGCCAAATCGGGTTATAATATGTTCCCATATGAAGTGCACAATAGTTGCTATAGTATAATCCCTTGTTATCATGAACTCAACCCAACACGTGAGATAATCAATTGTTGTTATGATATATCAGGAACCTGTAGTCATCCAACTATGTTGATGGGGATGATAAAATTGATGGCCCATTTCTCAAATGGTTCTTGAAATAAAATAGGATGTAATGGCATTGCATCTTGATGATTTGGTTTCCTCGTGCACTGATAAATATCACATTGTTTGACATATAACTTGACATCTTGAAAAGTGGAGGTGACCACAGTCCAACTAATAATACTTTGTGTGCAATAGCCTCACCAACATAGTGTCTACCAGCTATTCCTTCGTGAACTTCATAGAGTACTTTAGGATGCTCATATTTCATGACATAACATTGAAGGATTTCATCTTGTCCAAGCTTATAGAGGTCCCCTCCAATGAGCTAGAATGATGCGGAGTGGAAGGCTAGTTGTTTCTTAGCCTACAGACTAAAATAATCTAGCATTGTGCCAATAATTTACAAAGCTACTATATCTTCTAACTCCTTAGAAATACTTGAAACATGAAACAATTTTACATCAGGTAGGTTGTCCTCAATAACTTGTGCTAGCTCATCAAAATCAATTCTGGAAAGATGGTCAGGATTGTAATTGGTCTTACCTGGTTTGACCATGACATAAAATTGGAATTCTTGGAATAACATAATTCAATAGTAGATGTGGCTATGTAACACAATTTTATTAACCGGATATTTTAAAGCTTCATGGTTTGTATAGAACACAAAAGGAGTCACCAACATGTACTATCAAAATTAGCATATACCATGGAAAGTACTTTGCACTCTATTGTGGTATAATTTATCTCAATCAAAGTAAGTTTTCTACTTGTAAAATAGATGGGGTGATCAAGGTGGCCTTCTCCAGGCTATGTAAGTATCATACTAACAGTCATACTAGAAGCATCTACATGGGCATGTAATGGTTTAGTCCAATTAGGGAACTAGAAAATTGGTGTAGTGATGATCTTGTCTTTTAAGGCTTTAAAGGCTTCTTGTTAAGAGTGTGTCTAAACAAAGTGTTCATTGTGTTTCGAGAGTACCTCCAATGGCATGGAAATCTTGGCATAACCTAAGATGAATTTTTGATAATACCTAGTATGACCTAGAAAATCATGAATCGTGCATTGGGATGTCGGTGCTAGTAGACAGAGGTTGAAAGATACCTTAGTAGGGTCTACCAAAAGTCCATCTTGGCAGATAAAGTGACCAAGAAGAATGTTGAATGGTTTAACAAAAAGACATTTCTTTAAATTAAGTGAAATTTGAATCACTTGGCAACATTCAAGTATAAGCCTTAGATTAGAATAGTGGTCTTTCACCAGGACATAAACTATCCAGTCATCCAAATAAACCTGAAGGAATTTATGGATGAAGTCTTTAAATGTCTTAATGACTATACAAGAGAACACAATAGGTGCATTTTTAAACCCAAATGGCATTACTATATATGTGAAAGACTCTCACTCGGTAGGAAATGTAGTCATAGGTCAATCCTCCTCTGTGATGTGGATCTGATAGCACCCAAAAAATCCATCTATGAAAGTGTAAATTTCATACCCTAAAACACCTTTGAGGATTTATTCTGTGAATAGCATAAAAAAAGGATCAATAATATAGGATGCATTAAATATTTAGTAATCAACACAAATTCTAATGCACCCATCTTTATTTATATTTATTACCATGGGGTTAAGCCCCTTAGACTCATCAATTGCGGTTATAACTCCACTGCACAATATATTGTCAATTTTCTCTTTCACCTGTGCACGTAAATTTGGATTCATCTTATATGGTTGTTTCTTGACTGGGTGAGCACCTTCAATTAGTTTGATATATATTTTGCCTAAGGATGGATGAACACCTTTCATTTCACTATAATTTCTTAGAAAAACATCTATTTACTCTTTTAACAACTCAAATACTTTCAAAATATCAGTATCAGACCATTAGCTATCCATAGTAGCTATAATTGGTGCTTACTCCATGCTAATATTATGTTGGAAGGTTTGAATACTTTTTGAGTATGGGTGGTTTGCATCAAGGCTACTATCATGAAAAGTTTGAGTGCCATAGTCTGTGGGGACATCCAAATGATTTGTCAATGGGTCAAGTGGTTTGGACCCTTCACCTTCATCAACATGAAACACTAATTTTTGCTTTCCTTTATGAATTTCTTCCCAATGTGCTTGATGGAGGATGGGTTCTAATGTGGGGAAGGATTGCACAGATGGATCATTAAAAATAACTAAGCCTTCTTCTATTACACCATGTATATATCATAGCCGATCCTTGACAGGACTGGGGTCACCAACAATTGCTTGTCACATGGCTTGGAGTGTGAGACACAAGTCCATCCTTGGGGATGAATAAGAAAATGCTGAGATCATGTTATTTTTTAGCATATTTTAGGAATGTATACCTAAATGTCATTCTTCATAAACATACCATGCTCTATCCCAAGTGCATAAAGTGACATAGAAAGCATGTACCCATAGGTACTTTGTCAAGAAGGATCTTCAGCCAACCATATGGTTTTAAAAATTTCTAGGTGTGGTTTTGGTGCTTGGACTCTACTATAGCTGATTGTACCCTAGATATGGTTGCTATGATGAAACTAGTGATGTAAAGCAGAGTGTACTTGATCCTTATGAAGAAGATGCTCATTATGAGTTTTCCACCACCTTGTGATTGTGCCATAAAAAAGGTGAACTAGTGAACACATATGATCACTATCAGATTCATAGAAGGCTTTGAGTTATTGGATGAAGTTAGAGACTTCCATTTGCCCATGAAACCATGAAGCTTCATTAAGCCTATCTAGTGGTATAACCACAATTGGTCCTTGTGTGAATTATTCGATAATAAGATGAAAAAATCTATGGCATTTATGGTACTAACACAAAATGTCTTCACAACTACCAATGGCACCACACACTCTTCTAGTAAGGTCATAGTCACCATGGGCCCAACAATTACAAGCATTACTTGTAGTATCTTAAAGGGATGGTGTGTCCATCCATTAGAGGATGCCATTAAGAGTAGGCTCATGATGCTCACCATATCTTGTTATGATGTTGTAGATATGATTAGTATCCTCATCCATGCTAACATGTTATACATATGGGGGCCCATGTGCTTGGTCCAATGGGATGATGACTCACTAGTCAATATTTTCAAAACTGATATATCACTTTTGAAGCTTAATTCAACATTATTTTCATAGCACCAAGGATGACCCATTAGGGATAGAAAATCATCAACTTCAACCAATTTGAGAACTTTAAAGCTAGCCTTAAAAGGTACCCCAAAGATATCGATAGTCGCATTTTTAAGAATGCCAATTAGTAGAGCACAGGTTTTATTAGCCATAAATAACACGTGAGGTGATGGTTATAATGTTGGGCTAGCCATTTTTTGCCATGCATATTTTGTGAAGACATTGACCTTAGTACTAGTGTCGACTAAAATGTTTTAGATCACCCTACCATCAATGGCAACATTCACCACTATTTCCTTATCTTCTTGAGGGCTAAGAGGAGCAGGAGTATCTTGTCACTGAGGATGATTTAATCGACAGTCTTTAGTTAGCCTTGATAAATGAGGTTGATCTTTAGTTAGCCTTGGTGCCTGATGTTTAATCCAATTACTTGACTATGGGATAATATATTCTTCTAATAGATGCTTGTAAAGTTCTTGGAAATCAGCTCACACTACATTTTGTAGTTCCATGGCCTTTTGAAGATTAGCACATTTGGTGGTTTCTTGGTCCTTAAGAAACTAAATTTACCCTTGTAGGTCTTGTACCAAGTTCATAATATCCTGGAGCATGTCTTTCTATTGCTGGGCATCAAGATGCTTAATTGCACGAGGCTCTTCATGTTGTATCTTCTTAATAGGTGGAATAGATGTAGACTGAGATTGTCCTCCACTATGTGTGATGATATTAACCTGTTGGGCCATAGAAATGCTACTAGAATATAGTTGCCAGTGAGGTTTCTCAATACAAATCATACTAGCACCTTTTTCATTTCTTTCCTTAGTGATGATTGTGTACAAATTATGGCATTCCTCCAATCAATGCTCCTTTTTACGAAAAACACATGTTGGATAGACTAGACAATCTCGTTAATAGTGATATAGAGATCCACACTTATAGCATGTTCATGGTGGAAAATGGCTACTTCCTTATCCCCATCCTCGACCTCATCCATAATATCCACCATTATCTTGATTGTTTGAGATATAGGTTTGATGCATACCGCACATGCATGCCTCATGTATGTCACTGATCAGTCAGTAGTCATTTATGTCATGAGTATAAGCATCACATATCTTGCATTAATCAGACACTTTAGAATGTGTATCTTATTATAATAGAGGACAAGAGCGAATATTGTGCTCTTCATGGAAAATTACACAAGACTACTTTAGCACAATGCAGATGTTCTTACGAGGGTAGTTACTTCTATTATGACCTTTAGACTCATAATCGATACACCGAAGACCACTACGAGTGTCATAAGCATTGTTTTCAATTAGTTTTTCTAATTGTGATGCCATTGAATGTATTTGAGCTTCCATAAAAGCACTGATTCCAGTGTTAATGCTACCAACAACTTCAATATAGAGGGTAGCTTCTAGGGCCTCACACAGGCTAGTAAAGTTCCTTTGAGATAACATTCATCTAAAGGGAAGTAACAAGCCTCCCATAAACCATTGGGCATGTTGAGTAGCATTAATCTTGAGTGAGAGCTTAGACAAGAGTGTTTTGAATCATGCATCATACTCATGTACACTTTTAGTAAAATCTTATTTTATATCCTTTAGCCCAACAATACTTTGTTACTCAAATTTTGGAATATCTAACTCCTGAGGAAACATTGTCTTGTGTTGGTCATAGCCAATTAATGCTTTTTGAGGGTCATACTTCCTATACTACTTGTGTGCTCTTTCTAGTAGTGTGGTTGCAAATTATGTTGATTTTCACTCAGAAGAAGTTATATGACATGACCTCCATATGAATTCACACTTACGAACATGTTCCATGACATTTTCCATGCCCTAATATTCAAGTAAATGAAGTATCATTTCATAATACATAGTCGATAATTAAGGTACTTGTAACGGTGTTTGCTAAGAACTCTTAAGTCCTATTATTGGACGTATAAGTCCACCACTTCCTCTTGTTCTGCCTCCTAGTCCAACTCCTACACCTCTAACAGTAGTACCTGAGATGTTGGGTGTGGTAGCAGGTTGATTTATAATAATTAAACTAGTGCTATGCCCACTACTGATGCTTGGTCCACTAGGCATACCAAGTTGGGCCATGAAATTACCTTGAAGAGGAAAATAAAGTGTTAATTCACTATGAGTTAAAACTTTCTCAATAATAGGTTCTCTTATGGGGTTAGTCTCTGACTCTACACTATCTATATCCCAATTATACATAATTAAATTATCTAGCTCAAAATCATGAGCACACACTATGGTTGGGAAGCTGGGTTTGTTTAAATGTGGTTCTTTAGTCTCCATTGTTTGGCTAGTTTCTCCCACATATGACAAAGTTGGCATTAGTCACGGTCTAAAAGTTGGTGAGTCCTCCTTATGCTCTTCCACTTCCCTATGAATCCTAACATCACTTCCCAAGTCCTCTCATCCTCTTGCTACTCTGCTTCCACCTCTAATCTTTTATCGAGCTTCATCATATTTATGTTTTCACAACTCCCACCAACTAACTACCATTTCAAACCACAATCATTCACCAACACCCTTGCATTCACCTCCCAACTATGTTGCTCATGCAAGGATGGGTTTATCCCTCCATAGGTAGAGTTTTAAGTCTAGAAACAATAAACAACTTATTTAATTCTAGTGGAAGTGTCTAATATACTGACCATGTGGTTCTCATAGAAACTAGAACTTTTCTTCTTTAGAATAAGAGTAAGTAGTTACAACATATTCCAAAATGTATCTATTCAACATCCCTTTTTGCTAGATATTAACAACTCATGTCCATGATGTTCCAAAATGTTCTAAATCCCTCTAATGTTCTATTGTCGAAGCTTGCCTCCTTCCAAAATTTCGTGACTGGTCTTGAGCATAGGCGGAGAGCCAAGCATGCAAATAAATAGGGACTTTGACAAAGAAAGTTTCATATGATTAGTTGTAGATATGTTGTTCAACCCATGCATGTTTAGAAACTCTGAGTTAAAGATATGGAATCACAAAATTATCCTTGATTGTTGTAAGCCATTGTTTAATATTATCAAGGGATAGTTGTTCATGCATTTTTATTACTATGCAACAAGTGCTATGGGTCTGGACAATGGAACCAAAATGTTGGGTTTTTCTATCAACTTTTCCTTAGGGCACTGAAGTGTCTAGTTCCTAACAAGCTAAGACATTGACATTTCATGCAAGACTAAACTCTTGCATGCTCACTTGAAGCACACAACAAGAAACTGGTTCTCATGGGTTATGTTGTGCAACAACATGCTTGTCAAATAATAGTGTTTATTCATATATCTAATTACTGATTACACAAAAAAAGAAAATACACAACTGTGGACCTTGTTTCAAATATGTAAATAAACATGATTATTAAGATAACTTCCATGAGACTCAAAGTGTTTATTACACAAGTTTATATAATGTATATTCTATTCATTATAGTCAAATACAAATCACATCTTACATAACAAACACATTGATAACTCGATGTTGTAACTTAAATAACAACTTGTAGCATAAGTTCAAAACTAATAGTAACTTCCATGATTTTCCTATTACCACAATAAATCATTACATAATACTAATGTTCAACCAACCTTACACATCTCTATATAGGGGTATTTATACTTGTTTTCCTAAACAAGTTAATACATTATTTATGGCACTTAGGTGACTATCCATCAATCTCCATTAGACTAAGAGTCATGAAAGTCATTTACTTGTTTCCCCTAAGGACTTGAGCCTTAATGACCCTATATTCTCATTCAGTGCTAGATCCTTGTTTCCAAATATCTTCCTTCATGTAGGTTGGTGTGAAACTCGTGTACGATTAAAGTTTGCTTTATCTTCAAGAATCATTCCTCAATCGTTTCTTGCTTCCTTCATGCTCCCCAAGTCTTTCATTGATATACTAAGTCCTTCACTCTCGAGTCCCCTATTTTTTATACCTCTTCTTTGACTGTCTTCTTGCACCATAATATTCTATGCCATTATCTCCCTGTGCCATGATCTTCTTGCACCAAACTAGTTCTATGCCATGGTCTTCCCGTGCCATGTTGGTTCCGTGTCAAAAGCCAAAATACTTAGTCAAAATTAGGGGTCCAACAAGCTCTAAGTATATCCAAATTATTAGATTGATGATGTTTCATTATCATGTTGATTCTTGATGGACTAATTTCGGTGAAATTTATAAGTATGCACTTAGAATAAAATTGAGATTAACTATCTAAATTTTTGAGCTTTTGAGATTATGCCACATGGCATAATATCAGAAGCCCAAAGCTTGTCGAAAGCCATAAAGGGTTTTAAGGCATAAAATCCTCCAAAGTTTGAGATTGAGACACGTATCTCAATCATGGAGAGTTATAACTTCATGGAAGGTTACATGGATAATTCTTTTTGGAGTCCTATAATCATGCCATGTGGTGAGATCATTGAGTTTGGAGTGGTGAAAAAAAATAAGATTGATTGGTTAGTGGAACCCCGAGACTGTCCAAGTGTCTCAATTATGGGGAAGTTAGAACTCAGGAGAAAAGGCAAACCAATTCAAATCCTAAAGACACTTGGCTTGCACAATCCTTCCATATGTCTCCATCTCAAAGATTCAAAGCCCATATATTGTAGTTGAATAGTCAAAGATCCCATCGCTTTTGAGCCATCCATGTGTTTGCATCTCATGAATGCCAAGCTCAAAGAAACAAATCACATTGTCAATAAGCAAAGACCTATCTAGGTCCCAAGATTGTGGCAAGTGGCATGATCTTAGGGACCCATAGTCTGTAGGACATTACAAGACCTAGGCTCCTAGAAAATGAGATTAAGATAGATGGCATAATTTTGAAGGCACAAAACTAAGAGATGTGTGTGAAATTTGACGGTTCAACATAGAAGCAAAATATAGGAAGATGACAATTTCAACTATAAGTGATCATTTATGTTGTGAAAAAAATACTTCCTCATGTATTTGTAACTTCCTAACTGATTTTAGTATTTTGGTTGGAATTGACAATGACAATATCTGAATGGAATGGCATTTCTAAATTATTTCACTTGTAGTGTTCTAATATAGATGATATGACTATGGTTCGAATGATCAAACCTATTTTTGCTTAAAATAGACATATTATTATGTATTGAATCATTTATCTCTAATAGAGAGATTTTTGGACTCCAAATCTTCATTCTTTAACATATGGAAAAAATTATCTCATTATGTCCTCAATCATTTATTATTGAGAATTAGGAACTAAACCTTATATGAATAAAAATTTATACTCTGTCTTGTCTCTCTCATCCAGCAAGGATGATTCAAATGATTTGAAATTTACCACTTTAATAATTGAATACGTGGTCATATACATAATTATATCCAATTTCAAAAAAATAATTCAATTTTTACAAGATATAGAAAGGTCCATACCAAATTGGTTTGATCAGATTTTAAATTGTGAGCTTCCCTATACTAATCATTTATGGGTTGTTGATGTTCCCTATAACTACGTAAATTCATTTGGTGTAATGGTATCACCTAGTTTATGCTACCATCTAAACAATTAATGCATTGCCAATATGCTTCAACATTGCTACATGTTGTCACTCAAAACCTTCATTGTGCTCTGACTAGTTATTTATTCTTACTCATTTCTTGGCCTGTCTCATAGATTTCGAAGACTTCTCCTAACCTAGATCAAACACTTTTTTATTACATGACTTAATTATGTTCTTCACAATTTTAAAAGGCTTTTGGTAAATATATAAGTATAATTCTAAATTTTCTAAAGCCTTCTGATTGCCTGATCTTGCATCAAATGGTCCATGTTCATTCAATTGATCAAGGTTTTGGTAATCTAATTCAAAAAATACTAAGTCTAAGGATTTTATCCCTCTCAAATACTAAATCTCCAAGATCATGCCATATGCCACCATCTTGGCCATTCGACCATCAGGTAAATTTTTAGTGAGTTGGTTGAGTCTAGAAAACTCTTCAAGCTCTATGATTGTGCCACATGGCACAATCATGAAGTTTAGAGAGTTGAAAAGTCTAACATAACTCAAAAGGTTCTAAGGACCATGGGTAATCAAGATCATGCCATGTGTCTTGATCCTGACAACCCAGAGCCCACAAGGAGCCCAAGCAAACCCAAAATCCTCACATGCCACAGGCTACCGATATGTTGTCATATGACAACATTTGATAACTTGGGCCTGTGGGGGATCAATACACTATAGTCAAGACCTTCAAGCACCAAATACCCAGGATGGTGCCACATGTCAGTATCCCATACATTCAAGAACTTAAATGGGGAGGGAAAATTGGTAGACCAAAGCGATAGCTAGGAGGTACTAGTTCAATTCGATCATACCACATGGCATGATCATGCTAGAGACAAAACAAAATGTGGAGGTTGGTGGGTAGCTACAGAGCTAAGGCAAAAAATATAAAGTGAAAGACATAATTTAGGGAGCTAAAAGAGTGCTACATAATGGATATGAATAGTAGGACTTGAAAAATAAAAAAATTGCATGAAAAATAGTGAAATTACATATTGAGACTAAGTGAGTAATCTAAAAATTGAAATAATTAAGGCTTTACATTCTAAGAACATGGATTTTTGGTGTAAAATTACAAAGGACATAATCCACTAGCTAGGATAGTAAGGTAAGGAATTATGTCATATTCTAAGCAATTCTATTATGTAAAAAAATAAGAAATTTATTAACATAGTCTATGCAAGCAGAGAAATAATTGGAATGTTTTAGCATAATAGATCACTATTTTGAGTTGTTCAGATATGGAAAGTAAAATATAAGAACCAAAAAGCTAATAAACAATTCAATTTTTTTTCTCCCTCTCTTGTGATGTTGAAATCCTACGGTTCTATTTTTTGAATTTGCATTTTTGTTTTTGAATCTCCTATTTTATAACAAACTCGAAGGTTCTTCTCTTATGAATATAACTAGATGATTTTGAGGAAAAAAGGTTTTAAGAATTATTTAGTATTACATCATTTTCAAATTAACATTCTCCTTGAATATTTTATCTTAAAATAACCATTCTTTTAACATCTAGAGATCCTAGTTGCAATCTATCTATCTATTTATTTATCTTAGAACACATTTCTACAATAATATTTTTGGTGATGTTAGGTGAATCCAGTTAGAAATATAGGCTCTATAGTATTTATTTTTTGTACAACATTAATTGCTCTGGGAAATGACAAGTGTTACGCATTGATAACTTCACTATTTTCTTGGCACCAATAACATTGATAATTATAGGGAACTCAGTTCATTATTTTGTAAATTATGTAATTTAAGCTAATGTGGACCAATAACATGTATTTTAAAAGCATGGCAATTTTTTTCATCTTTTCAAGAATCAAGTTTAGAAGATGCTTATGTTTTCTTAAAGTATTACAAATGGCAGAGTGACATAAATTATAACATTTCATCTTCATGAAAGGGCATATAATTTTTATATTTTATGCAATATTGTCTGGTTTGTATTGTTTGAAATGTTGATATTTGTCAGGGAGCTAACACCATTCTTCCAATATGGGTGTATATGTGTTTTTATTAATAAGGTCTTAAATTTTATATTTAGTATTTCCATCAATATTAGTTCTCAACGCTATATGTTTGTTATCATTAGATTTTAGATTTCTTATTTTTGGAGATAACTAAAGGTAATTTTTTCATTTGTAGATATAAATTTAAGATATACAAGGGATTGCTTAGTGGATCAGTCAAATAATTTTTGTTGTAATGTATGTTTGATATTATTTCCCTGTAAGCTCTTTTGGCTTGCATTCAATACGATATTCTAAATATGATGAAGTTTGAATTTGTATAAGGTTTGAGTGTAGGTTCATCAAGATGGAGCCCTACCATTGTTATTCTTAAAATAAAGGAAGACATTACTTATATTCCAACTATGTTGAATGACTTTAATGTACATAGTGATACTAGTTTATTTTCAAATTCATAGGTTGTTCTTTTTTCATGAAAGATGTAAGCATTAGATAATTTTTACGATTGTGTATATCAAAATTTCCATAAATGTTAAAAGGAGAGTTGTAATAGGTTATGCTTATCACTAATTTTTCCCATTTACTACAGTAAACATGACAGATAAGGAGTGTAGTGAGAAGTCCATGGGATATATATTGTCTTATGAATGAAAAACTTAATTATAAAATCCTTTAGAAACTCTTCAAGAGATGGAGTCTCAAGCTCAAGGATTTGACCTTCCTAATGAAGAAGAAGAACTTTTGGCTAGCATAATTGATGATTTTTATTTGACTGGCCGACTCAACCAGATTGAAGATTTAGAAGAATATGATGATCTATTTAGCAGTGTAGGTGCTATAAAGCTATATTCTGATTCTTAGTAGCATTTTAATTTAAATTACACAATAATATACTTTTAGATTATATTTTTGGGTGTGGTGCAAGCCACCATTCCATTTCAAAAGTTATTCATAGGAGAGCATTCTTATGGTGAACATCCCTCTAGAAATCTATTAGTGTAAAACATCAATAGTAGTGTCGAGGATCATGAGGTTCCCACTTTATTTGAGGTGATTATCTTTTTTTTGGATGTATTGTTTTCATTTTTATTATCTAGGATTTTTATTAATTTTAGAGATGTATACTCAGTGTGCTTTTAATCTAATAACCATAACATCAAAAACATGTTCAACTTTGATGTGTAAAGTAGGAATCTTGTGCCATACTAGTAGATCATTTGTAATTTACATTGAAATCTTTTTTCTTCACAATAATCAAACCTAGTAATGTATGCAATTAAGTGTTCATGAATTCTTATGCAATACTAGAAGATCATGTGTGATTTACATGAAGCTCTTGATTATTGTAGTTTGATATAATTATGATGATCAAACCTAGTAAGATGTGGGTATTTATTCCTATTAATATGTCTTTGGTGTCTACTATAAGAGATAGAATAAAAAAAAATGTGATTTGGCTTCCACTATCCTTAGGATGGTTCAAACCGAACTTTGATGGTGCTTATTGGGGAAATCATGTAGCCTCAAATGTTAGGTGCCTTACAATAGGTTGTAGTGGGTTGCTTATTCATGCAACCTCCATTAAACTAGTCGATGGGACTAATAACGAAGCAAAATCTCAAGCCTTAGTGGCTAGGCTTGAGATGGCAGTTTTGTGTGGAATTGAAAGATTGATGATTGAAGGGGATTCTTAGAATCTAATTCAATCCTTGAATAAGAAAGCCATTAAGTATTTGAATATTGCTAATATTCTTGAAAAGGCTTGGTCATGTTTGGACTCTTTTTTTGGATTGGGATTATCATCATTGCTTTTGAGAAGCCAATGTAGCTGATGATTTCCTTGCCAATATTGGTATAGACCCATTAGAAGCCTTAAGGATGGACAACCAAAGGGAATCTGAGGAGGACTTTGAAGGGGTCCCATCCATTGATATGGGTATTTAATGCCTTTCCTTCTGCGCTTATGTGAAGGGTGTTATCATAATATTTGTGCATGATTATTCAATGGCAGATCATGGGAATAGTTGCTTGGATTGGTGTCATGATCATGCAATATATTCTATGTTATTTGGAGTGGTCACATAATATTTTTTTGGCTTGGTGGTGTTGTCAAGATCTGTGCCTATTTTTAGGCACCATCTTCTAGGTTCTTGTTAGCCAAAATTGGTCACCATTGGTGAGTAACATTCAAAACTTTGCTTCTAGAGTCATTTAACTTTGTTAATAGCCTTTTGAGAGTTTTGGTCTTGGTCTATTGGTTAGGTTTTGTCATAAAAAGATGTATTATTAAGTGTATTTGGTCATTTCAGGGGCTCTTGCAAGGTTTAGTGAACAAGAGTGAATCAAAACCCCTAGTATTGTCATTAATCCCCTTTATTAGAGTTTGATAACATGTTTTTGGAAAGATTAAGGTATATTTGAAGAAATTAAGGTAATGAGGGGTTATGGTTCTATTCCCTATTTTTAGCTTTGCCTTGAGTAGGATTTCATTGTCAAGAGCCATAGAGGTCTAGGTCAGTCCAAATACAATTTGTTAGAGTGGCATGGTCATACATCGAAACATTAAATGTGATCTTCGGCCGAATTGGTTTGTAATAGTTTATATAAACCATCTCAAATGCATTTCATACCTTGCCAATGTATTATAAGGCATGTCAAGTGGTTTCAAAGTTAAATGATAATTTGTACATAGATAGACACTTGTAAAATCACATTCAATGTGGGAAGTGGTAGGAAATAGTTAGAAAAGATTACTTTTGACAGTTATAATGTATGTTTTAGTCTCATTTTTTACCAAAGAGGTAGTTTCACTAAGGTCTATGAGCTTGAGAAGAAAATAAGAGCTCACTTAAATGAGTTTAAATAGTAATAAGTGTCATATTACCTTACCCAAGTTAAATCCATGCTTTGGAAGGTGTTACAGGTCCAAATAGGCAAAAAACCTTCTCCATTTCCCCATCAGGTTCTTGGAAGCTCAGGAAATTCAATCAGTTTTATAATGGTACATAAAGGAGAGAGGGAGTTGGGTAGAATGATCCTGGGGGTTTATGGAGACCCTTATAATCCCTTGAAATTACATGTATTAGTTTAGGTTTACAGGGGCTATGCTTTATGAATCATCGCTAAGAAGATAAGTGCTCAAAATGACCTTTCTAACCCCATAGGCTTGTTTTTTCCTTGGGATTATATCTTAGGGTTGAAGACAAATTGGTGATTAGATAGTGATTTTAGAATATCCAAGGAGCTCCATAATATCAAATCCAACTTGGTTAGCTATGCACATGCTTGTCTTGATAGGATAAATGCAACTTCTCATTGTTTTGGTGTGGCAGTCAAGTATCAGGAGAGGTTGAAGTGATTTTAGTCATAATTTTTTTGATAATAATGGTAGAAAATGTCTCTCATAACTTTTTCAAGCTTCATACAAATTCTTAAATTTTTATCCCAACACCAAATAGTCCAAATAGTGAAGAATAAACTATGATCATGCACTTATTAGACTATTGTAGGTCTCAAGCAAGAATAAACCTTCTTGAGGTCATTGAGAGGCAAAGGGTGATTTGAATGCATTAAAGACATTCATAGTGATATTATCTAACTTTTCATACCCCTTTTTACCTCTTATCAAGTTTGTTATTACCTCCAAGTAGCCTTCTTATGCTAATTTAAGGTTTAAGAATCAAATGTGAAGAAGTACAGTCCTATAGGCATCAAGTTCAATATCATCAATCTTGGGTTCTTACATAAAGCTTCATGAGAAAAAGGTCTTAAAATAGTGAAATAAGTTTCATATTTCAGTCAAAGATCTTTCAAAGTCATGGAAGATAGGGAGGTTTCATCATATGATAGGTGAAGTATGTGTTAGGCCTAAAGTAGACACCTAAAGGCGTGTATGTACTATGTGAGGAAAAGATGATCTTTTTGGTTTGATCATTCGGTTGGAAGGTAGTCCAAGGTCTGAGGAATCATGATAATATCCACATTGACTAGTTTTAGTTTGAAGAAAAAGATATCACTCAAGATAAACCACCCTCATACCTTGGTAGAGCATTTGACCCAAAGGGAGACCAAACAAGACTGTATGGGCAAGGTTAGGTGGTTAAAAACAATTTATATGTTTTGAAGAGAGTTTTAACCTTGCCATTAGGTCAGAGGATAAATGAGATAATTATAGGGCATTGAATATTTTGAAGAATGTTGAAAATGATATAGATAACTATGAATGTAAACCTATAAGTTTATAGACTTGTAGGTCCACATTTTTGACCAAGAAACCAAAATCTTGCAAGCATGAGATTGTCTTGAGCTTCCTAAAGGAAATCCTTGCCTCGTTCATGTATAAAGGGGATAATAAACCATTTGAGTCACTCATTTATAATAGAACTGAGTATAAAATGATCTTATCAAGGTTAGCATATAGTGGAAAGAGTTTTTGGCCTAATAGACTCCTACAAGTCTTATTAGAGTATTTTACTCATGCTTGTTAGACTCTAGGTATTTATGTTTACCTAGTTTTGTCTCATGTGGGGTTTAGCCACACATTCGTTAGTTTATCTTGCATATTATTTTGCCTTGCCTATATAAGCAAGTGTTCTTATTGTAATATGCATACTTTATTATGCTTCATTATGCTTTGTAATACATTTGCATATCTCTTGTGTGTAACAATTATTTTTTGCTTATAATTGGTTTCTTATGAGTATATATTGAAGCGTCAATGCCTATGGTAAAGAACCATTGGAGAGATCTTGGTTGAATATTTTTGATAACTCTTTTATGGTAAGTAGAGCCATCTCCAACAACCATTACTCAACATGTATCTTTCTTGCCATTATGGATCTACTCACAAAGTCAGATCTGGATATTTAATTAGATCTAGTCTTGTAGATTCTTGCAATACATATATCTTAATTGGATCTAGCATCGAGATTTGTGTTGGATGGTGCATTAGCATTGGTGTAGATCATGCCTTCATATAGTCTTTCCACCTGGTAACTAGTTAATGACCTCCTCAACAGTCTCAATCATATTTTGCATACAAACAAGCCCATGTATTAGTGATACTTTTATCAACTTGTGGATTCATCCCCAACTCATTTGGCTCATCTTACACATTTACATATAGTTCATGGTGTGTTAGTAACTTCTCCCTCCCTGATGGTGAAATTTACACCACTTTTATGTCAGGGTTTAAGATCAAGTGCATATTGCATAGTAATTTTTTGCAGAGCTCCTGATCTGCAGTCATCACATTAAAAAGCTAGAGCATATAGTCCGTCGATGGATTGAAACTAGTCTGCATTAGATCTACTTGGCTATCAACCTGCCCATCACTATTTGAACCTGCATTCTTCCATCACTAGTCCCCTTTCATAAAAATCCTTGAGTGATAGGGCTTTCTCCTATAATGGTACATCAACCCATTATAAAGGTAATTATGAGTGAGAGGAATCATGGATGAAGAAGATGTTGGATTCTCATTGGTATACTTCTGACCAGATCTTTCTTGACAAATTTAATTATGAGTTTGTCCCTAAGCCATGGCTCAATGAACAGGGCATAGATCTGCCTTTCATGCAATTTTATACAATTCATTTGGATCCTTAAAC
The DNA here is from genome assembly GCA_037957365.1 of Torreya grandis. Lineage (NCBI taxonomy): Eukaryota > Viridiplantae > Streptophyta > Pinopsida > Cupressales > Taxaceae > Torreya > Torreya grandis. The sequence goes on along the minus strand of JARHVA010002103.1, from coordinate 849,278 downwards.
AACTAAGCAGGAGTTGGAGGATGAATATCATGTGTTTAGGGTTCTCTATAGTGTCTATGTTGCTCATAAGCCTCCATGCTATGCATTTATAGAGTTTTCTGAGGCAAGATACGATTTGGACTTCATTTTTTTAGATCCATCCTTTGCTTAGTTGGTGTTGGACAACCAACAAGGGAGGCATCTTCATTTTCTTAAGAGTTATTTTTCCTAGATAGTTGTTGCATTATCATTCTATAATAAGACATTACAGATCTGAGGTTTACCTTGGCATCCCAGATCTACATAGGTGTTTCATTTTTTGCTACATTGGAAATTATAGACCTGCACTTTCTTGAGATTTCTATGGAACATTAAGGCATTTTATTCTTATTCTCTATGCTATGTTGAGTTTTCCCAGGATTGTACATTGTATGGGAGGTAAGAGAGCATTGAATACTTTCACATAGCCATTCTATTCTAGATTATCAGAGGTGTAGAGTTTCTTTTCTATATTTGAGCATTGATAGACCATGTTCTTTGTTGATGGTCTGTGTGGAGGTTTGAAAATAGCCTTGGCAGTGTTCTATCCTAGTGGCATGCCATTTGCTTGCTTATCATGGTGAAAATAAACATAAATCCACTCTTTTCCTCTCTTTACATCATTGTTCTTTCATTTTATTTGCCTTAATAGCTGTATTTTTCTTAAAAGAGGAAGTCAAATTCGCTTGCATGCATACCGAGGTAAACAAAAAGACTATTTTCCCCTTTTGTTGAATTTTTTAAGTCTATGGTGAAATTTTGATTCCAACGAGTGGTTGCATGCCTATGTTTGTTTATGATTTGATCTCAAAAACTAGTTTGTAGTGTTTTTTAATTATTTTGACCCATTTTTAAGAGAAATTGAAATGCTTATAACTTTTGAATCATAACTCAGATTTGAGTACCATTTTTTAAAAGTTCATATTTTTTGATTATCTATCCATTGGTGTAATTATATTGTAAAAATAGACTATTTGATAAAGTGCCACATTCTGGGGGGTCTCTTTGCATTGGTTATGTTGCACTTTGTTTACATTTTGTGGTGACATTTGAGTGGTGATACGTTTGATATATTGTGATAATTTATAGATGGATTATTCATTGTTTTGCATATACCTTATCTCTTTTGTTTGTAAGATATAAGAGGGTGAAGTCTAGTCTGGTAGGAGGTCAGGCCCCCTCATAGACAACACACACTTCCTTCTTGCTTCTTCTAGATTGTATTGTCATCATTTGTTGCACTCATGGATGCATTTTCAGCTGAGCCTAACGTCCTATTATTGAGTGTACATTATCACTACTACATGGTTTCCTATGCTATGGGACCTACAATGTAATTTATGCATGCATTTTAGATGTATTTTCAGCTAAGCCTGATGTCCTTTTGCATGTGCTTTACACGTTGTTATTTTTTATTTGCTAATTATTTTCTAGTGTGTTTGCATATACTATGGCTCTTTTCACTATTTGCCACACTCTTCTATCATCCCATGACATGTGTCAGTACTTTAACACACTGGTAGTCATTTCATGTCTCCTTGAGGCCCCTTTCTTAGCACCTCCCCTTCTTCTATGGAGATATATTTACGCTCTCTTATTTTTGGAGTATCTCTCTTAATGGATTATTAGACAAGGCAATAGTCTCCTCATTTGGAGCTATTTTGGTGAAGCCCAATGTCTTCTTTATTTCCATCTGGTGTTTTTATGTATGGGTTATACTGTACTTGCACTAATTTATAAAGTGCCATGGAGGGTATTTTGTTTTAGCCTTGCTTACCTTCATGCATTTGTGTGCTCTATTTGAAACACCTTTTCACTTTGTCAGTGTCTTGTCTCTTCCATCACCACCATAGGCCATCATATTTGAGAGACTCATCTATATTTTGACAGTTGAAAGTCTCTTTGTTTAGAGCTTTTTTGGTGTATATAATGTCATCTTGTTTAGTGTTCGAGTAGTGGATTCAGACCACTCATGTAGACCTTTTCTCTCCAATCCACCCAATTAGTAGTATGGGGGGTGTGAAGTATATTTTTATTCTTGGTGTTGATCCTTCCTTCTACATGTAATAATCTTTTGTACTTTCATCACCATTGATAGTCTTTTTGATTAAAACTTTTCTGGTGAAGCTTAGTATCGATTGTTTTTATGATCGAGTAGTGGATTTAGGCCACTCATGCAGATTGAGTTCCTTTGTGACTTGTGAATACTTGGAGTGTGAACTTATTCAAAATCATATTTGAGGGATTTTATCTAGCTCTCTCTACTTATTTTCTCTCTTTGGGGGGGGGGAGTTTTGCCTACGAGTTTTCTTTTTTTTCTTCACTTTATGAGAGTTATGTATGTTATACTCTTTTGAGTATTTTCTGGATTACTCCTTTGTACATGGGTATATTATTCAAGAATTTTTTTTGCCAAAACTTATATGAGGATTTTGTACTTGACTCCATGGACTTCTTGGTGATTGTTATAGTGACACCAGTTTGATATCCCCACCAGTGGCACCAGTGTGGCAGCCCCACCAGTCTTTGTGCTCACTTTACCATCATGTTGGAGGGTGTTTAAGTGATGATTCATCAAGTTTATCATTCTACCTGGTACTTTAGAGCATAGTGTTTGTATTCAATGATCTTCATATTCATCACTATTCCTACTTTCACTTGGTAGTTACAATGACTCAACATTCATGTACTCTTGCTTGATAGATTGGCATCCATAGGGACACATGAGTTCACACTGGATCTTGTATTGTTATCCCATAGCTTCACTTGAGGGGTGGTGTTAGAGTATCTTACTCATGATTTATAGGCTCTAGGTATTTGTGTTTACCTAGTTTTGTCTTATGTGGGGTTTATTCCCACATTGGCTAGTTTAGCTTGCATATTGTTTTGACTTGCCTATATAAGCACGTGATCTCATTGTAATATACATGATTTATTATGATTCATTATGATTTTTAATACATTTTCACATCTCTTGTGCATAACAATCATTTTTCTTATAATTGGTTTATTTTGAGTATATGCTTAAGCATCAATGGCTATGGTAATAAGTCATTGGAGAGATATTGGCTGAAGAGTTTTGATAACTCTTTCAAGTCTATCACATTTAGATGAGAGAGAAAGGGCATACTTGGGATGGAAATAAAGTGTTAAAAAGTTTTTAGATGTAAGAGATGGTATGATTAAAATCTCCATCCTTACCAATATCACATATAACACCAAAGCTAACTCAAGATGGCTCATTCTCAAAATGTTGCAATCAAGAAACCTAATAGTCACCTATAGGCCTATATCTTAAAACATGAAGAAAATTTGCAAAATTTTGAGGTGATTTGAGGAATGAAGGCTCTTAATACCTTGGTTAAGGATCCTATCAAGTTTAAATTCATTGTAATATGGAGAAAGTGCTTCAAAAGGATTGTCAGGGTCACTTTAATAGAACTACCCTCAAACCCTGATAGAGGCCTAATGTAAGTTCTAATGAGTTAAAAGAGTGAGTTTATTAAGAGGACCACTTACACACCTCATTTGATGTTTTTAATACCTTTAATAGGTGTTTCCAACTCAAAACAAACACTTTCATGACATATTCAACCAAATTAGCCTTCTCAAGCTCATCTACAAGCATGTCTTGTTCGAGAAGCTCAACTTCATCACGTGTGAAATTGTGAGAGGAGATGCATGGCTGAAAATGGATATTGGAGAGGTTAATAGGGTATTAATACTCTAATCTAATGGCATTAGTTTGGAGATCAAGGATATGTTCTTTATGAACAATCCTTAAGAAAATAGACACCTTAAAACCTTGCTAAAAACACCCAAAGAGACCTAATGGAGAAGAATGATCTTATAAGTACATGAAATGGATTGGTACAACCTAAAAATTATTTAGATAGTCTCTAAAAACACTTGAGCATATTATAAATCCACTAGTTGGCATGTGTGGGAGGAATGTACAGAAGAATGACCTAAAAAATGCCTTTTCAAGCCTATTTGCAGGTGTTTGGCTGAGTAACGCCTTATTGAATCATTAAAAGATACCTTTGAAGATGTAACAAAAGCATAAGGATGTTTAATAACCCTTCAAGAAGTATTCATAGTGCCAAAATCAAGTTTTAAGTCCATGGAAAAGAATCACATCATGGTAAAACCCTGCAAGATCAGATTTGAAGACACTCAAGCTTGAGCTAGGTGTCACAAGAGGAAATGGAATTGTTTGTAATGAAGACCAAGACCATTACGTAGTGTGGAGGTAGCAACTAGGATAAGAAGATTAGGCCCATGTGTCAGGAATTAGTTCTAATCAAGAGGGTAGTTTCTAACTCTAGTCAAGAGGACAATTTCAAAAGAAGAAAAATGAATCATGGGGAGGTCAAGAGCCACTTAATGCCACCTTGAAGAAGACATCATTTCACTACGATGACACATGTTGAAGAGAGTTCATATACCTACCTATTTTCAATATTTATTATTTGTAACTTGTTTCATCATGAGATAAATGTCAACATTAGTTCTACACGTCCTTTCTCTCTCCATTCTCTCTCATTTCTCTATATGTACTACTTGATTTGGCTTGGAAAGGGATCCTCAACCTGAGTATGGTGAAACCCTGCCCATGTAAACACTTGTAATTTCCTTTGATATGAATGCAAGCTAATTTCCAGCCTTCTTAATACTAAAATTAGTATATATCTCATGGTTAGTTGATGAATATTAGTATTAGTGTCATATCTCTCTTTCATTTGTCCTATCTCCTTACCTATTTGCAAGTTGTAGTCATATTAGTAGGTGATATGGAGTGTGTTATATGGACTTACATTAAATAAGTGTGGAGATTAATATATTAGTGTCTCCTATGAGACTTCTTGATCATCCCCTCTTAGTTATTGTCTTGATTTGCATCTTCATACTGAAATACTGGTGCTTAGAGGCTCATATTGAGTTAGTGTGATAGCTTTCAGTCCTTGTTCATATTATTAGTGTAATATAGGAAAGTGGAGGGTATTAATTTGGTGCATCACCTCATTATTTTTATTTACTTTCTCTCTCTCCCTTTTCCTACCAAGCAATAGGCTTAATTTTAGTTTCAAGGTGTAGCATCAAGGGAGCTAGCCCTATCTATAAATTCACCTCATTGATTAGGCCACCTATAACCTAAAGGTGTCTCCATGCTATCACTTAAGTGAGGAGGCTTGAATAATTTCCTCAAGGGTGCAATTTAGTGTGATAATATTTCTATTAGGAGAGATATGGAGAGGGTAATGTTCAAAGCTTTGGGTTTACTTGTGGTCTTTGACATAGGTCATTCTCATGAAATGGCCTTCTATGGCGAGGTCACATGGGCCCATTTGAAAAATATATTTTGGGTTACTTATAAGGAGGTTTTGCAATCAATTCAAAATGTTCTTGGGGGGGATTATCTTTGTCATAATCCTAGAAGCCAGGTAAATTCAGGTGTAGATTCCATGTTTGCAAGCAATATTATGGTGTTGGTGTGAGACAAGCAGCATGTCATGGATTTAGTGGAGTTTTTTGTTGCTCCTACACATAGGGCATGCTTGTTAGAATAAATTATATCTATGGACTCAATGGAATTTTTTAACTTACCTTTTTCTAATTCAGATGGTCTGGGTATGGTCTTTATCTCAATCATTAGGGCTTTGGAAACCAATTTTGTGGCCCTTTTGAAGTATGTGGAGAATTTCAAGGGAAATTTAATTTTACTTCCTCTTAGCTAGGGTGATTTCTCCCTCCTATGATGTCATTATCTAAAACCATATTATAGAGTTGGAAGCTGGGAAGGTCGTACATCATTCTAGGGAGTACATAGAATCTGTCAAATTTTTGACAAAATTAGTTTTATGTGGGTGTGGTTTGGCTCCTCATTGGATCCCTTTAGCCACTCTTCTAGCTATGACTGTTATAATGTAGGGTCGTCTGAGTAGTGTTTGCTCCTCACTAAATATTGGAGGTGTGATCTTTAGGCACAAGTGGGGACTAGCTCTCAAATTATGACATTTGGTGTTTAATTTACATTGGCTGGTAAGGACATGGAAGTCTTGGTGGCTGCTACGAAAGACATGGGTAGAGTTTTGTTGAATTTTATTGTCATTACGGACTAAGTGGGAGGCCTATGATTTTTTTGGACTACATTGTTATTTTTTGGTTCATGGCATATTTTGCCTGAAATCATAGTGGTTATATTATTTTATGTTCAGGTTGTTTTGGTTGGCCTATATATTTGGCTGAGCTAGTTTTCTCGTGGCCTTGGTAGTGTTAATTGTATCGATATTCCAGGTCATGTAAAAAATAATTTAATTTAAATCAACAATAATTGTGTTCATAGTAAGGCATTGAAATAATATCTTTATGCCATTTTTTTTGTTATTATAAATAGGCTACCATATTTTTTGAAACAAAGATTTGCACCATAACCCAGGGCATCATAACCAATGCTAGATCTCAAAAGAACATACAACCTAGAAGAATGCAAAATCTTTAACCATGTAAATAAGTTATAAATAAGAGATAAAAACATTAAAAATGCAATACAAAGTGTTTTATATCAACAATTTTTAAATATAACACAACTCTAGATAAGGAACAAATAAATTCTCTTGATTACTTCAAAACTATGAAATTTCCCCCCATCTGTATCATTTTGAAACCAAATACATATTTTGTTTTTTCAGTATAAATAACAACATTGCCTTTTTTCAATTGCAAACAAATATATGTCAAGTTTTTGAAAACATGTGCACTAATTCCTCAAAAAATCAAGTACCAACAAATATAAATTTGGGCACAAATAAAGTAATAACAAACACCATGAAATCATATTATTCTCACGACTCTCAAAACATGGCGAGAGAAATCTGGTCATAAACAAAAATTGAAGATATAGAATGTAACAAAGCAAAAATAGGGGATAAGACTATATTCTTTAACCAAGACAACACCAAACTATAATACATATTAATATACTTTCAAATCAAAGATAAAATCTTATCATTTTAGTTTTAAATGTTTTATAAATGTATAAGCATAAAATGATAAGAGATCATAGTAATAAAAAGTATGATTCTAAAATAAGTGTGTATAAAATGATGAAAAATGAAAGGATTGAGGACATGGTTAAGTAATTTAAATCATTCATCATGCATTACAAAAATATTATCAAGTAGTAGGTGCAGATTTAAATGGTTTAGTTTATCAATAACATATGTCATAGAACACAAAGAACAACAACAAGCTTGTAGTTTGGCATATCCCTCTTTACTATATTTTCTCTTACCAAAAGCATTACACATTTAGTAAAACCACTATCTCTATGATAAGAACTTGGCTTATGCACGAACAACTATTAGTTTCACTCAACATGAGTAATTATATGTTAAATGACACACATCACAACTTTTCTTGTTCTGTTTAATTGAAAAGGTCATGAAACAAATACTTAATGACCAAGATGCAAAATTAAATATGCTAAACAAAGAAAGGTATGGAAAAAATTATTTATAATGTGCATGAAAAGGTTCAATTCAAATAATATAACAATTAAATATATGAACATTTTTTTTCTAGATTTCAAGGCTAGTGATTTAGAAAGAGCATTAAAAAACAAAATGATTCGAAAATAGACACCAAGTCTTAACAAATGTTTGAAGTATTGTAGTTTTCATGGCATGTGAATGACATAAAAATTACAAAAAAAAATGTACAATAGAAAAATAACAAACATTTGAACATTATGTTTGCGGGAGACATGTAATTATAAATAAGAAGTTAGTTTCAAACAAGATGCTAAATACTATACTGATTTAAATGAAAAGTCTGGCAAGCATTTTTAATGCAAACAAAAGGTTGTGTTAACTTTTGAAATTCTTGCAGTATCCTAAAATGAAACAAAATAAATGAAAAAAATCATTAGTACAATGAAGAAACAACTATTTACATTTTAAAAACATGTATGTAATAAAAAATCTGAAAAAACTTATTATTTTGTAATCATGGTTCATTATTGTTTGAATGCATAAATAACATTATCCATTCCAATTGTGAATGTGCTATTCATTTGGAATTTTTGTAATAGAAATATTGTTATTGAAATATATTGCTGATATCTTTCAAATGATATTGTTGTTAGCTTTAGTAGTATAGTGTCAAGTAGAGGTTTTTACAATACGCTCTTGACTTTTCCATCTTTTATGTGAATGATACATGTCAATACATGGGTATAAGAATAGTCTGAATCTCTTAGACATCTTGCACAATGTATACTATCACCAATATGAGCACTTATTGAGAGGATTTCATGTTTACATGAATTACAGGTTAGCTAAAAAGGTGATAGGCACATGTTTTTTGTTTTTAGTGTTCTTGTAACCTGCAGTTACTATTTTTAGATATTGATTTTTAATGTGTTCAACAAATAATGGAAATGTAATGTTAAACTAGTTTTAATAAATAACTAAGGAAAAAAATTCTTGCCTCAATATTTAACGTTGCCATTATTTGTAATTGTTTTTTAGTGCATTTGTCATTCAACATCTCCATAAATGAAGCAAGATTATCATGATGAATGTAAGTACTTTTTGACCCATTGCACACTATATTTTTGAATAGATAGATTGGCAATTTTTCAGACATTAGTTGATCTTGTATATCATGATAAATTTGTTGATATTGTTCTCTAAGTTGAACCTTAGATGAAATAATTTAAGTTAGTTTTTTAATAAAAAAAAGTTACAATGCAAGGAAAGACAATATATTAATAAATATAAACTTACAATTGTAGTATTGTGTTCTATGTCACCATCTTTGACATAGAGATTAAACTACACATTGATTTATTGATAGCCTATAACTAAAGTTCCAAATAAGCCTACTGAATATCAGTCATCTAATTTGATAATATAAATGATTATGTTATCTGGTGTAAGTTTTTATTTTTTTAAAACTCTACATATGTTTTCCATTGTTGACTTTGCAATGAGCACAATGAAAAATCAACATTGCCTCTCTCATATTTTGATTTTTCTTTTACCAACAAGTATGAAATATATATGCTATTCCAAAGAGTCAAGTACATCTCAAATTTTTGAATCAATTTATTGCTGACATTTATTGTTATTGTCATCTATCCATTAACATCAACCAAATGAACATTAATTATCTCTGCTTTTATAGAATAGATATATACACACAAACACACACACACACACACACACACACACACACACACACACACACACACACATATACACACACACATATATACATATACATATACACACACACACACACACACATATATATATATATATACACACACACACACACACACACACATATATACACACACACACACATATATATACATATATACACACATATATATACATATATATACATATATACATATACATATATATATATACATATATACATATACATATATATATATATATATATATATATATATACATATATATATATATATATATACATATACATATATATATATATATACATATATATATATATATATACATATATATATACATACACACACACACACACACACACACACACACACACACACACACACACACACACACACACACACACACACACACACATGTAATAGTAAAATATTGAAATATCACATATATTTTATACAAAATCAACAACAATACTTTCTAACTATGTGCATAGTTTATTGTACTGGCATTCAGGTACTATTTTTCAAAACTAAACAAATAGCATTATGATCAGTCCAATAGGTATCTATTGTTATAATTTGATTATGCTCACTTGTAATGTTTTAACACACATGGTCTATGATTATGTTTGTATATTGCTTATGTTGTGGTTGGCAGGAAATGCATGTTTGACATTGTCACATGTTGTTATTAAAGTCCCCCAATATGTAAATTTGTTTTGATATATTTGCATTCGAGTATATATTCTACAACATTTATGATATCTAAAACAAAAGCTAATGGAGATGTTGACTATTATAAATTCATGACCATGTATTACAATTTTTGATGCCAATGCTTCTACTTCATTTGTAATGCAACATGTTTGTTCATGTATATCATAATACCATGAACATTATGTACCAAATTACAAGTGATAAAAGTTGGAATATGCTTATAAGTGTTGATATTTGACATGAATGTGTCTTTTAAGCATAATATACCACACTTTATCAAGTCATGGTCATTGATAGTGTCTTCCAATGTGGACGAAGACTATGGAAATTCAATGAACATATTACTACAGTCAATGCAAATATATGTGATCTTAAGCTATGTTGCAACTCCTAGTTTGAATTTGATTCCAATCTAGACATCTCAATTGATTTTTATTTCTTTTTGACTTTGAAGTTTTTGTTTGTGAGTCGGATTAGCAAGTCTAGTGATTCTATGGTCTTTACATGAGAAAGTGTTGTATATGTTAATCCATGTCTATGCACACCAAGTAGATTGAATGCAAGACCCTCCATAGTTAAACCTTCAGAGTTATGTATTGTGTGTGCATAAGTTAACTGTATTAGAAATTGGATTCGTATTATTAGTGTCTTTTTGTAAACAGGTTTTGTAATTGGTCTTAAAATATAAAAAATAGGGGTTCAATTTGATTCAATATGGATTTTATACAAAAAAATATGTTTCACTCTTTGAGGATGTCCAACATTATTGTCATTAAATCTACCTAGATAATGTCATTGTTGTCTTCTTTGGTGTATATTTTGAAGATACCATCTAAACCATTAACAAATTCATCTTACATATCATAATTTGTGGCATAGAGTTCAACCAACATGTTAGGTTTTAAAATTATTTTCTTTGGTAGTCATACAACTTTAGCATATCCCTATCATTCACTTTAAGCATCATCTTTCTTCTCTATTATATCGATAACAATTTCTTTATCCAAAATAAGCATTAACATTTTATCATTGTGGGCATCAAAGTCATAATTTAAGTAAAAAATATAAGGAAACAAAGGGTCATTTGATGTTGGACACAAATAATTATGATTAAGATATGCTAAATCATTTTGTGTATGCGAACATGTACATATTTTTTCAATATTCTGACAAAGTTTTCATCTTTTCGGTGCATAGTTTGACTTAATTGATAACATTTCACATTTTTTTCAATATTCTGACAAAGTTTTCATCTTTTGGTGCATAGTTTGATGTAATTGATAACATATGGAATTGTTTCCTCATTAATTTTTGGATGTTCAAATATGAGACAATAATTTATAAGTTGAGCTTGGTAAAAGTATTCATAAACGATCATGTCAATATTTCTAAAGAGCATAGTCAGTAATTTCATTATGTCATGCAAATGCCTATCAATATAGTATAACATTCTCACTCCTACAGTGAGATTTCATCAATTAATAATATACACAATTGATTATAACATTTGTACAATCTATCAAGTCATTCACTGCCTGATGAATAAGTTTTGACTTGTTAGAAATCAATAAAAATGTAGAATGCAAAGTTATTCTGCCGACATTATTGCAACTTTGCTCGTGTATGCAAGAATAAGTCCTCTTGGCTTGTTAGATCAGTGTCAATGGACTGTGCACTAATACATATCAATGTTTCATATATAAATTTCATTGTAAATTTCTTTCCAATCCCTGCAACACCTATCAAGAATAAATATAATGGAATGTTCTTGTTTATACATTTTTTAAAGCAATGTCTTTAACAATTGCTTCTTATTCATCATTTAACATTTGTCTTTGTTTATAGTATTCAAGATTGTCAAAAATAAATGGGTGATGTCTGATTTCAAATAGGTTACAATTTTTTTTCAATGCAAAGTTTATTGATGGCAAGTCCATTTGAAAATCATATTCTTCTTATATGGACCTAGTTATGCTGGAACAAAATCCAATATTACTTATGTTTTCAATATCAAGTCCAATCTGGTAAATGGCATCCTACATGTCTCCCCACATAGCATTGGTGTCATAATTGAACTTGGCCTCATTTAGTTTTATGTTTTTTCTTTGCAAATTGTATGTATATTTCCATGTTTGATGATTTTATTTCAAAGTATTTTCATTATTTTTAAATGGAAGATATAACAATAGCCAATCACAATAAGAGTTTTCAAGATCAACATGTTTATTGTAATTAATAAAACGTATAGCACATGTTTTTTTCAATGAATTTACTTTATTTTGGTATAGAGAAACAAATTCAGATAAATAAACATGATCAATAGCTTCAATTCATGCAATGTAATAGTCTATAATAGATTGATACATAATATCTTCAAATTCATCTCGTTCTTGCCTCAAAAAAATTAGAGGATTTAGAATAAATGTTTGTTCATGAAGAGAAGATGTATTTATGAATGTACATGTTCTTGAGCAATGATTCAATGATAATGATAATATCAAGTGAACAACTTGTTGCATAAACATCTATTGATAGCTCAACATTGCATTTTCCAGACTATGAAACATATGAATGACATCTTGCATGTTATTTTCATATTTTTTTAAAATCATGTGTGGTTTCAGGATTTTATTTTATCACATATGAACTACAATACATTGCTGCAACATATGCATTTAAAATAAATTGTGCATTTGTGTTGGCTTGCCACAAGTGTGACATGTTTTTTATGAAAGTATTGCTCCATACCTATGATGGCATAAGGACAAGAAAAATCATAAGTTGTTCAATATTATTATTATTATTATTATTATTATTATTATTATTATTATTATTATTATTATTATTATTATTATTATTATTATGCATTGCCACTTATCTAATTGTAGATCACGAAGGAAAATGTCAAATTCATTTGAAGCATTATATTGTTTTGTGCTTAACAATAAGTAAATTTATTTTAATATTGTAATTACAAGTTCATTTTTTGTTTCACATTGTTTGAGTATTGTTGTTTGTTTCATTGGTAGTTATGGGAAATTGTATCTACATTTTTAAATTTTTTTACAACTATTGGTATGGTGGTGTATATGCAATTTTGCTAAGTCACTTTCTAGAATATCAATATTACAAGTTATGTATATGTCTATAAAATTCATAATATTGTAATTTTGGTTATTTCCATATGTTGGTGCATCTTTGATCCATACTAACCAATTATCGTGAGCATTTTCTTTACACTAGAATTTTGTCATGTAAAAATAATCTATGATTTTTGTTAGGGTGTGAAGACACTATTCATGGGCACTATCCACAATTATTATTCACAAACACTATTCATTATCACTATTCATGGTGACATGGCAAGCATGTGATGTGGTATACTGAGATGGCATCTTGGTGATGGGGCATGTGGGTGTGCAAATGTTGTCGTAGGAAGGTGATATGGCATGGCCATAGAGGATCTTACAAATTGTAAATATGATGAGACATTTGACACATGTGGGAGACCAAGGCACATGTGGGAGACATTTGGCACATGTGGCCTCCCATTGACACATGTGGGAGACTAATGCACATGTGGGAGACCTTTGGCACATATGAGATATCTTTGACACATGTGGGAGACATTGACACATGTGGAAGACCAAGGAAAATGTGGGAGACCTTGGCACATGGGGAGATAATTATTACTATTATTCAATAGTAGACCTACTCATGTGTGGGCCAAATTTCTAAGGTACAACCATGAAGTTTTTCCCTCTCTCTCTCATTATAGATGCTATTAATAACATGCATTCTCCTTGTATTTATTGAGAATCCCATTTGGGGCTATCCACTCTTGGACCATTGTTATAGATTGGAGCTTGGAAGACATGAAAGCTTAACTCACATAGATGCTTAGGTTGTAAGAATCATTCATACTTTAGTTGTTGGAGCTTGTAAGGCTTAGATGAGAGCATGACTCACCTAGTTTTTTGAAGCATGAAGATCCACAAAGTTTTTCCCTCTCTCTCTCATTGTAGATGCTATTAATAACATGCATTCTCCTTGTATTTATTGAGAAGCCCATTTGGGGCTATCCACTCTTGGACCATTGTTGTAGATTGGAACTTGGAAGACATGAAAGATTAACTCAGATAGATGCTTAGGTTGTAAGAATCATTCATACTTTAGTTGTTGGAGCTTGTAAGGCTTAGATGAGAGCATGACTCACCTAGTTTGTTGAAGCATGAAGATCCTTGAGGTTAGAGGTTAGAGCCTAAAAGGCTATGTTATCTTAGCTCACCTGATTGGAGTTTAGAGGCTTGTTAGCTCATCTCATGAAGATGGAAGTTCATTTTTTGGAGCTCACCTTGGATGTTATGGTGTTAGCATCATGATGGAGTTGCATGTTATAGCTTGGAGGTTGGAGCCTATAAGGCTTGGTTGCAAGCTTGGTTTCCCTGAGTGCTTGTAAGAACTAGAAAGGAGTTGTTGAGAGGTGCTATTATCATAGAGAGAGTTGTTGATGAAATATGAATTCTAGATGCTACCTTTGCCCCATGGTTTTTCCCTAGGTGGTTTAATTGGGTTTCTATGTATATCTTATGTAATGTGTTCTCTCACATGTTTATGTTTTTTATAGTTTGTTTTAATTTTCATATTAAGTTTTGCACATGTTCTAGGATTTTATTTTCCTAACAAGTGGTATCATAGCTTTGGTTTAGAATCTGACATGTTGATACTAGGATGCATGTCATTAGATCCTAACAATTGGTATCAGAGCTAGAATTTAGTTGGTGGTATTTGAGTCTTATTGATCCTAACAAGTGGTATCAAAGTTAGGCTTTAGCTAGTGGTACCTTAGCTTTGTTGATCCTAATAATTAGTATCAGTGCCATGGTTGTTGGATGCTTAATATAAGTGGGATCTATAGGTGGAGAGACCAAGATATAAAATTAAAAAGGTTTGCATAGTAGGTATTTATCTCTTGGTGAAAGATGGAGAATGAAGGATAAGCTGAAAAAGCTTTACCAGATGGATCGACACCAACATAGTGTTTTTGATGAAGAAGTAACTATACAATTTATGATGGAGTAAGTTGGTCTCCATTGGTGAAGATGGGGGCTGATGACAAGGCATGTACCTTGTGCTCTAGGATGGTGAAGGGATACAAGTTATGGGATCCTACTACCATAATGTGTGAGCCGAGATGATGCTAAAATTCTATATAGAGGAGGACGTACAAGAAATCTAATATTATACCTAGTAGATGGAGAAGAACAAGAGACTTGAGGTTTCATGGAAGGAGAAGGTTGTGTGTGTGACATATAGTAAAGCAAAATGCATCTTGACTATATCTTTGGGGCTCAAAAACTTGATAGGTTTAGTGATGCAATGAGTAGCAAAATGACTTCCCAAGAATTATGGATGGGTACCATGTTGAGCATGGTGGGTAGCGGTTTTATACATGTAGAAGTCAGGTGTTGACTTTTATGGGTTATTATCTCTTATTATTGAAGTAGTTCAGGATGGATGGGAAAAAACAAGAGACCTGAGGTTCTGTGGAAGGACAAGGTCATGTGTTTGATATGTGGTAGAGCAGGATGTAGCTTGAATATGTCTTTGAGGCTCAAAAAATTAATAGGTGCAGTGATGCACTAAGTAACATGATGACTTCCAAAGAACTGTGGATGGGTACCATGTTGATCATGGTGGGTAGTGGTGTGATACATATGGAGTCATGTGATTGAATTCTATAGGTTTTTCTCTCCTATTGATAACTAATATTAGAGTGTGGTGTACACTTGTTGTTGTTCATGGGTAGATTAGCTAGATGTGAAAGCATCATTCCTACATGGTGATCTCATGATGAGATGGAGTATCCATAAGGCTATGTGAATGATGCAAAGAGTTACTAGTTTGTAGAATTAAAGATTGTATGGGTTTCAACAAGAATGCTGATGTGGTACATGAAAACCTTCATGGAGAGGCAAAGTTTATCAAAGGTTGATGTTATGTGTAGATGGCATGTTGATTTCAGGTCCCAACATGATCAATGGTGAGATGGTTCGATTGATTAGAATGAGATGAAGGAGAAAACCAGGGATGGAGATGCATAGTTGACATAAAGCAAGACAGTCAAGTATCCCACTTCTTATAGTTGTGAGTTTTATTCTAGAGTATCCTAGAGGAGGAGGAGGTCATGTGTATTATATTCATCAGGAGTTGGAAAGCCTCATGTATGCCATGGTGTGCACTAAACTAGAAAATTCGAAACAGTGGGATTAGTGAGTGGTTCATGGTATAATCCTTAGAATAAGGATGGGTTTGTGGTGAAGTGGGAGTCACTTTGGTTGCTAAAAATATGTTATGGAGGAACAAATGTTGATAAAGCCAGTCAGGGTAGAGAAGTTCTAGTAGTGTAGAAAACTTCTATTAGGCTTGTGTGTGAGCAACAGTGGGCATTGATGACTGAATAGATGGAAGTTGGATAGTAACTAGTTGGCAGAAGACACATGTGTTTTCAAGTCATATGTATATGACTTTAAGTGGGATATTATTAGGGCGTAAAGCTGTTATTCATAAGCCACTATTTATGGGCACTATTCACAACCACTATATACAAATACTATTCACTATCACTTTTATGGTCATTATTCATGGTGACATGGCATGTAAGTGATGTCACTGGTGGTCTACAAGTGATATAGATGATGTGGTAGGAGGTGATGTGGCATGCAAGTGATGTGGAAGGAAGGTCATGTGGCATGACCCATAGAGGATCTTCCAAGTTGTAAATATGATAAGACATTTGGTACATGTGGGAGACCAAGGCACATATGGTATACATTTGGTACATGTGGGAGACCATTGGTACATGTGGGAGACCATTGGTATATGTGGTAGACTTTTGGCACATGTGGGAGACCTTTGGCACATGTGGGAGAACATTTAGCATATGTGGAAGACCTTTGGCACATATAAGAGATCTTTAGAACATGTGGTAGACATTGGCACATGTGGGAGACCAAGGTACATGTGGGATACCTTGGTACATGGAGAGACAATTGTTACTATTGTTCAATAGTACACCTACTCATGTGTGAGCCAAATTTATAAGGTGCCACCATGAAGTTTCTCCCTCTCTCTCTTTCATTGTAAATGCTATTAATAACATGCATTCTTCTTGTATTTTTTGAGAAGAACATTTGGGGCTATCCACTCTTGGATCATTGTTGTAGGTTGGAGCTTGGAAGGCATGGAAGATAAGCTCACCTAAATTCCTAGGTTGTAAGCATCATTCATGCTTAGGTGGTTAGAACTTTAAGGCTTAGATGAGAGCATGGATCACCTAATTTATTGAAGCATGGTAATCCTTGAGGTTAGAGGTTAGAACTTGAAAGGTTATGTTAAATTGGTTCACCTAATTGGAGCTTGGAGGGTTGTTAGCTTAGCTCATGAAGATGGAGGTTGATGTTTTGGAGATCAACTTGGATGATATGGTGTTAACATCATGATGGAGTTGCATGTTGCAGCTTGGAGGTTGGAGCCTGTAAGGCTTGGTTCCCTTGAGTGCTTGTAAGCACTAGAAATGTGTTGCTAAGAGGAACTATTATTGTAGAGAGAGTTGATAATAAATTATGAAGTCTATATGCTAACTTTTCCCCATGATTTCTTCTTAGGGCTAGTTTAGCTGGGTTTTCATGTATATCTTGTGTAGTGTGTTCTCTCCCATGTTTATGTTTTTTGTAGTTTGTTTTAATTTACACATTAATTCTTGCACATGTTTTAGGATTTTGGTTTCCTAACAAGTGGTATCATAGCTTTGGTTTATAAACTAACATGTTTATACTATAGATACCTAAAATTGGCCACTGATAACCCCCAATCAGGTTTTTGACCAATTTTCACCCAAAATGCATAATTTGGCCTAAAAACACCAAAACATGCTAAACGATGTGAAACTGACATATTCAAGTGCCAATTTTGGCCAGGGTATCCCTAAATGGGGTAGTGCAATTTATGGACCAGGGTGCTTTGGATTGTTCTTTCTTATCAAATCTCTTACATGAGACACGTGCCTTTGTTATTTGTTGTTGGTAACTTCCTAAATGGGATAATGGATCCAACACATTTGACATCACCTTCCAATTCTAATTCAGTCAAATTTTGGACCAATAATAAGGCATTATGATCAATTTGGGTAATTTGTGCACAATGTGCTTAAGCATGCTTAGAGCTAATTAAACCAAATTACAGCCTAATCAAGAAATCCATGGAAACTTGTTGAATAATTTGTTTTAGAAATGAATATTGAATATCTACATCATCAGATGACCTCATTTCTTGGGAAGACATCCCTAGACCATAAATGCCACAAATATCAGGGTTCATTCTTTCCATGCCTCATTAAATCCCTCCATGCCTCTAATTGCTCCTCTATCCTAAATATTGTCGAGCCTATTTATAAATTTTAATTACATAATTATATTAATCCTCAGCCACACATCACAATCCTAATATGGATGGTTTAAGTTGATTCTAGACATTCTCAAAAATCTATAAATAGAGAGGCCGTGAACATCATTTATAAGCTTAATTTGTGCAAAGTTATAATGCAAGATTGGTTCCAAAAGCTTCATAAAACTAGTGTTACCATGCCAAATTGATTCCAAGCCAAGCCAAGCCAAAGCCACAAGGTGCCAAGGAGAAGAGGAGATAGCCAAGCCTCCTTTGATGAAGACTTCATGAGCACAAACTGAGCAAGCCAGTACAACAGACATTTTGGAACATCCAAGGAAGATAAAATAAGATTTCTTTTGCATTTTAGTTGTGTGTTTTATTCATGTTTGTTAACTAAGCTCTCCCTAGTGTCTAAGCCTAGAGATGTTATGCTAATTAGTGTGTTTCTTTCATTTTATTTTCATTTTGAAACTAACACTATACTAGCCATCCTCTCTTGAGTCAAATTCTTAGTTCACATATGGCACGCTCGGTGGGACAAGAGACATCCCACACATGAAGAAGATCATTATGCAACTTTAAAATCTTCATTTGAAGCATTAAAACTCTTGAAATTTGATTTTCTAACTTTGTTTTATCATTTTTATTTGTTACGGGTTTACACAGTAACTGACATTGGTTAGTAAAACCATCATCGGTTGGATAGCTATCATTGGTCACTATTGGTATAACTGATATCGATTAGATAACTGTCATCAATTAGTAAGTGTGATCATCATTAGTTAAATAAATGACATTGGTCACTATGTTTTTCTTAAAACACAAACCCGAGAGCTCTTTTTTGAAGTTCATTGTTTCAAACCCAAAATAAATTCAACGCTAAAGGACATGCTAACATTTTTATTGCAGGACCAAGCTTGACATTTTCTAAAAACATGTTTAGATCACCTTTTGCATGCTTAAAAATGAATTAAGAACATTATTTTGGTGCTTAAAGTAACATTTAAGGTGCTTAAATAAGTGTTTTTTGCATTAGTTTTCAAAGTTATAATTAAGACCAAGGGGTCAAATGAACACCACCACATTTTTTGAATTTGGGATTAAAAATCAACTCACTTTTCCAAGCTTTTTATATTTACTTAGTTGTTTAAATTAGATTTTTGTTTGGCAAAAAGAGGGATGCCACGTGTATGCTCTTCCATTTGTCCCCTTTAGGGAACCCTTGGAATCAAAAGCATCATTCCTATTGCAAATATCCTAGTCCAAGGCTTAGAAATAAAGTCGTCTAAAGCACTCCCTAAAAACTTGTCAAAGTTTGGGTGACCTTGAAAATGACCCTAAAGTCTTTCTATTTCATGCTTTCTTTATTTTTATGCAAACTTGAATTACGAGGACGACTTCATTACCTCCCATGTGTTCTTTAGGGAAGCTTTGACCTGGGGTTTCATCTCTCGACATTTAATTCACTTACTCCTTTAGAGTTGCATATAAGACGTATTTGCATTTGGAAATCATACTACACTGAGTGAACAACAGGATGTAGTGGTTTTAAAAAGGACTAGATATTTTTACAACTAACCAATGCCACGGTCACCTAATTTTTGTGCTTGTATTTTGCATCATTTGATGTGAAAGTCATTGTATAATTAATTCCCCTAGAAATGTTTGAAAGTTTGATAGTTTAGTCAACTCCACATTGCCATACCCTTGCTAGGATTTGGATGATTATACTTAGTGTATTTTAGTCATTTTTGCTTGGTATGTTTTGAGACTAAAACTTGTTTGTTTGTTTATAAGCCATGTCAAAATAATGTATTTGAGTTGAGGAAGGTAGTGTTATGCTGCCCAAATCATGTCAAACCATGTGTGCCTTTGAGTCTTTTGAAACATAACATTGATCACATCATTCGAGCATGCTTACACCGTTAGGCTAATTAACTTTTTTCAAGACTAGTTTACCTTGTATCAAAAACCATTTATTTTAAACCATGCCATGTATACCATTTGTACCTTTGTCTTGTGCCATCATGTTGTCCAATCTTGTCTAGCTTGTTTGGTCAAATCCTAGTTTTCAATGTTGAGTTTTCAATTAACCTTGTCAAGTTTGGATTCAAACATTGATTGATTTCTGTTTAAGCCTCAATTCATGGGGCTGATACAGAAATATTTATCTTTTGGGTTGCATAACTTTAGTTAATTGATTAACCAAATTTGAAAACTATTATTGTTTGTTTGTTCAATACCTATCTTTATCATTGTTTGTGCTTTTTTTTTGAAAAATAGACTTTCTTCAAAGGGCCTTTTACCTCATGCCTTATGCCAATTGATCATGTTTACGTTTGATTCCATGTGCTGGGTCTATGTCAAAGTTGTTTTCATAAATTTTAGATTAAATCAAATCACATCAACCTTTATTTCAATTCTAGTTTTTGATGTTGTTTGGCCAAAAGTCCTAGCATGTTCTTGTTTGTTTGAGCCTAGTTTTTGACTCCACATTTGGATAAAAGACATAACAACTTAACTTTTCCCTTTCCTAGTTTAGACCTTGTTTGGAACACTTTGACCTAGACCTTTGACATGCTAGTTTTTATTCAGATGCTTGACCTTTTATGCATATAACATTTGACATTAGACATTTGATGTTAGACTATTTTATGTCAAGTCTTAACACAAATCATTTTAGAGATACAACTCCACTTTCAAACCATATTGGAGATACAAATCCACCGATTCGACCAAGTTAGACCAAGTTTGAATCATTTATCCTTTGGATAATTTTTTAGAGTTTTTAGAACTCTAAGCCTTTTTATTTTGGAGCTTTCATCTTTAATGCATATATGTTTAGCTACACTTATTATAGAGTCATGTACAATCCAACTGATGATAGAATGGCTGCACAAAATCCCACTAAGAACCCCTATAGATAAAGATTTTTTAAGGAATTTTATTATTCTCCCTACAATACTCCATATGGGGAACATAGTCAATATCCACAAAATCTAAATCAAAACCTTGATTGGTAGGAAGAGGCTTGTGAGGAGAACTTTGAAGACCCAACTATAGATAATGTTGTTTTGGATATAGATCCATACCCTCTTTGTAATAATCAATATATGGAACGTAGTCAAGAACCAACTTATGAGCCAACTCTTGACTGGGATGATATGGTTCATGAGGAAGACTTAGATGCTTTAGCTTGTGCAAGCAATCAAGTTTTATGATTTCCTTTTGTTATCTGATCATCGACCACCCTTAACCATCCTTTGATTTATATGAGCTATCAATCTCTACAATATCCAAGGAAAACCATTCCCATACCAAGACCTCATCCTTTGGTTTGTGTGAACAATCAGGTTTTATAATGCCAAACCATTCCCATACTAAAACCTAGTCCTTTGGCTTCTATGGGCAATCAAGCCCCACAATTCCCTATCATTACCATTTCAAGACTTTGTCCTTTGGCTTATGTGAGTAATCATGCTCCACAATGCCCGACCATTATCCAACCACAAGCCATTCCTCACCCATAACCAATCCCATCCAAACCTTAATCGATCCAATCCTTTGAAGACCAAGCTATGTTCAAAACTAGTATTTTCTAACTCATTAGAAACCAAGGCCAAGACAACCAACCAATCCAAGATGTTTTTGTTGAACCACCCACTTATGATAAGTCAACCTATGATGAATCACCTATTGATCCTATACTAGTCATTAAGGAGTCTCACATTGATGAGCCAGTCTTTATTGAGTCACTTCTTAATGATTATAACCACCTTTAGGCAGATCATTACCTTGACCATGTGCCTATTTTTTAAGAGCTTCTTACTGACAAGCCAGTCTCTGAGGAGTTATCTCTTGATCTTTTTCCCATATTAGAGGAGTCCCATTCTAACAAACCAATTTTTATGGAACCTATTATGCCATCATAGGCCATCACTTGTCTAAAACCAAACATTCAATAAGACATTATTGTAACAAAATACCCATCAGATGAAGAATCAAAGTTAGAGTTAGGTTCTATTAGTGAACCAATATTAGATTTAGCATCAATCAAAATCAACATCAGTTTCAACATCATATTTAGAGTCCCTTGAGTTAGAATTAGATTCAAAAGAAGAATATGTTTGTGGCTATTACACCATTGGTTACACATGCATTGTAGATCATTTTGAATACATTTGTGATCATTATACAATTTTTGAGGATGAGTGCTTCAGCTTTGACATTAGTTATCCTAATATCTTCTACAAGGATTATGCAACCTCTCCCCATTCCATTACCATTCCACATGCTATTATCATCAACTAAAATAGCCATATTATTGACATTCCATCTCCCACAAGTGTTGATTGAGATCAACAAAATCAGACTTTGTTGAACTGCATCCATGGTGACATAGTAGTTGAAGAAGAGCAAGGAGGCTAAGACAACATTCATGTAGCAGAAGAACACTCTCCTAGTGAAACCTTTTTGGAGGCACTAGGGGAAAATCAAAGTTAGAACTCAACATATTCTAGTGAAACTTTTTTCGAAGCACTAGAAGATAATCAAAGTCAAAAGTCAACATTCATTAGTGAAACCTTCTTGAAGGTGATATGGGATAATCAAGAAAAAATTATTGGTGAAAACCTCTCTGAGGCACCAATAGCTGAGCACAAAATTTCTTCACTGTTGGATGAACATTAAATCAAAATAACTTCCTATCTATAGCCTAATCAGATGGTAGCTAATCTCAAGATCAAACAATAGAAAAATCTAGTGGTCTTATTGAGAGAATAAGTATTCCACCCATCCACAACCAAATTTATGTTGAATCTGGCATCAACAACATTACATGTGACTAAAAGCCCTGATCTTCATTTGTTTCCCTACCATTCCACATTCCATTATCATTGACCATTCCATTTCATAATTAAACCTACCATCCATTATTTGTCCTTGTTTACCATCCATGGTGACACTTTCCTTTATAGAGGCTATAATGATACCTTGTCTCGACACTTAAAGGAATCAAAATCAATGACCAATGAAGATCAAAAAAGCATTCTTAGCAACCAAATCTACATCAAGTTTTTGACAGAGCAGTTATTCAGACGGGGTGTGGGCTAACAATTAACATGATCAAGTATTTTGTTTGTATAATTTGTTAATTAGGATGTGTATTTACATATTAATAAAAAAAATAGAATCATGTCATTTATCACACCTAGGCCAAAAACATGTACCATACCATTTCACATTGTCATGCCATTGCCATTATTACATATCTTTTTGCCATTGTCACATATTCCTACCATTTACCCCATCACTTGGGGGAAACCCTCTTACCATATTATCTAATCTATCAAAACCCATCATTATCCTAAGCAAGATCATACCATCCTATCATTCCATTCCTATCTAGACCAAAGCCTATTTTTAGTCATCCTACATAATCCTATTTTGATCTTGGTTCATTTGGTTCTTCCCATAAATTTTGTGGGGGGATTTCAATCAAATTTCAACAATCAATCCAATATGTATTTACATTGATAGTCTATGAAAGTAGTGTGATAGTTGATCTGGAAAAATATCTTTCATCCTATCAAGTTTGTTTATGTGAGCTTGATTATAACCGCCTATGGGCAAATCAATGTCTCACCAATCTTACTACTAATTATAACTGCCTATGAGAAAATTAGTATCATTGACCTATGCCATTGTATCCTAGTTATAAAAACCTATGATAAAACTATGGGAAACACTTGTTTATCATGCATTGTCGCATCACCTTGCCATTATTATTTTCATTTGACTGGCCATTTGCCATATTTGAGAACTTGTTGGGACCTAGTTGGTTTTTCCCTACCTTTTGTGTGGACGGAATTACTATGACTTGAGCTCATTTTAGGACTATGTGGGTCATGCTCAATTCATGTTGAGGTCACCTCAGTCCCCCTTTCCATACGTTCTCATTATTTTGTGAGCAATCTAAGCCAAACGCTCTTACTGTTTTGTGAGCATGTATCTTGTCATTCTCTAATGAGTTAAGATACCTCAAAATGCCAAAAACATTCAAAATATTTCAAAATCTAAAAACTTTTATCCTATCTATGCCTAGTTTTTTATCTTCGATCCACCTTATTGGGGCATTGTCATTATTAGGATGCTTTCTTTTGATTTTGTTTTTAGGCTTTCTATTTGTTTGCTTGCTTGCCTATTTGTTTGCTTTCAACATTGTTGCCTAGACTCAATCTATATGTGTTCATTGGGTGATTTCTTGAGAAAATTATTCTTGAGTCCATCGATATTCATCCATTAACATTATCATCATGGTTTTTATCATTGGTGCATTGTTTTCAAGTGTTTATTGGATTGGGAGTCAGTCTTTACACATATTTTGGCCAAGACTTCATGGTGTTCTATCTTGAAGCCTATAATCACATACTACAAAAAAATTTAGCTTCACAAAGGTCTAAAATCAATGGATCTGAGGAAGTTTCTCCTTGGAACCTTGGAAAATCCTCCCACCCACCTTGATCAATATAACTCATTTGACCATTCTAGTTGTATCATTGTTAATCAAGATGAACATCTCCTCATTAGCAAGTACAATTGAATCATTCTAATGATCAATATTATTCCTCTATCCATCTATTTCATCACTTTACACTCATTCATCTTTAATCTATATTCTAGGTTATATCCTTGAGTTATACTTGCTAATCAACCTTAACTGGGGCATAATCATCTTTAGCCAATCTAGGTCCTCTTAATGATTATAACCACCTATGGGAAAATCATTATTTTGACTTTTATTCCTAATTACAACCACCTTTGGAAATATTAACATCTTTTTTACATCAATGCATGCAAACATTTTCTTATTTGGATTAATCTCAACCATAGATTAATTCCACATTTCTTCTTGTTTCTTTTCAAGGGACTATCCATCAACAAATGTGATGGCCACTCCCTCAAGGGGGCATCATCATAGGCTTCCCAAAACTATTTGGAACTTTGTTCTTCAACTATCATCTTCTTTTGGCATACATGCCATTTCTCATTATTTGAGAAGACATATTATGCTTATAGCTTGTAATGCCTTCCCAAATAAGGGCAAATTGTAGACACCTAAAACTGGCCACTGATAACCCCCAATTAGGTTTTGACTAATTTCCACCCAAAATGCACAATTTGGCCTAAAAATACTAAAACATGCTCAATGATGTGAAACTGACATATTCAAGTGCCAATTTTGGTGAAGGTATCCCTAAACAGGGTAGTGCAATTTATGGGCTAACTAACTTTAATTAGATCATTTCGAGTCAAAATACCAATTTTGCAATAGGGTGCTCTGGATCACTCTTTCTTATCAAATATATTGCATGAAACATGTGCCTTTGTTATTTTCTATTGGTAGCTTCTTAAATGGGATAATGGATCCAATGCATCTGACATCACCTTCCAATTTCAATCTAGTCAAAATTTGGACCAATAACAAGGCATTCTGATCAATTTAGGTAATTTGTGCATAGTGTGCTTAAACCAAATTCTTAGAGATAATTAAACCAAATTAGAGCCTAATCAAGAAATCCATGGAAATTTGTTGAATAATTTGTTTTGGAAATGAATATTAAATATTTGCATCATTAGGTGACCTCATTTCTTGGGAAGACATCCCTAGACCATAAATGCCACAAATATTAAGATTCATGCTTCCCATGCCTCATAAAATACCTCCATGCCTCTAAATTGTTCCTTCATCCTAAATATTAATGAGCCTATTTATCAATTTTAATTGCATAATTGGATTAATCCTTAGCCACACATCTCAATCCTGAGATGGATGGTTCAGGTTAATTCTAGACATTCTTAAAAATCTATAAATAGAGAGGCCATGAACATCATTTCTAATCTTAATTTATGTAAAGTTATAATGTAGGATTGGTTCCAAAAGCTTCATGAACTAGTGTTACCATGCCAAATTGATTCCAAGCCAAGCCAAGCCAAAGCCACAAGGTGCCAAGGAGAAGAGGAGATAGCCAAGCCTCCTTTGATGAAAACTTCATGAGCACAAACTGAGCAAGCCACTACAATAAGCATTTTAGAGCATCCAAAGAAGGTAAAATAGGATTTATTTTGCATTTTAGTTGTGTGTTTTATTCATATTTATTAACTACACTCTCCCTAGTGTCTAGGCCTAGAGATGTTATGCTAGTTAGTGTGTTTCTTTCATTTTATTTTTGTTTTGAAACTAACACTATACTAACCATCCTCTCTTAATTTAAATTCCTAGTTCACATTTATACTATGAGCCATGTCACTAGATCCTAACAATTTTACCCTAAAATAATTTGTCTTCACATAACATTTGCTTCAATGCATTAATATTATTTCTATAATAATGTGTACAAGTGACTAGATCTATTCTTACAAGAAAAGAAATGTCATTTGACTTATCCAATTCGAGTTGTGAATATGAATTTATATAATGTTTTTGATACAATTGTTTGAATGCATTTGTTAATGATTTCCAAGAACGTTTAGCACTTGGGGAAGTTAAGAAAAATGTTGGAGGTCCTAATTGACATATCATTGCAAAGACATTTTTTTAAGCCTTCATTGTAATCAAGTGAAATACAGATCTTTTTGAAATCAACATATTCAATTTTTGATTTGAGTTACTTTTTAAAATTTGGTTTGTATTTGATGTCTTTGGCCAAAAGCATTCTTCTTTTTAGCTGACCCTTTCAAATTCGGATCCACATAGTCTTTCCAAACTGGTTTATGATTATTTTTAATTCTTTGAAAAATAAGTTGGTAATATGATATGCAAAACAATGATTAACATGCAAAATCTCCAATTATGATATTTTTTGACATGAAAAGCTTGACACAATGTCTTTGTCATGAATATTTCCAAAGAAAAGAGTTGAAAAGTTCATTTCTTCTGAGTATTTGTCTTTAAAAATTCCAAGACGATGATTTCCTTCAACTGGTGTTATTGAAATCAACTTGTCTTCTAATGCAATAATACATGTTGAGTTTACAAAAACATGTTATAAAGTGTCATTAGACTTATTTTTATCTGTGTCAGAAAACATGCTATTTTCATTATCAATATCAGTCAGAGTTACCAGACATGCTATTTCTATTTGAATTCTCTATAACATTAGCAGATATAAGCAATTTTCATTCAAACTTAATTTGCACATTATGAGTGTGATAATCATCCATGATTGATGACTTACAAGACCAATGACTATAGATTGACCACACACAATTGTTGAAGTAAGAAATCAAAGAAAGTAAAATAATACAAATTATCATATCCAATGCAACATTCCTCCTTAAATAACTTACTAATGCTAGATGTAAAAATAGGTTAGTAAATGAGTAACTCCTAAAATAGTAGAAACCTTCAAACTTGAAATCGTCGGTCAATGGTCAACTGATCAAAGGAGTAACTCCCAATACCTAAAATAGGATAATCAATATAACTCCCTATGATGTGCACACCTAAGCAAGATAATATCACAAGTGTAAGAAAAATACAATAAAGGAAAATATATACCTATAATAATACCCCTCATAAACACAACTTAAGTGGGTGGAAGAAATGGGTCCCAATAACAAAGCCTAATGAGGTACTCATGTATAAAAAAACTCCCTTAAAATGGAGAAAAAGAGAAAAAACATAACAAAAAAATCCCACCCAAAAGAGAGAAAAGAAGAAGATAGAGCTAAAAATCCCCATAAAATATGATGTTAAAGCTATTCACACTCCAAGTATGGATAAAAAGATAACCAATGTCGATAACAAGATCTATTACCTAAAGACTGTAGAAGCTCTATCCACATTGAATAATGTTTCTTCCTTTTGCCAAAGGAAGAACACAAGGTGTGTACTGAAAGTATATCCTTTCCACAAGGGAAGATGAAGGTGGTAGTACAAATGAATCTAAGTGTGGTCTAAAATAAAAGTGTGGAACAGATCTAGTAAGATCTTGCATAAGAACTTAATGTAATGCCATTGAAGTGAACCTGTTAGAAGTAAGTGTAATGAAGAGTGAATCACCTTGGAATAGTGAATTACCTAATGGATATCCAACCAAGGTGTAGTCCCTATACAAGGAATTGTGCTCCTCATGCATAATAAGAGGGCCAACTACTCTATGCAATAAAGATGCAATGATAGTAGAGAATATGAAGGATTGTAAAGTACCCTATAGCTATAGAATGGACTGCCTAATGTTTGATGAGTCTTGGATCAGTATACCTACACCTTATAATGTATGAAGTGGATCATAGGTAGGGGGATAAAGAAATGGCTCCTCGATATCTAAAAGGTGACAAGGAGATGATGGAGGTGTGTTTACATCACTACTGTAGTCATATATGCTAGAAAAAGAGTTTTTAGTCTAAGAAATGTGTTTAGGCTCAAAAGTGTCATCAAGTACAAGTGAGTCTAATGAAGAAAAATGACATACAACATTCACTAAAGGAATGTCTATGGGAAGTGGAAATCACATCTCAACAACTCTTGAAACTAAAGAAGATACTACAGAATAATCATAAGGATCTGTAGTCTAAATATACATAGGAAAATAAGAGTTGTTAATTCTCTCACAATGTGTACTCTAACTAGAAATAATAGAGTCATCTGTAGTACTAATTTGTGATGGATCAAATGAAAAACATCATGCACAATAATGGATTTCGAATCTGTAATAAGCCAACTAAGGTCTAGAAAAATCTCATCTTGTAGTGGTGGCTTAATAGAAGAAAGAGCATTGTCCACCATGGATGTGTCATCACAAAAAATAGCAATAGAAGGAGAGAGTACAACAGTCTCTGAAGAGTCAATAGGAAGATAAGGAGGAGGTGTGATGTAAATCTCAGTGGGATCTCTAAAAAGGGATTGTAGGATGTTCTAAACATTACAAGGACACTCTATATGCTCACATGGTAATGAAGATCCATGGAAACATGTAACAATAGGGTACTAAGAACCTTGTCATAAGTGTTGGCCCACTTTGTAGACACTAGAAAACTATACATAATGGTTCTAGATGTCAAATCACCCCTATACCACCTCAAGACCCCTTAAGGACCATCCCACAACCCTTCAACCACAAACTTGAGTCAGGTTAGTTGACTAGGTAATTGACTAAGTAAACCTTTTACCAAACTTGACCTTTGATCCTCTACCACCAATGGTCAGGTTCCAACTACCTAAACACCTAATTCTAACTTTAACTCCACCTTGATTTTTTATAATTAGCTTGCCTAATCCACTTGCAGATCAATGCATGTCAAAACTAAATTTAGATAACAAGTTTAAGCTCTTCTTGAAACTACACTTCCACCTCTCCCATTTTCCTATAAAAAGAGAGGAGCACGGGGTGAAAAGGGATCTACAACTATCAAGAGCTTTTTGTATCAAAATTTATTTGGTAGATCATTATTTTAACAAACTAGCAAGTACAACAAAGATTCAAAGTGCTACTTCTCATTGGCTAATAACCAAGTACTGTTACTCTACTAGAACTGCTCCAAACTCCATCAACTAGTTCATCAACCAACTACCTTAACCATTCTTTAGATCAATAACCAAGAAAGCTAAGTATCTATTTTTAGTAATTATTTACTTTCTTTCTATTTTGAAATTAACCTAACCTAAACCCACCTTCTAGAATCTCATTTTGTAACCTCATTAATCAATTTTTCTTAGCCAGACCAAAACCCACAATAACCATCGAGGATCACCTTGATCGTTGATGCTGTCTGAACCACCAATAGTTACCCAACTGTCGATGGTCACCTTGACCATCGATGATCTGTCCTAACCACTGACAGTTACCCAATCACTGAAGGTCACCCTAACCATCAATGGTCACTAGTAGATAAATAAATAAGCTTTTTTCACCCACAAGACCTTAACCAAATCTCAGTTTTTGACCTCTCACTTGATCACAAAACCCTAGCCTATTTTTTGAACTATACTTAAATCTATTTAGAATTAATATCAATCTATTTATTTCTATAATTAGTCAAATCTATCTTCTTATATTACATTTTAGCATCTTTTATTATTTATGCAAGTACTTTATCTTTTGATTTCTAAAATTAACTGTTAAAATCATGGATTGATAGCCTCATAAGAAACACGTGCTTCTTGGATCTAGCTCATGCTAGGAAATCCACCTGGCTACCCAACTAATCAACCATTTGCTTGAGTGTTTTTTATCTATAGGTCATTCCTCCCAAACCAAAGAGGAGTATATACAACCATCCAAATCAACATGAGCACAACATATCAGGTTTTTCTACCATACCCTTCTCAAGTTTATTTTCTCATTCTTCCAAATAACATAAGTGAAATTTCTCTGAAACATTTTGGCATCCCTGTTGGGACCCTTGAGTCTTTTCTTGGGTTCATAGTTGCATCTAAATGCTTCTTTTTGTCTTTTTTATCATACAATGAAATCAAAATTTCATTTTGAGCTTAAAATTGACTGCTCCATTGCTTACTTGTTTATTTTAGCTCACATAGCTTATAATCAAGTGAAGTAATAATAAATTCACTCTTCTCATACACATAAGACTAACTTACATTTAATCAAGCATCAAACATTGACATAAGGCCCAATTGGGATTTCATCACCTAGTGGTCACTTTTTTCGACTATCTTACTTAGATTTCATCACCAAGAGGAGAACCAACCTAGCTCTCTGGTTGAGTATAATCTCTAACAATTAGTATATCTTGGCCAAGCACCCAACACCACCCTTATTGTTGTAGTGTGTGAAGTGAGGAGGTAGGCCCCAATATCAAGCTACATACTAATTCCAATACAGAGCCCTTTGAGAGCCTAAACATAACCTAAAACCAAAAATAGACCTCTCTTTTAGTACCCACTTTAAAAGCCAAGTTGAGTCACATAATTCTTAAAGCTTAAGGCATAAGCCACAAGAGAGACTAAAAATAACCCTAGGATTTAACGTACTTTAGTGTGTGTTTTGTTTCCTTAACTTTTTCTTGTCTTCTCTTTGTTTGAGTTGTGAGATTGCTTGTATCTTCCTCCTTTCCTTATCTATATGGTTTTAACTAGGCAATAACTAAGAAACCAAACAAATCAGGACCCACCTCTTAATCATCCATATTCCTCTTCTCCCTCATTCATGAAGTACATATCAGATTCATAGAGTTTTCCTCATCCTTCTAGGAGTCCTACCATCCCTCGAACGATTGCCCAAGGTGATGTAGATTTTTCCACCTTTATAGAAAACAACCCCATAGCCATCTAACATTACCTTAACACCATATCCCATCATGTCCCTCCTTCAATTCTACCTATTGACTAACCTTATGACATGCCATCCCACCTTATGGGTGATACTTCTATAGCCACCATCTCCACCCAACCTTTAATCACCTAGGCATCATCCTCTACTAATATCCCTACCAATACCACCATCCAAAACTAACCCACTCAATTAAAAAACACCCAAGCACCTTCTTCCCTAACTAACAACCCTCCTAGTATAGGAGTAACCCAACCTTTATGGTCCAACACTTCTATTATCATAGGATTACCCTCTACTATGTCACCACCATTTCTCTCATTTCTAGACTACCTATCTCCACTCCATTCTAGAGCTTGGTGGTTCCCATACCTTCCACCCTTCCACCCATCAGTACCAAAGTTAACACCTACCCCCTATCTACTAACCTAACCATACCTCTTACCTAACCTGGATTAATCTCTCAATAAGTGCCCATCACACCAAACTTGAGCTATGTCCCTAACCCATAAGGGTGTGTACCTCTACCTTCCACCCAACCACCTATCTCCACGTATTCATATGTGGCATCATCCCAGCCACCCATGTCCACATACCAATATATGGGAGCTTCTCAACCCCTCCCCAACTACCCATATGTTACACCTACCCAAACCCAACATAATCTACCTTACAACTATGGGAGCACACAAACCCAAATGGAATTCATCAAAATTTTAATGGATAAAATGACTACTTTGGAGTCATCCATGTTTGGAGCTCATAATATTTTATCATATGACCAAATGTGTAATGAACCAATTCACCCATCCATCCCCATTCGACCATATCATCCTCAATGGGAACTTCTAAAGTTTTTGAAGTTTCAAAGTAAAGAGGACCCTCAACAGTACCTGAGAGCATTTAGGCACTCATGCTATTTGATTGCCTATGATGATGCTCTCCTTATCCTACCTTCCCCATGTATTTATCTTGTCCAATGCTAGATTGGCACAGTACCATAACAAAGTAGTCCCTCTTTTCTTTCACCCAGATGGCTCAAACTTTCTTGGATCACTTTTCTATAAACATCTCCAAGAAGGTCTCCATCATTGATCTTTACTCCATTCGACAATTTGATGATGAGTCTATAGCCAACTTTGTAGCTCATTAGATAATCTTGATAAAATAACTCTCCTTCTCTCTACCCTAACCTGAGAAAATTAAACTCTTTGCTCAGGCTCTTGCCAAACACATTTCCTCTACTTTGTGGGTTCATAGCTTCAAGACTTTTGATGAGGATTTTACAATGGCCCAAAAACTAGATAACATGGCCATTGATGAGGGGAAGTTTAAATTGAGAAACAAGAATCCCACCTTTAAATCGAATGAAGATTCCTCCTCCAAACCAAATAATCAAACCAACACTAACTCCAATAGCAAGGGAACCACAAATGCAATTGTCCTTAAGACGACCCCTCCACCAATTATCAACTCATCTAACTCTTCCAATTCATCCAATAAAACACTAGAAACCCAAACCGTAACACGTATAAGCAATTTACTCCACTTAGAGAGTCATATGCTTTGATCTTGGAGAAATTGTTAAAGGTCAGTATCATACAACTTTACTCGATCAAACCTCCATAGCAATTTGATTCCTCTCATCCTATACCTGGTTGGTATAAGGAAAATGAATTGTGCACCTTCCATTGAGTCATTAGACATGACGTTAGTAGGTGTAATACCTTCAATAAAGTTATCTAAAATCTAATTGACAAAAGGGATCTTGTGTTGGATAATCCCAATGCACCATCAAACCAATCACTTGACATCTTCAAACAACCATTTCCCAACCACACTCCTTCCACCAATAAAGAAAATGAAGCAAAATCGTCTCATAATCATGAGGCCCATACTATCAACATGGTTCTTGGTGAACTTATTGCTAAGGAGAACACTGATTGAATCACCTCTTTCCATACTCCACTTATTGAGGTAGTGGATTCACCAACCTCTCCTCTGATATAAACATTGAAGGAGGAAAACCATTGCCACTTCATAATTTTTCTCAATCATACAACAATCCACTCTTCCTTTTGCGATCACTCCAAGGGAAAAAACCCCTTTGCCTATACCTTCCACTGAGGAATTACCTCCCTAGAACTTGGAACCTGGTAATCAAGAATCAAATGAGGTAACTATTCCTCTCTCTTGACCCCTGGGCGTATCCTTTGAATCCACTACTAGAGGGCTCAGACCCATCTATAAACCTCTCTAGATTGGTTAAAAACTTGGAATTCATATCTGACCCTAACCTAGATTGAGACACCTTTTGGCAATATCTTGGGCTCCCTTATAAAACTAGGTAGGAGCCTTCTTTATTATAAAAACCTACCCTTCCCACTGTCAAATCCACTATCATCATAACATAACCATTGGACACCCCTACCCATCAAACTATAACAACACCATCAGAACCAAACTTACACAAAGTCACCAAATCACCTTCTACCATTCTAACTAAACCCACCAATAACCTTGGCATACTTCCTATTCATAACATTACTCACCTGTCAGTAAAGTTGGATCTAATCCCATTAAACCTATCAAACAAACCCCAAACTAAGCCAACAAAGAAGGCAAAACCACCTAAAATCCAAAAAATGAAAACTCTACCTCCCCTCTCCACTTTTTCCTCTATTTTGGGACCTCATCCATATACCTTAATTGCAAAACCAACCATCCCAATCAAAACCCAACCACCACTTTTGGTTACGCCATCACTCCTACTTTCATCCACACCTATTTTCACCAAATCACACATAACCAAGCCTCCCACCTTCCAATCATCTATAAACAAACCACTTACCTCTCAAATGTCTACCTCAAAACCTTCTAACCCCAAACATCCAACCTCTCTACCAAAAACAAAACCAAAACCATCTTCCAAGAATGCTCATTTACCCAAAGCCTCTACCACCAAGCCTAATTCTAAAAACTTTCCCTACTCAAATTTCGAAACCTAAGACCTCCACACCTTTGCCACCTTTGCTCGAATCTTACTCAACCATCATATAAAGGATTTTGTAAGCATATTTCTTAACCTTGCCACTTATCAGACCATTTGACCAACATAATCCTAAAATGTCTTGGTATAGTGACAAATTAGTATGTTCATACCGTAGGACACCTGGGCATGACATAAAGAACTATATGGCTCTTGAAGTACTAGCCCATCAACTATATCACAAAGATGACTTATTATCAGATAAGCCTCTTATGAGCTTAACATTGATACAAGAACTAATAAACATCAAATGACACCTACCTACTCCTCCACTCTCACGTCAAAGTGAAGAGGAACCAAAACAATCATCTAGCCTGACTCCTCCCCCAATCCATACCATCCTTTTTTTAACATAATCACAGGCTCAATCAAAGGATAAGGGAAAGACAATGGTGTCCATTCCATAGACATATCCCTCTTCCATCACCCAACCAATTGACCAACACCCAAAAACTTTACCTTCAACCAAACCCAAGGTGTCCATCTTGGGACCCTATCAATCCAACCCATCTGAATCAATCCAATGCGTAGTTTTGAAACAACTTCACCAAATGTTAGTAAAAATGAGTTTGTATAAACTGATCAATACCTCACCTCATCATCACCAATAATGATATAAGCATTACAATCTATAGAAGTTAGGTCAGATTACCCTTAACCTTTAGCAAATTTTATCAAATTTATACAATTTTCCAACCTTATTACCTTCAAGGATTTAGAAATACTCTCCATCTATCCAGATGACTCAAATCTTCCCATCTTCATTATCACGTATATCAACCAAACCCATATCAATTAGGTTATAATTGATGGGGGAGATACTAACAACATTATCTCTTCCCATGCATACAACCAACTCCAATTACCCAAGAACATCATGTCAAAAACCTCAATAGTATTCTGATCATTCAATGATACCATGGCCATGAATTTAGGAACTATTGTCCTTCATATTCACCTAGGACCCCGTATGCTTCTTGAGCTCTTCTATGTAGTAGAAGAAGATTTTTAGTACATCTTGCTAGGATGCCCTTGGATTTGTTCCATGTGTTGTGTGCCATCTACCTTACACTAGTATGTCAAATTAGATCATGAAGGTCAAGTTGTTATACAAGCTGACCTGATCCTTTTCACATCATGCAACATGATGTACTGAGCCAACGACGTTCTTCTTCCCCCATATAACAAACCTTCACCAGTAAAAGATGAAGCTACATCTCCCTCTACCATTGAATCCTCCACTAGTTCATCCATTTATTCTACCTAAATCCTCATAATGGACCCTTTGGAATCAACCTTCCAATGTCTTTTATTGGGGGAGTATCACCTTTTGACCTTTGATGCTTTTCCTACTCCTCAAGAGTATGGGAATATTGAACAACAACCTATCTATGAACCTAATATTAGAACCATTGTTCCTTTTGGGCCCTCAAATTTTCAAACCAATTTCATTTATGGGGGACTTGATAAACCCCTTGACACTTCTACCACCTCTTTTTCACCTCGACCATTCACCTCCAACTTATCCTATCTAGACAAACTAGACTTTGCTCAGATATACCTTTATAGGTGTGCTTAGAAAGGATTTAGTCTAGGTTGGTATGAATATGGGATACATCAGTTGCTTCTAATTAAAACCTAAAAACCTCATAAAAAGCATGGCCTTTACTTCATGTCACTTGAAAAGCAAAACAACCTGCCTCCTATCACCATTATTGATCAAGACATCCCATCCTTACCATCAACTCCACCATCGACAACTGAGGATACCAACATCATCCCCCCTAACATTTTTTTTCATCAACATGATTATCCTCAACCCCTGACTTATCAAAAGGATGGAGTGACTGTAACCATTCCTCTAACCTAACCTGAGATGATAGGAGATGACTCTCTTACCATTAATACCATTCGGTGTCAAGATGATGATTCCATTCTCAATTATCTTGGTGTAGAAAATTCTTCTATCCATAAATCTCTTGATCCGTAAACTACACTGATAAACTCAAAGTGAAGTTTTAAGTACGAATACTAAAATTTATCAAAACTTAACAAATTCTTGAAATACTCAAAAGCTCTTGTAAAATGTTTGGCAAAAATGTTCTCGATTGTTGAGTTGGATTGGAATTGTCAAAAGACTTGTTACTTCCATTTACCAATTAAACTGGTTTTTAATAATGTCGTGTTATAATTGTTGAATTTTAAATTACTTGCATGAGTTCATTTACTAATTAATACTAAATCAACAAACTGAAACAAAATCATGCATCAAAATGACAATTTACCAAAACACGAGACATGATAACGGAGTTCAACTCAATAATTGACGCCTACATCTCTGGGTTCTCCAAAGGAGTGGACCGTTTCCATTAAGGGCACTTCAAACACCTGGAAACAATAAACAACTTTCTTGCAAGCTGATATCTCAATGCAAAAATTCACCTTCACCATGACTGAATCAAGCCTAACACCTTCAAATTCTGTGAGTCTTCATTAACACTTGCAAAGTTGCTTCAAAAGTCCTAAAAATCTCCTCTAAGGTTTTAAATATACTCCTCCAATATTTAAATTGGCTAAACAAATTATTAATATTGTGTATTATGGCCAGAAGATGGATAAAAATCCATTAACATAAGCTTTCCAAAGCTTTAACAAAGTCTTGACCTTTTAAAATAAAAACATAGTCCAGAATTGATTACTTCAAATAGAAATTCATGCTTTAAATAACACTTTGACCCCCGCAGCTCAAGCGGTCAAAGCCTATCTCTTTTGGATGATAGGTCAAGAGTTTAAACCGTTGGCCTTTCTTTTAGGCACTTATGCTTATCCCTTTTATCCCACATTTGTTGGGAATAATGGTTTTCTTACTTTAAATAAGTATGTGCCTCCTTGGTATGTGTCGACATCCCCTTTTGTAGGAGACTTAGGTGCTAAGTTTAGCCTATACATAGGCACCATTGAAGATTTCCACCGTGGGTTTATCCCACATGCCTTGCTTCACGCTAGAACAAGGCTTTAAATAGCCTTCAACCACCCACCTATCACGTGGCTTCAGCCACATAAGAGTCCTTTTTTTCTCGAGATCGAGCTCGATCTCGGTCAAGTTGACTCGGTAAGGCATGTTGGTTTTTCCATG
The DNA here is from genome assembly GCA_037957365.1 of Torreya grandis. Taxonomy (NCBI): domain Eukaryota; kingdom Viridiplantae; phylum Streptophyta; class Pinopsida; order Cupressales; family Taxaceae; genus Torreya; species Torreya grandis. The sequence goes on along the minus strand of JARHVA010002103.1, from coordinate 811,395 downwards.
TGACTCAGCTAAGAACTTCCCTGATCTCCCTCGGGCTTGCCACCTTGCTCAATGAGCTTATCTCACGCTTAACTCCATGTGGCATGTTGATGATGTGGCATGTCATCGAACCATTTTTTTGCAAACCTTTCAATTTTCCAAGTGTCGACCTCTGATAGGTCCAAATGTCGAAACAACCTCGAAACATGTGCCACATGTTATAAGAGACATTTTTTGACCAATCTTCAAATAGCCATAATAGGAGCTCCCAAACTCAGATTTACATTCTGAAAAATGCATCGAAAAGCTCTCAACGAGCTCTATGCTGTAAAATTGGTTTCATCATGATTTGAAAACTTTTTCTAGAATGAACTCTGGATCACACCTCCCTACAAAAGAGGGTTTTGGTCTCCAAAAGTTGACTATCACCTGAAATCTTATAACTGGTCGAATGCATCCATGAAAATATAACCTAATCATAGTAAGAGATATAAATAATTACATCAAAATGATTCACAATGAAACTGTAAAAATGCCTAATCCAAAGGCATGAGTAAGTGAATATGCAACTGCAAAAGTGATTACAACATATCAAACTCCCTACCCAAATGTCACATCCTGTAAAGCGGTGAATTGCCAAAAATTGAAACAACTCCTAATGTAACTGCAAGACAAGTTTATAATGCCGTCAACATACAATTAATGTTGTAGGCATGTTGAAATAAAATGCGCTAGTATGGGACTTATATGCTAAGCAAATGCAAACAACCAAAAGTGTATGCTGCCTAACATCTAAACATGCCCAAAGGGTCTTTCAATGCATCTATACATCCATGTGCCAAAAATAGATACATTTAAAATAGCAGTCTAAATGTCAAATGCTGTAAAGAAACAACTCACAACATCACTTTGTTATATCCCCAACTATTTTAAATGAGTTAATGTCTTTTCCATTACTAGACTACCCATACAGTATATTCTGGAGATCAAAAACTTAGAGTTATCAAAAAGTGAGAATTGAAAAACTTCATATGGTAAACCTATCTTGAAGTGTTCCCACCAACTCTAATCTACATCTATCAAAGCTTATTCATTCCCTTAGGTGAATTCTTAACCATGCTTTGCAAAAAGAATGTAATGATAATCCACTTAACCAATTCTTTCTTCTTAGTGAAATTGATTGTCTCTGTGAATTTATTATTAATTAGATACTGTTGATTTAACCTCTTAAATGGATTTTCTCTTGTAGGTTTTACCTTATCTTGGGTTGTATGGTCAACTGCATTATGGATTGAATTAGATTCATTAACCTTAGTGAGAGGTTTGTAAATCATCTTAGTTTTAACATTACTTGAATGTGAAGATGAATGAAGCTTAAAATATCTATCAATCCTATGTCCACTCACTTTACAATGAGTGCAAACATCCTTCTTAGGTGAGGGTCCCTTTTTGCCAATTCCCAACTTAACATGAGAATGGTCTTTCAAACATGCAATTTGCTTCAACAAAGCATTTTGTTTCCAACAAGTCTTAGCACTATGGTTATTCATCCCATAAAAAGTGCATGGAAATGATTGCATTATCTTCTATACATTATATCCAAACTTCTTAAAAGTATCAATTGGATTAGAAGATTTAGTGTAAGAATCAGGAGGTGGAATCTCAATACCTCTTTTACCTTTACACCTTTGAACTAGTGGCCTCGGTCCTTTGCTATTAAAAGCTTGTCTTCCTTTAGCCATGGAGGCAGTTTCTCCAATTTCCACCTGCTCACTAGTGTAACCCAAACCTGCATGAAGAAATCTATGCTCTACCTGTATTGGGTTAGTTATACCTTGGGTATCTCTGCCAAGTCCTCCTCCATTATAACCCATTTTAAACAAAAATTTAGATCCTATGCCCTTAGTGTGTCTTTCAAAATCACCAAAAATAATATTACTAGAATCAGAATTTGAAATGGTAGAAGAAGATGAAGATTCATGTGGTGAAAAACTTACACTACACTCAATCATAGTCTCTGCATCTGAAGTTGAAGGCTTTACCTTTTCACACTCACCACATTGCAATCTAATCAAGAGCTCATCCTTGGATTTGAGCTCCAATTTTAACTTTGCCACTTGCAATTCAAGTGCAAATTTCTGGCATCTCAAGATTGCATTTTCATCTTTGATGACCTCAATTTGTGACAACTTGCCCATGGTTTCCTATAAACACCTGATTTCACACTGTACACTGTAATACAATCAATATGCAAACCAATAATCCAACTATTCTAAAAGCAACTATCAATACACAACTAGAAGCAAACCCTACATTCTAACTGCTCTGATACCAACTTGATCTGTAAACTACACTGATAAACTCAAAGTGAAGTTTTAAGTACGAATACTAAAATTTATCAAAACTTAACAAATTCTCGAAATAATCAAAATAACTTGCAAAATGTTTGGCAAAAATGTTCTCGATTGTTGAGTTGGATTGGAATTGTCAAAAGACTTGTTACTTCCATTTACCAATTAAACCGATTTTTAATAACGTTGTGTTATAATTGTCGAATTGTAAATTACTTGCATGAGTTCATTTACTAATTAATACCAAATTAGCAAACTGAAATAAAATCATGCATCAAAATGACAATTTACCAAAACATGAAACGTGATAACGGAGTTTGGCTCAATAATTGACGCCTACATCTCTAGGTTCTCCAAAAGAATGGACCCTTTCCATTAAGGGCACTTCAAACACCTGGAAACAATAAACAACTTTCCTACAAGCTGATATCTCAATGCAAAAATTCACCTTCACCATGACTGAATCAAGCCCGGCACCTTCAAATTTCGTGAGTCTTCATTAACACCTACAAAGTTGCTTCAAAAGTCCTAAAAATCTCCTCTAAGGTTTTAAATATACTCCTCCAATATGTAAATTGGCTAAACAGAGTATTAATACTATGTATTATGGCTGGAAGATGGATAAAAATCCATTAACATAAGCTTTCCAAAGCTTTAACAAAGTCTCAGCATTTTAAAATAAAAACACAGTCCAGAATTGATTACTTCAAATAGAAATTCGTGCTTTAAATAACACTTCGACCCCCATAGCTCAAGCGGTCAAAGCCTATCTCTTTTAGATGGCAGGTCAAGAGTTCAAACTGTCAACCTTTCTTTTAGGCGCTTATGCTTATCTCTTTTATCCCACATTTGTTGGGAACAACAGTTTTGTTACTTTAAATAGGTATGTGCCTCCTTGGTATGTGTCAACATCCCCTTTTGTAGGAGACTTAGGCGCTAAGTTTAGCCTATACGTAGGCCCCATTGAAGATTTCCACCGTGGGTTTATCCCACATGCCTTGCTTCACGCTAGAACAAGGCTTTAAATAGCCTTCAATCGCTCGCCTATCATGTGGCTTTAGCCACATAAGAGTCCTTTTTTGCTCGAGATCAAGCTCGGTCTCGGTCAAGCTGACTTAGTAAGGCGTGTTGGTTTTTCCATGTGACTCGGCTAAGAACTCTCCTGATCTCCCTCGGGCTTGCCACCTTGCTCAACGAGCTTATCTCACGCTTAACTCCACGTGGCATGTTGATGATGTGGGATGTCATCAAACCATTTTTTTTAAACCTTTCAATTTGCCAAGTGTCGACCTCCGATAGGTCCAAATGTCGAAACAACCTTGAAACATGTGCCACATGTCACAAGAGACATTTTTGACCAATCTTCAAATGGCCATAATAGGAGCTCCGAAACTCGGATTTACGTTCTGAAAAATGCATCGAAAAGCTCTCAACAAGCTCTATGCTGTGAAATTGGTTTCAGCATGATTTGAAAACTTTTTATATATTGAACTCCAGATCATCTCTTCCTCCTGAGACTTCAATAATGTTGAATGAATCCACTATGGATATCAACTTGAGCACTTCAAATAAACCACATATTATTAAAATTGGCCAATCGCTAAATTTTGAGGAGCTTCGAGACTTACCCTCCTTCCTGCAAGACCATAGTATAGCATTTACTTGGTTTTATAGTGACATGCTAGGAATTAAACCCTCCATCACTACCCACAACATAGTCACCAACCGTGATGCCAAGCCCATTAGGAAAAAACTTTAATTAATACACCCTCACATAGCCTTTCTCATTAAAGAATAACTTCAACATCTTCTATTTGTCAATTTCATTCAACCCATTGACTATAACCAATGGGTCTCAAACGTCGTACCTATCACCAAATCCATAGGGGGAATTCATACTTGTGTATAATTTTATGACCTTAACCTTACTTTCCTAAAGGATGACTTTCCTCTACCAAGCATTGACCAGCTAGTTGATCTTACAACCAATCATGAGATGTTATCTCTTAAGTACAGATTCTCAGGTTATAATCAGGTCCTAATTGCCCCTAAAGATCAACACAAAACTACATTCATCACCCCATGGGGGACTTTTTGCTATAGGGTCATGCCTTTTAGACTAAATAATGCTGGTGCAACCTACTAACAAGCTATGACCTACATCTTTCATGACCTTATTCACAAAATCATTAAAGACTATGTTGATGACCTTTTGGGAAAATTCAAATGTTGTAAAGGCCATTTGACCATTATTAAGATTATGTTTGAGTGAATCATCCACTACCATATTCACCTTAACCCTAAAAAGTGTATTTTTGAGGTCTTTTTAGGAAAGCTCCTTGGATTTATCATCTCCCTTTGGGGAATCAAAGTCGATCTAGCTAAAATCAAAGCAATACTAGACATGCATCCTCCTACCCACCATTCATTGCTTTATCTCTCAACTCTCAGACCAATGCTAACCTTTTCATAACCTTCTAAAGAAGGATATATCTTTCAAGTGGAACAATGACTATCAAAAGGCCTTTGATTTGTTTAAAAAGTACCTTTTGTTTCCACCTATCCTCATTCCTCCCAAGGAAGATCAACCTTTTTACCTTTATATCTCTACCATTGACCACTCCTTAGGGGAAATGTTGGCTCATCAGGATGAACAACATAAAAAACAATCCATCTACTACATTATCCACTTGCTTGTATATAATATGAAACTCAGTACACCCATACCAAGAAACTTTGCCTAGATTTAGTCTTCATGAATACTAAACTTTGCTACTACCTTCTCAACTATAAGACCTATGTCATAACCAATACTAACCTACTCAAGTATATCCACTCCAAACCATACCAAAATTAATGTGTTGCTAAGTGGCTTATGCTTCTAGCTGAGTTTGACCTTGATTTACTTCAATAAAAGTTAATTAATGGGAAAGTACTATTTGACTAATTGGCTGAAGTACCCTTAGCAGATGATCCTCTTCCTCCTCTTGAGTTTCTTGATGAGTCCATCATGAACCTCTGTCAGGAAGACTTCACCTATCAAGTGACCATATTTTTTGATGGATCAATGTGTCAACATGGTGGGGGAGTTAGGATCATCCTCATTTCCCTTCATGGTAAACCTCATCCTTTATCTTTTAAGCTAGATTTTGAATGTACCAATAATATGGTTGAGTATGAGGCTCTGGTGATAGGTCTCCAAATGGTGTTAGCCTTGGGAGTCAAAACTATCATCATTTTTGGTGACTCTCAACTTGTGGTCAATCAAATCAATGACACTTACTAGTGCAAGAATGATGTTTTAAAATAGTACAAACAATTGGCTAACATACTTTTAGAATCATTTGAACACTACCATATCCAAACCACTCCATGATCTATGAACAAGTTTGCCAATATGATGGCTTCCCTTGCTTCTCAAATATTGTTTGCACCCTCTGACTCTAAGCTATCTATCAACTTATGTAGCCATATTATGTCAAATTAGACTCTCTGACCATCTTCAACGTGGAGGAAACCTGACCTAACCTTTGGTATTAGTAAATCTTTAACTATCTCAACCTTGCCATCATTCTTTTTGGTCTTTCTAGAAATGCTTGATGAATATTTATCTAGATCACCTCATGTTATACCATACTAGGGGGAATTCTTTATAAACATGGCTTTGACAATCTTCTCTTCCATTACCTACTTAGTCATGAAGCCTCTCATGATATGAAAAACATGCATGAGAGTATATGTGGAGGACACTTTAGTGGCCTTCCTGTCACTAAACTCATCCTTCACCTTGGCTATTACTGGCCTACCCTTAACCAAGAATGCTATGATTATGTAAAAAAGTGCATTAAATGTCCACAACATACTAATTTACACCATGCACCTACCCATAGTCTTCATGTGTCCAAATATTTTTGGCCCTTCTCATAATGGGGTCTAGACCTTATTGATGAAATTAACCCCCATTCTTCATAGTGACATCATTCTATCATCACTATGATCAAATATTTTACCAAATGGATAGAGGCTATTCCTCTTATCTCAACCAAAGCCAATAATATTTTCAACTTTATCAACCATCACATTATCTATTGTTTTGATATTCCTCACAAAACCATCACCGACAATGGCAAATCCTTAAAAAACAAAGATGCATTCAATATCAAGTTAAGTTTCTCATCACCCTATCATCCTCAAACAAATAGACAAGTGAAAGGCTCTAATAAAACTCTCAACAAAATTCTAACTAAAATGGTTAATGCATTTGGTCAGGATTGGCATTTACACATCCCCTTTACCTTATGGGCATATTGTACTAGCATTCAAACCCTTATGGGTGTTACCCCTTTGTCTTTGGTTTTTGGAGTAGAGGTTGTTTTACCTCTCCAAGTCCAAATTACATCTCGTCACATATCCTGCAAGATCTCATCTTTGATAATGATTATCATCAAGAACATTTATCCTAACTTGATCTATTTGATGAGTGTCATTAACATCACTCACCCATCTTCATGTCTATCAAAAGTGAATCAAATGTACTTATAACAAACACCTTAAAGTGCGAGAATTCAATATCGGAGGTGTCATCCTCAAATAAAATCAACATGTCACCAATATGGAGAAAAACAAGTAGGGCAAGTTTATTTTCAATTGGTTTGGACCTTATATCATCACACACAAATATGGATTATGAGCTTACCAAATATCCTATCTTGAAGGAAACCCAAAACTTGAACCCCTTAATAATTCACATCTACGTCTATTATTTTGTTAAAAGGGATCAAAATCACTCTTTGTATAACTTAAGCTCATCCCTTGATTACAAACCATATTCATCTCCTTATTATAGAGACAATCAATTACAGCTGAATCATGTGATTATCCATCACAATCATACCCTAACCTTAAGCATGGGTACCACAACTCTACCCATGGCATGGTTCTCATGGTACTTTATACCCCTTTTATGTGATAGATTCCCATAGTCATTGTCACCTAAGACTCTTTTACACATCACTAACCTTCTTGTGCTTTTAGTCTTGCCTTCATAAAGGTCTGCCTCTAAGCTGTTATGAGTAGGTCTATGCCATCAAAAGAAAAAAATTCAAAAGAAAAAGAAAAAATATAAAAAAGTAAGAAAATATAATTTTGGGTCACTCTTAGTATTTATGGACTACTCCCTTGAAGGACAACAACCAAAACATATCAAAATTTCTCAATATTAGGTAGATCGCTCCCTTGAAGGACAACTACTAAAAGCCTTACACAAAGCACACAAACATAGACCAATCCCTTGATGAATGGCTGAGTAAAGAATTTGTCAAAGCATATAAATTTTTTGGTAGCTTCTTTCATTGATCAGCTTCCCCAACCCTCCAACAAACAACAAAATATCAAAGGACCTATTATCAAAATCAAACAAAAGTAAAATAATTTGGAATTTGTAATTGGCTTTCATAAGTAGACTTCCTGCATCGATTGATCTACACATTGTATGACATGGACTTATTTATACTAACTCTTTGGTAACCTCCAAAAGAGGCATTTTATTCTCACAAGAAGGTTTTATTTTCATCCATCTCCCTATTTTATACTATAAGCAAGGGATTTTGAGCTTACTTGACATTATGTGATCAAGACACCTTTTTAACCAACTAACACATGCTAATGCAAATCATTCAAAGGGATTATGTTCCTTAAGCCAATCCGACTTCAATTTATTTTAATCCTTTCCAAAGAACAAGCATTATGTCTCATTACTCTCTCATGCTAGTTGATACATTCACTTAGACATTTGTCTCTTGATTGTCTTCTCTTTCTCACATCTGGTTTTGTTATTTAACTTATTTTTATGTGTTTCACCCTAATCTAAACAAAATGACCATAATCATAACCACATCACATAATATCATCATCACCTCATAAACATAAATATACATCATTAGCATAATAACCACCTCCATAAACAAATCAACTATCACCATCACAAAGTTATAATCACATAAACCATATCTACCACATGTCTAAGTCCAAGTGAGGAAGCATGTACTCATTAAATTTCAGCATATACACCATAATCATAACCATATCCTAAACATCATCATAACATCATCAACATCCTACCATTTCTCACATCCATATGCCTATGATCCATCATCCATAAACATCACAATAATCACATCGTAACCATAACCATAATCATATCAAATATCATAATACAATCATCTCAAACATGAAATTAAATGCTCACATCCATAAACAACACCATCAAAAACCATACTCATAACATCATAACCATCAACAACATCATATTATCATATCAGGATCATGATAGCCATCCATAACCATAACCATCACATCATAATCCCATAAATAATCCATATCATCCATGAACATAAATAAATAAAAAAACATATCATCACATGCCTATCTAGGTGAGTCCATATTAACATCATCATGAGCATAACCATAATCAACATAACATCATAAATAATCAACATGAACAACATAACCATGAACCATAAACCATATTCAAAGATCATATCTGTAAATCATGAATCTATAATCACATAATCATCATCATTGTACACACCAATATATATATATATATATATATATATATATATATCTCAAAATATACATCTCGCTACATCAACTCACAGGCTAGTATCAAAATATTATGACATATCAAAAATATATATATAATGTCTCATAAAAACCCTAAGATCATGGGGCACCACTTCCTCCTAGATCCTATCCTCTTGTACCTACTTGGCCACTCATAGATGTGGCTCACTGATTTGGTGTCACTGTAACTTCACCTCCTGCCATCCCAGTTCTATACTCAACCCATTAGGGCTCATCTAGACAATTCATGAACACCAAGGCCTCATAGTACCATAATTACTCCACAATCACTATGTATCTCTACATATAGACCATCTTTTCTTGTCCTACAATTACTAGTACTCCACCTCCTACCTATCAGAGATAATCTCTCTCCTACATCACCAGGGCTAGTGAGCCCTCACCTGATCTCTCTCACCTATAACAATGATCAATTGACCTTGCATTACTACCAATAATGTTTATGCTATTACCAAGGATGCATGTGATATGGCTAAAGCTACTCATGCCTAGTCCCTCTAAGAAGTCATTGCCTATATATCTGAGCCACTAACCCATTACACCTGAGCCTACTGACCACCTCTACCAACTGGGTCAACATTCATAACCTATCGACCACCATCATCACCTTCAAAATCTACCAAAACATAGAGTGCTTGATACCATGTAGGGTATCCATCTATAACACCTACATCATCTATCTCTATCCTCATAAGCAACTCCTTATGGTCAATGAAATCATGCATTAGCTATGGATCACGCAGTGGAAACTCTGCATCCTCCCTCCTATACCTCAATAATACCTCAGGTATATATTGTATGAGGTTGAACTACCTACATACCCTATCAAATGATATCATCTTTATCTCACCCTCTCATCTACTATATACCCACTGGTATCTCTAAAGAGATAATGTGTGTCTTGCATAGTGATCCCATCCTAAAAACCTAACATATGGTTTCCAAATAACATATTCAACAACCAAGGCATCTAAGAAGCCCCTGAATCAGTCTACATCATGTACCCCTCCTCCTAGTCCTGAGAGGGCATAATCACTCCTCCACCGCATGTATCCAACTCAAAAATCCATCTAAGCATAACCCTCTCATGGTAGCCCCATCGATCTCAGCACCCAAATGTGCTCATAAGCCCAATAATGTAGAATAAACCTAACACTAATCCCATATCTCCTATGGGCACATAATCCCCATAGCTCTTGGTAAATATGAACTAGTAGCATAGGTGTGCATGTAAACACTGTGACCCAAAAAAATCTCCATGAGTACCCCCAAAAATAAGTAAGGGAACTTCTCACTAATCAAATCAGGTAATGCATAACACATCATCACTATCATCATCATCATCATCATCATCATGAAAAGCATCCTCACATCCCTGTCCCTCTAATATAATGGTGTGTAATAGAAACCTTCAGAGTGCCACCTTATAAAATCCATGTCATTTCCATAAAAGAGCTCCATAAACTCATCCTGCCCATCCCTCTCAATATGGTAGATCAACTCCCCTCATATGGGTAGTCACATGATCCTATGGATGTCCTTAGGTAAGATAGTCATGTCCCCTATAAGTAGTAAGAAGGTATTAGTGGTAGAATCCCATCTCTAAATGAGTGACACTATCATAGATGCATCTTGAGGTACATGCTAATAATACCTCATACCACCAAGACCCACATCCTTCATATGCTCCCAATCATTGTCAGTCATACCTCTATAAATCTCATCAACTATTTAGGGTACCCAATCTCTTATCTATATCCTCTCACGTACCTTCAAGGTTTGATAGTAACATCCTTAGTTCACTAGCAAATTTTGCCTATGAACTTAACCTTTTCCACTTACCTCCTATTCTAATCTATTCAACTCATTCCATTTGCCTACTATGACCTATACCTATGACTTATTTACATCCTATCCTTAACCTATCTGATCTAAACGATCAACTTTTAACTATTACCTATCAACCTTCAATAATTACCCAAACATTCAAACCATTGACCTTAATTATTCATAAACCTCACCCCTTGACTTTTTACCACTAACTTTTATACTAACCCTTAGCCATTACCTATCAAATCATTCACTATCTATTAATCGAAAAAACCTTTACCTATAACCTTTTACCATTAACCTTAAATCTATCCATTCATACAAACTTTTCAAACATATCTAACTTCTATCGATCATTAACAGTTAAGGTGACCTCTAATGGTTAGGAGACTAATCATTGATGGTCCCCATATAATGACCTATTGATGGTCATTTATCGACTATCGATGGTTGGTAGTGATTGATGATGATCAAAAGTAACCATTGATGGTCACTGTAAAGTGACTGTTGGTGATCAAACTAAACCCTACACACCCAAAACCCCTAAAAATTTATACCAAACTGCCCTCCAACCTAACCTACCCTATCCTACACTTACCAATCCAAATCTAAACTCCCATTTCAACTTTAAATTCAAACAAATCTATCAAAACCTAAACCTAAGTTAAACCATACCCAATCCACCCATAACCAAACACCATGAGCAAATTCAAATCAATGCATTTGCAAAATTAACACTATGCTATCAATTTTACAAACAATGCCTACCTCATTCCTTGACCAATGTTGAGGAGGAACCATAGGGACCATATCCACCTAGCCTCACACCCTCCCTTATCCATGTTGAATCCTTTTTAAGATAGCTCTCCACTAGATCCCTTAGTCAAACCTTCAACATAATCTATCGCTAGCAAACCGTCACTATGGGTTAATATACTCAAATGAGTAAATAGAACCCCTGATGATCTTTTATCTTTGTCCTTTTAGGGTTGACATGTGACCATCAATGGTCAGGTTGACTATTGACAGTCGACCTCGAGGGTCATCTATGACCATTAACGGTCAAAATTTTTGGGTATTTTCCTTCACCCACCACTTTTTACACACAACACCAAATCTACTACATACCAATGAAGTTTACCTTCTTCGAAAAACACAACTAAACAATGTCAACCTTGCCACTGGCTATTTTGGCCTAACTTTTGCATGTTTTGTGATGACCTTGCCTTGCTCTTTTTGACCGCACCAACTAAATTACCATGATGAATAATTTTGAACTTACATTACCTTATGCACACATGACCAATTTATGTCTTCATAAGAGTATTTCATACCTTAGATACCCATGAAAACACTGACCTTATTTAGGAGACTTGTGTTTACGAGTGTAGCCCAACCATCACATATAATTATGTGTTCCACTTGTCACTTTCCCTTCTAGTGATAACCTTTATTTTTATTAACCATGATAACCTAGTCATTGCATAACCTTAGCTATCCCAATTAGTCACACTTTATGCACGTGTTTGTGCTTCAGTGCCTAACCTACCACTCACTTCATTACCAACTTATCCACTTATCAAACCCACACCTAATTCTATTTCACCTCATCAATTCTTAGTTTTAAAGGCAACACCTCCTCTCATGCTTAGGCCAACCAAACCTTCGACCCACAATCTATTTTTATTTTATAGCCTACTAATACAAACTACATAATAAAAAAGGGTAAAATGTAGACACTAGAAAACTACATATAATGGTTCTAGATGTCAAAGCACCCTTAGACCACCTCGGGACTATCCCACAACCCTTCAACCAGAAACCTGAGTTAGGTTAGCTGACTAGCTAACTAACTAACTAAACCTTTTACCAAACTTGACCTTTGATCCTCAACCACTGATGATGACCCTAACCATCGATGGTTAGGCTTGACCATTGATGGTTAGGTTTCAACTGCCTAAACACTTAACTCCAACTTCAACTCCACCTTGCTTTATTATAATTAACTTGCTTGATCCAATCATAAATCAACGCATGTTGAAGCTAAATTTAGACAACAAGTTAAACCTCTTCTTGAACCTACACTTCTGCCTCTCCTATTTTCCTATAAAAAGAGAGGAGTAAGAAGTGAAAAGGGATCCACAACTATCAAGAGCTTCTTGTATCATAATTTCTTTGGCATGTCATTCTTCCAACAAACTAGTGAACCAACAAGTGTGATAGAGATCTGAAGTGCTGTCACTTGTCAACCAATAGCTAAGTACTATTACTTTACCATAATTTCTTTAGACTCCATCAACCAATTCATCAGCCAACTACCTCAACCATTCTTTAGATCAATAACTAGGAAAGCTAAGTATCTATTTTAAGTAATGAGTTACTTTCTTTCTGTTTCATAACTAACCCAACCCAAACCCACCTTCCAAAATCTCATTCTGTAACCTCACAAATCAATTTTTCTTAACTATACCAAAACCCATAGTAACCATCGATGGTCTATCCCAATAGCTGACTATTACCCAACCACTGATGGTTACCTTGACCATTGATGGTCTATCCCAACCATCGATGGTTAAAAAATCACTGATGATTACCTTAACCATCAATGATCACTATTAGACAAATAAACAACAAGCTATTTTCACCCACTAGACCTTAACCATATCTCAATTTTTGACCTCTTACTTGATCACAAAACCTTGCCCTAATTTTTGAACTATACCTGGTATATTTATCATTAATATCAATTTGTTTATTGCTATAATTAGTCAAATCTATCTTCTTGTATTACATTTCAGTATCTTCTATTGTTTATGTAAGTACTTTATCTTTTAATTTTTGAACTTAACTATTTAGAAGCATGTCAGGGGGACCACAAAACAATAAACATGCTCTGATCCCTACTTAGTCAAGATCTTGCTCTACCAATTAGAGCACATATGATTACATCTCGTATTAGCAACTAAACATGGAATTTAACCAGAATCAATAAGTAACTAGAAATATGAAACAACATAGGAATTGAGAGACAATACACAATTGTATTAATAATCACTCAGAAGAACATACAATAAAGAAGATGCCACTTCTTCTTCCACCTCAAAGGTTCGCCACTCCTCAAGACCTTCTTTCCTCTCTCTCTTGGTCACAACAATCAACTCCAATGCAGAATTGATGTTCACCTCTCCAACCAGTCAATAACACGCTGCCAGTTCACCAAGTACACAACCGTACTCCAAGTAGATCTCCTGTTCTCTGCTGCTACCTACAAATCACTAGACCTTACTCACCATTTTAGATCTCCTATAGAAAGTCATGCCCACAAGCTGACCAAGATCATACACACACGAAGAACCCTTCTAATTCTCCAATCCAGTACCCACCTTGATACTGTGGCACTAGGAGGAACGCACCATTACTCTCTTCTCTCTGAAGGAGCTTATTGCTCTCTTACTCACTAGCTACAAGTTTACAATACAGTCCATGAGTCCATATATAGATCTCATGCTTACAATAATTAGACTAACCTAATTACAATAATTAGACGCGCAATTCAAGACTACAACTATCCTTTGACATGCAAACAACCAGTCTTAAAATAGACTCTCTGGGATCAACATGCGAACTACTTGTTCTTGCACAGGCTGCCGACGTCGGCACCTCCATGACCTATGTCGGCCGACTGGTGATCGACGCCGGTTGCTTCCTCTTTGCTATCTGACTGACGTCGGTTGATCAGACCGATGCCAGTTTCCTTGCAACTGATTCTGCAACTCCCTACAACTCTGCATCCTCCGTAACTTCCCCTGTTTGCATCCTGGTGAAGCTTTTAGCTCCACAACCTAACAATCTCCCACTTGGAGATAAATAGCTACACCTATACCTATACACCATCTAAATTATTCCCTGGCTTGTATCCCTCTTCAAGATAAACCCTGAAGACCAACCACCACACAACTTGTGATGCCTTACCTGTCATTCAAGTAACCTGCCATATCCGAACCTACATATCCATGTAGTGAAGAAATTGACCCTGCATAACAAGAATCCCTGCTGCTAGTCCCACTAAACTGCCCTCCAGTACTCCTTCCCCGAATTGGCTCCATACTTTCTGACAACCCCCACTGCTTGGGAAAACAACTCAGGTCTACACTAGACCTCATGTGATTTCGAACCCTGTTTCAAGCTAAGCTTGAACTATCCAGCCCTTGGTGTGCTTTCTGATTCTGCAACCTGCATCATGAACCCCGCCAACACCGTCTTCACATCAACTCCCACTGGAGATAAGATCTCCATGTCTCTTATGCCAAAGAATTTCACTGCTCCAAATTCTTCATGACACACCTCTGAACTAACCTTACCCTTAGCTCAGCAAATACCTGCATGTACAAACCTACTAGTAAATCACCCACATACAGTAACAAGATGATGTTGCAACCATCATCTACCTGGTAAGATAAACACAATAGTTACACTGACATTGACTGAAGCCATGCTTAGTCATCCACCTGTCAAAACTTGTACCACTGTCCTGCAGCTTCTTCAAGACCATATGCCTTGGCCTTCTGTCTCTTGTATCCATCCACTCTCTTCTTTGAAATGGGAATCCATTCCGTCTCTCAGTGCTTACTTCCAGCTGACAACTCTACCAATAGATACCTATTTGGTTCTTCTCCAAGGACTCACACTCCTCATCCATGCCAAGCTCCCACTGTATCTGGATTCTACCTGCATTGCCTCTTCCATGTTCCTGGTTCTTGACCATCGATAAGCAATATAAAGAAGGTGAACAATGAATATGAGGTTCACTTACCCTTTCTGACCTCAACATGAGCATTTGAGACTTGTTGACAACTTGCTGTCCGCCCACCATCCGTACCAGTGACCGATCTCAGCCATCTCCCACTCTGTTTCTGACCGATGTCGGCTCCCTGTACTGACCCTGATTGCCGTCATCGTTTCCCTAGCCGATGCCGGTGTCCCTCCTACCGACGTCGGTTTCTTTATGACCGATGTTAGTCTTCTTATTGCCGATGTCAGTTACTGTATGACCGACGCCGATACCTGTGTTCGTCTGTGAGTGATAACTTTTTACCCGTGAGCTCTCCATGGATCAAAATCCTAATCAAATCAACCCTGCTCTGCTCAAAATAATTCAGTTCCCTCACCTGATCTCTGTTCGTCATCTCCTCCATGAACACCAAGGCTTTCTAGTTCTTTAGCTTGTCAAAAACATCTGACTTCCGCTTCAAAACTTGCATTCTCCTTCTACATATGTGACTAAGCCTATGAAGCCACATCTCTACAACAGAAGGTGAATCAACAATATAAGTAGATAGATAAAGGATACCTACTTTCTTACCACCATCTAATTCAAGTGTATCCACTGTGAGAGTTACAGTGCATCTCTCATCACCCAAATTTCCTAAAGAAATTAGACTCAACTCCAAGACTGGTACCTGCATGACTTCTTTCAACCACTGTGTGTCATCCGCTTACAATTTCAGCTTCACTTCCCCTTTGTCAATCATCTGACAAGGCTCTCCAACCCCTAAATAAATCTCTCCAAGGTCTCCAAAGACATACCCATGAAAAGATGCTCTATTTCAAGCTGCATGGAAAGAGGCAAAAGAATCTGTAAACAAAGATTCCACTTTATCCAGAACATCCTGTGCAATATTACCTGTAACATATGCTTTCACAAGCTGATCTTCTACCGACCAACGATCTCTTTTTACCTGCTCTTTCTTTCCATCAATCAGACCATTCATGTTATTCAGTTTCTCCATTCGTAGCTTACTTTCTTCTACCGTTGCTATACTCCCACTCAATCTGAAACCCTTGTGAGTGACTTGTAATCAAAAACACTACCAGATCTGAAACCACCTGTTAGTCAATCCAACCAAAAGCTCTGATACCACTTGTCAGGGGGACCACAAAACAATAAACATGCTTTGATCCCTACTTAGTCAAGATCTTGCTCTACCAATTAGAGCACATATGATTACATCTCGTATTAGCAACTAAACAAGGAATTTAACCAGAATCAATAAGTAACTAGAAATATGAAACAACACAGGAATTGAGAGACAATACACAATTGTATTAATAATCACTCAGAAGAATATACAATAAAGAAGATGCCACTTCTTCCACCTCAAAGGTTCACCACTCCTCAAGACCTTCTTCCCTCTCTCTCTTGGTCACAACAATCAACTCCAATGCAGAATTGATGTTCACCTCTCCAACCAGTCAATAACACGCTGCCAGTTCACCAAGTACACAACCGTACTCCAAGTAGATCTCCTGTTCTCTGCTGCTACCTACAAATCACTAGACCTTACTCACCATTGTAGATCTCCTATAGAAATTCATGCCCACATGCTGACCAAGATCATACACACACGAAGAACCCTTCTGATTCTCCAATCCAGTACCCACCTTGATACTGTGGCACTAGGAGGAACACACCATTACTCTCTTCTCTCTGAAAGAGCTTATTGCTCTCTTACTCACTAGCTACAAGTTTACAATACAGTCCATGAGTCAATATATAGATCTCATGCTTACAATAATTAGACTAACCTAATTACAATAATTAGATGCACAACTCAAGACTACAACTATCCTTTGACATGCAAATAAATAGTCTAAAAATAGACTCTTCGGGATCAACATGCGAACTACCTATTCTCGCACAGGCTGCCGATGTCGGCACCTCCATGACCGATGTCGGTCGACTGGTGACTGACGCCGGTTGCTTCCTCTTTGCTATCTGACCGACGTCTGTTGATCAGACCGATGCCGGTTTCCCTGCAACTGATTCTGCAACTCCTCGCAACTCTGCATCCTCCGTAACTTCCCCTGTTTGCATCCTGGTGAAGCTTTTAGCTCCACAACCTAACAAAGCATGGATTGATAGCCTCTTAAGAAGTGCATGCTTCTCATATCTAGCTCACACTAGGAAATCCACCCAACTACCCAACTAATCAACCATTTATTTTAATGCTTTCTTATTTATACATCATTCCTCCCAAGCCAAAGAGGAGTATCTACAATCATCTGGATCAATGCACACACAACATATCAGATTTTTCTACCATACCCTTCTCAAGTTTCTTTTCTCCTTCTTCTAAAGAACATAAGTGAAATTTATCTGAAACACACTTATCAAACTGAATAGGATCAGTGGGATCAATAATTTATCCATATAAAAATGGAATGCAATTCTTACATGTGAGCAAGTATTTCATATACACACATTAAGAAGCATAGTTGGTCTTTCCAAGAAGAACCACTGGTATAAAATCAAATCTCCTAATCTAGAGTCTCTCAAATAGACTCATCAAGACTAAGAGAAAACATCAAAAAAGTGCAAGATTGCACAAACTCTAGAAAGATGTTAAAATTTTGCTCAAAAGTGGGATATTAAACACAATTAATAATGCATCTATGTGAGCAACTAGTATAGGAATCAATACAAATAATGTATGGTTAGAATAGGGATGACAGGCACAATTGAAAATGCATCCACATGTGAGCAATAAGTTCACAAGATAAAATGCAAAAAATAATAGGGCCCATAGCATAGGGAACCCCCAAAATATGGCACTTTATAAATTTACTACATTTTACAATACAAATAAGTCCAATGCATGGGAAATTAAAAAATATGAAATTTTGCAAAAGATGGCCCTCAATTTTGAACTACCGATAAAAAATTATAACACAATCATTTTCTCATAAATGAGGCCTATTTAATAAAAACTTGCACTAAAAGTTTAAATGCTTAAATGGTTTAAGCACCAAACATGTCATGTAACCACTTATTGGAATTAAAACTAAACCATAGACCTCCTCAAGATAGTTAAAGTCAAAAAAACCACATGACCATACACCCCTATGTGCACTTTACTGAAAAAGTCTTATTTGAGGGGGTATAATTAAAAAAATTAAAGTTATTTTTAAAATTAATAATTAAAAAATAGCCAAATTTAAAAAAATGATTTTAGGGCAGATTTATTAAAAACTGATTAGGGTAGCTTTTAGGTTATAGACTTTGCTAAAAAGAGTGAAAGAGCTGAGGGGTCATCATGAGGAAGGAATGTAGACCTGAAGATTAGATGTATGCTGCAATAAAGGAAGACATCACTTTCAAATAGAATAGGGTAATGCCATTGCAACAACTTGACCCAACATAAATGTCATTGATCTTTGGCAGGCCAAACATCCAGATGATAGTCTAGAAGAGAGCATAGAGTTTGAATGGCAAGGGGAAAGCTAGGAGTCAATATGTAGGTTGAACAGAGGAGAAGGATGCCATTGAATAGCTCAAACACATGCATAGAGCTTGAGTCTCCAATGAATCCTCAAGAATAAATAAAAATCCAATGCACATGCCATCAGATTCTAAGTGCAATGCACATAGAGAACATGCCATAGATTTGAATGGACTGAGCATAGGGTGACCCCCTGTCAGAAAGTCTCCACTAGACTAAAAATCAATGAGTAGCTAGGGAACTAGTTTGCCAATGGATAAATGGCCTCTTGTGTGAAACATAGGATTTATGATGACAAAATAAATGAAGTTTCCTTATTTTATCTTAGACTAGAAACAAATTTGCCCATACTTCCTCTTGAATGCAAAACTAGCCTTTATGATATCACAATAATTAGTTGAAGCTAATGATATAGAGGGGTTTTGAGAGGATCAAAATAAGGTAGACCTAGGTGGACACATGAATAGAGTAACTCAAAAGTTAACAAGAAAAAAACATGCAGTTGTAGTTGTAAGAGAGTCCTCATTGCGATCTTTGTGCTAGCACAAACAAGACCAATGGCATTGAAGACCATTTTTAAGATGATACACATGCCTAAGATAAGTAAGGACTGTTGAATACCCTTTTACAAAACTATATTCAAAACACTTACATGCAAAATGACAACATACCTATAGAGAAAACCTCTATAAATACAAAAAAAATAGTCTTTTTTTGTAATGAAAACTCAAGATTTTAAATTAGCCTACAACAAAATAAAAATGGTGATCGTTACCAACTCCTATGCTTTACTACCATGTGAGAATCATCTATGATTGAGGATGTACAATATCACTGACTATAGAATGACCACATGCAATTATTGAAGCAAGAAATCAAAGAGAGTAAAATAATGCAAATTAGCATATCTAATACAACATTCCTCCATGAATTGCTCACTAATGTTAGATGTATAAATAGGGTAATAAACGAGTAACTCACCATAGAATAATGGAAACCCCCAAACCAAAAATAACTAGTCAATGGTCAACCAATTAAGGAGTAACTCCCACTACCTAAAATAGGACACTCAAGGTAACTCTCTATGACATGCACACCTAAGCAAACTAATATCACAAGTGTAGGAAAACCACAATAAAGAAAAACAAATACTTACACTAACAATGAGAAATCTATAATTTTTGTGTACATAGTTGCTATAATGCTTCCATAATAAAATTTGAACAAACTCTTCCTTCTTGATAAGCATTTTTGTATTCTAATCATTTTTTTTAAGCTATTACAATTATTATTCCTCATTTATGGATTGAGGTGGCACTTTTTGAATTTTATCAACACCTAATGGGACATTGATAATTGACCTTGTTAATCCAATTTATGGTTTGTTGTATCCTAAGTTTTTTATTTGAGCAAATGTAATTCTAAGATCAATAAGTCTTTCTTCAAGACTTGATAACATGCTCACAAATTACAATTGCTTGTTTAATCTAATATTAATGGGTGTTGCAAATGCAGAAAATTTTCCATTTCTCAATGATTGATTGCATTTTACACTTTTTTTTTTGAAAATGGATTTACTATTTGGAATTAATTCTTTGCATGCATTCTTTTTAGACCGATTAAAAGGTTTTATAATGTATTTAAATTGTAATTGTTTGTAAATGGCACAAATATGTATCCATGTGTCTATAATTTTTTTTATTGCTTCTAATCTTGATAGTTTTTTTCAATGTTTTTATTGTTATGTGCCATGATATTTAATCAATGTAAAGAGTTGGTAGGAACATGTGAAAAATAATTTTTTATGGGTGTAGAATGGTCAAATTGTGGCTTTACACCCTTGTCCATCATCAATGTTTTGTAGCACACATGTTTTTTTGGTTCCTTCCAATTTCTATAAAAAAGAAGCATAATTGTTAAATTGTGGCTTTATTTCCTTGCCCATTATCAATGATTTATAACATACATGTTTGTTTTCCACATGCACTGTTATTTACTTTATGCAAAGATAACTTGTTTTTATTTTGTAATGTTTTTGAACAACTATCAACATCATAAGATTCTACTTTGATATGCTCTTCTACTATTAATGGTTCATAGTGTACATCATATGTATCTATTTTGAAAAAAAGATATTACATAAATATTGTGATTGCATATAATCATTGTAGGTTTTGACAAATTGTTGACTTTTTGATGATCATAGATGAATATATATAAAAAAATGAGATCCATTTGATAGTGAAATAATTTCCTTCTATTCCGTCTTCATCATAGATGAAACCCATCTTTATAATATATTCTTGCCAGTTTTCAATAGTTAGTATGTGTTTTTATGACATTGTCTATTAGATTATCTTTCAAAGAAGTGTGTACTTTTATATCTCCAGAGAGAAATGCGTTGTAAAAAGACTATGATGAATAGCGGCATAAAGAGTGTATGTCAAAAGCATTTTTTGTGAAATGATAAATAGAGCTAAATATGTTATCACCATAGCAAGACGTGGTTTCCAACATTTCAAACATGCCACGTGATAACATTTTTTTGGCATTTAATTCCTAATAAATCAAAAGTGAAGAACATGTTCTTGATAGACATATTTATACCAATGAACTTTGATAATTGTTTAGTTTTGTATAATACAATGGCTCGTAATGACCAAAGATAGGATTTTGGTCATGAAACAATATGCAATATGGAGGTGCAGGGGTTTCTTCATTAAAATGAATATAATCTTGATTTATTATTAAATAACAAACACAAATGCAAATATTTAACCATTTAGAAAGCCAATTTATACAAAAATTATCACCCCATAGACCATGTTCACCATTTGTTGTGCATGAAGTTGCAAAAATTTGCATTCGCTAAAAATATGTTTTAGCATCTTTCACTTGATGCAGTCTATATAGCTCCTTAGGATCCAAGTCCAATTCAAAAGACCTTAGCGTATGTGGATCATTTTTGCCTAAATAGTTTAGGAAATGTTTTATAACCCCTACATGTAGTTCTATTTATGTGCATAAAAATGCAATAACACTTGAAAAACATCAAAAAAATAATCATCCACGTTGTATTTGAAAAGATGACTTATAAAAAGGTTATTTTTCTCCAAAGCAACATCTATTTCACTGCATTGAGTTTTCAACAATGGCTTGTATTCTTCAATAGAAATAACTTGTTGGATACTATGCATATGCATTTCTTTTTATTTTTTGTTTTTTAAATCCATTGTACAATGTTAAGCAATTTGAAGACATTAAAAATACAAGATAACTAGAAATATTAAAAAATAATCACATAAACCATTACAAACCTATTACCGACCAACTAAACAATTACTAGTTCTTACAATTACAATTGTGTTGTTTGATAGCTTTCTCTTTCTTTAATAAAGTTGGGATATCCAATCAATTTTTTTTTGGCTTAAACACCCTATACAAAATTATGTATTTAAAGTGAAAATAAAATATGATAATTGTATATGTTTTCTTTGGCACAAGATGAAAGCAAAGCAATATCAATTTATTAAATATGCTTAAAAGAAAAACATTTACACAATATTCGTAGATTAGCAGTTCAACACCTTAAGCATTCAAGAAATATCTACATAAGGAAAAAATCATGAATACAAAACATAATTCATTTTTAGCCACAACACGTGTTTAGCTTGTTTTTATGTATCTTGTACACATTATATAAAATCAAATTAACGCAAAATCAAAATCAAAAGTTATTAGCCTTCTTGCTAAAATCAAAATTAATTGACTTGAACAAATATGAGAAGTGCACCAGAGATAAAGATAACCAAAATGTGACTAGTTAAGGAGTTACAATTGATCTATGTGATAGCTTTTACTCTAATAAAATTGCATTTATTTGCGATGTGAGAGAGATTGAAATATTTCATGTACAACATTAATTGATCTAGAAAACGTTAAGTGTTACACGTTGATAACTTTAATATTTTTTTTGGCATCAATAGCAATGATAATTAATACATTGAATAGATTCCTAGACAACATCATTATGGCATTCTACAATGGATATTCAACACAATTTTTTACTTTACAATCAATTGTGTAGATGCATTAAATGAATTTCTGTGCAAGTTTATTGAAATTAAACATTTTTTTTACTTTAGAGCAGATTGTGCAGATGCATTAAATGATTTTTTGTGCAATTTTATTACAAATGTATTCAATTGATACTCCAACCATTATGTCATGTAACACTTGAAATAGTTTTGTAGAACATTATATCCTCTAGCAGACATCTGCATAGATTAATTGACCACTGCCCCTATACCTTTACATGTACCAAGTCACTATTGATGATGTCACTATTTTGCCCCTAAATAACATGATAATTATTTTGACCAATCAAAACATAAATAAATGCCCATTTTCATATTTAAAAAAAAATGCCTAACTTAACTATTTCAAAACTACAAATTTTTCTATGCATGAAAAATACTAAATTTTGATTGGTCCAAAAGGTAGAGTTTAATCAACATTTAAAGCAAATTGATTCTTTTATTATACCCTTCAGGACTAATATCTCTTTGAAGTACAAGATGAATATTAGAATTATAAATAATGATTATAATTATCTATTAAAATACTAACTATAATGCAAAATATTAAATGCTCATATCCTAAATCAATGGTACAAAAAGTCAATCAAGGTTAGCCAAAATAATTAATTATAATTCTAACCACTATTATATTAAACATTATAAGTCCATATCCTAAATTGAGGAGTTTATTCTCAACTTATTGATAATGGGTATCCATGGGTGGGTCAAATATAACCCCTCATTCTTGTTTAAATTTTGTAAATGCTTACTAATCTCCACAACATTCCTAAGCCACTGCTTGAAATAATTGTTCTCTACCAGTAGGACCTTGGCATCATCAATGTGAATGGAATGTTTTGTTTTCAAGGAGTGATCCACCAAAGTCAATTTTTCTTTTCTCTTTAAATGATTATTAGTGGCATGTTCTTTAATCCTTGTATGAATCCCCCTTCTTATTTCCCAGATGTAAGCAACTCCACATGAACACTCAATTATTTAAACCCCATTTCTTTTCCTTATTTTCAAGTGACTCTTTGTTGATCATAATGCTTTCCTTAATTTTATTGTTGGGAGAAACATGTTATTGATGTTACGCCTCCTAATAATTGTAGATATCGTGTTATAGACTCCTTCAATGTAAGGAAGGAATTTTCCCTGACCATCAACAAGAGCCTTTGCCGTTTGCCTATTCCCTTGACATTTTATAGCTTGTTTAAATGCATTATCAAAAAAATCATTTGCAACCATGCCTCCTAAAAACCAAAGTCAAGTGTTTTAACTTATTTTTTAAGTGTTCTTCATCATAAACTTTAAAATCCCTCATGGAAATAGTCTTTAACACACCTGTCTTTTTAGCAAGGTGATGATGTGATGATACATGCATATAAATATTAGGGTGGGTCCCCTTATGAACTCTTCATGTAAGGGAATCATCCCCCTTTTGTGAAGATGACATCCAAAAAATGTAAGATGTTATCTTCCTCAATTTCCTTAGTAAATTTTATGGTTCCAACCATGTTGTTGATGTGTGAATGGAATGCATCAAGTTTCTTCTTGTCATGATTTCAATAGAGATTATTTTCATCCACATATATCTCACCACTTTGGATTGAGAGGAAATGAGTTTAGATCCCTCTCCTTAAACCTTTCCATAAAAATGTTAGCAACAACAAGCAAAAGTGGATAACCCATTATCATACCTTCTACTTACTCATAGATAGCTTCCTTGAAAGAAGACAATTTAAATCTTAGATAGAAGGCCATTAAGCTAGATGTCTCATCATTAATATAATACCTGAGCATGTAAATAAAATTTGTGATTGACACCTTAGTTTTTTATCCTATTTTGGATTTAGTGGTTTAAACAAGGTAAAACTTGAGACTATCCTGCTTGTATAATATATGTATAAATTAAGAAAATTTGAATGTAACTAATATAGTATGATTGATTTATTACATTTTATATAAAAATAAATGACTTGAAAGATAGGGTAATTAGCTTGTTTCAGTTTTGTTTTAGTCTATGACAATGTACACTCATCTACAATGATCTAGAATGAGTCTATGATCTCTCAAATCTAGAAAGTAATTGTCTGAACATGTTGGGACTAATCTGATAATACCTATACGCATGTGGTAACCAGATATGTCTAAGGTCTACCAAATTTATCCATGGGACAAGTTGTGGATTATTCTATCATAAATAGTTACGCCTACCTTTAGATATGTATTTTATGTAATATTTGAGGCTCACACTATGCACAAGTTTAGATTCATATTTCTTCACCTTAAAACCCTAATTCCACTTTCGATACTTGATTTGTCTATAAAAATGGGTTAGAAAGGATGGATTAAGCTAAAATCAACCACACACTCCCCCATGCTAAGTGATTAAGTGTTGCCTATATTTCAATACCCTGAATAAGGCTCAAATTGTACATAGTTATCCCACCTAACTATATGTGTCTTAAATTAGTGTAGTATTAGTATCTAGTGAAATCCTATGTATGGATTTTGATACTTAATAACCTATGATTGTGACCTTGTAATAGTATGCATACTTGGCTTGGTGGTTGTTCCTTACAAGGTTTTTAAATTGGATGTTTTAGGGCAATGCCTCATGAATGTGTGAATATATTCATCAATGTGCTAGTGCAAATATAGATGCTTGATACATAAGTGATAAAGTGGAATAGGATTAGGCTTAATATGTTTACATAATACATTATTTGGGTAATTTCCCCCCAAATCAACATATGAAATGTGTGGGTTGACCCAAAGGAAGAGTTTCAAATTTTATAAAATAGTTGTTGGAGATCACGTGGATAATTCTAGCCAAGGCAGATGACACCGATAATTGGATCCATCTAACTATTTTCTGAGGTGTATGGGAAACATAAAATAATGATATGAGATTAAGTGACACTCTACGTAAGATTAAGTTGTTTAGGAAAAGGCTAGGGAAATCTTGTGTATTACTAACAACAAATTAAGAATGTGGGCCCATATATAAGTGAATGGCTAGGAGAGAGTGTGAGCAAGAGTCAGTTGCATACTCACAAGTCATGTATTCTAAGGCTTGGTCAAAAATAACATTTTCAAGTATCTAATACCAAATTTGAGTGTCTACATTTACCTACAATTATTTTAGTATTGAAATGTTGGGGATCAACCAACAATGGATTACACTTGTGAAAGCAATAAACGCAGAAATAAATCAGATAGATAAGCAACTAGAATGATAAATAACACAGAACAAGATATACAAGAAAACACCCTGAAAACTTGTATTAAAACTCTTTACAATAGGAATACAATTGAAGAAACTTCGTTCTTCCACACCTCTCTCAGATGCACACAAGATCCCTCACTAGATCTCTATTCCTTAAGAGCTCTCTCTCAAGTACAATCAAATCCAACACCCTGGATTGATGCAACTCAGTACTGTCCTTCAAACATTCACAATGTTCTACTCATACTATTCAACTCACTAAGCTAAGAAGATCTTTCCTACATATAGAGATAGGAGACTTGAGCATGCTCTTACAACAAACAGTTAAGCCTCTTCAACAAGGGCTCTAAAAATAATATTGCTAATAATAGAGACGCGAGCTTGAGACTACAACTCAAACTCATCATGCAAACACTCGCTTCCATCCACGGAAATCGCTTTCTGGACACACAGGTAACCAATGTCGGTTCCTGCCTGTTCGCCTGTGACCGTCGCCGGCCGACCCTACTGCCGACATTGACGTCTCTGCAACTCAACTGACCGACGTCGGTTGCTCCTGACCAACACCGGCATCTGTGTAGACCCGAAACTATTTAAGTCTGCTCCTTGGTGAAGCTTTTAGCTCCACACCCTAACAATCTCCCACTTGGAGATAAACCAGCTGCACCAGTACCTGTACAGCAACATCTTCTAGCTCCTCCATCTTCAGCTCAATCATGAAGACCAATAGAAGTTGAATAAAGATTCAACTTCTCCTTTGTAACCGGCTTTGTTAGCATATCAGCATGATTCTTGTCTGTATGGATTTTCTCCAGCTTCAACTCACCATCTTCCAATACCTGCCATATGAAGTGGTACCTTCGCTGTATGTGCTTGGTTCTTGAGTGAAAAGCTGAGTTCTTAGCTAAATGGATTGCACTCTGACTGTCACTATACAATCTACAACTCCCATGCTCCCTTCTAAGCTCTTCCATGAACCGTGTCATCCATATCATCTCCTTGCTAGCTTCTGTGGCTGCAATATACTCTGCTTCTGTAGTTGACAAGGCAACAACCTTCTGCAACTTAGATATCCAGCTAACCGCCATTCCACCTACAGTAAAAACATAACCTATGGTGCTCCTCCTGCCATCCAAATCACCTACCATATCTGAATCTACATAACCATGTAGAGAAGTATCTAAACCTCCATAGCACAAGTGTCTACTGCTGGTTCCTCTCAGATATCTAAGGATCCATTAAACTGCCTTCCAATGTTCCTTACCTGGATTGGCCATATACTTGCTTACTACTCCCACTACTTGGGCAATATCCGGTCTAGTACACACCATTGCATACATCAAACTTCCTATCGCGGAAGAATATGGAACCTTGCTCATGTACTCTACCTCATCATGTGAATTAGGACATTGTTCTTTACTCAACTTAAAATGTCCAGCCAAAGGTGTGCTTACCGGTTTAGCATCCTGCATATTGAACCGTTTCAACACCTTGTCCACATAATCCTCCTGAGACAATATCAACCTGTGATTTTTCCTGTCTCTCTTAATGCTCATGCCAAGGATTTTCTTAGCTGCTCCCAAATCCTTCATAGCAAACATTTGAGCTAATTTCACCTTAAGCTCAGAGATATCCTGCATGTGAGATCTTGCAACCAGCATATCATCTACATACAATAATAAAATAATATATCTACCGTTATCAAATCTCTTGAAATACACACAATGGTCTGATTGACACCTACTGTAGCCGTGCTCAGTCATAAACCTGTCAAATTTTAAGTACCATTGCCTAGGAGCTTGCTTGAGGCCATACAAGCTTTTCTTCAACCTGCACACTAACTTCTCCTTACCCTTGACCTCAAAACCTTCTGGCTGTTCCATGTATATTTCTTCATCCAAATCTCCATGAAGAAACGCTATCTTAACATCTAGCTGCTCAAGATGCAAATCCTCAAAAGCAACCAAAGACAATACAACCCTTATAGAAGTCATCTTAACAACAAGAGAAAAAATCTCACCAAAGTCAATACCTGGCTTTTGTGTAAATCCTTTCACTACCAATCTGGCCTTATATCTCATCTGTCCATCCTCACCTTCCTTCAACTTGTAGGTCCATCTTTTCTTCAATGTTCTCTTACCAGCTGGCAATTCAACCAAATCCCATGTTTGGTTCTCTCTTAAGGACTCCATCTCCTCAACCATGCCACGCTCCCACTTACTCCTGGACTCCACCTGTAATGCTTCTTCAAAACTCTCTGGTTCTCCTCCATCGGTTAGCAATAAATAATATAAGGAAGGAGAATATCTAATTGGAGGCTTACTTACCCTTTTAGACCTCTTGATGGGTGTCATGGACTCGTTCTCAACAAGCTGTCCACCCAAATTTTTTGACAGTGACCAACCTCGGCCACCTGTAGACCTGTTACTAGCCGATGCCGGTTCTTCCTGGCCGACGTCGATGCCTGATCTGCCGACGTCGGTCTCTGTATGACCGACATCAATTTCTATACTGTCGACGCCGGTTCCTAATTTGCCGACGTCGGTCTCTGTGTTTTCCTGTAAGTGATTATTTCTTTTTCCCGCGAGCTCATTTTGGACCATAACTTCGTCCAATTCACTATTGCTCTGCCCAGATTGATCTAGCTTCCTTATCTGATCACTGTACATCACTCTTTCATTGAAAACAACATCACGGCTCTTAATTACCTTGTTAGTTCCTAGATTCCAAAATTTGAAACCAAAATCATCTGAGCCATAGCCAATAAAAGTGCACCTCATAGACTTAGCATCAAGCTTCTTTCTATTTTCTTTATCTATGTGCACAAAGGCTTCACAACCAAAAACTTTGAGATATGAGAGATCTACCTTTTTACCTGTCCATGCCTCTTCTGGGATTCCACCATCCAGAGCTATAGAGGGTCCTCTGTTTATCAGGTACACTGCGGTGTCAACTGCTTCTGCCCAAAACTCTAAGGGCAACCCAGCATGCAATCTCATACATCTTGCACGCTCCATGATAGTTCTGTTCATCCTTTCAGCAATACCATTCTGTTGAGGTGTCCTTGGAACCATCCTTTACCTACAGATTCCGTGAGTGTAACAATACCAGTTAAACTTAAGACTGCAGAACTCACTGCCATTATCAGATCTCAAGCACTTTAATCTTCTGCCTGTTTCATTCTCAACCATAGCTTTCCAAATCTTAAAAGTCTCAAAAACATCAGATTTCTTTTTAATACAGTAGATCCATACTTTCCTTGTAGCATCATCTATGAATGTAACATAGTACCGTGATCCGCCAATAGAGGCTACCTGAGCCGGTCCCCACACGTCTGTGTGAACAAGCTGCAACTTCTGCCTTTTCTTAGTAGACCCAGTCTTGAGAAAACTAACCCTTTTCTATTTTCCAAATACACAATGCTCACAAAATTCTAGATCCATACTTTTCAAATCTGAAAGCATACCTTTAGACTTAAGAATTGACATCCCCTTCTCACTCATGTGGCCAAGCCTTGAGTGCCACAGTTTAGCATCCACATCTGAAGTAGATAAAACTGAAGGAGATTTGTTAGTAACACAATTACACAAATAGAGAGTACCTTCTCTCTTACCTCTGGCCATAACAAGTGCACCCTTGGTCACCTTCCAAGAATCTGCTGTGAGAGTTACTGTACAACCCTCATCACCTAGCTTACCTGCAGAAATCAAATTTCTCTTCAAACTAGGAACATGCATCACATCTCTCAACACCTATGTGTTGCCATTCTGCATCTTTAGCTGCACTTTACCTTTGCCAGTAATCTTACAAGGCTCATCATCCCCTAAGTACACTATTCCAAAATCTCCATGGATATAGTCACTGAAATATTCCCTGTTAGGAGTAGCATGAAAAGATGCACCAGAATCTAATACCCAAGACTCTATATTATTATGCAGAGAGAAAATTAAAGCATCCTGTGCAATACCTGCAATCTTGGCTTCTTCCTTTTCTTCGTGCTGATTGTCCTCCTTAGGCTTTGACCAACAATCTCTGCTTATGTGCCCCATCTTTCCACAATTCCAGCATTGTGGCTTCCTGCCATTTCTGGATTTAGATCTGCCTTTCCCCTTAGACTTGGATCTTGCTCTACCTTTCTTGCTCTTCTCTTTTTGCCTTCCCCTGCTCTCAAAACTTAAAGTGTTTCCGGATGCCTCTTCTATGCTTTTCCTGCGTATTTCCTCATTCAAGATAACACTAACAACATCCTCTACTTTCAAAATATTTGATGCAGATGCAATATTACTTACTGCCATTACTAAGCCATGCCAGCTTTCAGGCAAAGAACATAATATTAAAAGAGCTTTTATTTCATCTTCAAATACAATATTGACTGAACTTAACTGATTAACAATACCATGGAAATCATTCAGGTGATTAGAAACAGATCCACCTTCTTGCATATGCAAATTAAATAACTGCTTCATTAAATATACCTTATTAGAAGCTGAGGGTTTTTCATACAAATTTGCTAACGTAGTCATTAACTCTACCGTAGTTTTTGCCTGTGACAAATTAGATATCACAGTGGAGGCCAGACTCAGTCTTATAGACCCAAGAGCCTTTCTATCAAGAACTTCCCATTCTTCATCCTCCATGTCCTTGGGCTTCTTTGCTATCCCACCTAACGGTAAGTAAAGATCCTTCTGATACAGATAGTCCTCTATCTGCATTCTCCAATGTTGATAGTTCTTGCCATTAAACTTTTCCATTCTCAACTTACTTTCTTCTACCATTGCTTCTCCCACTCAAATAGAAATCCCTACAGAAACCCCTGTGAGCAACCTGTAATCCAAACACACTACACAGATCTGAACCACCTGTTAGTGAACCTGAGCTCTGATACCAAATATCAAGCTCTGAACCTATAACCAAGGCTCTGATACCACTTGTTGGGGATCAACCAACAATGGATTACACTTGTGAAAGCAATAAACGCAGAAATAAATCAGATAGATAAGCAACTAGAATGATAAATAGCACAGAACAAGATATACAAGAAAACACCTTGAAAACTTGTATTAAAACTCTTTACAATAGGAATACAATTGAAGAAACTTCGTTCTTCCACACCTCTCTCAGATGCACACAAGATCTCTCACTAGATCTCTATTCCTTAAGAGCTCTCTCTCAAGTACAATCAAATCCAACACCCTGGATTGATGCAACTCAGTACTGTCCTTCAAACATTCACAATGTTCTACTCATACTATTCAACTCACTAAGCTAAGAAGATCTTTCCTACATATAGAGATAGGAGACTTGAGCATGCTCTTACAACAAACAGTTAAGCCTCTTCAACAAGGGCTCTAAAAATAATATTGCTAATAATAGAGATGCGAGCTTGAGACTACAACTCAAACTCATCATGCAAACACTCGCTTCCGTCCACGAAAATCACTTTCTGGACACACAGGTAACTGATGTCAGTTCCTGCCTGTTTGCCTGTGACCGTCGCCGACCGACCCTACTGCCGACGTCGGTGCCTCTGCAACTCAACTGACCGACATCGGTCGCTCCTGACCGACGCCGACATCTGTGTAGACTCGAAAATGTTTAAGTCTGCTCCTTGGTGAAGCTTTTAGCTCCATACCCTAACATGAAATTTCTAGAGTAAAAGGAAATAGTTATAACTTTGGTACCCAATGTAACTGCAGTGGGTGTCTTCAGGTACAAGTAGAGTAGTGAGCTTGCTCTATGCAAAACCTACAATGAAACATGTAGAAATCAATGTCTACTGATGATATAAAATATGAAGTAGTAATTGAATAAATTTGAAATTGAAAAAAGGAATGAATACACTTGTAATTACATAACCAAGCTTCCCTTTGAAGTTATTAGAGAATGAGATGATTATGCTCCATAGAGATGCCAATGTAAAAACCATGGGTTGAGCTAAATAGGACCCAATCCTCATTGAATATTGAAAAGTGATTAGAAATTAAGCCACATAAAACCTCAACCACATCACTCATTATATTTTTTTGAGAATGGGACTCAAAATGAGTTACAATAAACCTGAGTAAAAACCAACGTAGAACTTGAGTAAAACCTGAATCTAAATCATTCGTTCAAGATGGATTGTAGATTCAGTTATGAGTATAGTTGGGTATAACCTAAGTAATATCGAGTAAAACTTGAGTAAATTTGAGTAAATGATCTTTTAGAATGTCTAACATATGCTCTACATATACCCCCAATCTAGTAAGCTATGTAATATCAATCATATAAAATGTGCCAAAATATCATAATATATGTGAATTGCTAACATTATCCTATAGGATATTTGACATTTACTCTACATATACCCTAAATCTAAGTCAAATATGTAATAATTTGTGATAATTTTTTCAAAATTGTGCCAATATAAAATAATTTGTGCCCAAAATTTGAATTTCCTATGCCAACCATGAATTACTTATGTGAAGCACTTAGTCTCTCTAAGACAATCCCACTATGTATATACCCATTTTAAGGTGAGGGATGTAGCATGCGAATTACTCATCTCAAAATAAAATAGTTATACGCATCATATCATTATAAAAATATGTAAACATGTGTTAACATGATTAGATTATGTTCTCATAGAAAGATTAAATTGTCTAAGCATATTTAAAACATGTAAATTAAGACATACAAGTGTCATGTCAAGATAGGTATAACAATAAGGCATGAAATATAATAATCATATTAGTATTTGTAGAAGCATTGAGTAATAAATACATATAATATGCATGATATGTATTATGACATCACAAAAAAGAAGAATAATTTTAGACATGGATCACGACATCATAAACACGGTTGTTGGTAGTAAACTAATAAGTGTAAAATCACAAAAGTAATGTAGAAGTGACAAGACTGTGATATAGAATATTTTGTATGTAATTCAAATTTTGGTTGAATATTAAAATATTGTAGAAGATAGAAAGACTCTTTTGGTGCTAAAACTAAAAGGTCAAGAATGTAAAACAATAAAGCCTCAATACAGTGCTATAAATACTTATATTGTAAAAGAAGAGAAGGTTCCACTTTCATGCAAGAAAATGATAATGATATAGAGATCAAATTATGGTTCCATTAAAATTTCTTTGTGTTATTGTGTGTGCATGAGTTTTATTTATTTGTTCAAATCTACATGTTAATATAATAAAACAACATGATATTTGTGAATAACTTGTGTTTAATTATATGTGCATCAATTAAGAATGATTCTAATAGCCACAATTCTATTTGAATATTATGAACCTATAACCAAAATTGCATGATACAATGTAATGCCCCTTTCTTAGGATTAGTATCGTATGAAAACCCTTAGCTTATTATGTGGTTTCCTATAGGCCAAGGGGATGAGGAAAAGGAAAACATATTTTTGGTGAGCTAATTGAGCCAAAACATAATGTATTATTAGCAACTTATGTTTAAATCTAAAATAAAAGGGACTTTTCTAATTGGAGCAAGTCAATCCTTAATTAGAAATTAAAAAGTCACTTTATGAATTATAGTAAATAAACCAACCCGTTCCCCCCCCACCACTTGGAGCACCCACTTTGGAGATTTAATTGGGAAAAAGGTATAAAAGAAGATGAAGGGGCTCATTTGTGGGATCGATGATTCATCTATTACTTGAATTTGTGAGTTGAGCAATTTTGCTTCTAATTTTAACTATTGAGGATGAAAACCCTCTTTGGCAATTAGATATTGGTGACAAAACCCCTCAAATTCCATTAATGGCTTCATTTAGGAGTTATGATTGATAAATAAGTCATTGAACACAAGATAGAGCATCAATTTTTGGTTGGTGCATCATCTAGAGGGTTATTTGTGGTTTACAATTTGTTGGAGGGCTCTTTGGCATATTGATGTCATCATTTAGAGGGATGATGTCACTTTAGGGAGTTGGTTTTGAGGGTTGTTTAGCATGTGGTTTCATTTTAGACTTGACAAAGGCCATTTCATTCTTGATACAACATCAATTTCTTAGTTGATTGGTCTATTATGGTTGAAATTACATTAGGTTTCAATGAAATTCTAGAATCTAATTAATCTGTCATAAAAGGGATATTTCATAGGTATTAGAGCATTGATCTTGTTAGCATGTCGATCAAAGGAAAAATATATGGAACATCTTTAGAAACCCATTCATAAGTATTATAATATGCTCACATGAAATGATGTGGAGAAGAAACATCACCAAGTAGGGAAAAGCCTCAAATATCCACCTTAATCGAAGGGTACACTCCTTAACATTTTGGAAGAATTGGATTTTTTTGTCTATGGTGGAATAATCACTATCTGATATGGAAAATCTTGCTATGACTCAATTAATTAATTATTTGGGAAAAATAGAACTTTTGAGACATCAAGACAATGATGTAAGGCTTATGATTATCACTTGCATTAGAAAAATTACTCGAATAATAACCCTAAAGTCCCATACTGTGATGACACAATGAGGGAGATATTTTAGTTGATTATGAAAAATTTTCAAGGTATGGATGAAATCAAAAATCTTTATTTTTCTTATAGGGTTAATATGTTAGAAAAGGTTGTAAAAGTTAGATCTTGTGTTTTGGTGATATATCTTGGTTGTGATGATCTTATTCTTAAAATGTTTCAGCATTTCTTTACTATTGTTAGTAAGAATCATGTATACAATATTATTACCTCAATGCAAATAATTATGTCTTTGATTCTGAATGAGAGTGATAATATTTCTTAGCCACTCCTATCAATTTTATTGGATAATATGAGAAAGGATGTGTGGGAAGTCTCACCAACAATGCATGCACTAACTAAAATTTTGATTGATTAGTGTGAAGAAAAGTTGAGGCCATACATACCAACAAAATCATAGCTAAATAGACAAGGGAACTTAATCAAAAGTAGCCTTACAAAAAATTGTAGTAGAGATTTGAAAATTTGTAGCATAGATTCAAAAATTTGCAACAAAGATTAGAAAATTTGTAGTAGAAATTGTGAAAGTCAGCTATTCCCTATAATTTTACAATAGAAATCGAGAAAGTTAATAGGGTTTATTGGGCTATTAGGAATCTGATTATAACTAAACTACACGTTATTTGATCACAATCAACCAATGTCATGAGGCTGAAATGGCATTCATAGAGGCAATTGAAGAAATAACCAAGACTTCAGAAGCATTAACTGTTAATGCAAACAATAATGTATATGAAGGTCAAATTAGAGTAATGAAAAAGAAGTAGAATAGAAATATCATTTTCCATGAATTTTTTTAGGAAATATAGAAGTTGAAGACATAGATTTGGGTAAAACCGAGAAATTTTTACAAGGAATTGAAGATCAACAAGCAAAGTAACTTTATGTGCTCACATTTGAATGAGAATTAGAGAGAATGATTTGGGATCTGAGTATTTGTATAATGGTTAAAGCATTACTTGCAGACAAGTAATATTTGGGAAGGGTGAATTGTCATGTCCCTTTTTTCCCATAAACTGAAAAATAATAAAGTTAATATTTTAAGTTGTCTAGGTGACTTACTTTTATTTTATTAAAAAGTGACAACTTAATATTACTTTATTATTATTAAAAATAAAAGGGAAGGGAAAAGTAAAAATAAAAGTGTACTTTATTAAAGTAAATTAAGAGGCAACTTGAGAAAAGAAACATAAAAAATTATAAAATAGGGCCTTGAGGGTCATTTGGGATCATCTTGTTTATTACATCTATTTTGAATTTAGGCATTTGCTTTTAAATTCTGCATTTAAGGATGAAAACCTTCCATTTCATTTAGATATAGATGATGAAAACCCTCTAGGTTTATATTGATTATAAGATAATGGAAACCCTTCCATCCAATCATTGGTATTTCATACATAGATCACATTTGGGCATATAATTAGGGTATTTTCAGTATTCCAGTTGGTTGAAAGGGTTTGACAATTTTTAGAATTAGGTGAGGGTTATTAGATCAACCAACCCCTATTTCCTTTTGTACAAGGGATGTTGTAAAGGGATCACCATTCAAGAGGTAAATCATTTCCCTTTGAGCAACTATGTACCACCTAGAGGCAAATTGTTACCATTAGAGCAACAATGCAAGTTTTTTGGTAGCCAAATAATAAATTGTTTATTGATTCCAGTAGTTTATTATATTAGAACTCATTTTCCTAGTATTATTTTATGTAATCAACTGATTGAGATATAAAAAAAACTAGGTTTTAAATATTCCATGTTGCATGTGTTATTTTGATAATGTGAATTTTAGAATTAATTAAAAAAATCATAATTCAGGGTTTGTCCAGAAAGGGACATCACATACAAACATTATCATGTTTTAATGATAAAATATAAGAACATTTGCTAACAATGGTGCAGTAAGTGTGGATCCAAGTGAATATGTTAATATGATTACTTGGTTAGAGAAACATTGAATGTTGATTAGGTGAAAGAATATAAAATTTTGTAGAAGAAAAACCTTGAAGAATAGGAGGCTTTGTTAAAGAAATCATAACCAAGCATATGCATGGAAAAATTTAAAAATCTTCTGGTGTGAGTTACCTGCATTATTAGCTACTTGGTTGTTAAGACTTGAGAATTACTACTTTAGGCCTAAACAAACTAAGAAATTTTCTTGGAATGAATCAATGGAAAAAATGCACAACTTGGATATTGATTGGACCTATGTGATTGATCATTAGTTGAAAAATATAGTCAATCGATATATTGCTAAATCTTTTGTCCAAGGATATATTGTGATTGAGGATACACACATCCTGTTTGTTAGAGGAATATGAGGTAAATTCTTTCAGTGATTTCTTATATTATTGAAAATGTTAGTTGTAGATAAGGCCTTGGTGCCAATCCCAGTTGATATGAAGTAGTCATCTAGAGGAGCTTTGGGGATGTGGACTAAGAAGAGTGAATGAGGTAAAAATAAGGAACCTAAACCTAGACCCGAAAGATGGATGACATAGAGAAACAAAATCAAAAGGAAGTTATGGAACTTCAGAGAGAGATGCAATAAAAAAATAAATGGAATAAATAGAGTGATATAGAAGAATAAAATACAAAATTAATTTTGAATAGGAGTAGACAAGAGACTATGAAGACTATAGGAGGAAATAGACCTCCAAGAGAATCTGAATATTTAAAAGGAACCATAGAGATAATAGAGACAATAGAGACCATATAAGTTATGGAAATCAACCCATAGAAATAAAGAGATTGAAGTGAACAAGGAGAAGTTACAGAGATGCTAGTAGAATAGTTAAATAGTAGAAATCAATTAC
This sequence comes from Torreya grandis, assembly GCA_037957365.1. Taxonomy (NCBI): domain Eukaryota; kingdom Viridiplantae; phylum Streptophyta; class Pinopsida; order Cupressales; family Taxaceae; genus Torreya; species Torreya grandis. The sequence goes on along the minus strand of JARHVA010002103.1, from coordinate 773,691 downwards.
TGAGTAAGAGATTGTTTGATGATGAAACACAATCTTTTGAAGACATCATGATGAATCACAGGGTCAATTTAAGTTCAAGATCGAGGGGAGGAGTTACCCTAACTCAAGTTCATTCAATTCAAGGGGACACATCCCATATGCCTAATTGGTTAATTAGAAAAAGTCCAGAAGACAAGAAAGTGGATAAATGGTTTGAGGATTTCTTGAAGAAATTTGGGAAGCTTAGTTAGGATACTCAAAGGTTACTTGCACACAAAAGTATCAGTACACCAAAGATAGTCATAACAAATTTACAGACACCTGTTAAAGAAGAAAAGTTAGTTGTATCAAGTGGAACCGTAGGTAAAATGGCTCTTAATACAATTATTTTTATCACTCTGACATCATATGATGGCTCATCTGACCCAAATCAATATCTATTAACCTAAAAAATTAAATGGTAGGTTAAGGTAGTGACCACCAATGATGTGAAGAGGTGCAAGCTCATAAGAGCTTTGACCAAGAGAGATATAGAATTTATGTTTAAAAATAATCAAGGACAATTGACTTTGTAGTAAGTAAAACATAAATTAATTAATGAATTCAAGATGCAAAAATGCTCAAGTTAGAATATTTAGGAATTGAAATATATTTACCAAAAAATGAGAGAATCAGTTTGGGATTACAATTTTAGATTCTCAAATGTCATGAATCTAGCGAATTTATAGTTTGAAAAATAGATAAAGTTGCTTGGTTTGTGGAAGATCTATGACCTACGATTAGGTTTCAATTAGAATAAATAGAATATTATGGATAATGTCCTCCTCCTACTACTAAAATAGATGCAAAGATAGATGTTGTCTTGAAAAATATGGAAGAATTGCATGAAAGTAACAAACCAAGATCGGTAATATGGTGCACTTACTGTAGCAAGGAGGGAAACAATAGGAATGAATGTGTAAACATCAAGATGAAATTATGCAATTTGTTTTCATAGGAGGACAGTCTACAATGAAGTGTCATCTATTTTTGTTGGAGTGGACATGTTCACACTGGCCAGTGGTTTGGGTTATTTCAAAATCAGTTTGTGTTAGTCATGTTCACACCCACTATAGGATTTAAGCTTGATTAAGTATATAGTTAGTTATTGTGTGAGGAATTTATGCACATACTATTTGGTGAGTGTAAATATTCCATCTCAACTAATGTTGGTTATATGAAATAATTTTTTGTTGCACGAAACAAACTCTTGGGCCTATTTATTAAGAATTTCGTATGGTACCTCCTAAATTTTTGGGGGAGGATGATGTGGATTGTACATATTTTCATTTAAGTTAATAAAGAGGAGATTTTGTTTTACATTATTGATCTTGTTATGTATTATGGGTACAATAAATTTTTGGCTATGGAAATGTTTTATAGGAGAGATTATGTGGTTGATTGCATGCATTATGCACTTTGATTTGGTATGAAAGCCGCTCCACATAGCTATTTCTCAACATTTTGGTCTCTTTCTTTTGAATCCACCATTATTTGTCTTTGCAATTTATACACATTTTGTAGGTTTTAATCTATTTACATATGAAGACTACTCGCCATCTACATTTATGGAAACATCTGTAGAGACATCACGTGGTCTTATATTGGTTTGTAATATGGTATACTACTTGATTAATCAATTCATGAAGCCATTCCTTCTCAACACCAAAAGTCCTCCTACGTCGATCTCCTCTAACTTATCAATTTGCTTCCCTCATCCATGATGTTGGTCACCAAACCACGTACTCATCGTTGGGTTACAAATTGACCTTAGACCATAGTTTCATAAGGTTTAAGGTGTAGATTAATATTTTTTGAAAAAAATCAAATTTTTTAAAAGTTAAAAATACACTGTCTTGGGTCCAACTAAAAGTATTTTGTAAAGACTCTATGTTAGAAATAAGTTGATGGGTTAATTCCCTCCAACACCCCAATACACAATTTTTTTTCTAAAAATTATTTTAAAATGTAAGAAAAAGATAGGGTTTATCTAAAATAAGTGGGGAAGATTTTTTTTAAAAGGGGGGCCTTTTATATTGTAGAGGAGTCTTTTGAACATTTGTAAGATGAAAACTTTATTTTGAGGGGGAGTATTTTTTAAAAATAGAGTGCATTTTTTTTCCACAAAGTGGGGTTCTTTTTTTAAGGCCTTTTTTTTTTTTTTGTGAAGGGGGTGTTTTTTTTCCACTCTAAAGGTTATGAAAATTTTAAATTGCATTTAGCATCAAGGGGATTACCCCTCAACCCCACCTTGTATTCTAATAAGGATCACGCGAGGGGTGTTACCCCTAGACTCTATGAGGGGAATTGCCCCTTAACCCTATTGAGGGCTATCACCCCCAAACCTAGCACCTTGGCCCCTTGATCAGATCTTATAGTGTACTTCCTTTCAAGTGTCAAAGATTAGAAAGTGAGCCCTGATCTAAGAGATGGTCAGATCCCTTCAAAAAACATGTTATTTATTTTTATTGAGATTTTTATACAGACAATTTTTTTGGTAGAGTTTGATGTCTATTACTGACATTGTAATTTTATGCCACTTCATTGTACTATTGGACACATTTTTGGTAGTGATCGACATCCAGTTTAGTAGGGGTTTAATTATCCTTTGGAGTGATTTTTTTATGTGAGGTTTATTATTGCACCAATTTTGCATTTAATAAGGGACACCATATTCATTGAGCCCCTAAACACCTCCAATAAAAACACATGGAAAATAAAGACAAAGATGTGTACCTACATCATCAAGGATGGACACCTTAGTACTCAAAATATCAACAACAATCAAAATGGGCACCTCCATCATTATATAAGCAATATAGGGGTTATGATGGACAATAACAAGGATGGGGTTTGCCACAAGGCTAAGGGGGTTATCGAGTAGTGTACACTAGAACCATAAATAAGGATATGGACAACCTAGACAATGAATTATTTGCTATCTATGTGGTGAGATCAACCATATCACATGGAATTGTCCTTCGATTCCTCAAATTCATATGTATTATGCATACTAAAAAATTAATAGACAACACAATACTAAATATTGATGTGTATTAGAAAAGTAACAAAAAGAAAAAGTGGTCTAAAATTTCAATATGGTGAATTCACATCCTAAATATCTATAGTTCATGCATGTTGTCACCATAAATGAATATAAGAAGCAAGGACTACCACCTTTAGAGATGCCACAAGATAATTTGATCAAAGGGAGATGTTGTGACAATGAATGCACCAATATATGGTCAAACTATTTGTATCTTAAGGAAAGATGGAGTGGTTATGGATTTAATAGATCTTATTAAGTTGTTGAGTACTCTTAGTAATGAAGATATATCACAAACTATTATGAACTTATTGCATAACTTGTTGGATTATGCAAAATGGGGACAACAAAGAGCTAAAAAGGTGGTCTGGTATGTAAATACCAAAAATCCCTAGGATGTTGATTCCATAATAGACATAAAACATGCATGTTATGAGTTTCCCAATGTTATGTTTGATTTTGGAAGTACGGTAAATATGATTCCTAGGTTTACTTGGGAGGCCATTAAATACCAACCCTTAGTTATATCCCTACCACATTAAATTTTGTAGATGTGGAACCCATTGGGAGATTGGAGGATGTGGATATCAAGGTGGCTAATCTAAATCTTTGTGGAGAATTTCAAGTAATCAATATGAAAAATGATGAAACACACTACACTACATTAATTGGGAAAAAGTGGGTATATGATGGTTGGATGACTATTGATACAATAGACAATAAGTTAGAGGCACATCAGGCAGACAACATCATTATCGTACCACTAACTAAGGTTGAGAGTAAGACTTACATCATACCTAAAGAGCCTTCATCACCTTACACATATAAGGGAGATAACTAGTTTAAGGTTGGTTTAGAGTTGAGCCTAAAACTCAAAATAGAGAATTTAGTCGTTTTGCATAACAGGCACAATAGTTCCCACAGTTGCAAACAGTGAAATAATTTTCATATTGGCTTATCAAGACAATTGAATAAGTTCCACAATTCCACATGGAGGAATGTAAGTCAATATCTATGTGGTCTTCAACTAGGTTGGAGGTGGATCTTTTGTATCAATTAATGCCTACAAACATGGACTATATAGCTCATAAATGAAGGAAATTTATCATGGGAAGCTATGTCTTCAATAAGTGGTGACTGAGATACACATATGTAAAATTGGGCATGTGAATACCATGAAGTAAGGCCTATGAGAATGGTCCATCCTAATGAAAGATAATTACCTTAGTACTTTACAATTGGAAAACTGGCTAGTTCATCTTAAAGATGGAATAGTATGTCCCAAACATAGATCAAAGAGACAATGATCTAAACTATGTATTAAAAGAGTAGTTGTGACTTGGTTGGAAGTTCATAAATTGAATTAATTGCATTTGGAAGAAGCCAACGAGATTATTAGAGATATATTCTGGGTTGTGACTTTTGTCTCAGAGAAATGGACATTTTAAAAAAGGGTCAGTGCTTTGAGTTGCACATTCATAGATATGTATATATAAGGTCATCACATGGTACATAAATGAAATATTAGGTACACATATTCTAGCATAAGTTAACACCTTTATCAAGTGCCTGGTACATGCATCATGAGCACAAACATGAAACCAAACATTGGTTCTAGGTTCAATAAGATTTTATACAAACATTTGTTTTTGAGGATGAGAACCCAATGGTACATAAAACTCTACAAAAACTAAAAATATTTTTATGCCATGGATAAAATGAGGACATATTTACTGTGTAGAATCAAACTTCACATGAAGAATCAGCTATGGAACTGCACAAATCCATAAAAACTTATCGAGATAAAAAGTGTTAGTGTGTAAACTTAGGTTAAAATCTGATTAAGAGCTTAATAGCTTGCACATGGGGTTTGCACATTATGTTAACATTCTAACTTTGGGATGTCTACCCCACCTTGGGTGACTTGTACATGCCACTTATTATTTTAAACCTCAACTAGACATCAAATAATATACCATCCCTCCCATTTAATGGCCTATATGTAGTGCATTTAGGGAGAGAAGTCATGGGGGAGTGTGATTAATAATGAGTGTGTTTGCATTTATTTTGTGAGTATCAAGCTTATGCAATTATGAAATTTCAAATTAGAAGAGATTATTTATTTCCCAGAGCCTATAGGCTACTCCTATTTGGTATCAGAGCCAAGGACAAGCAGAAGAAGCCAAATCTGATTATATATTACATGATTATTCTAAAGGCCATACTTTTTCATTAGATTTATGGTTTGAAAGAATTTGTATTAGTTGAGAATTGATTAAATCGAGATCTACAAAGGAATAATCTCATCATTGATTCATCTAAATGGATAATTGGAATAATAAAATCCATTGCATGTAGTTCGCTATTGACTTAGTTCTTTCATGGCCAAAAACTCCTTCCATGACCTTTCTAAGTTTTTAACCTTCACTATCTTGGTGGCAATAACTACATATCATGATATATGTACTAATTTATATGGAGAAGCAACCCATAATCCATGAAACGTTTGTTAATCTAAAAGAGAATAGGGTAATGGTTCACAATAGTTTCCCTCTCAAGGTAGTCTCCCTCCATTGAATGATATGGATCGATCCTTCAACAACTAAAAACTACTTAATCTTCAATAAATCCATGGCATTTCCATAGTATAATTGTTATTTTTTTGGCTCCTCCTTCAGCTTCATTGGTAGTTGTCTCCCTCTAATGATTTGGTCACCCTAGTATTAGCTCAAACATAGTCTATGGAGCATCAAAAAAGCAACGTGATTGAAGATCTTTCTCTCATGGAAAATAGGTCACCAAAATCTCCTCCATATGACTTAGACCAGCCTTAGACTTGTATCCCTTGCCTCTTTTTCCACATGAAGTAGATCTCCTCCACTTGGTTGAACACCCCAATTCCACCAAACGCTACCACTGTCATCATTTACAATGTATAATCCTCAATCAAGGCTGGCTAAATATCCTTTTATTTCAAATTACAATGTTGGCTAAATATCCTTTTATTTCAAATTACAATGTTTTAAAACACCAAATATATATTTCAAAATTTGCATTTGAAATGCTTGATGGCAAAGTTGGATAATCAACTTTTATTAAGGTATTCAGTGGGGGGAGGTCCTTGGTTCGACTCATCCCCACCATGTAATCAAAGTATCCTTTTGGTGACATTTTAAGAATGGTGGTTTTGTTAATTACAAAATGGAGTATTTTTACAAAGGGGTCTTTTGTAATAGTGAGGGGGTATTTTACAGTTGTAATTTTCTCAAGGGAGACAAACTATTGTAAAGGGGAATTTACTTAGGTATATTTTTTGTAAAGGTAGATCAATTTTTTTGACCTCTTAAAGGTTGGTTTATTTTTAAATTTTAAAATACATAAATTAAACATCTAAATATATAATATTGAATACAAATGGTCAAGTGATACATAACCGAGTCACTATTAGTTTTTTTTAAAGAATCTTACAAGCAAAAAGTCAAAAGGTCGATTCACAAAGTTATATATATATATATATATATATATACATACATATGGGGAGGGGCACATTTTATAAAGGTGGAGACAATCTTTTTTAAAAAGAGGATTTTGTTTAAAAAAGTGGACACTTATTTTAGAGTGTGGTGATTATAAAATAAAGACAAACTATTCAATTTCCTTCGGTGATTTTGTGCAAAGGCAATTTTTTTATAAACTAGTTATATTGTAAAAGGAGGGGTGTTCAAAAATTCAATCTTTTAAAGAGACTAATTTCTAAAAGAAGGATTTTTTTTGGGGGTGGAACATTTCTGACATAATGTTTAGACAATTCCTCTCTTCATCTTCTTCTTCCTCTTCGTCATGGAGAATCAATTATTTAAATCACTGAACATGAGTAATTACCATGTTTATAAACTAAAAATGAAATAATTACTCCAATCTAGAGGCCTATAGAGAGTCTTCAATGAAACTATTTCGGTGTTCACCATTGAAAAGGACAAGTACTTGTATTCCTACAAGTAGAACGAAGCTCTTGGTTTGATCACCTTAAACGTGTCAGGCAATCTAGTGTTTTACATCATTGATGCCAAAAATCTAAAAGAGGTATGGGAACTCTTTGAAAAGTTATTTAGTAAAATCAATAAGTTTAGTATATTATAGTTAGATGTTAAGTTAACTTCATTCTATCCTTATGATTTTCCCTCGATTGAGTAATTTATGGCAAAGTTTAAATCACTTAGAGATCCTTTTGTGTAGTCATTAACGTCAACTACAAATAAATAGTCAATAAGATAATGTATTTAATGTATTCACTTGTCAAAAATGTCTTGATTTGAGTCTCATGTAGTATTAATGTAATAGAGAATAGCATTGAAAATCTAAATTTGCTAGCAAAAACTCCTCTCATGTAGTCATCAGCCAATAGGATAACCAAAACCCCAATCTAAGATTTTAAAATATAGTTTAATGCTGGTCAATGATAATAGGGTATTACACATAATAATTTTTTTAGAGAAGAAATAACAGACTGCACAACTAAAATAAAGGAGAAGGAAGAAAAAATAAGCAAATAAAATTCTAGGTTCTAATACCAATGATAGGATGGATAAGGAATGGAAATGAAATTATATTTCACGATTCAAAAATGAAGAGATCAAACATTAAAATAAATAAGCCAAGAAGGCTGTTCATTTCACATTCTCAAAAATGACCTTTCTCGATCCTACGGGAATGAATAACTTATTGAATAAGACAAAAGCTAGACACCTAAGATTAATAACAACTATATACAATATTGTTATACGAAGACCAAGATCATGCCCTTATGATTATGAAAATGTGGATACCCCTTACTTATGGCTTATTAGCCAAAGGAGCTCACTGATTTAGATGTATGCTTACTCAACATTCTAAATTTGTTGTATGTCTATCTCCAAAATATGGGTAGAGATGTCAACATTTTATGTAATTCAATGATTTCATGTAATGCCTTCAGGCATATCAAAAAAAAAATTCAAGTCAGAGGAAGAAAAAAATACATGGATATTATGGATCATATGGCTTGGGAAAGATCTCTTAGTGACTTGTATTTCTTCTTAGGCCTATTGGTGTAGGCTTTTTTCCACTGGGTTTTGCCTACATGGTTCATTAGGCTTGCTTAGGATCCTAGAGGCCATTTAGGTTATTTGGGTTGGTTATTACATATTATGACATCACACTGATGTCATCATGCACACATGAGTGCATGGGGTCACTTAGTGGGTGGATGGGGTTTCCCTTCCATTTGGTCCCCTTAGTATTTTCACTACTAAGGTCTCCAACCCATTGATGTTCCATTAGTGCCTTATCCACTCATAGTGATAGGGCCCATGCACTCAAGTTCTCTAGTGAGTCACTAGTCCATTTAACTAGCCTATAAATGGCTGGTTCTCCTTTGTATTTGATGGGGAGTGTAATGGAAGTTTGTCTTTTGGATCCAATCTCTGTGAAATATTCTCACTTGTCAGTTTCATTTGCTTGCAACTTCATTGTGGTGTGCACTTGCTCGACTTGTGTGATCACCCAACCATTTGCATTCATTGATACAGAGATCCTAAAAAATTCTCACATGGTATCAGAGCCATTCTAACATATGAGTGTTTGGTTAATTTTTTGTTAGCTAATTTTTGAAATCTTGAGATTATTTGCATATATTGAGGCAATTTTTATAGGGGTTGAAAAAAATTCTAGGTTGTTTTTAAAAATTCTCAAAAACCTTAGGATTTGTTAAAAAATTGTATGGGATATTTTTAATTAAAATATGGTATTACTATTTTTGGAAGGTGTTTTTTGTATAGGTTTGGTACTTCGTAGAGGTAGTTTTACATTGAAGAAATGTCACAACCTACAACTATCTTTATACAACCTAAAACTTTCTTTACACGACCTAGTACGAGCTTCCATCCCTCCTCATGCCCTTGATCCAAGCTTCCATGACCCACCTTTGGCATCAGACTACTTCTTCATGGACTCTCACAACCTCCTATGCAAGCCTGTAATGTGCTTCTCAGACCACATCAACCTTGGAGATAAAACCATGGTGTTTTGATGAAGAGTAAACTTGGAATTTATCTCCATGAAGAGTAAAATTGGATCACATTTTTTAACACCAAGGTCAATGTGTATTGGTTTGGTCTTTAATGGCTGGGTATAGGAGATCCCAGGTCATTTTGAGGACTAGATAAACCTTGGAGGCATATATCCTTCATATTTTTTAGGATATTGGAGATCATCACTATGTACTTGGGTACCTCATCAGGCCTCATTACCATGACACAATTATCCATCCCACTTAAACTACATATAAAGGGGGGTGTTAGTGTAGGCCTTTTCCTACTGGGTTTTACCTACATAGTTCATTATGCTTGCTTAGGGTCCTAGAGGTCATTCAGGTTATTTGGGTTGGTTATTACATATTTATGACATCACCCTGATGTTATCATGCACAAATGAGTGCATGTGGTTATTTAGTGGGTGGATGGGGTATCCCTTCCACTTGGTCACCTTAGCACTCACACCACTAAGGCCTCTAACCCATTGATGTTCCCTTAGTGACTTATCCACTCATAGTGGTAGGGCCCACCCACTTAGGTTGTCTAGTGAGTCACTAGTCCATTCAAATAGACTATAAATAGCCTATTTTCCTTTGTATTTGATGGGGAGTGTAATGAAAGTTTGTCTTTTGACTCTAATCTATTTGTGCAATATTCTTGCTTGTCAGTTTCATTTGATTGGAACTTCATTATGGTGTGCAATTTTTTGACTCATGTGATCACACAACCATTTTCATTCGTTGATATGAAGATCCTAGCAAATTATCATAGGGTTTCTTCACTCAATGCCTTTCTATTTGTTTTTCAATGTAAAAGATAGTAGTAGAAACAAATGATTTTCTATCTTCTACGCTTAACAAAGACTTAAAAAATATATTAAAAAAACACTCACAAAGATTATCTCAATCTCATATATTAGGGCTAAAGCGTCACCCCTATTATCTTCTATTTCTGCATCTCAATATTGTATCTACCTCTAATACTAAATGTTGTATACATTATGATCTAATTATTCAATAATAGATGATACACATATAGATATAATATCTCCTACAGAATAAGAGATCAATGTTATCTATTACAATCTTATGATCCCTATAATATTTCACTCGATCCTAATTATGTGAGTTGTTTTAACACCTATAATAACTCACTCATACACACATTAAAATAATAATGTACATACTAAGCTAAATATCCAACTAATCATCAGGTATGGGTTCGTAACCATCTTGTTCATTGGTTCTTTCAACAGTTTATTCTATCTGTCAAAGATGGGGAGAAATAGAAAGAGTAAACATAAGCATTTTAATTTTTTCATCCCATTTAAAGGGAACAAAACCATAGATTCCATATCAAGCCTATAGTGAGGGCCACCCTCCATGGTCCCTTGATGGTGAGAATCAATGTTGAAGTAGAGAATACAGAGTGGCTATGTGCCCTATATCACCCCTCCCATAATCCCTCCACCCTTGATTCCTTCCAAGAAGGTCCTAAGGTGAAGCATATGGGGAATGCCTACTAAAAGTACAAGGGGCATTTCCTTAGTGGCCATTAGAATGTGGAGGTGTTTTACCTCCAATACCACTTTCTCCTCTTGCATTTGGATTTTTAGCTTGAAATTTGACAACATAGCAATTATTTTAGTAGTAGATAAATCTTTGTATTCATGTTCTTTATTAAATAAAAATTAATTAATATCTTTCCAAAGCAGAGAGAGAATCTCAATATGAAAAATGTGCCTAATTATCTTGAATCTCGTAGGGAGCAAAGAGAATGCCATAAAATAAACATGTGCCAAGAGAAGGGTTATGGTCTAAAATAATGAAAAAATAAGTGAATCCATCTTCATGCTTCTTTGGCTCTAAAATAGAACCAAAATATGTGTTTAAGAGACTCAATTTGACTATAAGTAGAGCATTTTGTAGTTGAGATCCCCATATGAAGCATTCTCTATCAAGATTTTGATAGAGAATGCACCAAGTAAAAATGTCCTTTTTAGATATATAATAACATACCATAATATTTATAATCTCCCGCTTAAAAAAAAGAAGATTTATTAAGATTCCATCTTTTGTTGAACATCTTATGGGGTACAATGTTGAGATATAGCAATTGACAACCAATTTGGGTTTTGTACTGAAGCAAGGGGGTGGACACACTCCAATTCCTATCTTTATAACATTTGAGAGAGCCTTTAATTCCATTTTTTTGCAAAGTATAATCTAACATAACTATCTAGATCTCAACATTGGATTAAAAATCTTGGTTATTAAGCTTGAACTTAGTCTTTAAATATTTCCATGCAGGCAAATTTCTATACCATTTATCAAAGATATCCCCAATGTCCTGAATGCCTTTACGAAATAACTAACAAGATTTGAATCTAGGAACCTCAATCACGTACTTCCCACTAAATTCAATAATCAAGGACCACCATAAAGAGTGTGAATTATGGAGAGACAAGATTTAAATCCATCCCCATTCCAAAACAACCAAGGCTTAATGGTTTCTCAGGTCTGCCATATGATTTTAGCTATGAAGTTGCCTACAATATTGATAGGGATAAGAGTAACAAGCGAAGTTCCAAACTTCTTACAGTGTCTTTATCCATAATGACCACTAGAGGAGATGTAATTCCTGAGAAGAACTTTCCATGCTTCTTTCCCTTCAATGGCCATAGGGTTTCATTTAGCAAAATGGGTAATTTCATGTTTGACAATGTCAATAAGCCCTAGCCCACCATCCTCTTTGGGTCTACAACAAATGTCCTAGGTGACTCTATGAAAGCCTTTGTTGCCTTTTGAATTGTCCTAGATTAAGTCTCTAAAAAAAATCAAGTTTCCTATAGTTTGATGTGTGATCCCAATGTATTCTGTCCCAAAAACAATCACATAGCCTAGGATATATCTACCTTTGAATGAATCATGTTTGCTCAGGCCTAACGACTAAGGGAAGGAGGTACCTAATTCTTAGGGCTAGAGCCTTGGTAATAATTTTATAAGAGACATTCAAAAGGGTTATAGGCCTCTAATTGGTGATTAGCTATGGGTCAATAACCTTGGGAATAAAATTGATATTGTCTTTGTTAATGAGATTTACAAGAGAGTCCCTAGCCATGGCCTCTAGATAAATTTTATGCAAATCAAGTCCAACATAATTCCACAAGGTTTGATGGAACTCACAAGAAAATCCATCAATATCTGATGATTTATAATGAGTCATAGCAATAAATACATCATGAATCTCTTCAATGGTAAGGGACACATCACATGCTATGACTTGGCCTAGAGCGAGTTTACAAATAAAAACATCAAGGCATTTTATTAAAGCAAGTTCCTATCTTTAAAAGGGGGCTGAGCTTGAAAAATAGTTTATATTACTGAACAAAGACTTGCAAGCTATATAGAATACTAATGAGATGGTTACCAACTTCTTAGATAGCCTTGATTTGTACAATAGATTGACAAGCTCTTAACTTATTGAAAAAATCTATCCCCAATCTTCAACCAGTGGATGCGAGCCCAAATTTGAGCACCATGAGCTTGATTAATCTCTATTAATTTAATGTTTTGCCTCAACTCAATAGTTTTGTTTTATAGGGTCTCATTCAAGGGGGTTTGTTTAAGTTCTTGAGAAACCCTATTAAAATCCATTATGTGTGCAACAATGGCCCTTTTCCTGAACATAGATAACTATTTTCCAAACACATCGAGTAAAGTGGCAGTGTGAACAATGGTCACTTCTCACTAGTCTATCCAACTAGAGACACCTTTGGGTGTGACAATAATTTCCAAACCATTTAAATGTGAGTAAGGTATTGTTTATCTTATAGATGTGAGGCAATAAGGTAAAACTAGTTGTTGAATGCTTTGACAAGAAAATTAGACCATTCACCATGAAATTTGATGGGTTGGTGGTCGAACAAAAGAAGATTTAAAAGAAAATAGACTAGACCATCAAAGCTTTGGAAAAAAAGAAAAAATATCTTACTATGGGAGAAGGGATTTAAACAATCTCTTAAGAACCCTATTGTTTTAATGGCAAACATTAGTCCAATTGAACCAAGGGGTGGGGGGAGAGGTTCTATGATGATGATTAGGGTCAGATAGACCTAACTTATTTCATGTATAGAACCAAAATTCTTGTTCACTGACAAACCACCTAATGGATAGAGCCCCTTTTTAATTTTTTGTAGACTCTACCATGTTAAAATATCCATAGACTATCTAGTTGGCATCTCGGATTTGTTCTGCTAGCTACTACTAGATAATCACTCATTCCATGACATCACTAGAGGCATAGAGATTAACTAACCCAAGTGTCTACCCATAAAAATAAAAACCATCCAAAGTACATAGTGAGACAGTTATACCCCTTAATCCATGACAAATGAGTTGAAAAGTGGTGTTATCATAGTGATCACTCTGCCATGTTCCATGTCATGGGCAGACATGTGAGAAGCAATGTTAGGAAAATTGGGTTTAACTAACCCCTGGAGAGAAAAGCCCTTAATCTTCACTTCCTATAAATAGAGAATGTGTGAGTCTATTAAGTTACGACAACTAGCCCAACCCATATACTTGTCAGTCAGTTAAATTAAACCTTAGACATTCCATGAATAAACATTCATTGGAAACTATCAAGGTTCATGTTTTCACAATCTTGGCCTTCATGTTATACAAAGTATATTTTCATAAAATTTTGTTGTTGACCTTTAGTAAAAAAGGCTATAATCACTACAGGTCACCACTCATTCAGTAAGAAATATCCTTATTTCTTCCAAAAAAAAAGGAATTCACAAGTGTTGCATCACATGATGACGATGCGAAAGAGGGGGTTCTATAGGTTTTGGAGCTAAGATATGGACCTTTTGAGTCAAGGATCCTTGTGATTGACATAATAAGAAATTGGGATCCAAAGACTTGTATGTTTTTAAAATCACATTAGAGTATTGCAAAGCACTCCCCATGACCAGGTTAGGGTCTACTTATGGAGCTAAAGGGGCACATGTAGCTTGGGTTTGGATGGCTGGTTGTGGGTTTGCTGTAACTACTACTATGGTTGGGTTAGGGTTAGTTGTGCATGCTCTATTATTATGGTTATTTTGATGATTCTATTGACCCATAACTTTTCAACCATCATTGGCTCCCATAGGGGGACTAGTTTGCTCAACCATAGCTTTGACTAGTGTATTCACAATAACCATGTGAAAATAATCTTTGATCTAGTGATCTGACGACCAAAACCAAAAGAAAGTGTTTGGAATGTTGATATGCATCACCCATTAGGTGATGCATTTTCTTCCAATCTAGATGTCAATGGTCTCATGGAGGGGCATGTGCAAAATCAATATCTATGTAGATGCACCATTGTGGCATGATAATGTAAAATATGTTGGTTTCAAATTAAATGAATTGACTTAAGGGTTTAACCATTTATTCTAGAAATGGTCAAAAGGGCATAAGTCAAGAAACTCAACCCAAACTAGGAACTTGAGCTTAGCCTTCTCAAAGATAATGAAATCTCAAGTCTAGGGAGAGAAAATAAGCAACGAGTTTCTAATTTAACAAGGACCATGCTTGTAAATGATGGCATAATGTTCAAGGTTTTCAAAACTAAAATGGAAGAAACACTTGGTCAAGTTTTGCACCCCAATGAGCTTTATTTCAAGAGGCTACCATTGTGCTTGTACTCAACGTTTTAACATAGACTCAACAAAAATAAACCCCACAGAATATCCAATAATGGTATGAAATTCATGCCATTGGAAAGCTTTATCAAATTTAGGCAAATCAAAAAAAATATCAAGAGGATTTTCTTGAGAAGGGGGTACATTATCTTGTGCAAGACCTTAGATACAACCTTGTACACATTTTTCAACACCATTGTTACTTTATTCCAAAGCAAGCTACATCTAACAATACAAGCTCATATTGGGAGCTCATTAAATAAGAAAATGATCATCCAAAGTACATATTTCCAAACTAGAAGCTATTAAATGATATATTTAAGGTGAAAGAAAAATTCCATAAAACTAAATAAAATAGTGACAAAGTGACAACATGGAAAAAAACCCAAGACATGAATAACATGACAAGTACTCTAAAGCTCTCCCACTTCATATCCAAAATCTCCTATTATTACCAATTTATATAAAAGAAAGCTTGTAAAAAAATAAATCTCAAATAAATTAAAAGTATGGAAGAAAAATATAAAATCAATAAACGTAAATTGTCCAATTTAAAAGTGGACCATAATATTAAAATTAACAATTGTCTTAAAGTTACAAAGTTTCTATGATGGATTTGATTATATGATTTTTTTAGATGTGAAATATGGGGAAATAAAACCCCCTTATATTGTTGGCTTTTATACGTGAACTTTTCTATTTCATTTGGTTATTTTAAGTTTAGTCTATGGTTTGTAAAAAGGTCCCGTCCCTTTCAAAAAACCTTCCCTTTATCAATAATAATAATAAAAATTTCTTATATAAAAACATAGGAAAAATGTTTATGTCCACTCTATTTGAGGAGTAATACACTCTAAGAAATAAATAATGCCCCTTAATCAATGATTTTTCTACTACTTTTGACTGTAAAACCAAATTAATAATTATAAAGAATATTTTATAAACATCTACTTGAAAAGAAAATGATAGCTAAAATTAATTTTTGATGTTTTCATTATATTTATTGAGGAATGGACATACCATAATTAATAAACCAAAAAAATAACTCTAAAACCAAATTAATAGCTACAAAGAATATTTGAAAAAGGAATGATAACTCAAATTAATTGAGCAACATGTGCATTTTTTTCAATATTTTCCATTGTATCAATTGAGTCAAGAAGAAAATAAAATCATAAAGTTGGAATGAATTCTGCCACCTATACTTCTTGTTAGCCTCTTTCAATTGGAACATTTAACGCTGTCTTGGTATATGCAAGGTTTTTTATTTATTTATTGACTTTACATGTTTTTAATATAAGGAATGGCTTAACATTATATTTTATTATTATTTGTGTTAATTGGAAATTTGGACTCCAACTCTTTCTATTATTTTTAAGATTTAAAAGAGATCAATTTAGTTGTAAATGTAAATTTATAATGTAATTGATCTTATTACAAAGAAAAAAAATGGTATAGATAAAAAACAATTTAATATTTAACAGAAAAATAAAAATAATTATAATCAATTAATATGCATAAAACCATAATTATTATACTATTTAAATTTGAAATAAAAAAATATTCTTTGACATATGTCATATAATGTTCTTGCTGATTTAATCTTCTTGATAAAATTAAGTATAAAAAAATAATTTTGAAATTTTTTTGGGATTATAATGGGAATCGATTATAATCTTCATTACCTTTGTTAGAGTGACCTTCATTTTTCATCCTCACACCCTTTCTGAAATGAGTGAGACTCGAGACATGTTCAACTGACAAGCACTCTGCGACATGCCAAACATACTACAGACCCATTTTGAAATTGATTTAAAAACAAAAGCAAAGCTCAAAACTCAAATTATCAAAGCTCTGCATGAAATTTCATGCCTCAGGAAACACGGGATCTCGGCACTTGTTCCCCAGTTTCTCAACTTTCAAGTTAATCTTAGCGGCAGCGAAGGCTAGAGTTAGGGTTAGCAGCTACATCTTAAATTGCACCAACAAATTCTGAACATGATGAGAAAAATCACAGATTACCTGGTTCAAACCCTGTAATTGATCAATAATACCTGGTTCGGCCAAAGCAGGCAGTTCTGTGGCAACAAACAGCAAAACCCCTAAACAAGCTCAAAATATTTATAGTCTACGCTCCCGGCTTCTCTTTAAAGACACCAAAAACCTGATCCCATAAGGGGTTTTGGTTGATTGAAACGACCCGCCATAGATGGAACCCAGGAAACGATTCAGATCGTTGAGAATGTTATCATCTACAACATCAGGGTGGCGAAAAACAGGTTGTTACAACAAACCCTTCTAAAAAAGGAGCTGTCAAAAAATAAAAGAAAAGCTCACTGTGAAAAAAATCATCTACAAGAAAATTAATGTAGAACCCTACCTTTTTGTAGTAGCCTATGAGCAATGAGTTCCACTTCTGTTGGAGATTGTAGAAGAAAGGGAGATACCATGCTGGGCTGCATCCTGCCATGGCTTGTGACATACATTTTTTGTATTGAGACAAAAAAGAAAAAATGGTTTTCGTATAATTTTTTTAAATTAACATCATGGATCACACTCCATGAATCATTTTTATGATAAAAGAATAACATAATAAGATTACAGTGTTTATTAATAAAGGTTAAAATGAAATACGATGAAGTCAAGTTCATCATACTATTCTCTCAAGTTGATAATGGTTCAGGGAGTGTGATCCATCTAAACACTAACTTTCTTAAAGATTGAGAAGTAAGACAACAGAATTAAAATGTGTATTAATTTATTTATAATATGAATGTGTTTAAGACTATTAAACTATAATTATGAATGTGAGGTAGTAATGGTCTGCACATGACAATACTTCTGGTATAAAAATTAATTTTATATTTAATGAAAAAAGAAAAATAATTAAAAATTATTGTATTCAATTAACATCAATGATGATGAGTCACAATTATTATACTATCAATAATACAGTAAGTCATAATTATTAGATTATTTACCAAAACACACATATTTAATAATATCGTAATATTAAACTGAAAGAAATTGATTATTTGTACTACTACCAAGATGAAAAACAGTTTATGCTATGTAATGTTTTTGTGGATCTCAATTTATAAACTAAAACTACGTTTAAGAAATCAATATTGAGATTGAGTTTAGAAAAAACAAAGCTATGGCATCAGACCGGCGAGCGATATTCGTCTTCAATATGATTATTTAATAATCATCAGACAATTAATTCAATGATCATCACAGCCATAACATATTTCGGTAATTCTATATAGTTTATACCATGCAATATTTCTACAGATTTAAACTTCTAAACTAAAAATTATGTATATGAAATCTGTATTGAGATTGAGTTTAAAAAAAGCAAAGCTATGACATCAAACCGACTAGCGAAATTCATTTTCAATATGAGCAATTAAATATTTATCAGATAATTAATTCAATGATCATCACAGCAATAACATATATTTATTTATATGAAACAGTATTGAGATTGAGTTTAAAAAAATGCAAAACTATGGCATCAAACAAGCTAGTGAAATTCATTTTCAATATGAACAATTAACAATTATCAGATAATTAATTTAATGATCATCACAACAATAATATATATCTATTTATAATATGTCTACATATTTTGATAATTTTACACAGTTTATGCCATGTAATGTTTTACAGATCTAAACTAAAACTATGTATATGAAATCAATATTAAGATTGAGTTTAAAAAAAGTAAAACTATAGCATCAAACCGGTGAGTGAATAATCATCAAATAATTAATTCAACAATCATCACAACCGTAACATATATATATTAATAATATATTCACATATTTTTACAATTCTACACAATTTTTCTGCAGAAGAAATGAGAATCTATACTTTCACAAAAGTTTTTCACAATCTGACCTGAATGAAATAAACAAAGAAAACACACAGAAGAAAACTATACATTACAGAAAACAAACAGAAATAAGGGACTGGATAATCAAATGAAAATTGTATGTAGGTTTATTTAATACAGACCTCAACATATTTCTTGATGACCAAGCAAGTTTGGAGATGGTAGGTCCTTTTTTTATTTTTTATTTCTAGTCCTCTCCATGACTGAGAAAATATATTTTTTGATGCCCAAGTAAGACTATGGCCTCAACATATTTCTTGATGACCAAGCAAGTTTGGAGATGGTGGGTCTTTTTAGGTATTTTTAACTTCTACGAAATATATTTCTTGATGCCCAAGCAAGTTGTAGATGTGGGTCCTTTGTAGTTTTTTTTATTCCCAAACCTCGGTGACTGGGAAAATATATATATACATTTTATTACATATCAAACTAGTTGTCAAAATAATATATTATTATTAGCTGGAGCAAGTAAAGCCCGTAGAGTTGAGACCTATCAAACTACTAGTCAAAATAATATAATAATTTAATAATAGAGAGAGTATCATCCTTTGTGTTGGTCTAAGGGTCAGATTGTTATGCAAAGAATTGTTAAAGAATTTAATAATTTAGTGTGGAGTCCCAAAGTCCCCCTTTTTTTTTTTTGGGGAAACATAGGTTTAATCATTGCCACAGTTCGAATATCAAGACTATGTATGTATATAAATGATATGATATCTATTAACATAAAGTAAATAATATATGAAAAGTTAAAAAATATATGAAATGTGAAATATTTTTTGATATTTTTGAATTATTTGAATGTTAGAGTATTTTTTTTAATATTTGATTTTTTGAAAATTTTAATTTGTTTTAAATTTATTTTGGAATGTTTTGAAAGAAAGTGTTAGTCGATGATCTCATCTAAGGGATGTTCATATGGTGCTCTATACTCTGAATGTGGTATAAGGGTAAGTGAATGGAGTTGGGGGACAATTCTGTGGACATTTACCACAACATGATCGCGTTAATTAATAATATGATCACGTTATTTAATTAATGCGATCATGTTATTTAAAGCTAGGCTTGGGATTATCGAGCCATCATGCGATTGTGTTATTTAATAATGCGATCGTGTTAGTGTTAATAACATGATCTTTTTATATTGAACAATAATGCGATCGCGTTATCAACACTAACGCGATCACATTAATAATGTGATCGTGTTCCCTATGTTATGAAAAAATTTAGGAAACCTGAATGCAAAATGTATTCATTTTACGTTCATGTTTCCTACTCATAGTGTGCTTTGTGATCATGTTTTCTTCAAACCAGTGCTAGAAGTGCTAGGAAGTGATAGAATTTACCCCAAAGGCCTGTTGATCAATGATGCCACTATGTAGGAGAGGTAAGTCATTAAAATATCTTCTTTTTAACCCTAATTTTTCATAATTTTCATTATTTTTAACTCATGTTTTTAATTGAAATTTGTTTTTTTCTAACTCATCCTACTAACCCTCCCAACCCTCCACAAAGCCCTCTGGTTGCTTCTCCTCCTAATCCTCTACAAAACCCTATGGTTCCTCCTATCCCTTCACCTAACCCTCCTACATTTCCCCAAAACCCCTCTAACAGTCAAGAGTTATTGATTGACAATATTGTTGGAAACAAACTTGAAATTGAAGACCTAATTAACCGAATGAGAGATCTCAATTCAACCAACCCCCACTGTACCCAGCTAGTTGATTCCCTACATACCTTATTAGGTCAAATTGACTTGATAATGAGTCAAATTGATCGATGAACCTCATATAGAGATACTTGTAGGGCCTATTATGCTGACAAGTTATCAACCCTTCAAGTCAAATTAAATATATAAATAATGAGAATAAATTGTACATAATGAAACATATTCTACCTGGCTGTACTAGATCAGATACATGGTCAAAGTCATCTGATGATGTCATATATGTAAGTTACAATGCTATTGGAACTTGATATGTGTTGATTGGAATTAGAGGTTTGGAACTCCAATCATCCACCCACTCTTGTGACTCACACTCATTCCAAATAGAGTCTACACATGCAAAACAAAAACATGCCAAGTGTCTCGTATAAATAATCTAAGAACTTGAATTTGAGTTATGAAATGAGTGGATGTCACTTGAACCCGTTAAAGTCATACAATCCTCACACTTTGTCAGGTGTTCTTCCTTCATTAACAAAAAATATCTACGAATAGTAGAATTTGGTTGAGCACTATGACACATGTTCTCATTACACCATTCAACCACAATTTTTGCATGTGTCAAATGAATACCCTCTTCAAATTTCAACTCCTACATTGCAATAGCTCTTTTACACATGTTCCAACACCATCATGTTCCATTTTCTATGGCCAACCTCAGTGAAACTCCAAATATATTCTACACCTATGGTAATGTGTATCCTGCTCAACCAATAAAACATTCATGCATTTTAAATTATGATGTACAATTGTCTGATCAAATGTAATGTTGATTAAGAGTAATGTTCTTCAAACTCAACTATTCATAATTTTTTTGAAAATAACCTTGCATATACTCTGAACAATATGATCTATCATCGCTGATATAGAAATGGTAACCCCTTACTATTTTTTATTGTTTAACTGTACTATCAGGTGCATGCATGAATGCTATATGTATGAATATCGCAACTTGTGATGAGTTGTAATACTGTGATTGAACTTCCATTTGAGGTTTGAATGTGTAATTATCTACAAAATCAATTACTAAAATAATTGAATCAAGTGGGAATGTATCCTTGCATATCTTGAAATGTTCATTCAACTATCTAGCCCTGTGTGTGCCTTGCATAGTCATAAACAATCTTCTCCCTAAATTTGACCAAAAATTTCAAAATAGATATTTTTTTTGTAGCAAGCTCACACTTTTTAGATTCTTTGCCATATTTCACTTGATAAGTCACTGATTTATATTTACTTAAACCAACTAATTCCTATTCAATTGCACTTGTAATCTCCTCATAGATACATTTTTTTAAATTTAGTAATCCACCACAAATGCTGCAATTTTCATTTAAACATGATTTGTTGTAAAATAATTGCCCACCCAATCTTTTGTAGAATATAGTTGGAATAAATTCTCTAGCTAATTTTGATGGCAATTCAATGCCACACTCCTATAAAATGTTAGTATGTAAAGTATAATGAATATAGAAAAATACCTCATAGAAAATTAAAAATTCAATATGTTGCGTACAACAAGTGGTACGTGTGTGATTTATTTTACCAAAGTTTTGCCATCTCAAAATATCTTTGACAAATAGAAATCTATTGATATTTTTTCAAAAATTTAGAATACAATTGTGTTTGAATCATATCTAATAAATGTTTTAGATGCGGTTCATGATTATAAGAACCAACTTTTCTTTTCACAACATCTCTTGCATTGGGCAAAACTCTTGTATTATCTTTCCAAAATTGAGCAAGTAACTCTTTGAATATCAGATAGAGCCTTGTCCTTTCATGGAAGTCTACTAGAGAATGCCAAGAACTCATTGGTATTAGGTTCATTAAGTCTTTCATGCCTTTCAATTGCTTTCCTTATTATTTTTCTACTTATATTAAGTGTTCAACTTGTTTTTGAAACCATTCATTTTTTCACTGTTATCTCACTTACTGTACAATTTGTAAGTATGCATTGGGTAGCATTACAATCTTTAGTGCATGCTTTTGGGCTTATCATATCATATGCATAATGTAGATTTTCAATAATTTCATCATTTTCATTATCCATGTTAGATGTTCTTAGTCCTAATGTGTACATTATTGGTCTCATCTTAATCAATTTTATCAATAAAACAAATAATTGACATCTTTGACTATCATACTGTAAATTATCAAAGAAAATATCTTAAATTTGTTGAGCCAGTCTTCTTGAATAGTGATCAAACATTTTGTTATGCATTGGTTTTAAAATATTTTCATGGACTTCAATTAAGTACTTGTATTTTATATGCACAATTATTGGAGGTGTTGGTAATGGTGGAATTTGTTGAGAGGGTGTTTCAAAACTGTTATTACTTTCATTGTTTAAAGGTGGGATGACATTAAATTATTCATTGTTAATTTCTTCATTATATGTTTCCATGAATTTTTTTTGATGGTTAATTTCATCATTATTTGTTTCCATCAAATTTTCTTCATTTATGGGGGATGAAGCATCATACATAGACTCATCATCAACAAAATTAAAAAACATGGAACTTTGAATGTGAACTTCCAACATTAACTGCTTCATTATTTTTAATTTCATTATTATTCATTTCATTATGGTCAATTTCAATATTATTCATTTGATTATAGTCAATTTCATCATTGCTTAATTCATTATCATCAATTGGCTCATTATCTATGGCATTTGGTTAATCAAGATTAGGGTTTGTACCTTGTTTACCATAAACTTTTCACATTAGTAGCTTGTGTTTCTCTTTGAAATATTCTAATTCCTCTGATGGTTTGTTCTTCAGCTTCCTCTTCGTCTTTGAATGTGATCTATAACCCATCATAATGGACAATTGACAACTTTTCAAAGGTGGGGTCAAGTACATAGATCTCACATAAGTACATAGAAAATGTTTGTGGGGACATAAGTCTTGATTTGGGATAAAAATAGTCATTGAGAAGTGAGCTTATCACTAAAATAATAATAATGTGATCGTGTTATATAATACAATCATGTTACTAAATAATGTGATTGTGTTATATAGCATGATCACATTACTAAATAACATGATCACATTACTAAATAACATGACCACATTATGCTTTCCACAAGGTCCCAACACACCCAAATCATTGGGGAGTTGATAATAATAATAACATGATTGTGTTACTAAATAATGTGATTGTGTTGTGCTTTCCACAAGGTTCCAAAACACCCAACCCATTAGAAAGCTAATATTAACAATAACACGATTGCGTTATTGTCTATGCAAGCTATGGGGTTGGCAATTAGCAATGACAAATGAGTGTTGCCTATGTTAACAATAACATGATTGCATTATTAAATAATGCAATCACATTATACTTAATGTAGATAAAGGATTAGGGATTGGGGATTAAGGTAAATTAGTGAGTAGGGTTTATGGATTAGAGATTACAATTTATGTTTTAGGAATTAGTGATTATAATTAAGGTCTAAAGTGAAGGTGCACTGCTACGGGGACCTTTCCTAATACTTGGAGAAAGAAACTTTGAGCACATTGAAGCCCCAAATAATAATAATAAGTCATTAATAATAAAATGGGATTTTGGGTTGCCATTATACCTTGGATGTCATTGTGCAAATTAAGTGAATTAGTCAAATGGGGCAATCAGTCACGTGATTTATCACCATTCATGAGGCAAATCATTTCCCTTTGAGCAACTGTGTACCACCTAGAGGCAAAGCATTACCATTAGAGCAACAATTTAGGTTTTTTGGTAGCCAAATAATAAATTGTTTATTGTTTCCAGTAGTTTATTATTTTCAAACTTATTTTCCTAGTATTATTTTATGTAATCAACTGACTGAGATACAAAAATAACTAGGTTTTCAATATTCCATGTTGCATGTGTTATTTTGATAATGTGAATTTTATAATTAATTAAAAAAATCACAATTCAAGGTTTGTCCAGAAAGGGACACTACATACAAACATTATCATGTTTTAACGATAAAATATAAGAACCTTTGATAACAATGTTGCAATGAGTGTAGAGCCAAGTGAATATGTTAAGATGATTAATTGGTTAGAGAGACATTGAATGTTGATTAGATGAAAGAATATAAAATTTTGTAGAAGAAAAACCTCGAAGAATAGGAGGTTTTGTTAAAGAAATCATAACCAAGCATATGCATGGCAAAATTTAAAAATCTTCTGGTGCAAGTTACCTAAATTATTAGCTACTTGGTTGTTAAGACTTGAGAATTACTACTTTAGGCCTAAACAAACTGAGAAATTTTCTTGGAATGAATCACTAGAAAAAATGCACAACCTGGATACTGATTGGACCTATGTGATTGATCATTAGTTGAAAACTATAGTCAACCAATACATCACTAAATTTTTTGTCCAAGGATATATTGTGATTGAGGATACACACATCCTGTTTGTCAGAGGAATATGAGGTAAATTCTTTTATTGACTTCTTATATTGTTGAAAATGTTAGTTATAGATAAGGCCTTAGTGCCAATCCCAGTTGATATGAAGTAGTCATCTAGAGGAGCTTTGGGGATGTGGACTAAGAAGAGTGAATGAGGTAAAATAAGGAACTTGAACCTAGACCCGAAAGATGGATGACATAGAGAAACAAAATAAAAAAGAAGTTATGGAATTTCAGAGAGACATGTGATAACAAAATAGATGGAATAAATAGAGTGATATAGAAGAACAAAATACAAAATTAATTTTGAATAGGATTAGACAAGAGACTATGAAGACTACATGAGGAAATAGACCTCCAAGACAATTTAAAGATTTCAAAGGAATCAAAGGAACCATAGAGATAATAGAGACAATAGAGACCATATAAGATATGGAAATCAACCCATAAAATTAAAGTGATTGAAGTGACCAAGGAGAAGTTACAGAGAGGCTAGTAAAATAGTTAGATAGTAGAAATCAATTACTGAGTAAGAGATTGTTTGATGATGAAACACAATCTTTTGAAGAAGTCATGATGAATCACAGGGTCAAGTTAAGTTCAATATCAAGGGGAGGAGTTAACCTAACTCAAGTTTATTCAATTCAAGGGGACACATCCCCTTTGCCTAATTGGTTAATTGGAAAAAGTTTAGAAGACAAGAAAGTGGATAAATGGTTTGAGGATTTTTTGAAGAAATTTGGGAAGCTTAGTTAGGATACTCAAAATTTACTTCCACACAAAAGTATCAATACACCAAAGATAGTCACAACAAATTTACAGACACCTGTTAAAGAAGAAAAGTTAGTTGTATCAAGTGGATCTGTAGGTAAAATGGCTCTTAATACAATTATTTTTGTCTCTCTGACATCATATGATGGGTCATCTGACCCAAATCAATATCTATTAACCTAAAAAATTAAATGGTAGGTTAAGGTAGTGAACACCAATAATGTGAAGAGGTGTAAGCTCATAAGACCTTTGACCAAGAGAGATATAGAATTTATGTTTAAAAATAATCAAGGACAATTTACTTTGTATCAAGTTAAAAATAAATTAATTAATGAATTCAAGATGAAAAAATTCTCAAGTTAGAATATTTAGGACTTGAAATATATTTACCAAAAAATGAGAGAATCAGTTTGGGATTACAATTTTAAATTCTCAAATGTCATGAATCAAGTGAATTTACAGTTTGAAAAATAGTTAAAGTTGCTTGGTTTGTGGAAGGTATATGGCATAAGACTAGGTTTCAATTAGAATAAATAGAATATTGTGGAGAATGTCCTGCTCCTGCTAGTATTAAAATATATGCAAAGATAGATGTTGTCTTGCAAAATATGAAAGAATTGTACGAAAGTAACAAACCAAGATTGGTAATATGATGCACTTACTGCAGCAAAGAGGGAAATAATAGGAATGAATGTGCAAAGGTTAAGATGAAATTATGCAATATTTTTTTCATAGGAGGACATTCTACTGTGAAGTGTCATCTATTTTTGTTGGAGTGGACATGTTCACAATGGCTACTGTTTTGGGTTATTTCTAAATCAGTTTGTGTTAGTCGTGTTCACACCCACTATAGGAGTTAAGATTGATTAAGTATTTAGTTACTTATTGTGTGAGGAATATTTTTACATACTATTTAGCCTCTTAGGAAGCGTGTGCTTCCCATATCTAGCTCATGCTAGGCAATCCACCCAACTACCCAACTAATCAACCATTTGCTTTAGTGCTTTCTTATTTGTACATTATTCCTACCAAACCAAAGAGGAGTATTTACAATCATCTGGATCAACACATGCACAACATATCAAGTTTTTCAACCATACCCTTCTTGAGTTTCTTTTCTCCATCTTCCAAATAACATAAGTGAAATTTATCTAAAACACACTTATCAAATTGAATAGAATCAGTGGGATCAAGAATTTATCCATATAAAAATGGAATATGATTCTTACATGGGAGCAAGTGTTTCATATGCACACATTAAGAAGCATAGTTTGTCTTTCCAAGAAGAATGACTGGTATAAAATTAACTCTCCTACTATGGAGTCTCTGAAATAGACTCATTAAGACTAAGAGAAAACACCAAAAAAGTGCAAGACTACACAAACTCTGGAAAGATGTTAAAATTATGTACACTCAAGAGTGGAATGTTAGACACAATCAATAATGTATGTATGTGAGCAACCAGTATAAGAATCAATACAAATAATGTATGGTTAGAATAGGGATGCCATGCACAATTGAAAATGCATCCACATGTGAGCAATAAGTGCACAAGATACAATGCAAAAAATAATAGGGCTTATAGCACATAGAACTCCCAAAATATGGTACTTTATAACTTTACTACATTTTATAATGCAAATAGGTCCAATGAATAGGAAATTAAAAAATATGAAATTTTGCAAAAGATGGTCCTCAATTTTGAACTACCGATCAAAAATTATAACACAATCATTTTCCTATAAATGAGGCCTATTTAATAAAAACTTGCACTAAAAGTTTAAATGCTTAAATGGTTTAAACACCAAACATGTCGTGTAACCACTTGTTGGAATTAAAACTGAACCACAAACCTCCTCTCAAGATGGTTAAAGTAAAAAAAAACCACCTGACCATACACCCTTACGTGCACTTTACTAAAAAAGTCTTATTTGAGGGGGTATAATTAAAAAAATTATAGTTATTTTTAAAATTAATTATTAAAAAATAGCCAAATTTAAAAAAATGATTTTAGGGAAGATTTATTAAAAATCAATTAGGGTAGATTTTAGGTTATAGACTTTGTTAAAAGGAGTGAAAGAGCTCAGGGGTCATCATGAGGAAGGAATGTAGACTTGAAGATCAGATGTATGCTACCATAAAGGAAGACATCACTTTCAAGTAGAATAGGGCAATGTCATTGCAACAACTCAACCCAACATAAATGGCATTGATCTTTGGGAGGCCAAACATCTAGATGATGGTCTAGAGGAGAGCACAAAGTCTGAGTGGCAAGGGGCAAGCTAGGAGTCACTATGTAGGTTGAACAGAGGAGGAGAATCTCATTGAATAGATCAAACACATGCACAAAGCATGAGTCTCTAATGGAGCCTCAAGAATAAATAAAAATCCAATGCCCATGCCATCAGATTCTAAGTGCTATGCACATAGAAACATGCCATAGATTTGAATGGACTGAGCATAGGGTGACCCCTTGTCAGAAAGTCTCAACTAGACTACAAATTTATGAGTAGCTAGGGAACTGGTTTGCCAATGGAGGAATGACCTCTTGTGTAAAACATATGATTTAAAATGACAAAATAAATGAAGTTTCCTTGTCTTATCTTAGACTAGAAACAAAATTTCCCATACTTCCTCTTGAATGCAAAATTTGGCCTTTATGGTAGCACAACAATTAGTTGAAGATAATGGTATACGGGGGTTTTGAGAGGATCAAAATTAGGTGGACCTAGGTGGATGCATGAATAGATCAGCTCAAAAGTTAACAAGAAAAAAACATACAGTTGTAGTTGTAAGAGAGTCCTCACTATGAACTTTGTGCTAGCATAAGCAAGACCAATGGCATTGAAGACCATTTTTAAGATGATACACAAGCTTAAGAGAAGTAAGGAATGTTTAATACCCTTTTACAAAACTATAATAAAAACACTTACATGAAAAATGCTAACATACCTGTTGGGTGAATATTTTGTTGGCCAGCTAACTGGTGACCAAAATAGTTCCTATCACCACATCATAGGAAGATTGGTCGTCCAGGTGTGCAACTTTACTACATCAACTGGAGACAAATCTCTCCTCTCATCAAGGGGAGGTTCCCTATAGATACGTAGGAGCAATATACAATATAAATAAGAAAAAAATAACACATGGGGGCAGAATAAACCATCCATCTCTCTTCTTTCAGAGATGATGCTCACAGATAAAGGAGAAAATCCTGGTGGAAACACTGAAGGCACTTCTCTTCTTTCAGAAGTGTTCTTGTAGGAAATAATAGGAGTTTCTTTTAGGTAGTAAAAGTAACTAGTAACAAAAGAGCGTAGTAACCAACATGATGAAATAGAACACAAAGTTTCCACCTCAACTACCCAAAGAGTATAACACAAAGGATAATGGGGGCACAAAGTCATCCTAGAATCCTTAACATAGAAAGAAAAGGAAAACCACACGCTGAAAACAATTGTGAAAGCACAAAGTCTTCTCACAGTTGGCTTCAGGACACCTCTCTTTTTACCTTCACTAATTCTACTTGTCAAATTAAATAAATAAGAATGCTTCTAGGAAACAAACATAAGAATAATTTCCTAAAGTAGCACAAGTCAAAACAACACAAAGTCTGCAAGCAACTTGCTTTCTCATTCAGATAAAATGAAATGAAATTACAATATGAGCTCAAAGTCTCAGTCTTCTTCTTTCAAAATGGGTAGAGTTTCACTCCTATAAAAATGAAAAAGTCCCCTCCAATGATACAAAAGATTACTTTATATAGATGCAAAGAGAGGCTTGGCCCTTTTGCCCATGGAGTGACCTATTCGGTGCATTAATGCCTTAGATGCATTCTTGGTTTTATCATGCTAGAGTAGGGCGACTGCTTTAACTATGGCATGCTGGTTCATCTCCTTTGTCTACTCCTTAGCTTGAATCACTCATTTCATCACCTGCTAGCCACACAATTGTCTATTCTACCTTTATCTCAAAGGGGACAAACAAATGACACTTTCAATGTTTAGAGGCCCCAAATGTTTACCTAGTGAACTGCTTCACCTACTGGAAATAACTCCAACTAAGTTTCCCTCTTTGTCTCTTCCTTCTCTTTATCCTAGCCTTAGGCTCTTTGGATGCATCTGGGTTCACCTTTTGAGTCTGCAAAAATCAACAAACAATTATAGCCAATTTGGCATTTGCGGGTCTTTCCTCGATTAAAGGTTAACAGCTAGCTAGTCACTTTGAATTTGATGTTGCAGGCCTGTCATTCTGCTATGATGCAGGTGAGGACACATGGCAACATCTGTGTCTTTGAAATAAACTTATCAAAATAAGCTTTGAAACTGTTAAAGGTTGGGGGCGCAGATGCAGACACGTGGTAGCTTCTGCTGCACTAGGATGGGACACGTGGCGAGTTCCATGCTTTGAAGCTTCATTTGAAATTGTGTCTCGATATGCGACACTTGGCAGCTTCCATTGCGCTTTGATGTTTCAACCTTTTCTGAAGGGAACATGCCTTTCAGGGTCTTGAAAAAGGTTCATTTCATGTGTGTTGAGTGTCCCCCTCATAAGGGTATCTGCCCTTTGGGATCTTCCAGGTGGCCTTCAGGGTTTAATTTCTTTAGAGGGCTGTTGGTCCTTTTATTTCCTTTAGACAAAATGTCCTTGGAAAAAATGTCCAAAGGAATTCTTTTAGACAATTTGTCTAAAGGAAGTCACCTCCCTTTGATTCTAGGTCTTTGCATTTGAGGGGGCCCCATCCTTTGACACGTGGCATCTTCCACCTTTTCTTATTGAAACATTTTGCCTTTGACACTTGGCACTTTCTATCGATCTCTTTAAGGGACATGTGGCAGCTTCTGCCACTTCCCAAAACAAAGTATAATGGGCTCAGTTGATGACACTTGGCAGCATCCACTTGACTCTTGCTTTTGCACACACTGCTTTCCTTAATTGGGGCAGCCTTTGAACCTTTGAACCCATGAACCATTGAACTTTGAAGTGGTTCAAGGTTCAACAGTTCATTCGATTAATTCCATTAATTTGGATAAGCCCCTTTGATATCCTTTTGAACTAAATGCGTTGAACCTTTTGATCATTAAACCCGTTGAACCGATGAACCAAAATGGTTCAAGGTTCAATAGTTCAATGGTTCGAGCCTTTGAAACTCATTAAGTGCTCGAAGCCACGAAACCTTTGAAATGGTTAAACTTTGAACCTTTGACAAATGTGCCTAGCTTTTGCTGATGATGTTGAACCTTTGAACCCATTGGACCCGTTGAACCAAAATGGTTCAATGGTTCGATGGTTCAATCCTTGCTTAGATGCTCACCGAGAGACATTTTTGATCGAACCAAGGCATTGAACCAATCCTAAAAATGACTAAGTGCTGGAAACTTGTTCTTTTGAGAGCTTGCATCTTTCTTACAGAGTCTGTAGATTCAAGCCTACAGAGTCCATAGATTTTTGAAAAAGCTTTGAGAAATGAAGAACCTGAATGCTCAGAGCAATTTCTTAAAAAGGGGATAGAGGATTTTGGTCTGTACAGGGCCAAAATAGTCTGTAGGTTGTCCCAAAAATGAGTGGCATTTTTTGGGGACAACAACTGGCTCCAGTTGGGGAACTACCTTCAGTTGGAAACTTGAAACACAGTTGAAGGGAGTAGAAACTAGAATCTCCAGTGCCTTAAAGTGTGCCATTGGGCTATGGAGTCATGCTACCCAAGAATAAAGGCTCCAAAAATAAAAATAAAAGAACAAAATATAAACAAAAGACTACACAAATATACATATATAGGGGAACTATCTGATACTTCAAGAGTTGAAGTGCTTCAGATGTTTCCCATTGTGAGGCAGAGAAAAGAGAGTGCCATTTTGATACTTGAATAGGAAACTATTTTTACCATTTAGCTAATGAATAGTAAAAGGGCCCCTCCATAGGTAATCAAATTTTTTGTGCATCCCCTTTGGTTCTCTTCTCTTGTCCCATAGCAGGACTTGATCTCCAATCTGGAAATCACGATTCTTTGCTTTTTGGTTGAAGAGCTTCTTCACCAAAATTTGATGGGTGAAAATTCGGTCCACCACTGTAGTTCTCTGCTCATTCAACTTAGCAAGGCACATGATCCTCTTCTCAAGTGAGCTCTCATACATTTGATCCTCAATCACCTTAGCCAATTTCAATGCTGGCAATTCCAAGGTGATTGGTATCTCAACATTGACACCATAAAGAAGTTGGAAGGGAGACATACCAATTTCCCTCTTGGGTGTAATTCTGTCTACCCATAGAGCATCAACCAATGCCTTATGCCAAGTCCTTTGGTTGTCATCCACCAGTTTCTTGATGATAGTCACCAAGTTCTTATTACTTGAATCAGCTTGTCCATTCCCTTGTGGAAAGTAATCAGAAGAGTGGGAGAGTGTGATTCCGTAGTGGAAATAGAATTGAGTAATCTCCTAGGAGGTGAAATAGGTGGCATTGTCAGTGACAATTTTGATTGGGACCCCAAACTTGGACATGATGTTTTCTTTGAGGAAATTGCATACTACTTCTGAAGTAGCATGTTTGGTTGGAACTGCTTCCACCTATTTGTTGAAGTAGTCTGTTGCTGTGAGGACATAGTCATGTCCAGTGCTTGATGATGGGTTTACAGCTCTAATAAAATTAATTCCCCATTGCTGGAATGGCTCCTCTATGATCACTGGTTTGAGAGGCAGGGTAGCTAGCTTGGGCCTTCCAACAAACTGCTGGCACAGTTCACATCCCCTGATCCACTTGTATGCATCTTGAAAGAGAGTTGGCCTATAATACCTAGCTTGTAGGATCTTATGGGTAGTCATAGGGGTAGAAAAATGTCCTCCATAGGCCAAATTGTGGAAAGACTTCAGAAGTCAGCTTTGTTGCTCCTTGTCCACACAGCGAAGGAACGTTCCATCAAGGCTCCTCTTATATAAGCCATTGTCCCAGAGGACAAAATTAGCAGCTTTCAGCTTGATGGTTCTCCTTTATTTATAAGATAGGTGAGCAAGACATTCACCATAAGTAAAGAAATGAGCAATACCCGAATACCACTCATTTGTGGTGGAGACAAAGAGGACTGTTGGTGTGTCATCCACCTCTGGTTCTTCATGCTCTGTTCCTCTTGGCTTGTTATCAGTAGTTAGTTGGCATAGCCCTTTTCCATGTACCAACTTTGTTGGCTTGATGATTAGGTCAAACTCCTAGATCTTTGCAATCCAATTGCCTCTTTTCATCCCAAACTCTTGCTGAGTCAGTATAGATTTCACTGTGGTGTCAGGGACTAAGGCAGTAACCCGAGAATTAAGGATGTAGAAATGAAAATGTTTTACGGCCTTCACCACTGCATAAGCATGCTTCTCCATATTTGAGTACTTTAGCTCATGAGCTTTGAGAGGACAACTCATGAAGGAAATGAGAGATTCCATACCTTCTTTAGTCTGTTGAACCAGAATTGCTGAAAGCATATGTTCTGAAGCATAGCTGTAAATGGTGAACTCTTTGCCATAGTCTAGACAAGCCAGAATTGGAACATGGGCAGTGGTAGTCTTGATATCCTCAAATTCCAACTTATCTTCTTTAGTCTAGTTGAAGGTGGATTTTCCCTTCATCATGTTTACAATGTGCCTAGTCTTCTCAGCAAACATAGGGATGAACCTTTGAAAGAAATTCACCTTTCCAAAGAAAGAGTGAACAACAATCTTGCTTGTGGGTAAGGAAAGTTCTTGGATAGACTTGACTCTATCTGAGTCAATCTTTATGCCTCCTTTGGACACAACGTGTCTGAGAAGTTTTTCCTCTATTACTCTGAAAACTAACTTCTTGGGGTTTAAGGAAATGCCATTCTGGTAGTAGCATTGCAGCACTTGTTGCAAATGGCTCACATGATCTGGGAAATGCTTAGAGAAGATAGTCAAGTCATCAAGATAAACTACAATGAACTTACCCATCTCATCCTTGAAGGCAAGGTCCATTGCTCTTTAGAAGGTGGTGCTAGCATTTATCAAGGCAAGATGCATCCTTTTATACGCAAACGTGCCCCAAGGTGTGGTGAAAGCAGTCTTATGCTGGTCTGCTTCACCAACTTTGACCTGATTATATCTTGAGAAGCCATTTAGCATTGATAACATCTCTGAGCCCGTCACTGTCTACTACACTTGATCCATGATTGGCAAAGGATAATTATCCTTCAAGGATGCCTGATTCAAATACCTAAAATCCACACAAAGGTAAATTTCACCATTCTTCTTTCTTACAGGCACTTTATTGGCAATCCATGTGGAATGATGGATTGGGAAGATTATCTTGGTATTTAGCATTTTTTGTATCTCAGATAAAATAGTACCTGATATTTTTGGATTATAATGCCTGGACTTTTGCCTGTAAAGTGTTGAATCAGCCTTGAGAGGGATGTTGTGTCAAATTTCGTCAGGCCAGAGTGATTTCAGGTCAGCATAGGAGTACGCTAAGACATCCATGTATTCATTGAGCAAAGAGGTGAACTTGAAACTCTCTTTAGGAGTACAACATTTCCCAATGTTCACCATCTTGGGGTCTTCCTTGGTTCCTAGATTTACTTGATCAAACTCTTGAGATGAGCTTAAATCTATTAGCTACTGTCTAATGAATCTATCATGCTTATCAAATAGCTTCTCAAGGGAAACTAGGCCTTTAGGAATCTTATTCCCTTTGAGTTGCAAGAACTCCTCACTCGTGTATGCATTTGATTCAGGAGCTGTTTCACACTTTTGAGGTTCACTACCTTCAAAATGCAGCTGTTCAAAGCCATCTTTTTGCTCCAGGAAGGCAATGATTTGGTTGTCATTGTTAAATACCTCCCAATGACTGGCATTATCAGGTACACTTGGCTATAAGACTAGCTCAATTATGTACCTATCTCTTTTGAAATCTAGGTGGGGGACCAAGAGAGTAGCTAAAATAGCCAATAAATTTGCCCGATCATTGATTTCTCTGGGAACTGTAGAGATGCTAAAAGCATCAAAGTCTTCAAGCTGGTCCCAAACTAGATTGCGGTAATGACGCTATCTTTCATTCTTGGTTTGATAGAGGTTCCTCACCTAACAAACCACTAGTTCAACATCTCCTTTAGCATGAAGGAGCTTGATGCCTTTATCTCGAGCGGCTCTCAATCCAAGAAATAGAGACTCATATTCAGCTGTGTTATTCATGTTGTTGAATTTCAATTTATAAGATGAGGGAAAAATATCTCCTTAAGGAGATATTAACACAACCCTGGCTCTTGAACTAGTGGAAGAGCAGCTACCATCAAATTCAAGAATCCATACCTCATTTGATACTAATTTTCTTTTAGATTCTTCTTTATTCGGGGGTGGAGATACTTCCATACTTTCCTTGTGCTCAGCCAATTCCTCTGCTATTTTAGCTGAATGCATTTCCAGGCTGTCATCTACAGGAGCTTCATCAAATGTCTTATGAACTCCATCCATGTATAGAAAGTAGTTACCCATGCCTGAAGACTAAAACAAAATTTGAGCTTCAGGTGCTGAGGTCTGGGTAACCACATATTTTGCTTCTTTCTCAGGGAGCAACCTCTTCATAACACCTTTGAATGGAATCCTTGCCTCTGATAAATCTATGCTTAATTCACCTCCAACATCCCTACAGAAATTTTGCCCAAGAAGGATGCCATATGATGCTGGGACGTCTGCTACCAAGACAATCATCTTGATTCTTTTGTCTGGAAAGGTAGCAAATGCAAATTGGACATCTTTAATTTGTCCCAACAAAGGCACTTTCTTGTTCTCCATGGAGAAACATCTACCAAAAGTCTTGGTCAATGTGAGGTTAAGGGATTCGGCCACTTTTGCAGGTATGACATTGTCTGAAGCTCCAGAATCAATGATGCAATTATTCAGCTGATGTCCATTTATCAGCAATGAGACATACAAATGTTTAGTTCTGCCATGCGCAGCAGGGGGAGCAATGATAAGGTTGTTCTTGGTGGGTGCATTCCTAGTAGGATCATGTGTCACTTTGGGAATTACTTGTTCAACAAGGATGTTTTGGTTTTTAACACATTAAACCAGTCTGTCTAATTGCTTAGGATCCTTTGGCTAGAAAGGAAGAGGGGATCCCCACTTAGCAATTGAAACTTCTGGTTGAGGTCACTCCTCTACTTTCTCCTTATTAGCTTGTAGAGCTGATTGATTCTTGGATCGAGTAAATATAGCGTATGACCCCTCAGCTGCATTGCCTTCACTTTTGGGTTCATCTTGATAGTTTAGGAAACTAATATGGGAGTCACCAGCTAATTCTTCTTCTTCCTCAGTGAAGAGATCAGCATCATCTTCAAGATTCAACTCAGGCTGGAATGAGAAGTCTGATTCAATTTAAAGATATCCAACTACTGAGTTAGTTGGAGGTGCTTTGAGGGCAAGGTTCCTCTATGGAGGAGGAAGGTGATTTTGCTGTCCCTAATTCTTGGTAGCATTGCCTTGGTACGCCTGATTCTGGAATGTCCTCCTAGGCATATCTCTGTATGCAGGAGTAGATGACATCCCTTATGCCACTTACTTTTTGAGAGCTAGCATTTCGTTTGCCAGCTTTTGCACCATTGGGTCAGTGGTGGCTGTAGGTGAGTATTCAAAAGATGAAGAGGATTTACCTTTATTAGGGTCTCTCCTTATCTTTCCTACCAAGATAAGGTCATCTTCTACCTCAGTATCCAAGTCTTGAGTAGCAGCAAGGTCTATGTGTTTGGCTCGTCTCAGTAAGAAACTCACTTTAGGCAGTTGTGAGTTGATGAAGAAGCATTTGAGGTTCTGAGGTGTCGACTGGGTGACCATGAGAATCCTGTGCCTCAGCTTGTCGAACCTGGCAATAAAATCCCTCATAAGCTCATGAGGCTCTTTCTTCATCTGAGTGAACTAGGCCAGCAAGGCATGCACATCTTATGTAGGCTTAAACCTGGCTTCAAACTTATCTTTTAGAGTGTCCTAATCAGTCACTAATCCAGCCTGCAGGTGGTAGAACTAGTCTGCAACAATGCCTTGTAGTGTCTCCATGAACAGCCTGACTGCTATGTCTTCAAATTCCACCCCTATTATGCCATAGGCTATGCTGAAAGCTATAATGTGTTCATCAGGATGAACTTTCCCATCACCAAAGAATTTGGAAATTTTTTTCCTTGAACTGTGTGGAAGCTCATGCAGAGGTGGAGTCAAATTTAGTGGACTAAAAGAGTTACCCCAGGGGCCTTGAGCCATGATTTGATTATGTAAAAATGGGATCACTAATCTAGGTGGAGTGTGGATAGGTAAAGCTCAGCTAGCAATAGAAAAAGAAGCTCTGCCT
The DNA here is from genome assembly GCA_037957365.1 of Torreya grandis. Classification (NCBI taxonomy): domain Eukaryota; kingdom Viridiplantae; phylum Streptophyta; class Pinopsida; order Cupressales; family Taxaceae; genus Torreya; species Torreya grandis. The sequence continues at coordinate 736,733 of JARHVA010002103.1, read as the reverse complement.
TGTGGTGGTGACCTGGTAGGGCTAAGAGGAAGACTCTTAGTTCATCTAAGGTGAGGTTGTGGAGGAAACAACTCAAAATTACTTTGCTGCAACAACTCAAAAGTAGGGTCAACAGCACCTTGGGATTTTTGGCCTCTGGTATAGCATGGAGTTGCCAGATTGTGAAACAAAAATGGAAAAGGACTGGTCTTGCTTCAATTTGAAGCTTGAGGCTTCAAAATGCTTGTCCCTCCCTAGTAGAGTCACAAAAAATTATTGGGTGAATATTTTGTCATCCAGCTAACTGGTGACCAAAATAATTCCTATCACCACAACATAGGAAGATTGGTTGTCCAGGTGTGCAATTTTACTACATCAATCAGAGACAAATCTCTCCTCTCATCAAGGGGAGGTTCCCTATAGATACGTAGGAGCTATATACAATATAAATAAGCAAAAAATAACACATGGGGGCAGAATAAACCATCCATCTCTCTTCTTTCAGAGATGATGCTCATAGACAAAGGAGAAAATCTTGGTGGAAACACTGAAGGCACTTCTCTTCTTTCAAAAGTGTTCTTGCAGGAAATAGTAGGAGTTTCTTTTAAGTAGTAAAAGTAACTGGTGACAGAAGGGCGCAGTAACCAGCAGGATGAAACAGAACACAAAGTTTCCACCTCAACTGCCCAAAGAGTATAACACAAAGGATAATGGGGGCACAAATTCATCCCAGAATCCTCAACATAGAAAGAAAAGGAAAAACACACGTTGAAAACAATTGTGAAAGCATAAAGTCTTCTCACAGTTGGCTTTAGGACACCTCTCTTTTTACCTTCACTAATTTTGCTTGTCAAATTAAATAAATAAGAATGCTTCTAGGAAATAGACATAAGAACAATTTCCTAAAGTAGCACAAGTCAAAACAACACAAAGTCTGCAAGCAACTTGCTTTCTCATTTAGATAAAATGAAATGAAATTACAATCTGAACTCAAAGTCTCAGTCTTCTTTCAAAATGGGCAGAGTTTTGCTCCTATAAAAATGAAAAAGTCCCCTCCAATGATACAAAAGATTACATTATATAGATGCGAAGAGAGGCTTGGCTCTTTTTCCCATGGAGTGACCTATTCGGCGCATTAATGTCATACTGGAGTAGGGTGGCTGCTTTAACTGTGGCATGCTGGTTCATCTCCTTTGTCTACTCCTTAGCCTGAATGGCTCATTCCATCACTTGCTAGCCACAAAATTGTCTATTCTACCTTTATCTCAAAGGGGACAAATAGACGGCGCTTTCGATGTTTGGAGGCCCCAAATATTTACCCAGTGAACTGCTTCACCTACTAGAAATAACTCTGACTGAGTTTCCCTCTTTGTCTCTTCCTTCTCTTTGTGCCAAAAACTTGTTCTTTTGAGAGCTTGCTTCTTTTTCTGTAGAGTCCGTAGATTCAAGCCTGCAGAGTCCGTATATTTCTAAAAAAGCTTTGAGAAATGAAGAACCTGAATGCTCAGAGCAATTTTTTGAAAAGGGGAGAGAGGATTTTGGTCTGTGCAGGGCCAAAATAGTCCGTAGGTTGACCCAAAAATGAGTGGCATTTTTCGGGGACAACAATACCTATAGAGAAAACCTCTAGAAAAAAAATTAGTCTTTTTTTGTAACGAAAACTCAAGATTTCAAATTAGCCTACAACAAAATAAAAATAGTGATCGTTACCAACTCCTATGCTTTACTACCATGTGAGAATCATCTATGATTGAGGATGTCCAATATCGGTGACTGTAGATTGACCACACGTAATTATTAAAGCAAGAAATCAAATAGAGTATAACAATGCAAATTAGCATATCTAATAGAACATTCCTCCATGAATAGCTCATTAATGCTAGATGTACAGATAGGGTAATAAATGAGTAACTCCCCATAGAATAGTGGAAACCCCCAAACCCATAATAACTAGTCAACGGTCAACCAGTTAAAGGTGTAACTCCCACTACCTAAAATAGGACACTCAAGGTAACTCTCTATGATGTGCACACCTAAGCAAGATAATATCACAAGTGTAGGAAAACCGCAATAAAGGAAAATAAATACTTACACTAACAATGAACAATGTATAATTTTTGTGTACATAGTTGCTGTAATGCTTCCATAGTAAATTTCAAACAAACTCTTCCTTCTTGATAAGCATTTTTGTATTCTAATCATTTTTTTAAGCTATTACAATTATTATTCTTCATCTATTGATTGAGGTAGCACTTTATGAATTTTATCAACCCCTGATGGGACATTGATAATTGACCTTGTTAATCCAATTTATGGTTTGTTGTATCCCATGTTTTTTATTTGAGCAGATGTAATTCTAAGATCAATAAGTCTATCTTCAAGACTTGATAACATGCTCACAAATTGCAATTGCTTGTTTAATCTAATATTAATGGGTGTTGCAAATGCAAGAATTTTTCCATTTCTCAATGATTTATTGCATTTTACACTTTTTTTTTTGAAGTTGGCTTTACTTTTTGGCATTACTTCTTTGCATGCATTCTTTTTAGACTGATTAAAAGGTTTTATATTGTAATTGTTTGCAATTGGCACAAACATGTATTTGTGTGTCTGTAATTTTTAAAATGTTTTTTTTATTGCTTCTAATATTGATAGATTTTTTTAATGTTTTTATTGTTATGTGCCATGGTATTTAATCAATGTAAAGAGTTGGCAGGAACATGTGATAATTTATTTCTAATGGGTGTAGAATGGTCAAATTGTGGTTTTACACCCTTGTCCATCATCAATGTTTTGTAGCGCACATATTTTTTTGGTTCCTTCCAATTTCTATAAAAAAGAAACATAAATGTTAAATTGTGGCTTTATATCCTTGCCCATTGTCAATGATTTATAGCATACATGTTTTTTTTCCACATGCAATGTTCTTTACTTTATGCAAAGATAACTTGTTTTTATTTTGTAATGTTTCTGAACAACTATCAACATCACAAGATTCTGCTTTGATATGCTCTTCTACTATTAATGGTTCATAGTGTAGTATCTATTTTGAAAAAAAGATATTACATAATGATTGTGATTGCATATAATCATTGTAGGTTTTGACAAATTTTTGACTTGTTGATGATCATACATGAATATCTAAAAAAAATGAGATCCATTTTATAGTGAAATCATTTCCTTCTATTCCATCTTCATCATAGATGAAACCCATCTTTATAATATATTATTGCCAATTTTCAATAGTTAGTATGTTTTTTTATGACATTGTCTATTAGATTATCTTTCAAAGAAGTGTGTACTTTTATATCTCTAGATAAAACTGCGTTGTAAAAAGACTGTGATGAATAGTGGCATAGAGAGTGTATGTCAAAAGAATTTTTTATAAAATGATAAATAGAGCTAAATATGTTATCACCATAGCAAGACGTGGTTTCCAACATTTCAAACATGCCACGTGATAACATTTTTTTGGCATGTATTTCCTAATAAATTGAAATTGAAGAACATGTTCTTGATAGACATATTTCTACCAAGGAACTTTGATAATTGTTTAGTTTTGTATAATACAATGGCTCATAATGACCAAAGATAGGATTTTGATCATGAAACAATATGCAATATGAAGGTGTAGAGGTTTCTTCATTAAATGAAAATACTCTTGATTTCTTATTAAATAGCAAACACAAATGCAAATATTTAACCATTTAGAAAGCCAATTTATACAAAAATTATCGCCCCATAGACCGTGTTCACCATTTTTTGTGCATGAAGTTGCAAAAATTGGCATTTGCTAAAAATATGTTTTAGCATCTTGCACTTGATGCAGTCTATATAGCTCCTTAGAATCCAAGTCCAATTCAAAAGACCTTAGCACATGTGGATCATTTTTTCCTAAATAGTTTAGGAAGTGTTTTATAACCCCTACATGTAGTTCTATTTATGTGCATAAAAAATGCAATAACACTTGAAAAACATCAAACAAATAATCATCCACGTTGTAGTTGAAAAGATGACTTATAAAAAGGTTATTTTTCTCCAAAGCAACATCTATGTCACTGCATTGAGTTTTCAACAATGGCTTGTATTCTTCAATAAAAACAACTTGTTGGATACTATGCATATGCATTTCTTTTTATTTTTTATTTTTTGTTTCCATTGTACAATGTTAAGCAATCTGAAGACATTAAAAATACAAGATAACAGGAAAAATTAAAAAATAATCACATAAACCATTACAAACCTATTACCAACTGACTAAACAATTACTAGTTCTTACAATACAATTGTGTTGTTTGATAGCTTTCTCTTTCTTTAATAAAGTTAGGATATCCAATCAATTTTTTTTGGCTTAAACACCCTGCACAAAATTATTTATCTAAAGTGAAAATAAAATATGATAATTGTACATGTTTTCTTCGGCACAAAATGAAATCAAAGTAATATCAATTTATTAAATATGATTAAAAGAACAACATTTACACAATATTCGTAGATTAGCAGTTCAACACCTTAAGCATTCAAGTAATATCTACATAAGGACAAAATCATGAATACAAAACATAATTCATTTTTAGCCACAACACATATTTGGCTTGTTTTTATGTGTCTTGTACACATTATATAAAATCAAATTAATGCAAAATCAAAATCAAAAGTTATTAGCCTTCTCACTAAAAGCAAAAGTAGTTGACTTAAACAAATCTGATAAGTGCATTAGAGATAAAGATAACCGAACTATGACTAGTTCAAGGAGTTACAATTGCTCTAGTTGATAGCTTTTACTCTCTTTAATAAAATTGCATTTATTTGTGATGTGAGAGAGATTGAATTATTTCATGCACAAAATTAATCGATATAGAAAAATGTTAAGTGTTACACATTGATAACTTCAATATTTTTTTTGGCATCAATAGCATTGATAATTAATACATTTAATTATTTAATGTACAACATCATTGTGGCATTCTGCAATGGATATTCAACACAATTTTTTACTTTAAAGTCGATTGTGTAGATGCATTAAATGAATTTCTGTGCAAGTTTATTGAAATTAAACATTTTTTTTACTTTAGAACTGATTGTGCAGATGCATTAAATGATTTTTTGTGTAGTTTTATTACAAATGTATGCAATTGATAATCCAACCATTATGTCATGTAACCCTTGAAATATTTTTGTGGAACACTATATCCTCCAGCAGATATTTGCACAGATTAATTGACCACTACTCATGTACCTTTACATGTGCCATGTCACTATTGATGATGTCACTATTCTTCCCCTAAATAACATGATAATTATTTTGACCAATCAAAACATAAATAAATGCCCATTTTCATATTTTTGTTAAAAAATGCATAACTTAACTATTTCAAAACTACACATTTTTCTATGCGTGAAAATAATAAATTTTGATTGGTCCAAAAGGTAGAGTTTAATCACCATTTAAAAAAAATTAATTCCTTTATTATACCCTTCAGGACTAATATCTCTTTAAATTACAAGATGCATATTATAATTATAAATAATGATTATAATTATCTATTAAAATACCAAATATAATGCAAAATATTAAATGCTTGTATCCTAAATCAATTGTACAAAAAGTCAAACAAGGTTAGCCAAAACAATTAATTACAATTCTAACCACTATTATATTAAACATTATAAGTCCCTATCCTAAATTGAGGGGTGTATTCTCAACTTATTGATAATGGGTCTCCATGGGTGGGTCAAATATAACCCCTCATTCCTGTTTAAATTTTGTAAATGCCTACTAATCTCCACAACATTCTTGAGCCGCTGCTTGAAATAATGGTTCTCTACCAATAGGACCTTGGCATCATCAATGTGAATGTCATGTTTTGTTTTTAAGGAGTGCTCCACCAAAGTCAATTTTTATTTTCTCTTTAAATGAATATTAGTGGCATGTTCTTTAATCCTTCTATGAATCACCCTTTTTATTTCCCAGATGTAAGTAACTCCACATGAACACTCAATTATTTAAACTCCATTTCTTTTCCTTATTTTCAATTGATTCTTTGTTGGTCATAATGCTGTCCTTAATTTTTTTGGTGGGAGAAACATGTTATTGATGTTATGCCTCCTAATAATTTTAGATATCATGTTATAGAATCCTTCAATGTAAGGAAGGAATTTTCCTTGACCATCAACAAGAGCCTTTGCCCTTTGCCTATTCCCTTGACATTTTATAGCTTATTTAAATGCATTAGAAAAAAAATCATTTGTAACCATGCCTCTTAAAAACCAAAGTCAAGTGTTTTAACTCCTGCTTTAAGTGTTCCTCATCATAAATTTTGAAATCATTCATGGAAAGAGTCTTTAACACACCTGTCTTTTTAGCAAGGTGATGATGTGTCGATACATGCATATAAAGATTAGTGTGGGTCCCCTTATGAAATCTTCATGTAAGGGAATCATCCCATTTTTGTGAAGAGGACATCTAAGAAATGTAAGATGTTATCTTCCTCAATTTCCTTAGTAAATTTTATGGTTCCAACCATGTTGTTGATGTGTGAAAGGAATGCATCAAGTTTCTCCTTGTCATGCTTTCAATAGAGATTCTTGTCATCCACATATTTTTCACCACTTTGGATTGAAAGGAAATGAGTTTAGAGTCCTCTCCTTAAACCTTTCCATAAAAATGTTAGCAACAACAAGCAAAAGTGGATAACCCATTATCATACCTTCTACTTACTCATAGATAACCTCCTTGAAAGAAGATAATTTAATTCTTAGATAGAAGGCTACTAACCTAGATGTCTCATCATTAATATAAGACCTGAGCACGTATATAAAAATTTGTGATCGACACCTTAGTGTTTTATCTTATTTTAGATTTAGTGGTTTAAACAAGGTAAAACTTGAGACTGTCCTGATTGTATAATATATGTATAAATTAAGAAAATTTGAATGTAACTAACATAGTATGATTGATTTATTATATTTTATATAAAAATAAATGACTTGAAAGATAGGGTACTTAGCTTGTTTTAGTTTTGTTTTAGTCTATGACAGTGTACACTCATCAACAATGATCTAGAATGAGTCTATGATCTCTCAGATCTAGAAAATAATTGTCTAAACATGTTGGGACTAATTTGATAATACCTATATGTATGTGGTAACCAGATATGTCTGAGGTCTACCAAATTTATCCATGTGACAAGTTATGGATTATTCTATCATAAATAGTTATACCTACATGTAGATAGGTATTTTATGTAATATTAGAGGATCACACTATGCAGAAGTTTAAATTCATCTTTTTTCACCTTGAAACCCTAATTCCACTTTCGATACTTGATTTGTCTATAAAAAGGGGTTAGAAAGGATTGATTGAGATAAAATCAACCACATACTCCCTCATGCTAAGTGACTAAGTGTTGCCTACATTTCAATACCCTGAATAAGGCTCAAATTGTACATAATTATCCCACCTAACTATATGTGTGTTAAATTAATGTAATACTAGTATGTAGTGCAATCCTATGTATGGATTTCGATACTTAATAACCTATGATTGTGCCCTTGTAATAGTATGCATACTTGGCTTGGTGGTTTTTCCTTAGAAGATTTCTAGATTGGTTGTTTTAGGGCAATGCCTCATGAATGTGTGAATATATTCATTAATGTGCTACTACAAATATAGATGCTTGATACATAAGTGCTAAAGTGGAATAGGCTTAGGATTAATATGTTTATATAGTACACTCTTTGGGTGATTTCCCTCCAAATCAACATATGAAATGTGTGGGTTGACCCAAAGGAAGAGTTTGAATTTTATAAAATAGCTGTTGGAGATCACGTGGACAATTCTAGCTAAGGCAGATGACACCGATAACTAGATCCATCTAACTATATCCTAAGGTGTATGGGAAACATAAAATAATGATATGAGATCAAGTGACACTCTACGTAAGATTAAGTTGTTCAAGCAAAGACTAGGGAAATCTTTTGTATTACTAATAACAAATTAAGAACAAGGGCCCATATATAAGTGAATGGCTAGGAGAGAGTGTGAGCAAGAGTCAGTTGTGTACTCACAAGTCATGTATTTTAAGGCTTGGTCAAAATTGACATTGTCAAGTGTCTAATACCAAATTTGAGTGTCTACATTTACCTACAATTATTTTAGTATTGAAAGTGCTAGAGTAAAAAAAAATGGTTATAACTTTGGTACCCAGTGTAACTGCAGTGGGTGTCTTTAGGTACAAGTAGAGTAGTGAGCTTGCTCTATAAAAAACCTACAATGAAACATGTAGAAAGCAATGTCTACTGATGATATAAAATATAAAGTAGTAACTGAATAAATTTGAAATTGAAAAAAACAAGGAATGAATACACTTGTAATTACGTAAACCAAGCTTCCCTTTGAAGTTATTGGAGAATGAGATGATTATGCCCCATAGAGATGCTAATGTAAAAACCATGGGTTGAGCTAAATAGGACCCAATCCTCATTGAATATGGAAAATTTATTAGAAATTAAACCACATAAAACCTCAACCACATCACTCATTATATTTTTTTGAGAATGGGACTCAAAATGAGTTACAATAAACTTGAGTAAAAACTAACGTAGAACTTGAGTAAAACCTGAATCAAAATCATCCGTTGAAGATGGATTTTAGATTTAGTTATGAGTATAGTCGGGTATAACCTAAGTAATATTGAGTAAAACTTGAGTAAATTTGAGTAAATGATCTTTTAGAATGTCTAACATATGATCTACATATGCCCCCAATCTAATAAGCTATGTAATATCAATCATATAATATGTGCCAAAATATCATAATATATTTGAATTGTCAACATTATCCTATAGAATATTTGACATTTTCTCTACATATACCCTAAATCTATGTCAAGTATGCAATAATTTTTGATAATTTTTGTAAACTTGTGCCAATATAAAATAATTTGTGCCCAAACTTTGAATTTCCTATGCCAACCATGAATTACTTATGTGAAGCACTTAGTCTCTCTAAGACAATCCCACTATGTATACACCCATTTTAAGGTGAGGGATGTAGCATGTGAATTAATCATCTCAAAATAAAATAGTTATACACATCATATCATTATAAAAATATGTAAACATGTGTTAACATAATTAGATTATGCTCTCATAGAAAGATTAAATCATCTAAGCATATTTAAACATGTATCTTATGACATACAAGTGTCATGTCAAGATAGGTATAATAATGAGGCATGAAATATAATAATCATATTAGTATTTGTAGAATCATTGAGTAATAAGTACATATAATATGCATGATATGTATTATGACATCACACAAAAGAAGAATAATTTGTAATATGGATCATGACATCATAAACTCGGTTGTTGGTAGTAAACTAAGAAGTGTAAAATCACAAAAGTAATGTAGAAGTGACAAACATGTGATATATAATATATTGTATGTAATTCAAATTTTGGTTAAATATTAAAATATTGTAGAAGATAGAAAGACTCTTTTGGTGCTAAAACGAAAAGGTCAAGAATGTAAAGCAACAAAGCCTCAATACAGTGTTATAAATACTTATATTGTAAAAAAAGAGAGGGTTCCACTTTCATGTAAGAAAATGATAATGATATAGAGATCAAATTATGGTTCCATTGAAATTTCTTTGTGTTATTGTGTGTGCATGAGTTTTATTTGTTTGTTCAAATCTACTTGTTAATATAATAAAACTGTATGATATTTGTGAATAACTTGTGTTTAATTGAATGTACATCAATTAAGAATGATTCTAATAGCCACAATTATATTTGAATATTCTGAACCTATAACCAAAATTGTACAATACAATGTAATGTCCCCTTCTCAGGATTAGTATCATATAAAAACCCTTAGCTTATTATGTGGTTTCCTATAGGCTAGGGGGACAAGGAAAAGGAAAACATATTTCTCGTGAGCTAAGTGAGCCAAAACATAATGCATTATTATCAACCTATGTTTAAATTAAAAATAAAGGGGACTTTTCTAATTGGAGTAAGTTAATCCTTAATTAGAAATTAAAAAGTCACTTTATGAATTATAGTAAATAACACCCCTTCCCCACTTGGAGCACCCACTTTGGAGATTGGATTAGGAAAAAGGTATAAAAGAAGATGAAGGGGCTCATTTGTGGGATCGATGATTCATCTATTACTTGAATTTGTGAGTTGAGCAATTTTACTTCTAATTTCAACTATTGAGGATGAAAACCCTCTTTGGCAATTAGATATTGGAGACAAAACCCCTCAAATTCTGTTGATGGCTTCATTTAGGGGTCATGATTGAGAAATAAGTCATTAAACACAAGACAGAGCATCAATTTTTGGTTGGCGCATCGGCTAGAGGGTTATTTGTGCTTTATAATTTGTTGGAGGGATCTTTGGCATATTGATGTCATCATTTATAGGGATTATGTCACTCTAGGGAGTTGGTTTTGAGGGTTGTTTAGTGTGTGGTTTCATCTTAGACTTGCCAAAGGCCATTTTGTTTTTGATATAACATCAATTTCTCAGTTGATTGGTCTGTTATGGTTGAAATTACATTAGGTTTCAATAAAATTCTTGAATCTAATTAATCTATCATAAAAGGGATATTTCAATGGTATTAGAGCATTGATCTTTTCAGCATGTGGATCAAAGGAAAAATATATGGAACATCTTTAGAAACCCATTCATAAGTATTATGAAATGCTCACATGAAATGATGTGGAGAAGAAACATCACCAAGTAGGGAAAAGCCTCAAATGTCCACCTCAATCGAAGGGTACACTCCTCAACATTTTGGAAGAAGTGGAAAATTGTTTATCTATGGTGGAACAATCACCATCTGATATGGAAAATCTTGCTATGACTCCATTAATTATTTATTTGGGAAAGCTAGAACTTTTGAGACATCAAGACAATGATGTAAGGCATATGATTATCACTTGTGTCAGAAAAATTACTCGAATAATAACACCCGAAGTCCCATACTAGGATGACACAATGAGGGAGATATTTTAGTTGATTGCAAAAAGTTTTCAAGACATGGATGAAATCAAAAGTCCTTATTTTTCTTATAGGGTTAAGATTTTAGAAAAGGTTGCAAAACTCAGATCTTGTGTTTGGGTGATATATCTTGGTTGTGATGATCTTATTCTTAAAATGTTTTAACATTTATTTACTATTGTTAGTAAGAATCATATATACAATATTATTACCTCAATGTAAACAATTATATCTTTGATTCTGAATGAGAGTGATAATATTTCTTAGCCACTCCTATCAATTTTATTGGATAATATGAGAAAGGATGCGTGGGAAGTCTCACCAACAATGCATGCACTAACTAAAATTTTGATTGATTAGTGTGAAGAAAAGTTGAGGCCATATATACTAACAAAATGATAGCTAAATAGACAAGGGAACTTAGTCAAAAGTAGCCTTACAAAAATTTGTAGCATAGATTCAAAAATTTACAACAAAGATTAGAAATTTTGTAGTAAAAATTGTGAAAGTCAACTATTCTCTATAATTTTACAATAGAAATTGAGAAAGTTAATAGGGTTTATTGGGTTGTTAGGAAGTTGATTATAACTAAACTACATGCTATTTTATCATAATCAACCAATGTCATGAGGCTAAAATGGCATTTATAGAGGCAATTGAAGAAATAACCAAGACTTCAGAAGCATTAACTCTTAATACAAATAACAATTTATATGAAGGTCAAATGAGAGTAATGCAAAAGAAGTAGAATGGAAAGATCATTTTCCATGAAAATTTTCTAGGAAATATAAAAGTTGAAGATATAGATTTGGGTAAAATTAAGAAATTTTTACAAGGAATTGAATATCAACAAGCAAAGCAACTTTATGTGCTCACATTTGAAATGTAATTAGAGAGAATGATTTGGGATTTGAGTATTTGTAGAATGGTTAAAGCATTACTTGAAGATAAGTAGTATTTGGGAAGGGTGAATTGTCATGTCCCTTTTTTCCCATAAAGTGAAAAATAATTAAGTTAATATTTTAAGTTGTCTAGGTGACTTATTTTTATTTTATTAAAAAGTGACAACTTAATATTACTTTATTATTATTAAAAATAAAAGGGAAGGGAAAAGTAAAAATAAAAGTGTACTTTATTTAAGTAAATTAAGAGGCAACTTGAGAAAAGAAACATAAAAAATTATAAAATAGGGCCTTGAGGGTCATTTGGGATCATCTTGTTTATTACATCTATTTTGAGTTTAGGCATTTGCTTCTAACTTCTGCATCTAAGGATGAAAACCCTCCACTGCATTCAGATATAGATGACGAAAACCCTCTAAGTTTATATTGGTGATGAGATAATGGAAACCCTCCCATCCAATCATTGGTGATTTCATATAGAGATCACATTTGAGCATACAATTAGGGTATTTTTAGTATTCCAGTTGGTTGAAAGGGTTTGACAATTTTTAGATTTAGGTGAGGGTTATTAGATCAACCAACCCCTATTTCCTTTTGTACAAGGGCTGTTGTAAAGGGATCACCATTCAGGAGGTAAATAATTACCCTTTGAGCAACTGTGTACCACCTAGAGGAAAACCTTTACCATTAGAGTAATAATACAGGTTTTTTGGTAGCTAAATAATAAATTGTTTATTGATTCTAGTAGTTTATTATTTTAGAACTTATTTTCCTAGTATTATTTTTTGTAATCAACTGACTGAGATACAAAAACAACTAGGTTTTCAATATTCCATGTGGCATGTGTTATTTTGATAATGTGAATTTTAGAATTAATTAAAAAAATCACAATTCAAGGTTTGTCCAGAAAGGGACATTGCATACAAACATTATCATGTTTTAATGATAAAATATAAGAACCTTTGCTAACAATGGTGCAATGAGTGTGGAGCCAAGTGAATATGTTAAGATGTTTATCTAGTTAGAGAGACATTGAATGTTAATTAGATGAAAGAATATAAAATTTTGTAGAAGAAAAACCTCGAAAAATAGGAGGCTTTGTTAAAGAAATCATAACCAAGCATATGCATGGCAAAATTTAAAAATCTTATTGTGTGAGTTACCTACATTATTAGCTACCTGGTTGTTCAGACTTGAGAATTATTGATTTAGGCCTAAACAAATTGAGAAATTTTCTTGGAATGAATCACTGAAAAAATGCACAACTTGGATACCAATTGTACCTATGTGATTGATCATTAGTTGAAAACTATAGTCAACTGATACATCGCTAAATTTTTTGTCCAAGGATATATTGTGATTGAGGACACACACATCCTATTTGTCAGAGGAATATAAGGTAAATTCTTTCAGTTATTTCTTATATTGTTGAAAATGTTGGTTATGGATAAGGCCTTAGTGCCAATCCTAGTTGCTATGAAGTAGTCATGTAGAGGAGCTTTGGGGATGTGGACTAAGAAGAGTGAATGAGGTAAAAATAAGGAACCTAAACCTAGACCCAAAAGATGGATGACATAGAGAAACAAAATCAAAAGGAAGTTATGGAACTTCAGAGAGAGATGCGATAACAAAATAGATGGAATAAATAGAGTGATATAAAAGAAAAAATACAAAATTAATTTTGAATAGGAGTAGACAAGAGATTATGAAGACTACAAGAGGAAATAGACCTCCAAGAGAATTTGAAGATTTCAAAGGAGCCAAAGGAACCATAGAGATCATAGAGACAATAAAGACCATATAAGATATGGAAATCAACCCAGAGAAATAAAGAGACCAAAGTGATCAAGGAGAAGTTGCAGAGAGGCTAGTAGAACAGTTAGATAGTAGAAAGCAATTACTGAGTAACATATTGTTTGATGATGAAACACAATCTTTTGAAGAAGTCATGATGAATCATAGGGTCAAGTTAAGTTCAATATCGAGGGGAGGAGTTACGCTAACTCAAGGTCATTCAATTCAAGATTACACATCCCCTATGCCTAATTGGTTAATTGGAAAAATTCGAGAAGACAAGAAAGTGCATAAATGGTTTGAGGATTTCTCAAAGAAATTTGGGAAGCTTAGTTAGGATACTCAAAAGTTAATTGCACACAAAAGTATTAGTACACCAAAGATAGTCACAACAAATTTTTAGACACCTGTTAAAGAAGAAAATTTAGTTGTATCAAGTGGAACCATAGGTAAAATGGCTCTTAATACAGTTGTTTTGGCCACTCTGACATCATATGATGGGTCATCTGACCCAAATCAATATCTATTAACCTAAAAAATTAAATGGAAGGTTAAGGTAGTGACCACCAATGATGTGAAGAGGTGCAAGCTCATAAGATCTTTGACCAAGAGAGATATAGAATTTATGTTTAAAAAAAATCAAGGACAATTGAATTTGTAGTAGGTCAAAGATAAATTAATTAATGAACTCAAGATGCAAAAATGCTCAAGTTAGAATATTCAGGACCATAAATATATTTACCAAAAAATGAGAGAATCAGTTTGGGATTACAATTTTAGATTCTCAAATGTCATGAATCAAATGAATTTATAGTTTGAAAAATAGATAAATTTGCTTGGTTTGTGGAAGTTCTATGACCTAAGATTAGGTTTCAATTAGAATAAATAGAATATTGTGGATAATGTCCTCCTCCTGCTACTACTAAAATAGATGCAAAGATAGATGCTGTCTTGCAAATTATGGAAGAATTACATGAAAGTAACAAAACAAGATTGGTAATATGGTTCACTTACTGCAACAAGGAGGGAAATAATAAGAATGAATGTGCAAAGGTCAAGATGAAATTATGCAATTTTTTTCATAGGACATTTCACTGTGAAATGTCATCTATTATTGTTGGAGTGGACATGTTCACACTGGCCAGTGGTTTAGGTTATTTCTAAATCAGTTTGTGTTAGTCATGTTCACACCCACTATAGGAGTTAAGATTGATTAAGTATTTAGTTAGTTATTGTGTGAGGAATATTTGCACATACTATTTGGTGAGTGTAAATATTCCATCTCAACTAATGTTGGTTACATGCAATAAATTTTTGTTGCACGAAACAAACCCTTGAGCCCATTTATTAGGAATTCCATATGGTACCTCCTAAATTTTTGGGGCAGGATGATGTGGATTGAACATATTGTCATTTGAGGTAATAATGAGGAGATTTTGTTTTACATTATTGATCTTGTTGTGTATTATGGGTACAATAATTTTTTGGCTGTGGAAATGGTTTATAGGAGAGATTGTGTGATTGATTGAGTGCATTATGCACACTGATTTGGTATCAAAGCCACTCCACATAGATATTACTCAAAATTTCGGTCTCTTTCTTTTGAGTCCACCATTATTTATCTTTGCAATTTATACACATTATATAGGTTTTAATCTATTTACATATGGAGACTACTCACCATCTACATTTGTGGATACAGCTGTAGAGACATCATGTGGTCTTATATTAGTTTGTAATATGGTTTACTACTTGATTAATCAATTCATGAAGCCATTCCTTCTCAACACCAAAAGTCCTCCTATGTCGATCTCCTCCAACTAATCAGTTTACTTCCCTCATCTATGATGTTGGTCACCAAACCACCCACTCATCATTGGGTTACAAATTGACCTTAGCCCATAGTTTCATAAGGTTTAAGGTGTAGATTAATATTTTTAAAAAAAAATCAAAAAATTTAAAAGTTAAAAATATGCTTTGTCTTGGGCCAAACTAAAAGTATTGTAAAGACTCTATGTTAGAAATAAGTTGAGGGGTTAATTCCCTCCAACACCCCAATACACAATTTTTTTTCTGAAAATTATTTTAAAATGTTAAAAAAAAATAGGGTTTATCTAAAATAAGTGGGGAAGATTTTTTTTAAAAAGGGGGCCTTTTATATTGTAGAGGAGTCTTTTGAACATTTGTAAGATGAAAACTTTATTTTGAGGGGGAGTATTTTAAAAAAATAGAGTGCATTTTATTTCCACAAAGGGGGGTTCTTTTTTTAAGGCCATTTTTTTGTGAAGGGGTTATTTTTTGCAATTCTAAAGGTCACGAAAATTTTAAATTACATTTATCATCAAGGGCATTATCCCTAGACCCCACCTTGTATTCCAATAAGGATCACGCTAGGGGTGTTTCCCCTAGACTCTATGAGGGGAATTGCCCTTCGACCCTATTGGAGGCCGTCACCCCCAAACTCAACACCTTGGCCCCTTGTTTAGATCTTATAGTGTACTTGTCGAAGATCAAAAAGTGAGGACTGATATAATAGGTGGTCAGATTCCTTTAAAAAAACATGTTATTTGTTTTTATTGAGATTTGTATACATACACATTTTTTGGTAGAGCTTGATGTCTATTACTGGCATTGTAATTTTGTACCGCTTCATTGTACCTTTGGACACATTTTTGGTAGTGACCGACATCCAATTTAGTGGGGGTTTACTTATCCTCTTGAGTGATTTTTTTATGTGAGGTTTATTATTGCACCAATTTTGCATTTAATAATGGACACCATATTCATCGAGCCCCTAAACACCTCCAACAACAACACATGGAAAATAAAGACAAAGATGTGTACCTCCATCATCAAGGATGGACACCTTAGTCCTCAAAATATCAACAACAATAAAAATGGGCACCTCCATCATCACATAAGCAATATAGGGGTTATGATGGACAATAACAATGATGGGGTTTCCCACAAAGCTAAAGGGGTTATCGAGGTGTACACTAGAACCATAAATAAGGAGATGGACAACCTAGACAATGAATTATTCATTATCTATGTGGTGAGATCAACCATATCACATGGAATTGTCCTTCTATTCCTCAAATTCATATGTATGATGCATACTAAAAAATTACTAGACAACACAATACTAAATGTTGATGTGCATTAGAAAAGTAACAAAAAAAAAAAAAGTGGTCTAAAATTTCAACATGGTGAATTCACATCCTAAAGATCTAGATTTCATTCATGTTGTCACCATAAATGAATATAAGAAGCAAGGACTACCACCTTTAGAGATGCCATAGGATAATTTGATCAAAAAAATGTGGTAGGATAAGTACCTAGATGTTGCCAGGTAAAAAGTGCTAATGAGTGAAGCAACTTAGCTATTCCAATCTATTCAAAATCAAAATACTTCAGAGGGAGATGTTGTGACAATGAATGCACAAATATATGGTCAACTTATTTATATCTTAAGGAAAGATGGAGTGGTTATGGATTTAATAGATTTTATTAAGTTGTTGAGTACTCTTAGAAATCAAGATATATTACAAACTATTATGAACTTATTGCATAACTTGTTGGATTATGCAAAATGGGGACAACAAAGATCTAAAAAGGTGGTCTAGTATGTAAATACCAAAAATCCCTAGGATGTTTATTCCAGAATAAACATAAAACATGCATGTTATGAGGTTCCCAATGTTATGTTTGATTTTGAAAGTACGGTAAATATGATTCCTATGTTTACTTGGGAGGCCATTAGAATACCAACCCTTAGTTATATCCCTATTGCATTAACTTTTGCAGTTGTGAAACCCATTGGGAGATTGGAGGATGTGGATATCAAGGTGGCTAATCTAAATCTTCATGGAGAATTCAAGTAATCAATATGAAAACCAATGTAACACACTACACTACATTAATTGGGAAAAAGTGGGTGTATTATTGTTGGATGACTATTGATACAATAGATAATAAGTTAGAGGCACATTAGAAAGACAACATCATTATCATATCACTAAATAAGGTTGAGAGTAAGCATTACATCATCCCTAAAGAGCCTTCATCACCTTACACATATAAGGGAGACAACTAGTTTAAGGTTAGTTTAGAATTGAGCCTAAAGCTCAAAATAGAGATTTTAGTCCTTTCTCATAACAGGCACAATAGTTCCCAAAGTTACAAATAATGAAATAATTTTCATATTGGCTTATCAAGACAATGGAACAAGTTCCACAATTCTACATGGAGGATGTAAGTCACTATCTATGTGGTCTTCAACTAGGTTGGAGGTGGATCTTTTGTATCAAGTAATGCCTACAAACACGGACTATATAGCTCAAAAATGAAGTAACTTTATTATGGGAAGCTTTGTCTTCAATAAGTGGTGATTGAGATACACATATGTAAAATTGGGCATGTGAATACCATGAAGTAACTCCCATGAGAATGGTCCATCCTAATGAATGACAATTACCTTAGTACTTTTCAATTGGAGAATTGGCTAGTTTATCTTTAAGATGGAATAGTATGTCCCAAAAATAGATCAAAGAGACAATGATCTAAAATATGTATTAAAATTAATAGTTGTGACTTGGTTGGAAGTTCATAAATTGAATTGATTGCATTTGGAAGAAGCCTACGAGATGATTAGAGCTATATTTTGGGTTGTGACTTCTGTCTCAGAGAAATAGCCATTTTTAAAAAAGGGTCAGTGCTTTGAGTTGCACATTCATAGATTTGTATATATATGGTCATAATAGGGTGTAGAAATGAAATATTTGGGACACATATTCTAGCATAAGCTAACACCTTTGCCAAGTGCCTGGTACATGCATCATGAACACAAACATGAAACCAAACATTGGTTTTAGGTTCAATAAGATTTTATACAAACATTTGTGTTTGAGGATGAGAACCCAATGGTGCATAAAAATCTACAAAAACTAAAAATATTTTAATGCCACAGATAAAATGAGGACATACTTACTGCGTAGAATCAAATGTCACATAAAGAATCAGCTATGGAACTGCATAAATCCAAAAAAAATTATAGAGATTAAAAGTGTTAGTGTGTAAACCTAGGTTAAAATCTGATTAAGGGCTTAATAGCTTGCACATGGGGTTTGTACATTATGTTAATATTCTAACTTTGGGATGTTTACCCCACCTTGGGTGACTTGTACATGCCACCTATTATTTTAAACCTCAACTAGACATTAAATAATATACCATCCCTCCCATTTAATGGCCTATATGTAGTGGATTTAGGGAGATAAGGCATGGGGGAGTGTGATTAATAATGAGTGTGTTTGCATTTATTTTGTGAGTATCAAGGTTATACAATTCTGAAATTTCAAATTAGAAGAGCTTATTTCTTACCCAGAGCCTATAGGCTACTCCTATTTGGTATCAGAGCCAAGGACAAATAGAAGAAGCCAAATCTGATTATATATTACATGAGTATTCTAAAGGCCATACTTTTTCATTAGATTTATGGTTTGAAAGAGTTTGTATTAGTTGAGAATTGATTAAAACAAGATCTACAAAGGAAGAATCTCATCATTGATTCATATAAATGGATAGTTGAAATAACAAAATCCATTGTATGTAGTTCGTTGTCGACTTAGTTCTTTCATGGCCAACAACTCCTTCCATGACCTTTCTAAGTTTTTAACCTTTACTATCTTGGTGTCCATAACTACATATCATTATATATGTACTAATTTGTGTGGAGAAGTGACCCATATTCCATGAAACATTTGTTAATCTAAAAGAGAATAGGGTAATGGCTCACAATAGTTTCCCTCTCAAGGTAGTTTCCCACCATTGAATGATATGGATCGATCCTTCAATAACTACAAACTACCTAATCTTAAATAAATCCATGGAATTTCCATAGTATAATTGTTCCTTTTTTGGCTCCTCCTTTAGCTTCATTGGTAGTTGTCTCCCTCCAATGATTTGTTTACCCTAGTATTAGCTCAAACATAGTCTATTGAGCATAAAAAAAGCAATGTGATTGAAGATCTTTCTCTAATGGAAAATAGGTCACCAAAATCTCCTCCAGATGACTTAGACCAACCTTAACCTTGTATCCCCTACCTCTTTTTCCACATGAAGTAGATTTTCTCCACTTGGTTGAACACCCCAATTCCACCAAATGCCACCATTGTCATCATTTACAAGGTATAATCCTCAATCAAGGTTGACTAAATATCCTTTTATTTCAAATTAAAATGTTGGATAAATATCCTTTTATTTAAAATTACATTGTTTTAAAATATCAAATAGATATTTCAACATTTTCATATGAAATGCTTGATGGCAAAGTTGGATAATCAAATTTTATTTAGGCATTCAGTGGGGGGAGGTCCTTGGTTCGACTCAATCCCACCATGTAATCAAAGTATCTTTTGGTGACATTTTAAGATTGGTGGTTTTGTTAATTACAAAGTGGAGTATTTTTACAAAGGGGATTGTTGTAATAGTGAGGGGGTATTTTACAGTTGTAATTTTCTCAAGGGAGAAAAACTATTGTAAAGGGGAATTTACTTGGGTATTTTTTTTGTAAAGGTAGATCAATTTTTTTGACCTTTTAAAGGTTGGTTTATTTTTTAATTTTAAAATGCATAAATTAAATATCTAAATATATAATATTGAATACAAATGGTCAAGTGATACATAGCCGAGTCACTATTAGTTTTTTTTAATAGAATCTTACAAGCAAAAAATCAAAAGGTCGATTCACAAAGTTATATATATATATATATATATATATATATATATATATATATATATATATATATATATATGGGGAGGGGCACATTTTATAAAGGTGGAGACAATCTTTTTTAAAAAGAGGGATTTGTTTAAAAAAATGGACACCTATTTTAAAGTGTGGTGACTATAAAAGAAAGACAAACTATTCAATTTCCTTGGGTGATTTTGTGGAAAGACAATTTTTTTATAAACTAGTTATATTGTAAAAGGAGAGGTGTTCAAAAATTCAACCTTTTAAAGAGACTAATTTCTAAAAGAAGGATTTTTTTTTTTTGTGGGGGGGGAACATTTTTGACATAATGTTTAGACAATTCCTCTCTTCATCTTCTTCTTTCTCTTTGTCATGGAGAATCAATTATTTGAATCACTAAAAATGAGTAATTACCATGTTTAGAAACTAAAAATGAAATAATTACTATAATCTAGAGGCCTATAGAGAGTCTTTAATGAAAATATTTTGGTGTTCACCATTAAAAAGGACAAGTACTTATATTCGTACAAGTAGAACGAAGCTCTTGGTTTGATCGGCTTAAATGTGTTAGACAATCTAGTGTTTTACATCATTGATGCCAAAACTCTAAAAGAGTTATGAGAAATCTTTGAAAAGTTATTTAGTAAAATCAATAAGTTTAGAATACTACAGTTAGATGTCGAGTTAACTTCATGCTATCCTTATGATTTTCCCTCAATTGAGTAATTTATGACAAAGTTTAAATCACTTAGAGATCCTTTTGTGTAGTCATTAACATCAACTACAAATAAATAATCAATAGGATAATGTATTTAATGTATTCACTTGTCAAAAATGCCTTGATTTGAGTCTCATGTAGTATTAATGCAATAGAGAATTGCATTGAAAGTCTAAATTTGCTAGCAAAAACTCATCTCATGCAGTCATCAGCCAATAGGATAACAAAAACACCAATCTAAGATTCTAAGATATAGTTTAACGCCCTTCAATGATAATAGGGTATTACACATAATAATTTTTTCAGAGAAGAAATAACAGACTGCACAACTAGAATAAAGGAGAAGGAACAAAAAATAAGCAAATAAAATTCTAGGCTCTGATACCAATGATAGGATGGATAAGGAATGGAAATGAAATTATATTTCACGATTCAAGAAATGAAGAGAGCAAACATTAAAATAAATAATCCAAGAAGGTTGTTCATTTCACATTCTCAAAAATGAGCTTTCCCGATCCTATGGGAATGGATAACTTATTGAATAAAATAAAAGCTAGACACCTAAGAGTACTACCAACTATATACAATATTGTTATATTAAGACCAAGATCATGCCCTGGGTGATTATGACAATGTGGATGTCCCTTACTCATGGCTTATTAGCCAAAGGAGCTCATTGATTTAGATGTATGCTTACTCAACATTTTAAATCTATTGTATGTTTATTTCAAAAATATGGGCAAAGATGTCAACATTTTATGTAACTCAATGATTCCATGTAATGCCTTTGGGCATATCAAAAAAAAATTTCAAGTCAGTGGAAGAAAAAAAATGTGGATACTATGGATCATATGGCTTGGGAAAGACCTCTTAATGAACTGTATTTCTCCTTAGGCCTATTAGTGTAGGCTTTTTTCCACTGGGTTTTGCCTACATGGTTCATTATGCTTGCTTAGGATCCTAGATGCCATTTAGGTTATTTGTGTTGGTTATTACATATTATGACATCACCCTGATGTCATCATGCACACATGAGTGCATGGGGTCACTTTGTGGGTGGATGGGGTCTCCCTTCCATTTGGTTGCCTTAGTGTTTGCACTACTAAGGCCTCCAACCCATTGATGTTCCCTTAGTGCCTTCTCCACTCATAGTGGCAGGGCCCACATACTCAAGTTGTCTAGTGAGTCCCCAGTCCATTCAACTTGCCTATAAATGGCCTATTCTCCTTTGTATTCGGTGGGGAGTGTAATGTAATTTTGTCTTTTGGCTCCAATTTCTTTGTGAAATATTCTCACTTGTCAGTTTCATTTGCTTGCAACTTCATTGTGGTGTGCAATTTCTTGACTTGTGTGATCACACAACCATTTGCATTCATTAACACAGAGATCCTAAAAAATTCTCACATGGTATCAGAGCCATTCTAGCATACGAGTGTTTGGTTTATTTGTTGTCAGCTAATTTTTGAAATTTGAGATTATTTGCATATATTGAGGCAATTTTTATAGGGTTTGAAAAAATTCTAGGTTGTTTTTAAAAATTCTTGAAAGCCTTGGGATTGTTAAAAAATTGTAGGGGATATTTTAAATTAAAAATAGGGTATTACTATTTTTAGGAGGTGTTTTTTGTATAGGTTTGGTACCTCATAGAGGTAGTTTTGCATTAAGGAAATGTCACAACCTACAACTATCTTTACATAGCCTAAAACTATCTTTACATGACCTACTATGAGCTTCCATCCCTCCTCATGCCCCTAATCCAAGCTTCCATGACTTGCCTTTGGCATTGAGCTACTTATTCATGGACTCTCACAACCTCCCATGTAGGCCTGCAATGTGCCTCTCAGACCACGTCAAACTTGGAGATAAAACCATGGTGTTCTGATCAAGAGCAAACTTGGATTATCCTTCAAAGCCATCCACACACCATTAAGTGGTCTCAACATGGCCTGCAAGGTTTATCTAGTCCTCAAAATGACCTGGGATCTCGTACACCTAGCCATTGAAGACCAAACCAATGACACATTGACCTTGGTGCTAAAAAATGGATACACATGACTAGTTATTTCTCCCATGGTGGCACCTTGGGTTCATCCTTCCAAAACTAAATCAAGCAATCTAAAATTTTCCCTAAAATTATAGTTATTTTATTAAATTTTTAATAGTTGGTTTTTAATTTTGTCCTTAAGTGGAATTATTTCCATTAAATTTCACGTGAGAGTGGTAGAAGGATTGGTTAAGGCTTGTAAATGCTTTGGAGTAGTCACTGGTTTGATTCCCATTCCATTGCTTGGTTATAAGGCTATATTTCTTTTATTATCCTTAGTGCATTTAAATTTGGTGCAAATTTAATTAAAATGGACTATTGATGATGAGAATGCGATATTGTAATAAATTTTGATCAGTAACTCAGAATTGAGTACCATCTTCTTCAAAAGTTAATATTCATTCCCGATCTATTGGTTCCATTTATATTATAATCACACTAAAATCATAAATTGTCATATTCTAGGGGTTGCTTGTATTATGGGCCCTACTACTTTCTACATTATACTTCATGCACTAATTGATCACATGTGGATGCATTTTATGCTATGTCTAACATCCCCATTTTGAGCATGCATTATCCCTCATCAATCCAACACTGATTTCTCACTTGGATGCTTTCTTGGTTGTGTTTAACATCCTGTTCATGAGCGTGCTTCAGGGGTTCATTACAGTTTGCACCATGTAGACTTGCACTTCCTTGGTGTCTTCTCTCAGTCATGACAACTCCATTTGAGAGACTCCAGAGGAGGAAGATTTAGTGTATGCCAGTGGTCTTTCTTGGGAAGACCAATTATGCTTCATGGTGTGTGCACATGGAATGATCACTCACAAATGAGGAATTTATTCCATTCTTATATGGATAGATTCTTACTCCTATTGACCTAGGTCAATATGATGATTGGGCCAAATCTTGTGACTTTGTTTATGGTCACTTATTGATCCACATTTCATGGGATTTACACCACCATGTAGAGTACACAAAGTGTCCCTTCACTGTTTGGATCACTCTTTAGAGTCTTTTTGGGTATCTTATTATGACCCACATCACACTTTCTCCTCTTCCTATTGTCTCTTTTGAGATTGTTGTATTATTTTCTCCTACTTCTATTTCTTGTGATGATATATCCATGGTGGAAAATGCTCTTCCTTCTTTCGAGCCCACATTGTAGGATGAGATTCTACGAGACCTTGGTTGTCTCATTACATATTCTACATCCATTCCTATGTAGATTTTTACTCTTCCATAGCCTTCACAGACTTGAATTTTAGAGGACTTTACTGATTTTAGTGAGAGTATACACATTGAGAGTATCAATGACTCATATGTTCATGTGGACATTATCTTGTAAATCTGGGTGCTTCATTTGCATACCAGTTTTTAGTTTCAATGGTTATTGAGCCTTACTATCCTCTTTCCATGGATGTAATTTAAACAAATGTTTTATGCCACTCTTCTTCTCTTAATGTAATAAGTGTAATTATAAACCCTCCTATTTTCTCCCCTTGATTGTATACTTCCTCATTACCATCTTCTATAGTTAGTCCTGTGATACCTGATCAAACTTAGGCATATTTGAGCATTAGTAGGGAGATATTTGAGCATTTTCCATACATATACATCTTGATTCTTATCTGCATTCCACATGAGTGGGATTCAATAGTTTGATAGCTCATGGTTTCTTTCTTCTAAAAGGAAGAGAACATTTATTATAAAGGGACCTACTACAACATTCACCATGTGACATTCTATGCTTACCTTCTCTCTCTTCTTTGTGGAGGCATATATATTTCATATTTTGTAGGATATTAGGGATTATCACTATGTACTTGGGTACCTCATCAGGCCTCATTTCTGTTAGGTTGTGGAGCTAAAAGCTTCACAAGGATGCAAACAGGAGAAGTTACGGAGGATGCAGAGTTACAGAGAGTTGCTAAATCAGTTGCAGGGAAACCAACGTCAGTCTGATCAACCGATGTCGGTCAGATGGCAGTGAGGAAGCAATTGGCATTGGTTACCAGTCGGCCGACATCTGTCATGGAGGAGCCAACGTCGACAGCTTGTGCGAGAACAGGCAGTTTGCATGTTGATCCCGAAGAGTCTATTTTTGGACTGTTTGTTTGCATGTCAAAGGCTAGTTGTAGTCTTGAGTTGTGCATCTAATTATTGTAATTAGGGTAGTCTAATTATTGTAAGCATGAGATCTATATATGGACTCATGGGTTGTATTGTAAAACGTGTGCTAGAAAGCCATTGGGCTTGTAGAGAGAGCTAGTGTAGTTCCTCCTAGTTCCACAGTACCAAGGTGGGTACTGGTTTTGAGAATCAGCAGGGTTCTTCATATGTGTATGATCTTGGTCAGCATGTGTGCATGACTTTCTATAGGAGATCTACAATGGTGAGTAAGGTCTAGTGATTTGTAGGTAGCAACAGAGAGCAGTAGATCTACTTGGAGTATGGTTGTGTACTTGGTGAACTGGCAGCGTGTTACTGATTGGTTGGAGAGGTGAACATCAATTCTGTATTAGAGTTGATTGTTGTGACCAAGAGAGAGAGGGAAGAAGGTCATGAGGTGTGGCGAGCCTTTGAGGTGGAAGAAGAAGTGGCATCTTCTTTATTGTATATTCTTTTGAGTGATTATTAATACAATTGTGTATTGTCTCTCAATTCCTGTGTTGTTTCATATTTCTAGTTACTTATTGATTCTGGTTAAATTCTGTGTTTAGTTGCTAATACAAGAAGTAATCATATGTGATCTATTGGTAGAGAAAGATCCTGACATAGTGGGATCAGAGCATGTTTATTGTTCTAGGTTCCCTGACAAGTGGTATCAGAGCTTTTGGTTGGGTTGACTAACAGGTGGTTTCAGATCTGGTAGTGTTTTTGATTACAGGTCACTCACAGGGGTTTCAAATTGAGTGGGAGTATAGCAATGGCAGAAGATAGTAAGCTACGAATGGAGAAACTAAATAGCATGAATGGTCTGATTGATGGAAAGAAAGAGCAGGGAAAAGGAGATTGTTGGTTGGTAGAAGATCAGCGCGTAGAAGCATATGTTGCAGGTGATGTTGCACAGGATGTTCTAGATAAAGTGGAATCTTTGTTTACAGATTCTTTTGCCTCTTTCCATGCAGCTTCTTATAGAGCATCTTTTCATGGGTATGTCTTTGGAGAGATTTATTTAGGGGTTGGAGAGCCTTGTCAGATGATTGACGAAGGGGAAGTGAAGCTAAAATTGTAGACGGATGACACACAGTGGTTGAAGGAAGTCATGCAGGTACCAGTCTTGGAGATGAGTCTAATTTCTTCAAGAAATTTGGGTGATGAGAGATGCACTGTAACTCTCACAGTGGATACACTTGAATTAGATGGTGGTAAGAAAGTAGGTATCCTTTATCTATCTACTTATATTACTGATTCACCTTCTGTTGCAGAGATGTGGCTTCGTAGGCTTAGTCACATATGTAGAAGGAGAATGCAGGTTTTGAAGCAAAAGTCAGATGTCTTTGACAAGCTAAAGAACTTGAAAGCCTTGGTGTTCATGGAGGAGATGATGGACAGAGATCAGGTGAGGAAATTGAATTATTCTGAGCAGGTCAGGGTTGATTTGATCAAGATTTTAATCCATGGAGAGCTCGTGGGTAAAAATTTATCACTCACAAACGAACACAGGTACCGACATCGATCAGACAATAATCGACATCAACAGAATAAAGACCGACGTCGATCATGAAGGAACTGACGTCGACAGAAAGGACACTGGCATCAGCCAGGGAGCAGCTTAGGAGATGGCCGAGATCAGTCACTGGTACGGATGGTGGGTAGACAACAAGCTGTCAACAAGTATCAAACACTCATGTCAAGGACCAGGAAGATGGAAGAGGCAATGCAGGTAGAATCTAGATACAGTGGGAGCTTGGCATGGATGAGGAGTGTGAGTCCTTGGAGAAGAACCAAACAAGTATTTGTTGGTAGAGTTGTCAGTTGGAAGTAAGCACTGAGAGATGGAATGAATTCCCAAGTTAAAGAAGAGAGTGGATGGATACGTGAGACAGAAGGCCAAGGCATATGGTCTTGAGGAAGCTGCAGGATAGTGGTACAAGTTTGTTAGGTGGATGACTAAGCATGGCTTCAGTCAATGTCAGTGTAACTATTGTGTTTGTCTTACCAAGTGGATGATGATTACAACATTATCTAGTTACTGTATGTGGGTTATTTGCTAGCAAGTTTGTACATACAGGGATTTGCTGAGCTAAAGGGAAGGTTAGTTTAGAGGCGTGTCATGAAGAATTTGGAGCAGTGAAATTCTTTGGCATAAGAGACATGGAGATTTGATCTCCAGTGGGAGCTGATGTGAAGATGGTGTTGACAGGGTTCATGATGCAGGTTACAGAATTAGAAAGCACACCAAGGGCTGGACAGTTCAAGCTGAGCTTAGAATAGGGTTTGAAATCACATGAGGTCTAGTGTAGACCTGAGCTTTTTCCCAAGTAGTGGGGGTTGTCAGAAAGTATGGAGCCAATTCGGGAAAGGAGTACTGGAGGGTAGTTTAGTGGGACTAGCAACAGGGATTCTTATTATGCAGGGTTAAGTTCTTCACTACATGGATATGTAGGTTCGGATGTGGCAGGTTACTTTGATGACAGGGATAGCATCACATGTTGTGTGGTGGTTGGTCTTCAGGATTGATCTTGAAGAGGAATACAAGCCAAGGAATAATTTAGATGGTGTACAGGTACAGGTACAGGTGTAGCTATTTATCTCCAAGTGGGAGATTGTTAGGTTGTGGAGCTAAAACCTTCACAAGGATATGCAAACAGAAGAAGTTATAGAGGATGCAGAGTTACAGAGAGTTGCTAAATCAGTTGCAGGGAAACCAACATCGGTCTGATCAACCGACGTCGGTCAGATGGCAATGAGGAAGCAACCAACATCGGTTACCAGTCGGTCGACATCGGTCATGGAGGAGCTGACGTCGGTAGCCTGTGCGAGAACAGGCAGTTCGCATGTTGATCTTGGAGAGTCTATTTTTAGACTGTTTGTTTGCATGTCAAAGGCTAGTTGTAGTCTTGAGTTGTGCATCTAATTATTGTAATTAGGGTAGTCTAATTATTGTAAGCATGAGATCTATATATGGACTCATGGGCTGTATTATAAAATGTGTGCTAGAAAGCCATTGGGCTTGTAGAGAGAGCTAGTGTAGTTCCTCCTAGTTCCACAGTACCAAGGTGGGTATTGGTTTGGAGAATTAGTAGGGTTCTTCGTATGTGTATGATCTTGGTCAGCATGTGTGCATGACTTTCTATAGATGCAAACAAGAGAAGTTACGGAGGATGCAGAGTTGTAGAGAGTTGCTGAATCAGTTGCAGGGAAACTGGCGTCGATCTGATCAATCGACGTCGGTCAGATGGTAGTGAGGAAGCAACCAGCATCAGTTACTAGTCGGCTGACATCGATCATGGAGGAGCCAATGTCGGTAGCCTGTGCGAGAACAGGTAGTTCACATGTTGATCCCAGAGAGTCTATTTTTGGATTGTTTGTTTGCATGTCAAAGGCTAGTTGTAGTCTTGAGTTGCGCATCTAATTATTGTAATTAGGGTAGTCTAATTATTGTAAACATGAGATCTATATATGGACTCATGGGCTGTATTGTAAAACGTGTGCTAAAAAGCCATTGGGCTTGTAGAGAGAGCTAGTGTAGTTCCTCCTAGTTCCACAATACCAAGGTGGGTACTGGTTTGGAGAATCAGCAGGGTTCTTCGTATGTGTATGATCTTGGTCAGCATGTGTGCATGACTTTCTATAGGAGATCTACAATGGTGAGTAAGGTCTAGTGATTTGTAGGTAACAGCAGAGAGCAGGAGATCTACTTGGAGTATGGTTGTGTACTTGGTGAATTGGCAGCGTGTTACTGACTGGTTGGAGAGGTGAACATCAATTCTGTATTGGAGTTGATTGTTATGACCAAGAGAGAGAGGGAAGAAGGTCTTGAGGTGTGGTGAGCCTTGGAGGTGGAAGAAGAAGTGGCATCTTCTTTATTGTATATTCTTCTGAGTGATTATTAATACAATTGTGTATTGTCTCTCAATTCCTGTGTTGTTTCATATTTCTAGTTACTTATTGATTCTGGTTAAATTTTGTGTTTAGTTGCTAATACAAGAAGTAATCATATGTGCTCTATTGGTAGAGCAAGATCCTGACATAGTGGGATCAAAGCATGTTTATTGTTCTAGGTTCCCTGACAATTTCTAGGACCCAATTATCCATCCCACTTAAACTACACATCAAGGGGGGTGTTAGTGTAGGCCGTTTCCCACTGGGTTTTGCCTACAAGGTTCATTATGCTTTCTTAGGGTCCTAGAGGCCATTTAGGTTATTTGGGTTGGTTATTACATATTTATGACATCACCCTGATGTTATCATGCACACATGAGTGTATGTGGTTACTTAGTGGGTGGATGGGGTCTCCCTTCCACTTGGTCTCCTTAGTACTCGCACCACTAAGACCTCTAACCCATTGATATTCCCTTAGTAACTTCTCCACTCATAGTGGTCGGGCCCACACACTCAGGCTATCTAGTGAGTCATTAGCCCACTCAAATAGCCTATAAATAACCTATTGTCCTTTGTATTTGATGGGGAGTGTAATGAAAGTTTGTCTTTTGGCTCCAATCTATTTGTGTAATATTCTACTTGTCAGTTTCATTTTATTGGAACTTCATTATGGTGTGCAATTATTTGACTCGTGTGATCACACAACCATTTACATTCATTGATACGAAGATCCTAGCAAATTCTCACAGGGTTTCTTCACTCAATGCCTTTCTATTTTTTTTTGTTTTTCAATGTAAAAGATAGCAGTAAAAATAAATGATTTTCTCTCTTCTACACTTAACAAAGACTTAAAAAAACTATTAAAAAAACATTCACAAAGATTATCTCAGTCTCATATATTGGGGCTAAAGCATCACCCCTATTATCTTCTATTTCTCCATCTCAATATTGTATCTACCTCTAATACTAAATTTTGTATACATGATAATCTAATTATTCAATAATAGATGATACATATATAGATAGAATATCTCCTACATAATAGGATATCATTGTTATCTATTATAATCTTATGATCCCTATAATATTTCATTCGATCCTAATTATGTGAGTTGTTTTAATACCTATATAAATTCACTCATACACACATTAAAATAATAATGTACATACTAAGCTAAATATCCAACTAATCATCAGGTATGAGTTCTTAAGCATCTTGTTCATTGGTTCCTTCAATAGTTTACTCTATCTATCAAAGATGGGGAGAAATAGAAAGAGTAAACATAATCATTTTACTTTGTTCATCCCATTTAAAAGGAACAAAACCATAGATTCCATATCAATCCTATAGTGAGAGCCACCCTCCATGGTCTCTCGATGTTGAAGTAGAGAATGCAGAGTGGCTATGTGCCCTATATCACCCTTCCCATAATCCCTCTGGCCTTGATTCCTTCCAAGAAGGTCCTAAGGCGAAGCATATGGGGAAAACCTACTAAAAGTACATGGGGCATTTCCTTAGTGGCCATTAAAATGTGGAGGTGTTTTACCTCCAATACCACTTTCTCCTCTTGCATTTGGATTTTTAGCTTGAAATTTGACAACATAGAAATTATTTTAGTAGTAGAAAAATATTTTTATTCATGTTATTTATTAAATAAAAAATAATTAATATCTTTCCAAAGCAGAGAGAGAATCTCAATACGAAAAAATGTGCGTAATTATCTTGAATCTCGTAGGGAGCAGAGAAAATGCCATAAAATAAACATGTGTCAAGAGAAGGGTTATGGTCTAAAGGAATGAAAAAATAAGTGAATCCATCTTAATGCTTCTTTGGCTCTAAAATGGAACCAAAAGATGTGTTTAAGAGACTCAATTTGACTATAAGTAGAGCATTTTGTAGATGAGATCCCCATATGAAGCAATCTATCACCCACTAGAAGATTTTGATAGAGAATGCACCAAGTAAAAATGTCTTTTTTAGATCTATAATAACATACCATAATTTTTATGATCTCCTGCTTAAAAAAAAAGAAGATTTATTAAGATTCCATCTTTTGTTGAACATCTTATGGGGTACACTATTGAGAGATATCTATTGACAACTAAGTTGGGTTTTGTACTAAAGCAAGGGGGTGGACACACTCCAATTCCTATCTTTATAACATTTGGGAGAGCCTTTAATTCTAATTTTGTGCAAAGTATAATTTAACATAGCCATCTGGATCTCAACAATGGATTCAAAATCCTAGTTATTAAGCCTGAACTTAGTCTTTAAATATTTCCATCTAGAAAAATTTCTTGATCATTTATCAAAGATATCCCCAATGCCATGAATGTCTTTTCAAAATAACTAATGGGATTTGAATCTAGGAACCTCAATCATGTACTTCCCACTAAATTCAATAATCAAGGACCACCATAAAGAGTGTGAATTATGGAGAGACAAGATCTAAATCCATTCCCATTTCAAAACAACCAAGGCTTAATGGTTTATTAGGTCTTTCGTATGGTTTTAGCCATGAAGTTGCCTATAATATTGATAGGGATATGAGTAACAAGTGAAGTTTATAATCCAAAATTCTTACAGTGTCTTTGTCCATAATGACCACTACAGGAGATGCAATTCTAGAGAAGAACTTTCCATGCTTCTTTCCCTTCAATGGCCATAGGGATTCATTTAGCAAAGTGGGAAATTTCATGTTTGACAATGTCAATAAGCCCTAGCCCACCATCCTCTTTGGGTCTACAACAAATGTCCTAGGTGACTCTATTAAACCTTTGTTTCCTTTTAAATTGGCCTAAATTAAGTCTCTAAAAATAAAATCAAGTTTCCTATAGGAAGCCTTAGAAGGAGCTGAATAAGAAGAATAGTAAACATGAGTGGTAGCCAAAAATTTAGAACAAATTTGAAACTTGGCCATGAGAGAGAGAGAGAGAGAGAGAGAGAGAGAGAGAGAGAGAGAGGTAGAATTAGTAATCCCACATGAAATATTTTTTTCCACTCTCAAGAAAACATAGTTCCATAGCTTAGCCTAAAAAGTTTGAAAACAAAAGAGAATGCCCAAGAATTTAAACATCTCCCTATGGGATGTCTATTGCCACTAATAATCATCAAACCAACTAATTACCTACAACATTGAGTGTTGGCCAAAAAGATACTAGAGCTAGAGGCCAAATATAAAACCTAAAGGAACTCCATGGTGTTTTGAACCACCATTTCCTCTTTTATAATAGTCAAGAAAGAGTAATTAGAAAAGTTTCCATTAAGAAGTTGGTTTTGAGGTGAGTGGGAGAGGGTAATTCTCTTGACTAACCCTCTAAAACATAGTCCCCCAATAAATATCCAAAGCCTTCTATAATTATGATATATAGAGAAGGAGCTAATGAGAAATCTTTCCAAATGGATTGGAAAAGACTAAAATTCTCAAACTGATGACCATTAATGGTGAGACAAGCAAAAGCATCTTGAAAGAGTGTGTGGATAAAGTGAACAAATAAAGTGCTTATAACATATAAAGAATCAAGGGTCATTCAATCCTATAGTAGACATTTTCAAAGTCAATTTTGATAAATAGATATTTTTACTATGATGTGTGAGCCCAATCTATTCCTTCCTAAAAACAATCACATTGCCTAGGATATATCTACCTTGAATGAATCATGTTTGCTCAGGCCTAACGACCAAGGGAAGGAGGTACCTAATTCTTAGGGCTAGAGCCTTGGTAATAGTTTTATAAGAGACATTCAAAAGGGTTATATGCCTCTAATTTGTGATTAACTATGGGCCAATAACCTTGGGAATAAAATTGATATTGTCTTTGTTAATGAAATTTACAAGAGAGTCCCTAGCTATGGCCTCCAGATAAATTTTATGTAAATCAAGTCCAACATAATTCCATAGGGTTTGGTGGAACTCACAAGAAAATCCATCAATATCTGATGATTTTTAATGAGTCATACCAATCAATACATTATGAAGCTCTTCAGTGGTAAGGGACATATCACATGCTATGATTTGGCCTAGAGTCAGTTTACAAAGAACAACATCAAGGCATTTTCTTAAAGCAAGTTCCTATCTTTAAAAGCTGGCTGAGCTTGAAAAATAGTTTATATTACTGAACAAAGACTTGCAAGATATATATAATACTAGTGAGATGGTTACCAACTTCTTAGATATCCTTGATTTGTACAACAGATTGACAAGCTCTTAGCTTATTGAAAAACTCCATGGAAACTCTATCCCCAATCTTCAACCAGTTGATGAGAGCCCACATTTGAGCACCACGAGCTTGATGAATCTCTATTAATTTAATGTTTTGCCTCAACTCAATAGTTTTGTTTTACAGGGTCTCATGTAAGGGGGTTTGCTTAAGTTCTTGAGAAACCCTATTAAAATCCATTATGTGTGCAATAATGGCACTTTTCTTGAACATAGATAACTATTTTCCAAACACCTCAAGTAAAGTGGTAGTGCGAACAATAGTAACTTCTCACTAGTCTATCCAACTAGAGACACCTTTGGGTGTGCAATAATTTACAACCCATTCTAATGTGAGTAAGGTATTGTTCATCTTATAAATGTGAGGTGATAAGGTAAAACTAGTTGTTGAATCTTTTGACAAGAAAATTAGACCATTCATTGTGAAATTTGATGGGTTGGTGGTCAAACAAAATAAGATCTAAAATAAAATTGACTAGACCATCAAAGCTTAGGAAAAAATAAAAAATATCTTACTATGGGAGAAGAGATTTAAACAAACTCTTAAGAACCCTATTATTTTAATTGCAAACATTGGTCCAATTAAACCAAGGGGTGGGGGGAGAGGTTCTACGATGAGGATTAGGGTCAGATAGACCTAACTTATTCATGTATAGAAACAAAATTCTTGTCCACTGACAAAACACCTAATGGATAGAGCCCCATTTTAAGTTTTTATAGGCTCTACCATGTTGAAATATCCATAGATTATCTAGTTGGCATCTACGAGTTGTTCTGCTAGCCACTGCTAGAGAATCGCTCATTTCATGACATCATTAGAGGCATAGAGATTAACTAACCCAAGTATCTACCCATAAAAATAAAAAACCATCCAAAGTGCACAGTGAGACAGTTCTACCCCTTAATCCATGACAAATGAGTTGAAAAGTGGTGCTATCATAGTGATCACTCTACCATGTTCCATGTCATGGGTACACATGTGAGAAGCAATGTTAGGAAAATTCATTTTAATTAACCCTTGGAGAGAAAAACCCTTAATCTTCACTTCCTATAAATAGAGCATGTGTGAGTCTATTAAGTTATGACAACTAGCCCAACCCATTTACTTGTCAGTCAGTTAAATTAAACCTTAGACATTCCATGAATAAACATTCATTGGAAACTATCAAGGTTCATGTTTTCACAATCTTGGCCTTCAAGTGATACAAATTATATTTTCATAAACTTTTGTTGTTGAACTTTCGTAAGGAAGGCTACAATCACTACAGGTCACCACTCATTCAGTAAGAAATATCCTTATTTCTACCAAAGGATGGGATTCACAAGTGTTGCATCACATGATGACGATGGGAAAGAGGGGATTCCATAGGCTTTGGAGCCAAGATATGGACCTTTTGAGTCATGTATCCTTGTGATTGACATAATAATAAATTGGGATCCAAAGACTTGTATGTTTTTAAAATCACATTAGAGTATTGCAAATCACTTCCCATGACCAGGTTAGGGTCTACTTGTGGAGCCAAAGGGGCACGTGTAGCTTGGGTTTGGATGGTTGGTTGTGGGTTTGCTGTAACTACTACTATGGTTGGGTTAGGGTTAGTGGCACATGCTCTATTATTATGGTTATTCTGATGATTCTATCGACCCATAAATTTCCAACCATCATTGGCTCCCATAGGGGGACTAATTTGCTCAACCGTAGCTTTGGCTAGTGGATTCGCAACAACCATGTGAAAATAATATTTCATCTAGTGATCTGACGACCAACACTAAAAGAAAGTGTTGGGAATGTTGATATACATCACCCATTAGGTGATGCATTTCCCTCCAATCTAGATGTCAATGGTCTCATGGAGGGTCATGTGCAAGATCAATATCTATGTAGATGCACCATTGTGGCATCCTAAGTAAAATATGTTGGTTTCAAATTAAATGAATTGACTTAAGGGCTTAACCATTTATTCTAGAAATGGTCAAAAGGGCATAAGTTAAGAAACTCAACCCAAACTAGGACCTTGAGCTTAGCCTTCTCAGAGATAATGAAGTCTCAAGTCTAGGGGGAGAAAATAAGCAATGAGCTTCTAATTTAACAAGGACCATGCTTGTAAATGATGGCATAATGTTCAAGGTTTTCAAACCTAAAATGGAAGAAACCCTTGGTCAAGTTTTGCACCCCAATGAGCTTTATTCCAAGAGGCTACCATTGTGTTTGTACTCACCATTTTAACATAGACTCAACAAGAATACACCCCACAAAATATCCAATAAGGGTATGAAATTCATACCATTGGAAAGCTTTATCAAATTTAGGCAAATCAAACAAAATATCAAGAGGATTTTCTTGAGAAGGGGGTACATTACCTTGTGGAAGACTTTAGGTACAAACTTGTACACATTTTTCAACACCATTGTTACTTTATTCCAAAGCAAGCTACATCTAACAATACAAGCTCATATTGGTAGCTCATTAAATAAGAAAATGATCGCGCAAAGTACATATTTCCAAGCTAGAAGCTATTAAATGATATATTTAAGGTGAAAGAAAAATTCCATAAAACTAAATAAAATAGTGACAAAGTGACAATAGGGAAAAAAACCTAAGACATGAATAACGTGACAAGTACTCTAAAGCTCTCCCACTTCATATCCAAAATCTCCCATTATTACCAATTTATATAAAAGAAAGCTTGTAAAAAAATAAATCTCAAATAAATTAAAAGTATAGAAGAAAAATATAAAATCAATAAACTTAAATCGTCCAATTTAAAAGTGAACCATAATATTACAATTAACAATTGTTAAGTTACAAAGTATTCTATGATGGATTTGATTATATGATTTTTTTAGATGTGAAATACGGGTAAATAAAACCTCCCTATATTTCTAGCTTTTATACGTAAACTTTTCTATCTCATCTGATTATTTTAAGTTTAGTCTATGGTTTGTAAAAAGGGCCCGTCCCTTTCAAAAAACCTTCCCTTTACCAATAATAATAATAAAAATTTCTTATATAAAAAATATATGAAAAATGTTTATGTCCACTTTTTTTGAGGAATAAAACACTCTAAGAAATAAATAACGTCCCTTAATCAATGATTTTTCTACTACTTTTAACTCTAAAACCAAATTAATAGTTATAAAGAATATATTTATAAACAACTACTTGAAAAGAAAATGATAGCTATAATTAATTTTTGATGTTTTCATTATATCTATTGAGGAATGGACACATGTAATTAATTCCACCAAAAAAAAATTATAAAACCAAATTAATAGCTACAAAAAATATTTGAAAAAAATATGATAACTCAAATTAATTGAAGAATAAACACATTATGTGCATTTTTTGTGATGTTTTTCATTATATCAATTGAAGAATAAACACATTATGATTAATAAATTAAAAAAAAATAAAAAAAATCATAAAGCTGGAATGAATTTTGCCACCTATACTTCTTGTTAGCCTCTTTCAAGTGGAACTTTTAAAGCTGTCTTGGTATATTTGCAAGGTTTTTTTAAAAAAATGACTTTACATGTTTTTAATATAAGGAATGGCTTAACATTATACTTTATTATTATTTTTGTTAATTGGAAATTTGGACTCCAACCCTTTCTATTATTTTTAAGATTTAAAAGAGATCAATTTATTTGTAAATGTAAATTTATGATGCAACTGATCTTATTATAAAGAAAAAAATAGTATATATAAAAAACAATTTAATATTTAACAGAAAAATAAAAATAATTATAATCAATTAATATGAATAAAACCACAATTATTATGCCATTTAAATTTGAAAGAAAAAAACATTCTTTAGCATATGTCATGCATTGTTCGTGTCGTAATCTTCTGTGGTAAAATTAAGTATAAGAAATTAATTTTGAAATTTTTTTGAGGTTATAATGAGAATCTGTTATAATCTTCATTACCTTTATTAGAGTGACCTTCATTTTTCATCCTATCCACGTCTAAGTTTTTGATTCAAGCTCACACCCAATATAACCCATTCTGAAATGAGTGAGACTTGACACATGTTCTGTGACATGCCAAACATACAACAGACCGATTTTGAAATTGATTTAAAAACAAAAGCAAAGCTCAAAACTCAAATTATTGAAATTCCTCCTGATCAAAGCTCTGCATGAAATTTCATGCCTCAGGAAACACGGGATCTCGGCACTCGTTCCCCAGTTTCTCAACTTTCAAGTTAATCTTAGCGGCAGCCAAGGCTAGAGTTAGGGTTAGCAGCTACATCTTAAATTGCACCAACAAATTCTGAAGATGATGAGAAAAATCACAGATTACCTGGTTCAAACCCTGCAATTGATCAATAATACCTGGTTCGGCCAAAGCAGGCAGTTCTGTGTCAACAAACAACAAAACCCCTAAACAAGCTCAGAATATTTATAGGCTACGCTCCCGGCTTCTCTTTAAAGAGACCTGATCCCATAAGGAGTTTTGGTTAATTGAAACGATTCGCCATAGATGGAACCCAGGGAACGATTCAGATCCTTGAGAATGTTATCATCTACAACATCATGGTGGCGAAAAATAGGTTGTTACAACACACCCTTCTAAAAAAGGAGCTGTCAAAAAAGAAAAGAAAAGCTCACTGTGAAAAAAAATCATCTACAAGAAAATTAATGTAGAACCTTACCTTTTTGTTGTAGCCTATGAGCAATGAGCTCCACTGCTGTTGGAGATTGTAGGAGAAGAAAGGGAGATACCATGCTGGGCTGCATCCTGGCATGGCTTGTGACATACAATTTTTGTATTGAGAAAAAAAAATGGTTTTCTTGTTATTTTTTTAAATCAACGTTTTGGATTATGCTCAGTGAACTTATGCTCAGTGAACCATTTTTATGATAATAAATAATATGATAAGATTACAGTGTTTATTTATAAATGTTAAAATGAAGTCAAGTTCATCATACTATTCTCTCACGCTCACCCTGATAATGGTTCAGGTAATGTGATCCATCTAAATGCTAACTTTCTTAAAGATCGTGGAAACACTTTCGTAAAGATTGAGAAGTAAGACAACAGAATTAAAATGTGTGTTAATTTATTTATAATATGAATGTGCTTAAGACTATTAAAACATAATTATGAATGTGAGGTAGTAATGGTCTGCACATGACAATACTTCTGTATAAAAATTAATTTTATATTTAATCCAAAAAAAAAAAAAAATTAAAAATGTTGTATTCAATTAACATTAATGATCATGAGTCATATTCAATTAACATTAATGATGATGAGTCACAATTATTATACTATCCATAATATAATAAGTCATAATTATTAGACTATTCATCAAAACACACATATTTGATAATATCTTAATATTAAACTGAAAGAAATTGATTATTTGTATTACTATCAAGAATTAATACAGTTTATTTCATGTAATGTTTTTGCAGATCTAAATTTATAAACTAAAATTACGTATAAAAAATCAATATTGAGATTGAGTTTAGAAAAAAACAAAGCTATGGCATCAGACCGGCGAGCGATAT
Source organism: Torreya grandis (assembly GCA_037957365.1). Classification (NCBI taxonomy): domain Eukaryota; kingdom Viridiplantae; phylum Streptophyta; class Pinopsida; order Cupressales; family Taxaceae; genus Torreya; species Torreya grandis. Next base: position 697,733 of record JARHVA010002103.1, on the reverse strand, counting down.
TCGTCTTCAATATGATTAATTAATAATCATCAGACAATTAATTCAATGATCATCACAGCCATAACATATATTTCTTCATAATATATTCACATATTTTGGTAATTCTACACAGTTTATACCATGTAATGTTTTAACAGATCTAAACTTCTGAACTAAAACTATATATATGAAATCAATATTGAGATTGAGTTTAAAAAACAAAGCTATGGCATCAGACCAAGATGAAAAACAGTTTATGTCATGTAATGTTTTTGTAGATCTAAATTTATAAACTAAAACTATGTATAAGAAATCAATATTGAGATTGAGTTTAGAAAAAACAAAGCTATGGCATCAGAACAGCGAGCGATATTTGTCTTCAATATGATTAATTAATAATCATCAGACAATTAATTCAATGATCATCACAGCCATAACATATATTTATTCATAATATATTCACATATTTTGGTAATTCTACATAGTTTATACCATGTAATATTTTTACAGATCTAAACTTTAAACTAAAAATTATGTATATAAAATCAGTATTGAGATTGAGTTTAAAAAAAGCAAAGCTATGGCATCAAACCGACTAGCAAAATTCATTTTCAATATGAGCAATTAATAATTATCAGATAATTAATTCAATGATCATCACAACAATAACATATATCTATTTATATGAAATCAGTATTGAGATTGAGTTAAAAAAAAAGCAAAACTATGACATCAAACTGTGTAGTGAAATTCATTTTCAATATGAACAATTAATAATTATCAGATAATTAATTCAATGATCATCACAACAATAACATATATATATATTTATAATATATCCACATCTTCTGATAATTCTACACAGTTTATGTTATGTAATATTTTACAGATCTAAACTAAAATTATGTATATGAAATCAATATTAAGATTGAATTTAAAAAAAGTAAGATTATAGCATCAGACCGGTGAGTGAAATTCGTCTTCAATATGATTAATTAATAATCATCAAATAATTAATTCAACAATCATCACAACCATAACATATATATATTTATAATATATTAACATGTTTTGACAATTCTACACAATTTTTCTGCAGAAGAAATGAGATTCTATACTTTCACAATCTGACCTGAATGAAATAAACAAAGAAAACACACAGAAGAAAACTATACGTTACAGATAACAAACAGAAATAAGGGACTGGATAATCAAATGAAAATTGTATGTAGGTTTATTTAATACAGGCCTCAACATATTTCTTGATGACCAAGCAAGTCTGGAGATGGTGGGTCTTTTTTTTTTAAATTTCTAGTCCTCTCCATGACTGAGAAAATATATTTCTTGATGCCCAAGCAAGTTGTAGATGTGGGTCCTTTGTAGTTTTTTATTTCCAAGACTGTGAAAAAATATATATATATTTTATGACATATCTTTTCTGGTCTTCACGAAAGAAAAGATTTATCATCCCCATCTTTTCCCAATAGTTATGAGCGGTACATTGTGGGTGGGGTCTTTTAGCCTTAAAGTGTCATATAATAATATTGATATAATATAATAATATAGTATATAATAATATTGTTATTATAATTTTAGTACCTATTAATATATTATATAATATTTATAATAATATTATTATTTTATATATAATAATAATATAACATAATATTATTATATTAACAATATAATTATATAATATATTATAATAATATTTATAACAAGATTTAGTGTAATATTTTACAAAAACTACATAAAAGTGCATTTTTACAATATGTGTTGTTAGAGATTCAATAATATTTTGTTGTTCTTCATGTATGTATGTCAATCTGTTTTTTCTCTTTAATAGTAGCCCATGATACTAATATTTCTTATGAAATCGTAAGGAAAAATCAATAGAAGTTGTTATTGTCATTGTTTGAGCAGTAAATGAATAACAACCAACCAAACCGAAACACAAAAGCAATTGAAGCTGTGGCTTCATGACAGGTCATTGAAACAATTAAAAAATGAGAAATACAAAATTCAGTGTGAAAATTGAAACCTGTGTTATTAGACATGTTTCTAATTAGCAGAGTTGTGGAGTAGGCATCGTGGTAACTAGTGGTGGTGGAGTTGGTGCACTCATCATCATCATCAACATGTTTCTTGTGAGATTATCGTTTGTCACTTGCCTTTATGTAGATTGCAATATGTGTCATGCTAAACAACTCAGCAAGGGGTTATGTGAGCAACTCAACAGATGTTTGGTGTGGTATTTGGGTATTAACGTATATCTGTGGGGCCATTATGATTCTTAGTACAAAGATGTTTGATTCACAATTTCGATGTTTGAGAATTTAAAACTATATATATATATATATATATATATATATATATATATATATATATATATATATATGATTTTGTAAGTGAAAGAGTGTAAATTTATAGTTAAACTTCACTCGAAACCCATGACTACTAACTAGTCATTGCTTTTCACCATCATCGCCTAGTTCACCTTGAAATATTGTACTGCTTTCTGTTTTGTAAGAATGTATTTGGATGTTAAAATAAGTTCATGTAAAGTAATTGTGGGGGATAGATAGATAGGGGGATAGGGTCGGTCATGTTACATATATAGATAGTGAAGGCCCTTTATATCTAATCTAATGAGAGCCTCGATTCATACCCTATATATGTTGTAGCGTATCTCCCTACCCCCATCCATATATCCCCTAGAGAATACTAATCTCTATGGATGCAGATAGATGTATATAGGGTATTGGTCGGAGTTCCCTGAATGATCTATATGATATGGCAAGGTTCCATATAAAAATACACGTAGATGGATAAGCCCCAGATAGATATATAGGTGGATTGATGGAGATGTGTGATCTTGGATATGTATGTGGTCTAGGTCTTAGATAGTTAGATATATAGGTAGATGGATGGGTCCTTATCGGATGGATGGATGCGATCTCATATATGTTTGTGGTGTGGGTCCCAAATAGATAGATATATAGGAGATCTATATAATACACGAGTGAAACGTATATATAGATAAGGGGTCCCATATTGATATATAAGCAGAAGGATAGTTCTCTATCGAATGTATATGTATGTGGGTCTCTTCTCTATCTAGAGTTTGGAGCAGCCTATAGATCGACTAACAACCCCCTATTTGTCTATCTGCAAAGCGCTCCCAACTACTAAATCTATTGGAGAGGAAATTCGAGGAGAGGACCAAATCTCAAGAATCAATGACCACTATATAAAACCACTTCCCAATATATTGAACTAATGACCAATCAAAAATGAATTACCAATTATAAACCATATCCCTATCTCATCAACCGATGACTAGACAATCTTGAAAACCAAAATCTTTCATCCACGCCAAATCTAATAGTTGATAGAGATGGCTCGATCTCTATATGTCAATCTATATATGTAAGCCTCCATATCTATGGGGCAAGTCAACTGCCCAGTCTCATGACCTTGTTGATAGAGATGGCCCAAACTCTATCTTGATTTCTTTCATACCAATTCTATATATGTAAGCCATCTCTATCAACTATTAAATATGGGGGAAACCAAACTATAGATGTACATCCCAATCTCATTTATATATGTAAACCATTTGCATCAATTATTAGATTTAGGGGCTCTCATAGATTTGGGGGTTCTCTGTAGAGACATATGGATAATGCTTATCCCATATAATTTACAAATACACATGTAACTATGTCAAAATTTAAATTTCCATGTCAATGTAATAGAAATGCATATTAATACATGATACTTATATCAAATCAAGATGGTGACATCTTTGATTATCTGTTTTATATTGTCAAGGGTGGACGAGGACATCACAAGATTTGTTTTCATGGATCAAGTTGTAAATGGTGGTGGATATTTACATTTGAATTTAATTACCAAATATTATTTTTCAGCTGATTGTATCACATTCCACCAGTTCCCCAACACATTTACACCTCATTCTGTATACTTGCATCACATTATGGTATTTAAGTTATTCTACAATCAAACCAGTCATCACTAATCACCATCACCACCATTTAAATTTTGATAAATGGTTTGGAAATCAAAAGTGAAACAATCATTTAAAATTTATTTTACCATTTATCATCAATTTACAAAAAGTATTGCCATGTATCAATATGTTTGGCAAGGTAATATACGGGGTGTAGAAAATGGGTCCAAGATTGTGCTATTTATTCAATGAATATTCTTTCGTCGTTGATGTAGCCTACACATTTTTATTTGATATCATATGCCAAGGGGGCCATATTGTACACCATAAAAGTGAAGTAATCATTTAAAAGTTATTTAATGATTTATCATCAATTTAAAAAGGTATTTCCATGTATCAATATGTTTGGCAAGGTCATATATGGGGTGCAGAAAATGGGTCCAAGATTGTGTCGTTTAGTCAATGAATATTCTTTTGTCATTGATGTAGCCTACACATTTTGATTTGATATCATATGCCAAGGGGGCCACCAGACCCAGATTCATGGAAATGGTTGGAGTTACATGATATGCATCACCCATTATAAAAGGGTTTGTAGCTTGCAAGGTGGTGACATATTTGATTTGATTGAAACAAGACACCACGTCTAATGTGTAGCTCAAATCAATGATGTAATATTGCTACTATGGGGACAAAACATTAAGGTCTTAGAGTCTATTTTGTTGCTTCCATTCGTCCTTATTGGCAATATATTGACACTTGAAAAAAATTACAACCCTTCAAGACCAACTGTAGGCTGCCACATAGACACATGTTAGACCTATTAGCCTAGACTTGGGGTCTCAATTTCAAAGTTGATAGTGTCCAAAACTTATAAGATGAGGATAAGGCTACACTTATTAGGATGGTGGCAGGGTTATTAGTCGATAAATCATTCAATGAACGACATAGGGCATGGGCTGATAGGGCACAACAAATGAAGTTAAATTTCAGAGTGATTTTCCCTGTTATAACTCTCCCAACAGAAGAGCAACACGTGGAAGTTTATTTAGAAACACGGGGCATCCAAAAGAGAATTAAGTCCATGGAGGAGTCTGATAACGTGTAAAGAGAATTAAGTCCTTTTGATTTTGTACTCTTTTGATGCGTATTTTGATCTACCTTACATAAATAATAAAAAAATAAAACACTAATACCTTGCATGTCACATAGGCATTGCACAACCAAATTGTTCTAACCAAATAATCTTTTTTGTATTGCTTGTAGTATTCCTGTGATTACACTTTGCATAACAAAGGGACCAAAATTCATTCAATGCCTGTAAGTGCATGTGCTCTCCAGAGACTTGCACAAGACCTCACTCAAAATTTCATGATTTGTGTTCTGTTTGGACTAATCTAATTTTATTAAATGTGTCAGAAATCCAATTTTATTGAGCCTATCGGAGCTTGAAAAATAGAAAATTCTGATGCAAGGACCCTGAAAATTTATATTACTAATGAAGGCTTATGAAATAATAAACTCAAGTATTTAATATCGAATATAATGATATTTTATCAGGAGCAAAAGAGAGACATACACAAAAATCATGACATACTTCATAGCACATATTTCCTATCCAAGCATAGTGAATTTGGCACATGTAAGGATTTGCACAGAGCTTAACTTGAGGAACCAACGACACCTTAAACACTTGCTTAAACTAATGGATTATACCCGGGAGCAATTATCCTATTTAAACAACAATTCTAATTTATAAAACAAGTGGTTATTATTTCGAATGTGAATATCCTCTAAATGAACCACTCATTATAAAAACAGTAATTTAGAAAGCAAGCCTAATGCAAAATTCATCTCTGTCAAGTAATTTATCGTGGATGCTAGTTACCACATGCCATTCACAAGGGAACTATAGTGCAGGAATCACTTACCTAAAAGAGAATTAATCCTCCGATCATGCTCCTAACAGAACTTACTGTTGCGCCTTTGATGCATTATTAATGATGTGGATGATCCATGTTTAGTGCCTCCATATTACATGAGCATGCTCAGACTGCAAACACTTCTTTCCACCTTAAAATTTTGACATAAAAACCTTAGCCAAGCATGGGATCA